>OU862923.1:19938769-20585852 GCA_917880885.1 Limnephilus marmoratus | reverse complement strand
TTTGAGATTTCAGACCAGATGTAGCTACGAAATTTAACTGTGGGGCGCACTTGTGACTTGTACAGGATTGTGTGTACTATTAAAATATCTACGGGCACTGCACGTGCACACTCGCACAGTATGCCCTGCTTCTAAGAGGCTAACTTAGCTCTGACTTCGATGGCGGTACCTGAGCTGGTCACTTAGAGTTACACCAAGGAATCAATGGAAGATTGCTTCCGTTGAAGGAAACTGGATATTTTCTTTTCGATCACTTTTAGACATAATCAGGCATGTTTGGTTAGTGAAACAGTACTGTCATTCGCGTAACAATAAATTGATTCACACGACAAAAGGTCATTGACTTGCAACAAAAACAAAGTCGGAGACAGACTACGGGTCACCAGCAACTACTTCACTACTTTCTACTTTATACAACACAAAAAGCAAAAACTGGAAATATTTATAATTCAGAAGTTCAGATAAAAAATGGAGTACCACAGGGAATTGAACTTGGCCTGATATTATTTTTAATAAATGTATATATATATAAATTATTGACGTACATAATTCCTGGAATATTTGTTTTCCCCAAGCAATACCAAATTAATGCAAAAATTGCAGTTTCATTGGTCTTCGTACATTGAATCTTCAACCTCAACAAATTCAAATTTAAAAAAATAATGAAATATCACACCTAAGAGAATTAAGATTATGGACGAATGATTAGGATGTTAAAACACTATTTTTACAAAATCTTTAAAAAAAAATTCCATTAAGACAATACTAAGAATACAATTTTCATTACTTCAAAGCTTCTTGGGGAAAAAACACGAATTAAAAAAAAAAAACACAATTATAAAACGTTTGAAAAAAGTAAAACGATCTTGAATACAGATCATTAGAAAGAAAAAAAGATAAGTAACAGAACAGTGTAAGAGCGATCTCATTATAAATAATAATGATCAGAAATAAAACGTTCATTAATGAAGGCAATTTCAAACATGTCGGCAATTATTACAATTCTTCGCGTGATTAATTTAAACGAAAGTGAGATTCATAAAAATATGTAACAATTCAAATTCACTAAATCATTTACGGTTTTAACCCAATATTCCTACCTTATCTCCGCAATATAAACGCTATGTATTTATTTATTTATTAATTATTATTTTAATTGATAAACTCACGTTTAAGACAAGTTTTTTATGCATAGCACAAAGGGTAAAAATTATTATAAGCAATAATTATCAGCATGAAACACTCATCTACATTGAAAAAATCTTCCGAGAAAAGATACATGACGCCAACGGGACTTGAACCCGTGTCCTTCTGTTTCCCGGTCAGGTGCTCTCACAACTGAGCTATGGCGGCTTAATTTGACAAGTTAAAGTATTTCACTCAAAAATGTAGACATAATTTGTCTCGACGCCACCTAGCGAGAGATTTAGCACTAACGATGCTTCACAAAAATAAAGTTGGTTGTTTACAGGTGGAAAAATGTAATAAACAGTAATTGTTGAATGAAATACTAGTATATGTTGAATTATTGGCCGGGAATTAGATAAGCCGTCATAGCTCAGTGGTGAGAGCACCTGACCGGCAATCAGAAGGACACGGGTTCAAGTCCCGTTGGCGTCATGTATCTTTTCTTGAAAGATTTTTTTCAATGCAGATGAGTGTTTCAGGCTGATAATTAATGCTTATAATTTATTTATTGTTTGAAATACAACCACTTTGTATATTAACTTATGTACACTGTATTCTTATGATTGCATGTATCACTTTTATGCAAAAGGCTTTTTAGGTATTTAATTAAATAAATAAAAATAACTTATTATCTACACTATTCTTACTTAAACTACTGTAAACTAAAAAGAAAAGAAAAAAACATTTTAGATGGATAATCAGCATTCATCTAAAGATGTTGTATGTGAATGATAATTTATCATAAATTGGCTTCATTCCTATAATATAATACTATTATCGATTCCTGGTGAATTACTGAAGGCATCTTTTCAAGTATGGGTGTTGCGGATTGCCGGTAAATCAAATTAGAACGCTTAGTTACTTATAAGTTTATTATACAATGTGATCAACACATACGTGTTTGTATACTAAAATATGATTAAAGATATTATTTTACGAGAAGGTGGATAGCGAATACTGTAGCACTTCACAAGATATGTAATCTTCGGCAATCAGAACCAGAATGATTTGCTTTCCAGTTTGGCCTGCCGTTTCGCAGATGCTAAAAGGTCCCTAGCCATTATAGGTGAACAAGCCGCCAATAGTAAGCAACTTGTACGTATATTAACTGTATATTAGATATGTATTAACTGTACCTGTATATGTGAAACACGTGCCTGTATTAATTGTACATGTATGAAATGTAAACTCTTCTTCCGCCATCCTGGAAGATAATTAATATTATAATATGTACCATTTTTAAGATAAATAAATAAATTTAAAAAAAAATTAAAATATTCTCGCAGCATTAATGAAAGAGATCTCGGGTAACATTGGATCTGTTGAATTTGTAATTAATTAATGAAAACATCTTCGCAATATTTGTTTTCCAGGTAAGTAACAACGGAGAAGAAAGCGCAAGAAACGTGAATACTACAGGAAAAATAATTAAACATTAAAACAAACAAAACTTTCAGAGCAAATGGCCGTTCAGATTAAAGGGAAACGAAGTGCCGGTAGACGGTGAACTTCCCAGATAAATAAATATAGTACGATGCTTCCAATGGAAAAACAGCAAGGTTAGGAAAAATGAAAACGTGTATAAATAAATAAATGCAGGTAGGAGTGAATTAAAAAAGAAAATCACCAAGTAAGCAGAAATGTCGTCATTATCAATAGAAACGCCTGTTTCTCTATATTTTCTTTATTCACCATTTGATTTCTATTACCAAACAATCTTACTTCCAAGAGAATCAATTAGTGTCTAATCGCCGAATTTCTTAGTGGTATTATTACTCGCACCTGATAACAAACGAGAATAATACCACAGAGGAGATCCAGAAGTGCATAGTGAACGCAAATCGCTATTATTACAGCCTACAAAACCAAATAAAATCCAAACTGCTGTCCAGAAACACCAAGATATTAGCGTACAAAACACTTATCAGATCAGTATTCACATGCGCAGCTGAAATTGGGTACTAACTAAGCGGAATGAGCGAGCACTGGATGTTTTTGAAAAGAAAATTTTGAGGCGTATCTCCGGACCGGTTTCAGAAAATGGATTTTGGCGCAGACCTTATAACAATGAGCTATATACTCTGTTTAAGGATCTAAACGCCAAAAAATGTATAAAACTGGGAAGGCTGGGACATGTAGAAGGAATGACCGAGCATCAAGCACCAAAGTCCCTGCTGAACTCAAGACCGACAGGGCGAAGGCGCCTGGGAAGACCAAGTTTAAGATGGAGCGACAACGTCCTCAAAGAAATATCCACCTTGGAGATTGTAAACTGGAGAGAGCTGGCACAAAACCGTGACCAAGACCCACCAGCGGTATTAGAGCCAAGAGTGATGATGATGATGATTATTACTCGCAAGAAGTTTCGCGGAAGAATGACAACAATTATTTTCATTTATCTCGAAGATACCAATGATCAATGCGCCTTTTCCAATTTACGATTTTTTAAAACTGCCAACACTTTATTACATGGCCTGAGAAATTGTCAAATATTCGCATTCTCGACAAAATTAACACCTATGTACTTACTAACCATACTTCTCCCCAAATCGAAATCTCACTTATAAAATATTTGTTACACGAAAAACATTCGACAAAATAATATTTAACCCTTCCTTCGATTCAATCCTTTATAAACAAAATTCTTTCTAAATAGTTTCATATTACATAGTGAATGAAATTAAACAAAACAGTGACTTAGAATTCTTCATCCAAACGATCTCAATAAAGAATGCTTGTAGTTGGTAACAAGGTCGCTTCAGTACTTTCTTACAAGAGTATTATACACACTGTCAAAAAAAGTGTTTACTGATAATAAAATTACAAAATTCCCCTGAGTGCTTTTAGGATTTGTAAGCAGAGTACACAATTTTACTCTGCCGAGGGTTGTAATTTAATCTTCCAAAACTTGTATGCCTCCGTAAAATGTAGTTTGCATTTAGTATTAATGTAACAAGATATTTAAATTTTATCTTACTTACAAACCGAGTGTGCACGAATTTAAGAAGGATAGCAAGTACTGTTTACTGAAATATTATTTTCTTGTTCAAATGGGCTTTGAGGCCGGTGTAATGGTTACCAACCATGGACTGTTAAATACAGTTTTCTTTATGATTCAAAAGAAACTTTATACCTATAAATATTTATTTATTTTTATTCGGGTTCTCTATAAAACAGTTACACACTAAAAAATTATTACAATTTTTAAGAAACAATTTTTAAGATTATATATTTTTTTTAAAGTTCATGGGGGCAGTTTAACTATGTTGTGACGTATGTCAAGAGATAGTTACTGAATTCTCTGTAGGTGATATTGAAGATGTCGATGCTCAATGCACAGTCATTAAGCAGTTGAGTCGCCTTGCTTAATGGTGCATTCTGATAGGCAGAAGTTCTCGTTTTCAGAGCATAAAAAAGTGCATGGGATCTCCCACGAGTATACGTGTTAGGGACATATAAGTTGATCTCTTTCAATATTGGCGGATTTAGTATGGTACGGAGATTAACTTAAAAAAATGTTTGCCTAAAAATATTTTTCGGTGGGCTTCTTATTTATTCTTATTTATTTTCTTATTTATTTATTTATTCTTAGTACATTTATGTTACAAAGATATAATATATTGTCCTCCACACTAGGAGTTCACCTGTGTTGTGGAGGACATTTTTCAGAAGTAAATTATAAATTGTGAATAGTAAAACAAAAGAGTGTTAATAGCTAATATAAAGAAGAGAAACAATAAAAATCAAAATATAAAATCGACTTCAATTCGACAAAAATTATAAATTAAAAGTTAGAAAGATTGTAGCCAGTTTCTTATGTTTTTTTTGTATTCAAAAATATTAGTTGTTTTATATTGTGTAGGAAGAGAATTGTGTAGTTTTATAGCCTGGTATCTGTAGTGTTTTTGTCCAAAGGATGTGTTTGTTTTTGGTATTTGTAGTTGGAGAGCATGTCTTGTTCTAGTATTGCGAGAGTTTTGTGAAATGTTAAATGTGGATAAGTTCTTGTAAAGGAAAGTTAGTATTTGTTTTGAATGTAATTTTTGAATTTTCAGCACTGGGAATTTTTCGAATATATCTAGGGTGTTAAAATCGAACATTCCTGTTAAGAACAATGATGGATACAGGAATGGGTTGTATGTATATTCCCTCATACACAGGTAACGCATAAACCTTTTTTGGACTTTTTCTATTTCTAGAATATGGTTTTGTTCAGAAGGGGCCCAAATAATGGAGCTATATTCCAGGATGCTGCGGATCAATCATCAATATCAATCCCGGAATGTGAATATTTTATCTAATGGACCTTATAAGTGAAAATTACATTATATAATTAATATTCGATGGAAACAAACACAAATCACATTATAATATAACGTGATTTATGTTTGTTCTTTTTTATGTTTGTTTTATGTTATTGAACATATTATTTATTTATTTTTTCAGGTTCTCCATAAAACAGTTATACACCAAATTATTACGGAGAAGATTACAAAATTTAAGGGAAAAAAAGTCCAAGGGGCAGTTTCACTATGTTGAGCCGTATGTCAAAAGATAGTTACTGAACTCTCTATAGGTAACATTGAAGATATATGCTCAATGCAGAATCGTTAAGCAGTTGAATTGCTATGTTTAATGGGGCATTCTGAAAGGAAGAAGTTCTCGCTTTCCGAGCATAAAAAAGTGCGTGGGATCTTCCACGAGTATACGTGTTAGGGACTTATAGGTTAATCTCCTTCAACATAGGTGGATTCAGTACAGTACCGGAGATCAGCTTAAAAAAATGTTTCCCCAAAAATATATATTTTTTTATTATTTTTTTTTTTATTATGTTCAAAACTCAATATTGTTTTTGAAATCTGTAGTAAAAACCCAAAAAATGAAACATTGGTCATATTTTGTGAAAATGTGAAACCAGGAATACATTTTCTAGGATAATAGAATTAATAAATATACCGACAAAAATGAAAATGCTTTTGAAGAATTCATTGTGAATAATTCTGAAAAATTCTGAAAAATGAAAAATTCTCTATTTTTATTAATATAACTCCACGTAGGAGGCCATGATGAAAAAAATTGTCGAGGGGCCAAGTTCTAGGAAGGAAAAGGGTATGAGGGGTGGGTAGGAACCATGGTTCATTGGATCCAGAAGTGACACTATAAATCCATCCCATCCACTATGGAGCAAGGCCGTTTCCGAACTTTTTGCGAAGAGAGTGTCGCCGCCGAGACGTGAACAAATCTCATCCTATGAACCTAGGCATCCCTAAGGTCCGAACGCAGCAAAGAACTTCGGGTGACCTATGCAGAGATGTTGGTTATCCAAAGAATGATTCCCGGGCGGCGATACCCATTCCCGCCTCCCAAATTAAAGTATTTTAATGCAGAAATCGTAAAAACAAAGAAATCGGGGACGATTCAGTGAGCCTTGGCAAGATCAAGTGAGACAGATCTTTTCAAGAGTTAGGAAACCAGAAAAGTATGCATGTGATGTAAGTATGGATGATGTAATGTGGATGATGCCTTACTTAGGTACGTGCCAAGGCAGAGTTTAAAGGAGTCACATACCGAAGGGAACTGGAGTGATGTTTGGTTATTTAAATCGCATTTAAAAAACGAAGGACGCAATCAGGAAGATGTAGAAGATGATAAGAATCGTTTAATGAGTCATTTTAAGTATGTTATTTCATATTTTATAACTAAAAATCTTAGATGGTGGCGCAATATAAACAAGCGATTTTCATAAAACTAAAATCGTCATTTAAATATTCAGACGTCAGACAATTTATTAAACAAACAGCATGAAAAAACCGCATTTATTGTTTGAGAACAATTAATTCATATATTCTAACATTAAATTTATCTCTACCTCTGATACACGATAGTCAATGTAATTATCGATAAACTTGAGCAAAACCTTTGTTTGTTCAAGCCGTGTTCACAGTAGAATGGTAACACATATGTATTTCCAACCTATAGAATGTATCCTGTTATGCACACATTTGTGACAAATGACCCATATATAAGTCCCTTATCTGGTGCAATGCGTTTTTTACTTTTGCAGTGTTACTTTCGCTTGGAAAAATATTACATCAAACATACAATTATGTTAAATTTTGCATGGAACAAGTAGTTTGGAAAAAAAAATTAAGACAAATGTGAATGAAATTTACTCTTCCATTTATTCATCGTGGGATTGCTTAGAAATTCGTTTAATTTGAGATATCAAAATTCTCTTTTCATAATTAACTGCATCTATTACGCAGTAAAAAGAATTATCGCATAACAAAACTTAATTAAAGTTGAAACAAATACATAAAATGTTCAAAGCCAAAAAATATGTTTAACTGCAAGTAGTGCGTGAAAAATTAATAATAGTGTAGCCAAAATTTTAAATATTATTGAAAGTCGCTTTTTTTTCTTATTCTCTTCTTTAAACTAACATGGCAGTTACATTGCAGATACACTATTTTATTTGACTATAACATATAAAAAATTATAATATATATTACTAGTAAAAGCGTTTAAAATGGTGGATAAAAGTATCAAAAAAATAAAATGTGTTAAACTCGTGTTGCTCTTCATTTTGAGGTTATACGCGTGCATGGTCGTCTGTCACATACAAAATCTAGAGATTACCATAATTTTGTACGTAGGTACGTTTATTACAGTGGAAAAAAGGATATTGGAACAAACATTTCACACGTAGATTAACAAATAATTCCTGAAAAAATAATATAATGTTTTAATCGATAACGTTACTGAGGTACTATTAATTATTTACGAATTACTTTACCCAAAACACTCATTAAATAACAAAACACTAGTCTTCAATGCGTGGAAGAACACAATTATTAGGTATATCAATATTGCAACCACCACACTAACATTTAGATCACTGTAAAAGCATGGCGAGGCATGATCTTGCGTTAAAAATATATCCGAGTCACTAAGCGTTCAATCAAACATGCAAATAAAACTGGCAGAAAACAATATTATGGCTGAATTTTAAAACTGATGGCACTACACAAAAGTCAAACAGATAGGACACTGGTAATTCAACGGGAAAATTTCAATTTCACCACTGACTTTTCACTAGATTTGGAGGCTGTATTGGTGAATTTAAGGGATGAAAACGCGGTCGCCGCGCCCGTTCGCCCGGCTCGAGAGACGCTAGGCAACTGAACACAGAGATGGGGAGGTCGGAGGCTGTGCCGGGTACAGGGGATGTTGCCAGAGCCAGGGGTGGTACTTTCCCAGTCTGGTAAAGCGGGGAAAATGCCATAATCAATTTTTCATTTCGTGTGTGTGGAATGTAAGATGGATTCGCGCTGTCGTTGCGGCCTTTTATGCTTTACATAAAAATAATTACGTTAATTGGTGTCCTCGACCCAGTACTTAATCCGGAAGTAATAAAAATAAATTATCGCAACGTGCTCGATTTACAATTTGATAAACATATTTTCAGGGAACCTTTTTTACGGTAAAAGCAAAAAAAAAACTCTAAATGATATTTTTGACGGATATGATAAAAGAACTGTTTTTTTTAAGGGATCACATATCTTTCATGGCAGATACATGAAAACTCCTACGAATAAATAGGAGCTCTTAAAATAGAAAAAAAACTACACTATTGATTTTATGGTTATTTCCTTTTGGGGTATTATGCCGTGTTGCGCTACCTCCTCCTTTAGCCAACGTTTAGCCAACCTACTGAGGTCTGCAAAGACCAAGTTTCCTCTGGAAACAGATGGAATATATAAACTCAGCTGTTCCGGATGTGATAAGGTCTATGTTGGCCAGACAGAGCGGACGATCTCCAAAAGGATATCGGAACACTTTCGAGCATGTAAACTTGGCCACCCTGACAAATCGGCAATCGCCGAGCATTTAATTGAAACCGGCCATTACTTCGGATTTGTTCCTGAAGTCCTGGGAAGACCCAAAACCTATAGAGCACGCTTAATTACAGAGGCAATTGAAATTCATAAAAATCCTATTAACATTAATAGAGACGACGGAGCTAAGCTCAATAGTTCTTGGTATCCGGTAATTGACGGCTACACCAAAGCTAAATGCAAAAAAACTATCTTGAAGTATACTGTAATGCCAGCCCGCAGTGGATTGGTGCTGGCAACACGGTATTGCTTCGAATGATTGCTATCTCAGATGAAGTGTGTGCTTAAGTATACACATGCAATTTTAGTAGGGTTTTTAGATAACAATTTTTCCCTACCGATGAAACACAGGACCTTTAAGTCTATAATAGCCAGGTAACATTTTTAAATACCCACATGAGGTAAAAATTGCAAGGCGCAAATGACGCCGTTCTATTTATAAAGAACATTAACTTTAAATTCAGTAAATTTAAATGATTCATCTCTTCAAGATATATAAGAATCTAGTAAATGAAAAAAAAAATGTGCTTAAGTATGAATCATCTCTAACATTTACACATCTGCCCTGATGATGGACACTGTAACGCTGTCCGAAACGTTGGCTAAAGGAGGAGGTAGCGCAACACGGCATAATACCCCAAAAGGAAAAAAAAAATTTTTGGCCGTGAAAATCTAAAATCATATCTACACTATTGATTTTCTAGTTTTAGAAAAAGACTTTCTGGTTTTCTGGAAAAGAAAAAAATATGTATCAGGGCAATACTTGTTTATCAATAGCAACAATGAAAACGCGAACTTTAAAGATGATTAAAGGATTTATAGAATGCTTACTTATCCTACTCTGACTTTATTGTAAATATTGTAATATGTAAACTATCTCGTGGCGTTCACAAAATAGGTCAATTATGAAACTACAAATAAAGTCATTACTTAAGTCTTACTAATAAAAAACAATTGCCAACCGTTAAACAGTGTTTTAGTTAAACATTGCATAAATATCATACAAACTCAGATTCAATTTAGTACTAACAAAAATGTCGTTAAGAGTATGTTAAAAAAAAGAGCTGGCAACTTTGACAGTCACGTGAATTTATTAAGAATTCTGTGAAAGTGATGTTTTAAAACAAGTCTTATGCATGTGTAGGTGTAGGTAAGTATAAATCCGAGAAATGAACTTTTTTAAATAAACATAAAATGCTTCTTCAAACTTCGCAAAATTACTTTGTGGCATCATTAATTATATAATGAATAACAGATCACTTTGTTTAAACCACTATATTATACACAATATCTACATGTTTCGATAACAATGTTATCTTTATCAGGATATGTCAATATAAAGAAAAATAAATATATTATTTTTATATTTATTATATACTAGCTGGTACCCGGCATGCGTTGCTATGCCATTTAATAAAGATTGTTTCTCTCTGCGTGTCCTTTCCCATTCGTCCCGTTCCCCTTCCCCCCATTCCTCTCCCGCGTCCTTTTCCCTTCTCGCGTTTCCACTCCGCCTCCTCCACCTTACCTCTGCCCACTTCACTCCCCCCCCCTTCCCCCGTCCCGCAAACCTCCTTCCCGAGTTCCCTCCCCCCTCCCATGTTCCCCTCCTCCTCCCTGATTCCTCTCCCCCTCTCCCGCGTTCCATAAATGAACTTCCGGCACATTTAGTTTTCAAACGGCTCGCATGCCATTTTATTACAATTTTTAACAAATTTCGTTAAGCCAGAGCTCACCAGTAGTTTTATATAAACCTTCTCCTGATAATAACGAATACAACAAAAAAATAATTATGCTATTTGGTGCAGTCGTTCGGAAGTTATGCGCGTACATACATTTCGGCGATTCATTTTTATTTATATATAGAAGATAGATTTATTTATTTTATATTTATTTTATATTTTATTTTTCTTTATATTGACATATCCTGATGAAGATAACATTGTTATCGAAACATGTAGATATTGTGTATAATATAGTGGTTTAAACAAAGTGATATGTTATTCATTGTATAAACATAAAATGAATTGTTTTGGTTATTCTCTGGAAATTATTTAATAATAAATTACTGTACAAACGAGTTAAAAAATGAGGTGACAGTTTTCTTGCAGATTCCCTTCACAAAAATAATGTGTTTTAAAAATTTTCTATTCTCTTTAATACTTCGACCCTTGAAGTAAAAATAGTTCGTTTTTTTTTTTCAACTTTTTTCTAACTTTGAAATTAAAATATTCCAATTTATAAATATTAAAGTAAATTTCAAAAACAAAAATCTAGATAATTTTATCTAGTTTCTAAAAATGGGTTTGTTTCTCTCTATCTTAAAAAAGAAGAAACATGTTTAAACATTTTGTTATTTATTTTTGGGGTGTTATGCCGTTTTGCACTACCTCCTTCTTTAAGCAACGTTTCGTCACAGTGTCCACCATCGTGTGGATATTTTCAATTGCGAAACTTACGAAATACAATAGGTCCATCGAAAAGTGTCTAATGTTTAGTGAATAATGTTATATTTCTATTGTCTGTATTTATAATTCTGTTAAGATTTGTATGTACAACCACAACCCGTCTTTATGGTAACCAATGTATTGATAATTTTTTTGGTAAAGTAATTTTTTGTTTTGTATTAAAAAAAAAATTATATAATTTTTGGCTTCATATTCCTTTTTAATAAATTTAATTGTTTCTTATTCCTTATTATGCTATCTTATTACAGGTAAAGTCACAAAGAGGGAATCCATAATTAATTTTATTTTAGCTCTATTACTCATGTACAAATCGACAAATGAAAACTGTCGCTTTCCCGAAAATGAACAAAATATGATAAAAAAAATATATATTTTCATTTTGAAATGTTCTCAAAAATATTATTTTGAAGCATTGCCCTAGTTTTTTTAAATAATGCAAGCCATTTTATACCTTGGTATCTGGAAGAAAGTTACATAGTGTGTAGGCAATTAATTGCTAACTGATAAATTGTGAAATCTTATCACACCGCAACTGTGAAATGTTAGCAAACTAAATGCATTATCTTAAGTTTGACAGTTTGATGGAATTGATCAGAACTTTACACACAAAATTTAGAGTAGAAATCCAATCCACTAGACGCCTGGATGTTGTTTATGACAATAATTAATATATACACCTCGTTCCACGTTCGTAACGCAAAACATTCATTAAAATCTAAGAAAAAATCCTAGCAAAGTTTTTTAATCGAAGTAACTATTCTAATTACCAAAAATAATAGTTACAAAAATTGTCCAGTATTTCGTAGTTTTACGTTTGATAGTCGTGATGCACGGTGTTCGGAGGACGTTAGGTATCTACATGCCTAGAATTAGCGGTTAATAATTTGGAAACTTTAATAAACTAAATAATAAAGTTTAATTTCAAAATAAATGTTTTTATTGAAGTAAAACTTCTTTACGCGCGCTTGACTTGGGGAGTAAGCTGGTGAATGCGTGACGAGAGCGTTATGAAAAGTGTTATCGCGCGAGGCGAACGGAAGTTGAGAGGGAGATATAAGTTAGTGAAGATAGAAAGAGGGAGAGTTACTTTTCGTATATTACTGTGGGGACAAGAGGGAGAGGTGCGAGCACATTTTCTTTCTCTCTTTCTCTCATATCCAGTTACGTTTCGTAAATCTAATGCACAGTGCAGGCCTATTGTCTGTGTCACACTGTAGGAGCAAAAGAGATCAGTGCGCGCGCACATTTTATTTTTCTCTTCCTATCATATAAATGGAGCTAAAGAAGTTTTACTTCAGTCGTGTGGTCTAAAACACACTCCAGGCGAGCTCCCAGTATGCGTTGCTATGCCTCTTAAAAAAGAAATTGTTTCTCCCTGCGTGTCCTCCCCCATTCGTCCCCTTCCTCTCTCGCGTCCCCTTCCCCTCATGCGTTCCCACTCCACCATCTCCGCCTTCCCTTTCCCCACTCCCCTCTCCAGCTTCCCCCGTCCCGCGAACGCCCTTCTCGAGTTCCCCTCCCCCCTCCTGCATTCCATACATTCAGTTTTAAAACAGCTCGCGTGCCGCATATTGTAATTTTTTTGTACAAATGTCATAATGCCAGAGCTCACCAATATATATAGAAACCATTGCGGGCATGCACACATCAAATCCCCAAAGTTTCATCGCAATCGGATGAATGGTTAGCAACGCATAATTTCACGATGTAAGAATTCATTATTATACCAATATTTGTAGAACCATCGCGGGCATATGCACATCAAATCCCCAAAGTTTCATCGCAATCGGATGAATGGTTAGCAACGCATAATTTCACGATGTAAGAATTCATTATTATACCAATATTTGTAGAACCATCGCGGGCATACGCACATCAAATCCCCAAAGTTTCATCGCAATCGGATGAATGGTTAGCAACGCATAATTTCACGATGTAAGAATTCATTATTATACCAATATTTGTAGAACCATCGCGGGCATACGCACATCAAATCCCCAAAGTTTCATCGCAATCGGATGAATGGTTAGCAACGCATAATTTCACGATGTAAGAATTCATTATTATACCAATATTTGTAGAACCATCGCGGGCATACGCACATCAAATCCCCAAAGTTTCATCGCAATCGGATGAATGGTTAGCAACGCATAATTTCATGATGTAAGAACTCATTATTATATATAGAAACCATCGCGGGCATGCGCACATCAAATCCCCAAAGTTTCATCGCAATAAGATGAATGGTTTAGCAACGCATAGACATCTCGTATATAGATAGAACAATAGAACAGCTGACCGAGTGCGGAGAAATAATAAAATGATTATACGAACGCTTTGCAAAACACACAAAAATAAGAAATTTACAAATAACGCTTTTATTTAAAAAATGAAAAAATCTCACCGTTTTTGCTATGTTTTATATGAATAAATAATCAATCACCCCCGAAGTTTCGCGGTGTGAGCGAGGAATACGGTGTGTAAAATATGCAAAGCTCGCGATGATTAAAATCAAACGATTTAGATAAGTTATTCATCATAATTATTAATAAATGCTATAATTACGAAAGCGCGTTTGTCTGTTTGTACACATGTTAAAATCAAACGTCTGCAGATTTAACTGACTGTTTTGATTTCACATTCTGACAGGTGAATTAATAACGGAAGAGGAAGGTAGGTACCGGCATATTTTCAAATAATTCATTTAGCGACTATTTCTTTATAAACAGAAGAGAGAAATATATTTGACGTGCTGTTGTCTAACATTTAAGAATTTTCCAGGTACGAAGGTATTGCTGTTTTGAAAATAATCAGAAAAAATGAATAAATCTTTGAAATAATAAATAAAAACGTCTTAAATTATTTTTTTAATACACATATATACAAAATCATCGAAAAACATGGACAACATTTTAAATAACTTATTAGAGGTTATTCAATGGTTTTGATCTTAAAATGTGCGGAAAAAGATTAAAAAAAAATAATCGTACCTTAGTACGTTTTGATGTGTGCACTGTTCGTTGCTATACAGATGACTAGTCTGTAGGCGTTTTCTTGCCACGTTCGTGCAATCATTTCGGGAGTAACTGTCAAGATAGCGACAGAAATTCGCTCCCGCAGGTGATCCAAATCCCGAATCTTTTATACGTACAGAATGTTTTTATTGTACCCGCAGAAAAAGAAATCCAAAGGGGTAAGGTCAGGACTTCTTGGAGGCCAGGCAATGGGGGTTCCTCTACCAAAGATTCTGAATGCAGTCGTAGGCACACCCGCGGCCGACCCTGTCTACTGTGCACCTAGTGTGCGCATAGCAAGGTCATGCTACCTCCAAAACTAGACGTACATTCACCAGCTGGCGTTCAGTGACAGAAGTACACGTTTAACATAAAGGGTTTCGGCGCTATAATTTTTTTAAATGTTGGCATGCTCGCTTTCCCAATGGCTGGATTAGTAGAGGAGCCCCTATAGACAGACTAGACATCTTCAGAGCGACGAACGGTGTACAATGCAAAACAAATTAAGGTAAGTACGAAAATATCTTTTTCCGCACATTTTAAGATCAAAAACATCGAATTACCTTTAATAGTTTTTTATAGCAGTTATTTTAAATGGTGTCCGTATTTTTCGACGATCCTGCATATGCCGGTGCATTTGAACGGTTTTAAGTAATTAAGTTCAGTCATCTTAAGCCCCAACATTCCGAATTTCTTCCTATTTATAATACATTTCTCTTGTCACTTTTAGTTTTTAAGTTCTAAAAAAAACGTTATTTTTAAAGATAATACCTATACATTTGTACAGCCGAAACGGTAGTTAGGTGAAATTCCCTCGATAGGAAAAAAAAAGTAAAGTATGCCCCAAAACACATTTTGTTTTGTTATTTAACATGTTATATGTAGGTATGAAAAAAAATCACAATGTAAGTTTGGAATTTGTTGAGAGATTTTTGTTATTTTTTTTTTTTTTTTTTTTTTTTTTTTTTTTTTTTTTTTTTTTTTTTTTTTTTTTTTTTTTTTTTTTTACAGTGAATACCGCACAAGAATCTCAACTGCTCCCATCTGGAGCCAGTAAGACTATGGCATCCCCAATTGGGGTATGTTGTGAGGCTGAAGGTAGTGGGGAGGGGAAGGAGGAGGGGAAGAGGAAGGTTGGGAAGTACCTGGCTATTCAGATCTGGTCACTAAACACGGCTAAAGCCGTTTTCAAGCAACGTTTCAATTCTGAATGGTGGTCTTACACCAGGGCGATACTAATAGTATCTTCCACTCTGGAACATGCCGCAAATATACTATATATTATATTATTTTAAATGAATTAATTGTGAAATAACACAAATTAATCAAATAAAATTTATTTGCGCATGCCGGGTTCGAACCCGCGACCTCCGGAATGTGAGTCAAGAGTCTTAGCCACTGGACTACGGAGTAATACTGTTATATAATACTGTTATATTTTAAACGAGTCGTGTTTCATGAAATATTTTCACAATTTTCGCTTAATTGTTATGATTTTTTTTCATATTAGCGCGCTCCCTTTAACATTCATATTTACATATCTCCCTTTCAAGCCATATTCTTCTTTTTTTAACGCTTACTACCGAGCTTTTAATACTATAAAGCACAATGCATGTTTATTTAAAGCACTAATCCTCTCAAACGCTTGGCAATGATTTTGTAAAAAAATCACAGTTAACAGGCCCTGTTTATACAGGGTGTCCGGGGGTAAAGTGCATTAACTTCGGGAGGTGATTCTACATTATGGTAGGAGTAAAAAAGATAAATAACTTTTTCTAAAATTCCAACTTTTTTTCCCATACAAAAAGAGATACCTACTAAAAATCCTCAGTGTAAGGTAGCACTTACCCAAGTTAGCTTGCCGGGCGCATTTGTTGAAACGTTGCTTGGTGTGATTTGGCCTGTATCCATGGAAACCGTTTGTAAACATAACAAGACCGAGAATTTGACGTTTATACAGATCGTATGTTTTAAACCAAATGTAAAAAGATAACTTTTTTTTTTTTTTTACAGTGAATACCGCACAAGAATCTCAACTGCTCCCGTCTGGAGCCAGTGACACTATGGCATCCCCAATTGGGGTATGTTGTGAGGCTGAAGGTAGCGGGGAGGGGAAGGAGGTGGGGAAGAGGAAGGTTGGGAAGTACCTGGCTATTCAGATCTGGTCACTAAACACGGCTAAAGCCATTTTCAAGCAACGTTTCAATTCTGAATGGTGGTCTTACACCAGGGCGATACTGATAGTATCTTCCACTCTGGAACATGCCGCAAATATACTATATATTATTTTTTTAAATGAATTAATTGTGAAATAACACAAATTAATCAAATAAAATTTATTTGCGCATGCCGGGTTCGAATCCGCGACCTCCGGAATGTGAGTCAAGAGTCTTAGCCACTGGACTACGGAGGTCGTCAAAACTGCACTTAAATAACAATTGAAGAGACGTTTTTAACGATTAAATTGTTATAAACTAATTGAACACTTAACTAATGTCATCGCTTTTAACTAGCTTAACAAATTTTCAAAATGTCCACCTTCAACTTGTAAGCAAGCTTGTAAACGTAAAGTAATATTATTATCGATTCGTCCGTTGTGGCGTATTTCATTAATGAATGTCTGCCCGTTCTTTGTTGGTAAAGTAAGGCATTTACCTAATAATTCAATAACAAAATTACGCGGTATTGGCACAATAATTCAATGATAAAATTACGCACAAATAAACACCATTTTTACAGCTAGGCAGGTTAGGCACGTCTACAACTAAGTAAACAAAAGTAAGTCTGAAAAAAAACACGCACTGAATGAAGTTGTTCCTTTAAGTCAGTCTTAATAAATACACACATTAAATCAACAAGTTTTGACAAACAATAATAAAGTTTTTAAAGTGAATCACTACTACGCGAATAAAATTGTTACACTAATGGGATCTACACACGACACTGCATGCTGGCCAGCAGGCAGTGACTGCAGAGAGGGTGGGTTTGAGCGAACTAGCGCTGTCTCGTTCTAGCGGCCCTTTAACAAACGAGACGGCGCTAGTTCGTTCGCTAGTTCGCTAGTTCGACACTCATGCTGGCCAGCATGCAGTGTCGTGTGTAGAGCCCATGACACTGAGCGCTTGGAGCGGGGATTCGGCATTCGGCAACATTGTAAAATAATAAAGCCGCCCGCACACGCCGGTCTAATTTTATCTTTTTACCAGAAAACTACCCCTAAAAGTTGGAATTTCGAAAAAAGTTATTTATCTTTTTTACTTGTACTATCATGTAGAATCACCTCCCGAAGTTAATGCACTTTACCCCCGGACACCCTGTATTATTGAAATAAATAAGAACAACAAATATACTAATAAAATGTATGCAAATTGTACTTGGCAAGAGGTTATCAAATTTGCTAACAGCTGTCACGGTAGTCATAATAATAAAGTAGTCGGTAGAAGAAATTCATTCAAAATTAAAACATCTTATTCAATGAAGAGCTAAAAATGTGAAATTTTCATATTCAATTGTTGTCCCGACTTGCCCCAGTTTCACGTTTTAATATTTTAACAATATTAAAATGTCGTATTTATCTGACAACACCCAAGGGCGCCAACGTCCGGCACCAGGCGAGAACATCCCTATTTATAAAACTGTTCCACGGAAAAAGGCAGAGGGAGCCGAAGTGAAATGCTAGGTCGACACTGCGTTCGGAAATAAGGCGGCGATTAGGTATTCAAAATTAGAACGCGAAATGAGAATATTTTTAATGGGATCTTAATGAACCCACAAGAAAATGCACATGACTTCGTTTTGAAGCTAACGAGGCGGTTTAAATGAAGGTGGGAAGTTTTTAATGGCGACCTTAATTGTGTTTGGGGCAGGTTCGTTTGA
The DNA here is from genome assembly GCA_917880885.1 of Limnephilus marmoratus. Classification (NCBI taxonomy): domain Eukaryota; kingdom Metazoa; phylum Arthropoda; class Insecta; order Trichoptera; family Limnephilidae; genus Limnephilus; species Limnephilus marmoratus. The sequence goes on along the minus strand of OU862923.1, from coordinate 20,567,408 downwards.
ATTTATTGTATAAAGTGAAGCGAAGGCAGTTTGTGCAACATTTTTAAATGAAATATAAATTGTGGGTGTTCAAAGCATTGTATGCGTGCCTAAAACGGCAACAACATGTACGATTATATACAGGGTGTTAAGGGACGTACTTGACTTACTTTTACCAGTGATTCCTGACATTATTTGGAGTAACAAACGGACTGCAATCTTTAGAGCACAGGCGTCAGGTGGGAATGCTGTCCTTGTTCTATCGGTATTACAATGGAAGATGCTCCGAGGAACTAGCGTCATTGATCCCCTCGGCACCGGTGCATAGTCGGGAAACACGCCAAACACGCGCCCAACATTTGTACACGGTTGACATTAGTCACATGAGAACGTTTCTCGGTTCTCTATGACTCGTTCTTGAGTTCAACGGCTCGGCTGTGGAACGATTTGCCGGCCTCTGTGTTTCCTCCCTCCTACAACATGGGTCTCTTCAAGACCCGTGTTCACTCCTTCCTTTCCTCAAAAAGACCCTCCACACAGCATCTTCAAAGATGACATAGGCCCTGAGGGAAGTTATTTTCTGACTTGGTGACTTTTTTTGACCAATTTTTTCTTCAAAATCAAATAAAAAAAAATTCTTCCGCATGTCGTCACTGGTCACTCTGCCGGGTGTCCGACAAACCCCTTACCCCGCCTTCAACTGTTCAACAACCACCATTTTTTATGTTTTTGTAGAAAAAAAAAACATCAAAAATGTCACCGGAGACCAAAATTTCATCTACATTTTTTACTCCAAATAATATCAGGAGTCTCTGGTTAAAGTAAGTCAAGTACGTCCCTTAACACCCTGTATAAATGTTTAAACTTACTCGGGTAATTAAAAATATAACCATAAAATATATATTTTTAAGCAATCAGCTACGTGAAGCCTTGGCAACAATATTATTATTTCAAAAAATTGAGATGAATAATATACTCGTATTTCTAAATCCGTAATTCAGAAAAAATCGTTATAAAAAAAGAGAGAAAAAAATTATTTCATTACCTACATTAAAACCTGGTGACTTCTCATCAGTGAAAACTAGTTATGCGGGAGCGGTCCTGATCGGTAGAGACAGGTTGCGAGAGAAATGAAAGGCGTCAGTCGGTGTAGTGAGTCAGTCGTTTATTGGGCTACGTAGCGGGGGTCGGTGAAGCAGTAACATGAGGTATGCAGGGTGCCGTGATGAAACGCTGCAGGCGTACGGAGGTGATGGAGATGGTGTGGTGAAGGTCAGCGAGTTGCTCAACACCTTGGCGATGGAGATGACCTATCTTCCAGGCCGTTGGTCGACGCTTTAGTCGCAGTTAGTCCTGGCGAGGCGGAGCGTGTTTCCATGGCAGCGAAGCACGATGGGGCTTCGGGGTGCCATGAAATGGTGAGCTGATCCCTGGACTGAAGGTGACGCAAGCCTTGTAAGTCGCGGGATGGAGCTGATCTCAGGAGCTGAAGACACGATGGGCCTTGTAGCTGAGCATGGTGATGGACCTCGGGAAGCTGCCCTGGATGTGTAGAGATGCCTGCAGGAGAACTTGTGCGGAGATCTGTTACATGCTGAGATGTTGACCGACTGTGAGTGTGAGACTGACTGCAGCGGGCGAGCGATCGGCTGCTTATATAGCCGCCGCGAGTAACTACTCTTGCGGTAGGTAATACGTGCCACTTCGGCAGTTGACGAGAATGTTCGGCGCCGTACAGATATTGTACGGTGCTATCTCGAGACCTTTCTAGGCGGTGGCGAAATTATTATTTATCGGCGCGGCAGGCGAGAAAGTGCTTCGCGGCCAGTATAGGTAGGAAGGTACCTAGGCAAGTAGGTTTGCCGATGCGCGCGAATATTAGGAGATGTTTCTCGTATCTTCTTTTGATGGCGAAGTTAATAATGATGTGTCGCCACACTTTTCTATTGATTCTGCTGATAAAGTTAACCCCTCAGGTCTCTAGCCTAATTTGTTGGAAGGTAAAAATATTTCCGCTTTGCAATATAATCCAAGTAAATGGAACATTTCTTAACGCATCCGAAGACTGAATTTATAATTTAAATAATTTAAATATTTTCACTATTGTCGCTTCATTAGAATAGTTTTTTTTAATATAAGCTCGCCCGCTCTTACATTCCTATTGACAAATCTACCTTTCTTCTTATTTTTGGACGCTTACTACCCGGCCTTAGCACAATTCCATATTCGCAAGTCGGAATAGTTATTTAGTCACATTTTGAAATTACTTACGACTTGCTTCTTTATCACGAGACTGATCTTGGGTGGAGTTTATGGATGTTGAAAACTTACCTGAAACAAAAAGAAAATAAACATTAGTGCTACATTATTAAAGCGACAACAGGAAAAAAAAACTATTGCATACAGAATAAAATTATCTCCCCACACACATTCATTGTATTAGAGACACGCACATTCATCAATTCAGATTCAAGAATCGTTCATATTTCAGGCGAAATTATCTACTGACATTCCAAGAACTTACGTAATAGGTACTATAACCATGTTATAATCGAATCGAACAGTATTATTACCGTAGCGTCTGCGTGGTTGAAATTCAGAACCCAGCTACGAGTGCATGTCCATTGCCACAAATAACATCTGTGCACATGGAATTTCACACAAAGCTACTGTTATAATTCGGTTTCGAATTCAAGAATTCGACAAAAGATGTCGGTACTTCCGTCAGCAACTCGCATGTGGACGTTTCTTCCCTAGGTATAAGTACTACGTTTTTATAGAATTTAAGTATCTTTCCGGATATGGAGAGATTACATATGTCTTTATTGCCTATCACGGTTACTTTAATTCGGTGACTAGCTGTCACTGGATCACAGTGGATCCGAGGAATTGGCCATTTTTGGAACCAGTTCTTATCGGATTTATAAAATGGTTACCTACACTCAAACTGGGCGAAGCCGAACTAAAAGCCGCCCGCCCGCTTAATAAACAAATAAACAATACATAGGTACTAACAGTGAATTGTTATATCATAATAGCACTACTTCCCATCTCAAAAACGAGAATTAAATTTCTCAACTGAGATGGGTAGTATTGTAAATACATAGAAAAATATAGCTTTTAAAAAAAGCTGCTTTTATAATTCCCAGGCTACGGCACGGCCGCGGCGCGGCGCGGCGCGACGACGGCAACGGAACGCGGCATCTCAATTCTTTAACACGAGTGAGATTTTTCTTGGATGCAGACACACAAACATCATTTAGTGTATTAAAAAGAGCTGCAGCATTATTGGGATAAAGAAAGTACGTTTTGTGCTTTTTTATGGACCTTGCTTTTTTGCCTTGTCGTAACCGTGAGAAATTTAAAAGCGCACATTGCATGTTGTTCTAAATAAATAAATAAAAAATAAAATTAAGACACACTTTCATCATTTTTATGGAAAACTTATTGAAAAATGCTCCAAGAAAAACAATGGAAACAAAAATGTGTGAAAATTCACGCAGGGTTTTACTTACATGGATAATTCAACTAACAAACCTATGTACACATATTATACGCGTTTGGCCAAATTAGCATAACATACGACAGATGTCAAACCTTTTTTTGTAAGGTCCACAAAAAATGAGTTTTAAAACTCATCGGGATTGCCGTGTTGCAGGGTATAAAATAATAACTACCTACTTACCTTTTTAGGCTCTCTTCCCCAAAAAATAAATATACGTATCTGAGAGTATCATTATATGCCTTAATCACACTTTTCTTATTGGATTAATATTATTCGAAGCCTTACGCCTTAATCTGTCTCTTACTGAGGGACAAATCTCATTTAGGAAGATAAAAAATATTCTAATCAAATCCTTGTACTACTATTACCGCCCTCATAAAATTTTGCTTTTGCTTTCCCAAACACGTTCATCAAAGACATATTAGTATTAAAATATATACCTGGATTAAATAATGGCATTTCCATATGTTATAATTATATATGTTATCTGTTTGTTAACATATTATTGGTGTAACATATTAATTATTTCGTTTGCCTGCAAAGTGTATCTAAATTTTTCTAAATAGAAAATAATCCGTATTAATCTCAAGTGATCTCAGTGTTAAGTGTCCTAAAGAATGGTCCTGCCTGAACAGAATATAAATAATACTGCATATGTACATTTTAACGCAGCATCGCATTCATTGGTCAAATGCATTGTACATTTGTATTTGTGATTGATGAACCAGTGAATGCAATCTTTTAGCCATAAGTCGTTATAATGTTTTTAGTCTAGTTAGACGTAGAAATATATTATAAATTTGTACAGCGTCCTTGAGGTGATTTTTCACAAAAACGGCGCTTTACATCATTTAAATCATCCAAATATTAATAAAAAATAAATAAAAATGCACCGTTTCTAAAGTCACGTTACACTCGTATATAGAGTAGGTACGCACTGACGAATGTTTGTAAACAGGTATAACGGCAGCGACGATTTTTTGTGTTAACATGGCAGGGTTAAACTACATACGAAAATATTTTTTTCAACGATGGTTAATCAATCAACGCCATAATAGGTACGTTAACGATTAGGGTGAGATTCAATTACGGCAGTTTATAGGGGAAAAATGATTAATACAAGTATATATTTTAAACACTGAATGTGGTATGTATTCGTAAATAAATCTAATATACAAAATTATCGCGTCACGGTGTTTGTTACCATACTCCTCCGAAACGGCTGGACCAATTTTGATGAAATTTTGTGTGCTTATCTGGTAGGTCTGAGAATCGACCAACATCTATTTTTCATACCCCTAAAAGTAAAGGGTGTTCCACTCCGAAGAAAATTATTTTCCCCATACATTTTGTATGGAACGAATTCTCCGGGAGGGGGGAGGGGGGAGGGGAGAGGGGGGAGAAGGGAGGGGGCAGGGGGGAGGGGGGAGGGGGGAAAGGAACTCAGGAAGGGGGGTTAGCGGGACGGGGGAAGGGGAGAAGTGGAGTGGGGAGAGGGAGAGGGAACACGAAAGGGGAAAGGATACGCAGGGAGAAACAATTTAGATCAATTCAGCTAATAAGTTGACAACAGTTTTTGATTCTGAGGCGGTACGAAGTTCGCCGGATCAGCTAGTATACCACTAAAATCTTAGAATAATGTATTCCATACGTCATATCCACCAAATACATCGGTAATTTAAATTGTTTAAGATAAGTCACTAAGCAGGGCTTCACTGCCAGAGTCAGTTGGACTGTACTTTATTAAGATATGTCGTGAGAAGAAATGAATCGAGGGTAAAAGAAGGGGATACGTAATCTGGGAAGTGTCTCGCAGTACAGATCTGGATGTTAGACAGACCTGAAGCAATTTCAAGCAATGTTTTGATTTCGATGAATGATAACTCGTCATTACGATGCTGGGAGTCGCTTTCATCAATCAAAACTGAGCGTGGTCGAACAAGCGAAAGACTTGAAACAAAGAATTTACTAATTCGACGTCACCAACAAATGAATTTGAATTAGGCGTTTAAGACATCATGTAGGTAATTTATGTGGTAATTTTTTATAACAAAACATAAAATACGACTAACTATTAAAGTAAACATCCACACATTTTCTTATCCTGTGACTAAAACTTAAATTGAGATGTCCTCAATCATAAATATAACTAACTTATTAACTACATAATTGTTGTTACGTAAAACAATATTTTAAAAACCAAAGATTTACAAAAGTTGCTGAAAGCAATTCAAATTCACAATGCTTATCGACCCCTGCAAAATTTAGAAAGGTGAAAGTTATGAACTTTCATTTTTCTGTCATTAGTTCCAGGTAATTTTTTTCTATCGGGTATGTGTACTCGCACAGTCGCTAACAACAACAAACTGTCAGTGCTGTTAAGTTCATTGATAGAACTATCACACTGACAACCACGAACTATAATCATTTCACTGCTAGAAACAAGAACACCAACGTTTATTGGTACGCTGCCGGATTATCCCTAAGGCAGAGTAGGCAACTGCCTAGGGGCCCCGCATCGGCTAGGGGCCCCGCGTCCCGAGAAAAATGACTTGCGTCAATGGTTTGACTCTCAATTAGTGAGCAACTCCGGCACCCATTTAGAAAACGTCATCTTTCAAGATGTTTTAAATTTTGTATTTTATTTGGAACATTTACAAATTAATAACATTGCTTGCATTAAAGAAAACAGTAAATTATAATAAAACAATAAGTTATATCAAAACAATAAATTATAACCCATAACTAATGTTCACATCATGCGCAAATAATAAAAAGTCAATAATTTAAACAAATATTTAAACATAGTTGTATTTTACTTTACTTTCCTTCTACTCGTTAAAAGCAGCATTACTTAGTTTTAATGGGGATGTGATTGTAGGTTCCGTGTGTGGTTTATATTGGCATTTTTTTTTTGCTTTATTTCCAATTATATGTTTAAAGTATAAATTGTGTACAAGCTTTAGTGTGCACTACCGATCTGCTTGGTAAAATTCTTTGTTTCTCTTCATACCAAGGTTTTCTGGAAGGGATCACTTTAGTTATAAGATTGCTCATTGTACTGTTTTTTTAAATGTATTTTTGTTTATAGTATGTGTCCTTTTATGTGCAAGAGAGCGTGATTGTATTGTATTGCATTCGTTTAATTTTTTTTTATTGAATGGTGTGATGGCATACCTTCGTAACGAAAAGGAAAATACATATTAATTATGAAATTACGCTGTGGTAGAAAAAATAATTTTTGAAGTTAGAAAAGGGTACAGTGCAGTAGCGGACTAAGCCCGTCAGAAGCCCTGAATGAGCCCCCCTTAGTTTAACCCTTGTCAACATTCGCTATTTTCAGCCGACACCAATTGATGTAATTTTTCAAGTTTTTATTCAGTTCACACGGGCCTCTGACTCTGGGGGGCCTCCAAACGCCTTCATGTTCCTTGATCAAATCCTAAACAAGGCTGGCACCAGCACTGTAAAAATTTTTTTTAGTCATTTTAAAAATTCATTTTCTGAAAAATGCATTTTAATAATGGTCCCACGAAATTGACGGAGATATAATGAAACCGTTTTAAATAGTTTGTATATTGAATTATATTTCATTAAAACTTTCTCGAAACTACGTTTTTCATCCTGGTTGACAACATACTAGAAAAACTATACATCCGATTTGCATGCACTAAGTCTTAAACTGTTAGAAAATACAGTCAGTATGGTACCACTTATGGAGAAAATTATATATTTTTTTTTTTTTTTTGTCCTACTATAATTACATTTGTACTGCTAAAGAATCTACCTTTTTTATTTTTCTGGTGACCAGAATGGTTGAAATCGTGACAAGATGGACACGCTATTTTCCCCTTCTACTTTAACGGCGTGTAACTTCGTAAAATATATACATATATTTTTTTGTGAATACTTAAAATATAAATAAATATATTATAAAAAATAAATAGTTAAAATATTAATGTTTTTTTTTTATTATTGACCGTTAAAAAACGCCCGAAAATCGAGCTTCCAGACAAGAATATCCCCTTAAAGCCTTGTTAAGGATTTAATCATGGGAACATGGAGGCGTTTGGAGGACTCCCAGGTCCCTCTTCCACCCCCCCCCCCCCCCTAGTTGGTCCGCCATTGGTAAAAGGGGCCCCGAGACGTGCACTGCCTAGGGGCCCCGATATGGTTAATCCGGCCCTGCGGCTGATATATGTACTACCGGAAAATGTATTAAAATTAAACAATTTATGATAATGCATTATTCTGAATTAAGTAATTCAACAAAATTAATTAATGTGAAAAAAAAATAGATGAAATAGGGGAAAAAATCGCCTTTTTTAATACTAGTCCCACAAAAGCCCTAAGACATTTGAAATACATGAACTTCCGTATTGTTTTGTAACCTTTTTATGAGAAATATGTCGTCACTGCTAAGTGTCCGTGTATTCCCTTAGGTCTCTCTCTCGGGGCCTATGTCGTCTTTGAAGATTCTATCAACTAAGTGAGAGTCTTGTAGACACCTTATGCTTAGGATCTTCCATTAAAGTAACTGTGGTATATGCTTTAAATATTGTAATCCGTCTGATAAAATAGTGGAATCCATCAAACTGCAATCAAGAGTTTGAATCTTATGTAATTCAAATAATTCTGCACCTTCTTTCGATGGGGGGTCAGAAGGTACATCTAGGTCTGCAAGCCAGTCTAGGGCCTCAGGTGTCGCCCCCTGAACCTCATCAATCCAGCCAGGGGAATGGAGCGGGTATTCGTTGACCACATGTTCGGTGCACCGCACCGCATTGCGTAATGCGGGCACAACGGCTATGGGATCACCTTACCCTATTAACGAGTTTACGAGGTATCGAGAACGCAGACTGTCGACGTCGCATCCACAGCTAGTCCGGTGTATGTTTTCGACCAATTTGGCTTTAGTCACTGATTGAAGAAATATTCTTCTATAGCCTTTAGGTCAGAATTAAAGATCTCTTCTGCTGCTTTAAGGGTTTTGACTTGGAACGGCGATGTCATCTGCGTAAGCATAATTTTTCTACGTACATTTATGTCTTCAGTGTGAGGAAAGCCTCAGGTATGGATGTTAAAAAGGGATGGGCCAGCGCCAGCACTGAGTCTTGGGCAAGACCATTGTTGAGCGGTATTTTTTTTTTTGCTTTCTTGCCCCCCTAGAAAAACCTCGAAAGTAATACCAGTTGGCAGTTGCTCAATAAGTCGTGCCATTTATGGTCAGTTTATATTTGATAGTTTGAACAACCTTTCAATCTAAGAACCTTTTAACTCCATCTCGGCCTTGTGAAAAATAATTTTCCTCGGTGCTTATATCTTCTCACAGAGGTTGTACGGAGGGGCTCTTTGAGGAGGGGAAGGAGTGAACATTAGTCTTGAACGGACCCATGTTGCAGAAGGAGTAAACACAGAGACCGGCAAATCATTCCATTTTGAGTGAGCTGATGAACTCAAGAAAGAATCGAAGAAACGACCCCTCCTCGTGTGACAAATGTCAACCGTGCACAATTGTTGTGCGCGCGGTGTCGTGTTTCATGACTATTCACCGGTTGTGAAGGGATCAATGACGTTAGTTAATCGGAGCATTGAAATACCGGTAGAACAACGACAGCATGCCTGTGCTCAAAAGATGCAGTCCGTTTGTAAAAACAGGGGAATCTATCAAATGGACCGCATTTTTCTGCATTTTTTTTTTTTTTTTTTACAGTGAATACCGCACAAGAATCTCAACTGCTCCCGTCTGGAGCCAGTGAGACTATGGCATCCCTAATTGGGGTATGTTGTGAGGCTGAAGGTAGTGGGGAGGGGAAGGAGGTGGGGAAGAGGAAGGTTGGGGAGTACCTGGCTATTCAGATCTGGTCACTAAACACGGCTAAAGCCATTTTCAAGCAACGTTTCAATTCTGAATGGTGGTCTTACACCAGGGCGATACTGATAGTATCTTCCACTCTGGAACATGCCGCAAATATACTATATATTATTTTAAATTAATTAATTGTGAAATAACACAAATCAATCAAATAAAATTTATTTGCGCATGCCGGGTTCGAACCCGCGACCTCCGGAATGTGAGTCAAGAGTCTTAGCCACTAGCCACTTCTGACATAAAAAAATTACATAATTCTTGGTGCCGCTGTAGCTTCCCTTATACGTATAATGTAGTTAAATGTATTCCCGTCAATCAGCTGACGCGAATGGTGGTTGACGGCATGCTTCCACATCAGATGAGGGGATTTGGATCCGGGGGAGAGGGAAGCGGATTGAGGGAGAAGTCGGAGTCGACCCATTTAAGGGATGGGGTTGGTTCAATCACGCGGGCTCAAGCCGCACTGACGGGTGACGCATTAAATTTGCCGAATTTGTTTGTTTTTTAGAAATTTGATGTAGGTACAAAGATGTTCGGAGAAGCGTGATATTGAGTATTTTGGAATTCCGATATTGAAATAAAATACAAGCCAATTTTCGATTAATATTCCATTAGGTGGTGGGAACGAGCATGTCCTGGATTCTATACTCACCTCTTTTGGTATTTATTCAACAGAAAATATGTCAAAATTTCTCATCAAATGCGCCTTTTTTAGGTGATTTAGGTGATTTCCCCACGAAAACGGCGAAATAGAAGTATTCCAAATACTAGTATTATTGAATAAGCTGGGTACAACAAAAAAAAAATAAAGTTATCTTAACAAATAAAAAAATTTATTAACCCTCGACCCGTCGCGTGGGGTCTTTAAAAGCCCAGGTTTTACAGATATGCTAATTATGTGCATTTTAAATGTTCCCACTGATTTCTTACTTTAGGTAGCTTCCTAAAAGGGACTATACTTGACGCAAGCGCCGAGAAAATTTAGTTTGCGCATGTGCGATGTGAGATACAGACTTGTGTTTCGGCGTGAAGTTAAAAAAATCAACAAAATACCATGAAAAATCAAGTTTATATGTTTTTTTATTGTATTTTGTTGATTTTTTTGTTGTAATAATAATAAGTCTATATCAACCTCAAATAGTTATAAGTTTGATGGAAATTGGTTAGATTTTTGTTTTAAGTTTTCTATTAAGAAATATGATTCAAAATTTCAAAAAAATGTTCCTTGTTGATTTTTAAGTTCTTGCATTGAAAATAAATAACTAATTTTTAACATTTCTTTTTTATTTCAAAGCAATCATTATCACCTGACTGTAATCATTTAAAATAATTTATAAAATGTATGCTACAACAACAATTTAATCACATTTATTTTGGGGGTCCTAAGCGACCCCACGCGACACCTCGCGTTACAAAAAAGGCGCGACGGGCGGAGGGTTAATATTAATTTCAAAAACTCGTCAACACAATTTGCACAGCTTTTTTGTCGGAAATCCTTAGGATAACGCAACAGTTTCCAGTAACATATTTTCCATCACGAGCTTTGGAACTCTGATTCAGGTAGGTATGTAACTTTCAAAATCTCACCTCTCAAAACGTAGAGCAAATAATGGGCGGTAAACAATACAAATCACAAAATACAAACATAAATCATGCTTGTCTCTGGAAATCAAGTAAAATATCAGGAATTCAATATTTTCAATATATTTAGATATTTCACGACAGTTGATCCCCGACAGTTGGCCCACTGGCATATGTATATACAATATGCAGTTAGATACGTTTTTAGATATTCACGGCCAAAAGTATTTTCGTTATTTGTTTTTGGGGTGTTATGCCGTGTTGCACTACCTCCTTCTTTAGCCAACGTTTCGGATAGCGTTACAGTGTCCATAATCAAACATCTGATCTGATGTTGGCTAAAGGAGGTAGCGCAACGGCATAACCCCCAAAAACAAACAACTAGTTTAGGGAATATACGGAATACCATATTCCAATATCTTTGGGAATACCTATTTAAACAAAACATAACTAAGTCTTCCCGTAAGGGTGTTCAGAGAAAATGTATCGCCGAAGAACAAAATTACAAAACATTTTGAAGTAAAACTTCTTTACGCACGTTTGACTTAGGGAGTAAGCTGGTGAATGCGTGACGAGAGCGTTACGAAAAGTGTGATCGGGCGAGGCGAACGGTCGGGCCTTTACGCACGCTGGACTTGGGGAGTAAGCTGGTGAATGCGTGACGAGAGCGTTATGAAAAGTGTGATCGGGCGAGGCGAACGGGCGGGCCTTGACGCACGCTTGACTTGGGGAGTAAGCTGGTGAATGCGTGACAAAAGCGTTATGAAAAGTGTGATCGGGCGGGCGAGGCGAACAGTCGGGAGAGGCGAACGGAAGTTGAGAGGGAGACATAAGTTAGTGAAGTTTGACTTCAATCGTGTGGTCTAACTAAAGCACACTCGTTTTTTTTTCTTCATTCAAATGCACCAATGATAAAACTACTTGTCTTTATACTGAATATCGTATACATGTTACTCTCACAGCCTGTAAATTGATAAATCTTAGGATTTATCGTAGTACGGGCTTTTACAGTAACATACATACAGTGTACATAAGTGAAAAAAATCGACACGTAAATAAATTCGTTTGATATCCATACCAACTTATTATTATTTTTGAAGTAGGTTTGAATTGATAAATAATGCACAAAAGTTATAATTTTACAATAATTATAGTTTCGGGGGGCCAACTGACAGAATAATAACTGTCTTTTTACTTATTTTTTTATATGAATACCGCACAAGAGTCCCAACTGCTCCCGTCTGAAGCCAGTGAGATTATGGCATCCCCAATTGGGGTATGTTGTGAGGCTGAAGGTAGTGGGGAGGGGAAGGAGACAGGGAAGAGGAAGGTGGGGAAGTACCTGGCTATTCAGAGCTGGTCACCAAACACGGCTAATGCCGCTTCAAACAACGTTTCAATTCTGAATGGTGGTCTTACACCAGGGCGATACTGAGAGTATCTTCCACGAACGTGCCGCAAATATACTATATAATTATTTTAAATGAATACATCGTGAAATAACACAAATTAATCAAATAAAATTTAATTGCTACGCGCCGGGATTCGATCCCGCGACCTTCGGTGTGCGAGTCAAGAGCCTTACCGCTGGACTACGCCGGCCGTCTGATTTATTGTTTTGATAATGATTTTATTTTTTTTATATTCTTTTAAATAAAAAATATTATGTAAAAAGTATTTTGAATCAGAAAATATTTATTTTAGTCCTGCCGCCTGATGTGAAAAGTCGACTAATGACTTTTGGATCAGACCCTGGTAGCAACATTTTTATCAGGCATAATTTCAACCTATGATTAATGAATAACGCCACTTTGTCCTAGGTTCGTAGGACTAATGACTTTTTAATCCACAAAACATACTATATCTAAGCAAGTACCAAGCTTTATATCTGGATATGTATCACCCAGACGTCCGAGACTTAAGACAAATTTACCAAACGACTTTTTCTTAAGTGATTTTTGGCATTTTCTGACTTAAAATCTTTTCCCCGTCCATGAAAGTTTAGAGATTCACATCGAGTGCAGAAAGTATTAAGATTTTTTTTCTCAAAAATAAGTTTTAATATTCGGGCGAATCAGGGCGGTAAGTGTCAGTATTTTATGATCTTACACGACAAAACTGTTGTCGAGAAACTAGGTTAGAAATTGTCTAGGATGGGTAGGTTTGTGTTGCAGTGAGGAAGCAAAGGTCTGGGCAGCTGCCAGGGAGGTTGGCTGTTCTCAGGAGACTTACTATGTTCACTTACAGCGTTAAGTTTGAGGTATTGAAAATTAAAATGAAATAAAGTTAAATTAAAGAATTCTAATAATAATTAATATAATGAATGCGTTATTTCCGAGGCAACATAATATGCAGGTTTTTTTTCCCTGAAGAGAAAATGAAAGTGTCATATCAGTGTGAAAATGGAACAACCATGGAATTATTGCTGTTACTATTTGAGTGAATATCTACATAAATGTTAACATTTTTTGTAAAAAAATAGATGTCATAAACATTTATCATTGTTGTGACAGTCGTTACCGAAGTAACATGAGAAGTGGCGCATTTTTTATGTGGTAATAATTATTGTAGAGATGTAGAGTAAGCAAAATAGATCGTTGTGCCGCCGATAGCATTAGTTGTTCGGAAACATATGATATGAAACAAAGGATGGATCGATAGAGAAATGATTGTCACGAGAATAGTTGACAAACAAACATGAAATAACAAGTCTGAAGAAAAGTTGACAAACAAACATTAAATAACAAGTCTGAGTCGTCCCAAGAAAATTTCACACGACCAGAGAATCAATTTTTTTTTTCAATATAAAGGTGTCGGAATAATTTAAGAGAGTATAATATTAAGAGCATAGAAAGTGTTGATCTATTAATTCTTATGATACAAGGAGTGTATGCCAAGAATTTATGTATTGGTTTGAGTCACAAACAGTACATTTATGAAACATGCTTGTGGGTAATATAAAAATGTATTCTGTAGGTACTATTCAAATATAAATGACGCTAGATGAATGCGTTTGCAGCATTCTCCACCCAGACTGCTCAAAATATTTCTTCCAATACGTTTGGTCGTGTTGAAGGCAACTCTCAACTGCAACTCTCAACTGTTTACACAGAATAAGTAGGAAATATACAAAAATGAAAACAATATCAGGACCATATAACTAAAGAATTGTATTGACCTTCCATGATTTGCACTAAAATATTAGCAGAACTTCACCTCAGTCTCATAGCGTGATTCCTGCCCTGTTACTACCCTCTACCGTGACACCCCCTCAAGAGTCTTATATCGTTAGCCTGGACTCTGCAACGTACTCTCCCTTAAGTTTATCACCCTACCCATAAGTAAGGTTGGGACGATACACTGACTTAACAGTGCTAACTTAGTTTTGCATTCCTTATCGCAGAGATTGGGAACAAGATAAGAACGCCTGGAGGCGCCTTGTCGAAGCAATGGCTTCTCGACCCAACTAGGAAAAGGGTACAGAAATTACTAGAGTCAACCGTTAATCTTTAATTAAAGTTAATATATTTATTTAAATCTATCTAATAAGATTTAGTTTGTTTTAATGATTATGAAAAAGAAAACTTTGACAAAATCTTAACCCTCACACCCCGGCGATATTTTTAAGAAGGTCAAAATATTTCCACTTTACAATAAAATCCATATAAATGGAATATTTATAAATTTATCCGAAAAATAAAAACTGATTTTAACAGGTGCTAAAATAAGCTTTCAAATTTTCTAATTATTGAAATATAAAATTTTTGCATGCAAACATAAAAAAGTATTAAAAATGGCTCATCTTACGTATTTTCTAACTAAAATTACTGATATCGATAAAAATAAAAACACATAAGACACATTAATAGACACATATATTACACACGTTATGGTAATTTCACTTTTTGTCGTTCCACGTAAAAGTAATTAATACAAATTTGGCAAAGATTAATAATTTACATCAAAATGCGATTAGAAACTTTGGTTCATAAAGGTCCACATTTTACTTCTTTGTGGTTATTTTTTTAATCTTAATATATAAAACAAAGTCGGGTTAGTTACACTATTTATAACTCGAGAACGGCTGAACCGATTTTGATGATCTTTGATTTGTTGGATTGGTCTCCGCCCCGGATAGGATAATAACTATTAAAACATCGCAAAAATTCACGAAAAAGAAAGTTATGACGATAATTCATTTCCTCATACATTTAATATGGAACGAATTTTCATCTTTTGAAAGAGCTGAAGGAATATTGTGGTAGGTAGGTATAATATTGCAGTTTGCTTCAATTCCAAAACATTCTAAAACGTCAAATGTCAATGTGCTGCTTGTTTTTCTTTTGTTCTTAAACATATTTATAATGCTGCCTCTCTTTCTTACACACTAAATGTCAACAGTCGTAAATGGGACAAATGGTAAACGTATGTCTGCACACCTCCAAAGGAAAAATCATTTATTCAAAGAAAAAATCATAATCATTTACACATAAGTCACCTCATGAACCCGGGCACCCCTGCTAAATCACCAAACGTAGCGAACCACTTGGGGTGATCTATGGCAGAGGTGTTGGTTATTCAATAAATGGTTCCCGGGCCTCCCGGGTTCGCCTCCCGAATTCAATCACAAAAATATAAATCCGTACACAACGCCATCTCTAATACTGACAAAAACAAAACACGGACAGTTGCGCATTGATAATTGCTTCATTGCGTAATTTTTAACTTAATAAAAAAACTGAATTTAATTCAACAGCTATTGATTCTGAGGCGGTACGAAGTTCGTCGGGTCAGCTAGTTTAAATATAAAGCGTGGTTTTTTCTCTTTCAAACACCGTTTAAATCATTTTCATCTCTATAATAGTAAGAGAGAAATAACTATTTCTTTGAGACGTATATGAGTTGTTCCGAAAACCGACCAAATAGACATTAAGGTTTAATACACGATTACTTATATTGTATTTTCTGTGTAAAATTACTAATAGTTTTTGTAATAATATATTTAACTAGCTGATACCCGGCATGCGTTGCTATGCTATTAAATAAAGAAATTATTTATCCCTGCGTGTCCTTTCCCATTCGTCCCGTTCCCCTTCCCCCTCCCCTTCCTCTCCCGCGTCCCTTTCCCCTCTTGCGTTCCCACTCCGCCTCCTCCACCTTCCCTCTCCCCACTCCACTCCCCCACCGACCCCCGACTCGCGAGCCCCTTCTCGAGTTCCTATCCCCCATCCCAGGTTCCCCTCCCCCTCCCAGGTTCGCCTCCCCCCCCCTCCAGCGAACCCCCACCCGAGTTCCCCTCCCCCCTCCTGCATTCCATACATTCAATCCCAAAACATTCAGTTTTCAAACAGCTCGCGTGCCACCTATTGCAATTTTTTATACAAATTGCATAATGCCACATCTCACCATTAGTTTTAAACAAACCTTGTCTTGACAGTAACAAACAAAAAAAAAGAATTATCCAATTTGGTGCAGTCGTTGGGAAGTTATGCGCGTACATACATTTCGGCGATTCATTTTTATTTATAAAAAAAGAACATTAGATGTGTTGCGGCGGGGAGCAAGTGTTCCCTCTCAAGATCGAGGGATCAAATGTTGCGTGGACTGTATGCGTATGCGGTTCTTATCTATTTTATTATATTTGATCTGACTTACCGAACTGCATTCTGCTTTCCACTGATATTGGTGTTCACTGGGAAAGGTATATGTTAGTTGGGAGAGAGAGATCTTTGGGAAGGAATGGGGAAATGAACGAGTATAAACATTTGAATGCGTATTCAATGAGCGATATCATGCGAAAAACTGTGGTTTATGACTTCTGTAAAACGATGCGATTGTTAGGACATGAGTTCTGTCTTATTAAGCGGCGTGATTATTACAACTGCAAATTATAGCGGTTTGTGGAACCTTCTGTCCTGTGCAGTGATTTTATTAGAACTGTTGAGCAGGGGAGCAAACTCTAGGTAGTTAGTAATATGCAACAATAAAGGCGTGAACAAGATGTAAAAATATTTAGTTGTCCTCTCCTAAGCACAAGCATCTGCTTTATTGGGAGATTGTTTTGAAATATTTATGTTCTATTATATTGTAAACATGTTTCAAATAATTTGTTATTGTAAATTGTAAAATTGTAAACAAAGGTATGAAAACACAAGGCTTCGTATTAAGAACAACCAAAAACTTTAATTTCATTCAAGTCATTAAATTATTATATGTATCTCTACTTGGAAGCCTAATGGAATATAACTCGGTAGTTTGGTCTCCATCTTACAAAATTCACATTAATAACATTGAGCGAATACAAAAAAAAATTCTGCGTTTTATAAATTTTAATTTAAATATCCCACTACAAGACTTGAAATATAATTTATTATTAAATATTTTAAAAATACACACACTAGAAGACAGACGCAAAATAAACGACTTAACATTTTTATTCAAAATACTTAACTCTAAATTTGACTGTTGCGAACTACTGCAACTCATAAACTTACGAATACCAACAGTAACTACACGACAAAATACACTATTCTACTGTAGCATTCATAAGCGGAACTACATTGCCCACTCTCCGATACAACGATTTCACACTATGGGAAATCAGTACTTAGGTGATATTGACATATTTAGCATAAACTTGGCGAAATTTGTTGATCTTGTGAAAAACTTATTCCAAAACTATTCCTAAACCTATCTGTTTTTTTCTGAAAACCTATGAAATCGCTGTATTTTTGTATTTTTATGACTTGTGTGCTTTTTTATCAAATTTTATTTTTATTATTTCTGTATATGTTTAAAAATAGTCTGTCATGAATTATTTGTACTACCAAAATGTAAAAGCCCTTTGGGCGTAAAATAAATAATAAATAAAAAATTAAAAAATAAAAAAAAAGTAATGTATTAAAAAATAACACACGGGGTGTCCAGGGATAAAGTGCATTAACTTTGGAAGGTGATTCTATACGTACATGATGGTACAAGTTAAAAAGATAAGATAACTTTTTTCGAAATTCTAAGGTAGTTTTCGGGTTAGAAACTTGAAGTGTTTGTATAGAAAGAATAATATTCTTCTACGGATAAATATTTTTGAATGAAAAAAAAAACATCGTTCACACCAATTTCAATATTATTTGCATCATCTTGTTCATATTAAACCGGATCTGTAAAGACTTAGATTAAACAAAAGTAAAAGTAAACAGAAAAATAGGATTGTTTTTTATTTTAATGACAATATAAGATAAAGTAGTAAAAAAGTTTGTTTACAGTCCTCCTCAGTAGGTATTCCTGTTCCGAGGCGGACTGTATGTTGCTGAATGGGTGTTGATTTTTATTTCCTCATCTTCTAGTTTCTTGATTTTCACAAAATAACAATAAATAAAATAAAAGTATTTATGTTTGTTGACTGCAGGTTGTATTGGGGTTACTTCATAATTTTAAGATTTCCTCATCTTCCTGTTTTACCAAAATTAATACCATAATTTGACTAAATATCATAGAACTTATATAATAATTACTTAAAAAATCTCATTGCTTTTGTTCAGCAAGTGACTGACAGTGAGAAGTCATTTTCCACCCTTGACAGACGACATCACAATTCGCTTAGTCATCGAGCATGCCCACCCCAGAACTCCTTTAAACCCTTATCTCATTTATCTTAGCGGAGTACTCGCAATCCTTAGTTAACTTTTTTATCCGACCCCGTAATAAAAGCTTCGAAGAATTTTGAATTATACTAGGAATTAGTTTTAAAACACTGAGCTTTTATCTCCAGGCTTTATTGAATGTTTGAAAATATAAATCGATTTTCAATCTTGCAACCTTGGACGAGGATTATTTAGTTATTGGGGAACAGTTTGAATAAAAAATTAAATTGAATTTCTAATAATTGACACCGAGTCTAGGGATGAATTAGTGATTTATCCAAGCGTTTGCATTGTTTGCATTCTTCATGTAGTGTCGCTCATTTAAATTATAAAATCTTGATGATTGAGAAAATATAACTAAAGTTGTTGACGTCTGAGGAAGGCAGAGCAGTATCAAGAAGACCAATTATCATTCACTATACTTTTTATGTGCTTCTTTTTAAACCATTTTCGATTCATTATTAATTATGACTTATTTTTAAACATGTATAAAAAATGTATTTGAAAATTTTTATTTATCAAGTCAATCAGTGAGAAATAGTTGGGGTGCAGGCGAATTCTCAAGTTATTATTCATAATATTGTTTTGTTAATTATTGTCTGTATCTGTGTTTTCTCCATAAATAAAAAAAAATTAATACGAATTTGGATATTATTCTCTCTTCATAAACAAAATACTTCGGCTGATGTTATTTACAAACAACCTTCTTTTTTTATTTTTTATATGAGTTCCACACAATGCCCTGAAGAAAATAATTTTCCTCAGGGCCTGTGTCATCTTTGGGGATGCTGTGTGGAGGGTTTTTTAAAGAAAGGAAGGAGAGGAGAGTTCTGGGAAGGAAAACGGTTTAAGGGGTGGGTAGGAATCTGGCGTTCAGGGTGTCGTGGTTATCCGCCTCCAAGACCTAGACAAACCTCACCCCATGAACCCGGGCACCCCTGCTAAATCACCAAACGTAGCGAACCTCTTGGGGTGACCTATGTCAGAGGTGTTGGTTATCCAATAAAGGTTCCCGGAGCGGCGGTACCCATTCCCGCCTCTAAATATGATTTTGAAGTGAAAACTTCTTTAGCATCGTTGTGATTTGAACTCGATGACACAAAAATTAGCGACACTAAAAAGAGACAAATACAAACATATTTAGCTTGCAAGAGAATGAGGTAGTATAATCGGTCTCCTCTGTGCGGTGCTTCACAGCCTATCGGTCCCATCTTTGTGCGGTGCTTCGCATACTTTAGTTTTCTGAAGGTTTCACTTCTACCGCTTGTTAATTGCAAACTTTGATTTTTAGTTTTTTTTGTAATATGAATACCGCACAAGTAATAATACCAACTGATCCCGTCTGGAGCCAGTCAGACAATGGCATACCCTATTGGGGTATGTTGTGCGGCTGAAGGTAGTGAGGAGGGGAAGGAGATGTGGGGAGATAAAGGCGGGGAAGTGTCTGGCTATTCAGATCTGGTCACCAAATATGGCTAAAGCCATTTTAAGCAACGTTTTAATTCGATTTTTCAATATGAACGAAGCAAGCGGTATGCACCAAGAAAGAGTTTTGAGGCAATTCTTCTATGCTGACCGGAAAAGTTACGCGATGGTTAGTTTTTAATTAAAATTATTCGAAACCGGGATTAATTTTAATACGATTGATCGAACGTGAATAAAATGCATACACAACTGATTTATTTATGGGGAAAACTGGTAGTGTAACACCACTGAACACCACCGTGACGTTGAGAGGCTGGATAAGAAAAGAGCTGTAGGAATAATTAATTGGTTAATCCGGGTGTTGAAGAGAAAAGTAGGAAACGAAGGAGGAATGACGGACGAAACGATAAACTTTTACGAAAGAACGAGTCGGTGGTTTGACTCAATAGCATTCCAGTAGTAATATTGTAATAAGAGGTAGAAGCAAACCATCATAAAAAGTTTCCTATATGTGAAAAAAATAAATGTTTTTGGTTAATATGCGTTATTTGAAAGGGTAACTTTTAATCAAAGAGTCTTCCCATAACATAACAATCTAAGACAGTGTTTTTCAACCTGTGGGTCGCGACCCCCTGGACGGTCGCGAAGCCTCTACAAGGGGGTCGCAGGGGGTCCAAAGTAAAATATTAGTAAATTCGAATTTTAAATAGTTATCGTCATACAGGCGTTTTTTCTTTGGTTTCGTTTCAGTACTCTCACTACAACTAGAAGTTAACGGTTGTGTTGATCTTTTTATAAATTTATCCATTTTTTATTCATTTTTGACCAAGTCACTTAAATAAATTCAAATACGTGAGTTCAACACAAAACAAACGCGCGCATATGACACCGAATGCCGATTGACAGGGTCACACCACGCTCTTTCACATTCGTCGGCACGGCGCGGCCTCGCTCGTCTCAATTTTGAGTCGGCATCGGCCCGGCCTGTACGTTGTACGAATGGGCGATAGCTCTACCTACTATTCCTTGGAGACGTTTGGCGAATTAGTTTGACAGCAATTTCCCTGACATGTCCGAAAATTTAGCAGTCTGTCAGAGAAATTGGAAATTGTCAAGAATTTTGAAAAATATTAGAAAAAAATTTATAGAATTTTGTGGCCAACGGAATTCACAGGATTACGGATTTCCTAGCAGAATCAAATAGAATGCCAAAACATGATTATACAGGCGAAATCGCCCTGAAAAATTCACAACCTGAAATTCTCTATCCACCCTCCTGTTGGTGTACACTGGGCATTCTTTTTTCATTTCATTCAATTTCTCTAGCCCCCCCCCCCCCCCCCCCAGGGAAACCATAGTCGTCAAAGGTAAATTGCATGCGAAGGGTAGGGGGTCGCGAAATATTTTTTACATAATAAGGGGGTCGTGCCATGAAAAAGGTTGAAAAACGCTGATCTAAGATATCAAAAATTGTTAGAGTTGGACATCAAGATAAATTCGCATTTATTTTCATGAGAATCATAAACATACATACAGCAATAAATAACATTATAAATAATGGACTGGCTTGTAGGAAGGGACGTTTGTGGTAACAAAGGAGAAGAAACTAGATATATGACGGAAGAGTTGAAAGGTCTAACCACCATACCCGAGAGATCAAGAAAGATCGGAATTACAAAAAAGGGGAGAAGAAATTGATGGAAGCGATTTCAGCACTTGATATAAATTAATAGATTTTATCCACGCAAACACATAAAACGTAGAATTAACACACTTGGAATATTTTACTTACGAGCTAAATTGTTTTAATAAATTAATTTTCAACTGACTAAAATAAGTAGGTCGGTAATTATATCAATACTTATATCAAATAATTTTCAAAGCTCCACAGTTCACGATAGATATATCTTTAAGGCTTCGCAACCGCTCGAAAAGAAGAAGATGGAGAAATACGAAATTACGAATGTTAGAGGAGCGCGCTAACATTTACAGCGACAAAATCGATGCGATAATGTATAGTAAAACACGACTCGTTTAAAATAGAGCAAAAATCTCGCTGGGAGCATCTTAAATATCATTTAAAAAACATTGTGAATTTTTTCACAAATATAATTTATAAGATAATAGAAACAGACTTGTTTTTAATGATTTTTGGAGCATACTTTGCGATTTTTTTCTATCGAGGGAATTTCATATAATTTGCGTTTCGGCGCGGGCAGCATCTAGACATTATCTTCAAAAATAAAACATATTTTTAAAGAGCTTAAAAACTTCAAATGTTTAAGAGAGATATGTAAGAAATCGGTAGAAATTCGGGTTTGGGGAAATAGCTGTGTTGACATAGAAATTCCGGACAAAATAAGTTGTGCAAGTTTTCAAGACTCCAGAGCTCATTTTAAGAAGTTTTTGGTGCTTGAGGAAACAAAAGGTCTTGCCTTATTCATATAAACGATTTTATAAAAAAAAACGTATTTAAAAAAAATCTGATATTTTCTCAATCTAATAAAAAATATATCTGTCAAAAATACAGCAGGTTTTATCTGGCCGAAGTAAAATCACGTAGTATAAGAGTACGCCTTCACACCGTAAAAGGTAAGTTTCAGAAAAACTCATCGCCTTTGTTCATTTACCGGGTAGGAAGCAAATCCAATTTTGATGATTCTCCAAACCAATCATCGACTCATGAATACACATATCACGGGTAAAAGCAGGAGTAGTATCCGACGTTATTCGACCCGCATTATGGAACACCCTTCGCAAGAGGCCGTCCTTGCCACAAGAACGTGTAGGGGGTAGCAAGTACATAGGGGTGGGTTAGTAGGTTAGTCGCTCCCGCCCCCCGGCGCCACCCACTTCCGGGGCGCGGGCGGAAAGCGGTAACCATGGCAACCCGCAACCGGAATTAGTCCGACGCCATTGCTCCACTGACACAGTAACCGGTAGAATGGAGGCTGCGAGAAGACGCATGGCCGGAGAGAAGTGTTTACGTTTCGCGACGGAACGTGCCTGAAATATTACGAATTGTCAACGGCTTTCGTTCGTCTCATCCATAACGAGAAAGCGTGGACAATACAGATGAATACTATTACATTTACGAGAAAAGCATTACTCAATACTCATTGCAACTTTTAGTTAATATAACCTTTTATTAGGTTGAAAACCATTACTCTCTGTGTACGAATGGGCCACATAAATAGGCAAAACTGACAACATCCGAATTAAAAAAAAAAACCGTTTTGCTTGATTTTTTTTAAATTTTAATTCGAATGTTTATTTAGGTGTGCAAAACTTTTTTATACATCTAACAGGAAATAATACAATTCAGAATCAATTAAAAATATATTCTGCTAAAATATAGTCTAAGACAAACAGATAAATTGCTATAAAAGTGACTAAAGCAATCTTGGAAAGCGTGTATACAAATCTTTTTTTTCACATAATCAACACATACCATATTCTATAAAACGTACCAGGACAGGGATGCGGGAGAGGGGAGTGGGGAGAGGAAAGGCGGAGTGGGATCGCGTAAGGGAAAAGGGATGCGGGAGAAGAAGAGGAAGCGGAAGGGAAATGGGACGAATGGGAAAGGACACGCAGGGAGAAACAATTTCTTTATTAAGTGGCATAGCAACGCATGCCGGGAACTCGCTGGTTCAGTAATAAAAAATATGAGATGAAAAAATATTTTTATCCCGAAGAACATTGTCCGATCTGATAAAAATTGAAAATGATCTTGTTGATGATTTTGATGATTTAAAGGTCTGTATTTTCGGAATTTTCTATGAAATATAAGGAAATATGATATATATCTTGTATGCTATATTTCTTGATCTCAAAAACACGCACAAAAGTGATTTTAAAAAGCCTTACTGCAAATCTACAAAATCACACATTCGACAATGTTCTTCGGGATCTGCGATTTTTAAACATCTTTTAAATAATAAATTTAAACGAGTCAAATTTCAGTTCAGAAAAGCCGCCCTTGGAAAACGATCGTGTAGAAATTAGCATTCGACGTTAACTAACAACCTAGGATGAATAATGGTCCATAGTAGTTGCATTATATCGTGGCAAAGATAGATTGCCCTAGGCTCCTGTTCAAATTGCTAAGGAATACTCGTGCGCGTTGTTTGCAGCCAGCGAGTAAACAAAACAGGAGCAATTCATTAAAGAACATGATAAATTTCATAGTCTCGAATGGTATAACTAAGATATCTATTACAAATATTGATTTTGGAGAATGTTCTTCATTCATTTGGCAAATTAACTAAATATAAAACGCCATTCGGTTGTAAGTAGGTACTACCTTCAGGTCGAACAATTAGAGTTGACCCAATTGGTTCCGTAGCTTGATAGAACATTGAAGAAAAATAACAAAAAACCAATCTAACCTAAAACAACTTTTGGCAAAGAAATTTGAGATATTTTGCAACAAAGCTGTACAATGCATTTCCACTGACCATTGAACAAAACACAACTTATTTTGATACGTTAAGATTTTCACGGCCAAAAGCATTTTCGTTATTTGTTTTTGGGGTGTTATACCGTGTTGCGCTACCTCCTTCTTAAGCCAAGGTTTTGGACATCGTTGCAGTGTCTATCATCAGGGCAGATCCGGCAGATCCGCGATTACACATCTACCGGATCTGCCCTGATGATGGACACTGCAACGATGTCTGAAACGTTGGCTAAAGAAGGAGGTAGCAGAACACGGCATAACACCCCAAAAACAAATAATGAAAACAACTTATTTTATTAAAATACAAACAGTTTTTTTTGTATTTTTTTTTGTATTTTAATTCTGCTCGTGAATGATACGGTTGTATCGAAACCGGTCGCGGAAAAATTAAATTTAAGTAACAAATGTACATTTAATAAAACTTTTCAAAAAACAAAATGACAAAACAGTCTTCGATCGTGGTTTTGGTAAAATCAAAACCAATTTATAAGGACGAATTTCCAATGGTGTTATTAGAATTTTTATTATAAACTGCTCACGTTTTAAAGCGCCTGCTCTCAAAATAGGATTTCCTAGTGAAACAGGCATAGCACATTATTAATTGTAGCCTAGTAATAAAGATGAAGATTAAAATATAAATTAAAGGTTTTTCAATTCTAACGGAGAGTTAATTTCATGAGAAATACGATTTATATATGTATACATGTGAAATGTTTTGACGACCAAATTAAATTTTGTTAAAACTTACTCCTGTCCTCCTATGTACGTTAAATGCTCTCTCCATATGCAAATTTGAAAGAAAACTGCATAATGTTGTAGTGAACAGGCAATTTACACACTGAATATATACCTACCTTAAACGCTCTCTCCATATGAAAATTTGAAAGGAAACTGCATAACATTGTAGTGAACCGTCAATTTACACTCGTGAATTGTAACATGTTTTAGAACGGGCTAGCACCAAGTCCTTTGGGTATTCCAATAGAGCCTGTTCTAAGGATATAGCAGCATTGACTCCCTGTGCACCGGTGCACGCCCGCTAAGGTAAGGACGGACACGAGCAAAATACCTGTTAGCAGATGTCGTTGGCTTTGTGAGAACGGGTCGTTTTCGTGTAAGTCGGATCGTATGTGGAATGAGCTATCAGCATCCATTTTTCAGTCTTGTGAGGTGTCTCATCAAAAAGAAATAGCATTAAGAAATTGAAAAATTGAAAATTATTTTGATGCGCAATTGATTTGTCAGTTATGAAACAAATCGGGAGTGTTGTTTGGTGATCAAATCGACGCTCAATAGGATAAATGGCTAAAGCGCCGTACAGCTTCATCATAGCTAATGAAGCTTTAGACATCTATCCTATCCAGCGTCGAAATGATTTGGTTTTGCGTTTTTCAGACCGTAAACAAAGGCAATTAAACAAACCTAACGCAATTCATAATTTACCAAACTAGATATGCGATGTTTAAACGTGGTTAATTAAGTTATTAAGGAACCGGTTTTTGATGTTATTAATTTGAAATATTTATAAAAGACAACTCAACAATGTAAAACTTGATCACTCCTTTGAAAAGTCTATAAAAGTTAGATAATTTATGAAAAAAAAAATTAATTAAATATATTAGGTTATGGGCTATTTTTCATTTTATTTTTCATCATTTTTAATGACTTTGCAAAGAGGTGTTTAAATTCTACTTTTTTGAGTTTTCATGGAACCGAAGAAACCACCTTGCCGGTTGACGGTCTTCGTGGTCGAGAGTTGAGGCTCACTAGAAATCAGATGGTCGTGTGTTCAAATCCCGGACTGCATAAATAAATTTTATTCGATTAATTTGTGTTGTCACAATTTATTCATCCAAAATAAATTAGTGTCCGACCGAAACATGACTTTCTACCGAAACCGAATCTTCGGTATCCGTCTCAGTTTCGGCCGAAACCTAAACTTTTTATGCAAGTTAAAAATCTATTGTTTACTGAAATTTGGCTTATTTTTACACTTATACAGACAGAAAACAAATGCTAAATGAAATTAAAAAATTAAAAAAACAGTTATTGAAGTTTGTGAAAAAATATTTATTTTTAATATTACTTACTGCTATAAAACTAACAAAAAATTGTAATAAATAACAAAACATGTTAACTGCTTCTCGGAACAAAAAAATTCCAATGATCATCACAACATTCTTAAGGCTAAATTTAACATTTATTGAGATCTTTTGCAGAGTTTCGGTGCGGCCGAAGGTTCCGCAGATTTTCTGCCGAAACCGAAACTGATGCCGAAACTAGATTTTGTTGCCAAAACTTGCCGAATCCGAACCTTCGGTCGGTCACTAAAAATAATACATAGTGAGTTTGCAGCACGTTCAACAGTGGAAGACATTATCAGTATCGTCCTGGTTTAAAACCACCATTCAGATTTGAAACTTTGCTTGAAATGGTTTTAGTCATGCTTAGTGACCAGATATGAATAGCCACCTTCTTTTTCCGTTTCTCATTCCCTTCCCCACTGCCTCCAGCCTCACAACTCACCCCAATTAGGGTGCCGTAGCCACACTGGCTCCAGACGTGAGTAGTTGGGATTTATGTGCGGTAATATCATAAAAAATAAAAACTTAATCCGGAAAACAACGAGAGCAGGCGAAGAGCAAGTTTTCCATCATTTTTTTAAAAATATTTTCCGGTTATTCGTAACCGGGGTAAGCTTGTGTTTCTTTTTAAAAATATATACCTACATAATGCTATTCAAAAGTTATAAATTGATGATATTAATCAATAAGCATGAACAATCACAAAGATAGCATATTATTTAACAATGTAATCAGTATATTAATATTTATTGCAACATATTAATTCACGAGAACTAACAAAAATAAATTTCTAAAGGCAAGCATTACTAAGAATTGCGCTGTGCAAGAATTACTGAGAATTTGAAAGGTGAAGAATTCTCGATAGCAAACCGCACAAAGAAGTGTGTTAAATAAATAAGACCCCGCAAAGCCCCCCGAAAGCCTCCTCCAAAACAACAGGGTCTTTAAGCTCCCGTCATCTTCCCTTAGATTGGACCAATCCATAATGACTATTTTATTGTGTTACTCTAAATAAAGACCGTGGTCGTGACGTGAATTGAGGCTTTGTCTTCGCCCCTGTTTAACGATACCTTCGCCAAGGGCGTCAATTCCAGGAAAGGCCACAGTTCTATATTCCACGAGGCAGTGTTCAATTGATCGTAAGGAAGGCAAGAACAATTTAAGAATTCAGGAAAGGTCTCTTGAACGAAAAAATTGAAGCAAATTCTGTTTGGAAAGAAATTTGGTTTAATAATTCTAAGCAAGGGTGGCTTATCTGAGATTAAAAAAAACTTTGAAACCTACCGATGAAAGATTAAAAGAGAGAGGGGCAATATGCTAAAAAAGAAGTCGGGATTTAATCATTTCAAAAAGAAAAAAGTTGAAAGCCTTCTTATAGAACGTAATGGATATTATTTGACATTAAGTTGATACGTCACAGGATCGACTCGTGAGGCTGAAAAAATACGTAGAAAAAATATTTTTAATACTTATTTTTAATAACATTCTCATAAATAGGTACTAATACAGTAAAGAATCGAAATATGTTATATAAATAGCAGTTTAACGTTATATAACAAAGAGATGTAGATGAACACCATGAACAGTCAAATCAATAGTATACATAGATAGTATAGATCAAAGATATTCAAATACAAAAGAGATATGCTATGACGTCCGTGCAACTGTCGGCGGACTACGACCTAATCAGGGTAGTGTACATACGAAAAGAATTTGTTCATTTCGTTGATTTTTTTAAGGTGTGCATTAGTATTGGTTAACAATATAATTTGAATGCGGAAAGCATTCGTTCATTTAGTTTAACGTTCGTTTGGTTTATTCGTTAATTATTCGTTCATTTAGTTTATTTGTTAATTGGTAAACAATATCGGCGACAATCGGAAGCGCAGTCCCACCTAGTAAAAACTGCAGATAGCACATCTATTTTACTTCAAAATCTTTGGTATAGATATAGGTAAGTATACGAGGTATTATAAAATAATAAGTCCTAATTTGAATTAGTAATAGGGCATCAATATAAATCATCTCTATCCATTAACCAATGTCTCGTTTAAGTTTAAGGTACTTTTATCGTAATTATTGGTACATTTTGGAACCACCAATCCTTCATTTTGTGTGAATCTTGTGTTATGTTAAGTTTATCGTAAACTCTTTCCCTGTACAAGGAATCAGACAATATAACAAGTTGACTAATTAATTATAAATTTATAAATTAAGCAGTACACTAATAACAACTAACAGATATTATATAATTTATGCTTATTTCTTGCTAGGGCAATCCTGGTGAGTTACAGAACTCATTTAAGGAGGACCGACGGGAAGAACTTACAATTCATAGGTGAGAGGAAATAATTACAACTTTAAATGGGTATTTTAATATTAAAAAATATAAGTTTCACATTCAGTATAGACGAAAAATAAAAGGCAGGTCGAAAAATAAAAATATGAAATACTCTATAATATATGTCATTATATAATATTGTCAGGTTATTCATAACCCGTAGGTATAATTTAGAATAGGAAATTTCGTGGATTCGGAATCTACGTTCTGCAGAGTTGTTTCGGACTGAAGCGAAGACTGTCGTAATGACCAACAGAGCACCAAAGGTCTTTCCTCCCTTTAAAAAAACATACAATTAAATATCACCGAAGACGAGGAAACCATTTAGTCCTAATCCACAGATATATTACAAATAGATGTTTATATTGTCAAGAAAATAAAATACGATGGAAAATATACAGATGAACGAGTTTGCATTGAAAGATGCAGAAATGAGTAGCTTCAATCATTAGAACAGCATGCAAATAGACGTTGGAAAAACATTGCTTAATCAACCATAGACGAATACATCAGTCAGTGTACAGGGCGAATCGGTCGACCGGGTTTTAATCATTGCTTTATACGTTTTATCCTACGGGTATCCGATTGATACACGGCGCACTGTTTGTCCGTCAGCCATTATGCAAACAGAGGCGGGATGCATCTTGTCTCATCCAGCCAATGCACCGGCACAACACACAACAATGCACCGGGCGAGTCTCTATTCAGGTCGGCTGGACAGCTTATATCCGCCGGGGATGACGCGCACCAAACACTAGGGGACGATAAGATTGTAGGGGCTGGTGTTCATAGAGCAAGGTTCACCGGTTATGATTTGCATACCAAATACAAGCCAAGTATATAGTCAAGTTTTTTTTAATATTTCTTTATTCGGTTTATTTAGGGCTAGTTGATATATCTGGCGATGCCCGGGCTTAAGCCCAAGCATTTATTACATGTTTCCCAAAGACGCTGTTTTTAAGCTCCCAAAAAACATACTCGTATCTTATTTTTGAATCTATACATTTGCCAAGCCGAAACGGTAATTATATGAAACTAGCTGGTTCCCGGCAAGCGTTGCTATGCCATTTAATAAAGAAAATGTTTCTCCCTGCGTGTCCTTTCCCATTCGTCCATTTCCCCTTCCGCCTGCCGCGTCCCCTCCCCCTCTCGTGTTTCCACTCCGCCTCCTCCACCTTCCCTTTCCCACTCCACTCCCCCCCTTTCCCCGTCCACCGAACCCCCCTAAAAAGTGTCCCGCCCATCTTGCGGGTTACCCTCCCGGGTTCTCCTCCCGCGAACCTCCTACCAAAGTTCTCCTCCCCACTCCCCCCTCCCGCTTTCCATAAATTCAGTCCCATTACATTCAGTTTGCAAACAGCTCGCGTGCCACATATTGCAATTTTTTTATACAAATTTCATAATGCCAGAGCTCACCAGTAGTTTTATACAAACATTGTCCTTACAATAACGAACACCAAAAAAAAAAATGTATCCAATTTGGTGCAGTTGTTTCGAAAGTTTTGTTCTGTTATTCAACATGTTAGAGGTATGTAAAAAGATCACAGTGTTTCTTTAAATGTTTCATTAGATACTTGTTGAGAATTTTTGCTCTATATTAAATGAGTCATGCTTCATTAAATATTTTCGTCACGTGTTTTAATAATAATCGCCTTTTTAAATATTAGCGCGCTCTCTTTAACGATCGTACTTAGGTACATGTTTCCCCTTCAAACCATCTTTTTATTATTTTTAAACGCTAATACAGAGTTTTTCTAATGAATGGAGACAGTAATTTTCCTCCTACTTTGAACGTCAAGTGAACAAAAAGTTAAAAATTCAGAACTCGCAGTTCAGAATTCTGGTTTAAGGGGCAGAAAAATTGGATGGGAGTGGTTTTTCGAAATCTCGAATAGACATTCACCTTCCTCTTGTTTTGAGGTCAAGTGTGTAAAATTTTACCAATCTTGAAATAAAACTATAGATTTGAATAAAAAACGTAAAGCCACGCAACCCGCTAAGCCAGTTTTATTTAGTTTTTTATGAACAAATTAGGCACATGCCCTTAATGTGGTGGATGAATGAATGGATTAAAAGTAATGGAGAGAAAATATTATAGCTGGTTATCATTAAGCATCAGAGATTTGAGAGAGACTCATAAATGCGAAGACTAATGAAAGGTTCTCTTTGAAGGAGAAATAATTTCCGACCATCCTTTTAAAATCATAAACACGGGAAAGACATTCATTGCACAATGAAAGAACTCTAATCAAATCAACAATAGCATACATTTACAAATTTACAAGCCTTAGATTAATTTGAGAACATAATTATAACTTAGAAGCCTTGGAAATAATAAAAATCCCTTAAAAATAATGAATCTATTATCAACAAACAAAAAATATTGTCTTATAGCCCATTCAAGGATATGTTCCCCTACCCACCCACTCTTCATTAATACCGAGCAACGGCTCCACCCCTACCATAATAATACATTGTTCCCATCCATATTTCAAAACTGTCAAATCAGAATACATTTGCCCTGAAGAAGGAACGGTCGTTCTGAAACCGGTCGGATTTACTCAAATATAAAAGTGGTTCAAACAAAGTTAAATTGTTACATTTTTCTATAATGGATAACCACAAAGTTATAGCTACATTCAAAAGCATAATCATATTATTTAAAAGACCTAGAATGCTGACGAGGAATCTCTAAAAAATGTGCATATTTGGATCCATCGTATTTTTGATAAACGATGGCCTAGACTTTCCTAATCCATCATGGTGTCCAGCCACTGCTGACAAAACACACAAGAAAAAATGGAATTTATAATACAAGTTATCAATCATTTTCGCTCGAAGTATCACGAATCAACTCCCTAAGAAATTGCATTTTTGAATCGGAATTTATACTTGAATAATGACAAAAGCTTGAAATAAAACGACCAAGGTTTTGATTCATTTCACGTAGCGAAGATTAATGTGAAATCACAATTTTAGATTAATATTTACTACGGCTCAGTTTACATTATTAACATTAAAAAATACGCCTTGAATAAATTTAAGCTTTTCCTACCGTTTCGCTTGAATAAAATTTAAATAAAACAGTTTATTATTCATTAAAAAATACATTTCTTGTAAAATTGTTCACACAATATAAATATATAAAAAAAAAAATAAAATAATAATTTTGCTAGCATTTATAGACCCCGTTTGCCAACCTCTTTGCTTCCTCTTAACAATTAAACCGTCTTTTCCCGAGGAATTTAAGACACATAAACGGACACACAAACATAAGACACATGTGCGGTTTTTTCGGAGAACTATTTAAAAAAAACACGCAATACCAGATTTTTATCGCAGTTTGAAATAAAATTAAGCAAAAATTTGACATGTTGAAAATTGAAAAACGTCAAAAATAGTAATGGCCTGATAAAAAATAATGTCAACAAAAATGCAAGATGTGCAACCGAAGAAATCAATTCATAAATAAAGTACAAGATCACGTCGGATCTGCCCTTATGATGGACACCGCAATGCTGTCCGAAACGTTGGCTAAAGAAGGAGGTAGCGCAACACGGCATAACACCCTAAAAATAATTAACGAAAAAAAATAATACAAGATATTCATTTGTACAGTACATGATTCAAGCAAGTTTGCCTAGGATATTCAAGAAACCGCGAAATTTAAAAAAAATGTAGATAAAGATCACAATTGAAATTTTTAGCGAAGTTTTTTACTTTGAAACATTTTTGGTAATCGCAAACTTGGGAGCAAGCTTAAAAGAGGTTTTACGGGTTTAAAACAGAAATACCTCCTTATTTAAGAAGAAACAGAAACCTTATAAAGTCTGTCATATTATATCCACTTACCAGAAACTTAGTTAAGTAAACAAGTTGTACACGTAGCATAACTCTTTTTGTCTTTCCTAATCGAATACAGTTTCAGACGTCCCTAGACCGAAACGGTCCTTATTTTTTGCGCCTTTTGGACCCCTAGGTATCCCGGACACGTCCCAGCGCGGAGATACACAGAACGGAAGGGGCTTATAGTTAACAGCCTTAAGCCAAACTGGCTTTATTACCAGAAGGGACTAATTGCGCCTGCGTGGAACATGACGACCATTTTAAATTTTCTTTAACTCAAAAATTATTTAAGTAAAAACAAAGTTTCGAAAATGTACATGTAAAACATGTTCATTGAAACTTAATTAATTCGGAACTATATGCCTGAAAATGATGTCAACGGCCCTGTAATAATGTCCACTGAACCGATGCAAACATTGTATTGACATTATCTGAACCACTCGACCTTTATAGTTATGAATAAATCGAACGGTTAAAATCCTCGACAACGAATCCCGGAGTTGCAGGCTCGAATTCCAGAGTGCGCAAATATTTTTTTATGAACATGGCGTGTCATTGCACATTAATAAAATAATATATGTAATTCAAATTATTTATTTGTGGCACGTTCCAAAGCAGCAGATACTCTCAGTATCACCCTGATGAAAAACCATTAATCACCCCAAATCTCTCCCTTCCACCTCAAACGGGGATGACATAGTCCTACTTGATCCCGACAGTTGAGAGCAGTGGAAATTCTTGTGCGGTATTCTCATTAAAATAAACTTAAACCGTTTGTACACCGTCCGTATTTGAAGTGGTTTTATATAATTCTGGAAGGCAATATTGGAAAATTTATGGTTATTTACTGCTTGTGTACCTGCAGGTTCTACGAGAGGTCGAATTTTTTGAAGTGAAAACTTCTTTAGCATCGTTGTGATTTGAAATTCGATGAAACGAAAAATAGCGACACTAAAGCACATACATCTTTAAGATTTAGCATGCGAGAGAATGAGGTAGTATAATCGGTCTCCTCTTTTTGCGCTGCTTCGAAGCCTCTCCACTCTTGTCTACTGTTTTCTGAAAGTTTCGCTTCTACCGTGTGTGAATTGCACTCTGTTTTTTATATCATCATTCATTTAGTGGAAAGTTTCACATTGAAATTTAAAATCCGTTCGCGGTAATAATTTTTGTTCTTGTTTGCATTTTCTGTGTCCAGTTGCAAGGTACGCAACACTAACTTAAATATTCTAATTCGGTAGTCCAGTAATCAGGCTTGCTCGGTCTTGCAAATAATAGACCATAACAATTATACAGCCACCTAAATGTTTTCCATAGACCAGATTTGCACATTTTAACACAATTAGCAGTATCGCATTTTCGTTATAACACTCAGAAGCATTGGTTTTGGGACCAATCCAATAATTTCACGCTAATGCAAATTGCGAAACTTTAAGCAGATCAACCGCAATCGGATTAATCTAGATTCTAGAACTATCTTGACTGAGCCAACTTGCAAACTCCTCACAGAATATCTACATACTATCGATAGACAATTATAGGAACTGGTACAGCGTCACTGATAACAACAGCATAGCATTTTCCATCAGTTATTTCAGAGATTGATTCCAAAATTATAAATCTTTTGATCGTACCATTTTGAATCGGATGAAAACAATCATAGCTTAGTTATAAAAGGATTAAAAGAAAAAAATATAAGTAAATGGAAGAAACATAATTGCTTTTTTATGTTACCAAGAACGGCTGCGCTGCGTAAAAAAAAACTTAAATATGGATTTCAGATCGAAATAACCAACCAAACTGAATGATTTTTGTTTTTAATTAGAATATATAGCAAATATCTGTTCGAATATCGAACGTCTAGTTGATTAGTCATACATCTCCAAATACTGAGTTCAGAAATAATGAGGAAAACAATATTGGAATGCTCACCAAAAATCAAATGTTATTTATCTGTGTCTATGTTTTACATATTAAATCTATACAGGGTGTCCGGGGGTAAAGTGCATTATTAACTTCGGGGAGGTGATTCTACATGATGGTGGGAGTAAAAAAGATTAACAACTTTTTTCCCCATGCAAAAAGACGTACCTACTAAAAATCCTTAGTGTAAGGTACGATCTTACTTGCTGAGAGCCTGCCGGCCACGACTGTAGCAACATTTCATGGTTGTGACTAGCCCGTATCGTAACAGCGGAAAATAATAAGCTGGCCGCACATGCCGGTCTAATTTTATCTTTTTACAACAAAACTGTAAAGTTGGAATTTCTAAAAAAGTTGTTAATATTTTTTACTTATAATATCGTATAGAATCGCCTCCCGAAGTTAATGCACTTTACCCCCGGACACCCTGTATACATAAAAAATGAATCCCTTTTTCCTCTGGTTCACGCCATAACTTTAGAACGACTATACCTGTTTCTTTCATTTTTTAAAAGTTTTCTAATAGTTTGTAGAATGTTCTTACGGAAATAAAAATTAAGAAAATTAAATAATTTTAGAAAACTTAACGACTATTTTAACTTTGCACGTTTGATGAAAATGAATTTAGCAGGCAGCTGTTTTTTAACTAACTGCCTTGCTTTTTGCCTAACTCTGTCAATTTGAATTAATTTCCCTCAGGGCCTATGTCATCTTTTGGGATGCTATGTGAAGGGTTTTTTTTAAGGAAAGGAAGGAGGGGAGGGGAGGGTAGAAATCTAGGGTTCCGTGTGTCCAGGTCATCCATCGCCAGATCCAGACAAACCTCACTAAACGTAGCAAACCTCTTGGGGTGACTGACCTATGGTAGAGATGTTGGTTTTCCAATAAATGGTTCCCAGGGCGGCGGTACCCATTCCATGTTTATTTCACTACAAGTTTTTCTGCATTATAATTGATTTGACGGTGTTATCTTGACTATTGTAATAGATAGAGGGTACCCTTCTGTATAAAATTGCATATTCAACAAAAATTTCGATTTTTCGGAGATGTCTGGATAATCAACTGGACGATCGATACGTGCCACTTTCTTTATTGATGATTTAAATTATAATACTGTAAGCCTGTAAAGACTATTTTTTACGATTTTAGAGGCATGTAAATTTAATGAAATATTCATTCTATAAGCATTCTACCATGTAAATTTAATGAAATATTTATTCTATAAGCATTCTACCAAGTAAATTTAATGAAATATTCATTCTATAAGCCTTCTACCATGTAAATTTAATGAAATATCTATTCTATAAGCATTCTACCAAGTAAATTTAATGAAATATTCATTCTATAAGCATTCTACCATGTAAATTTAATGAAATATTTATTCTATAAGCATTCTACCAAGTAAATTTAATGAAATATTCATTCTATAAGCATTCTACCATGTAAATTTAATGAAATATAAAATACAAAAATATAAATTGTTAAGAAAAGGATTTTGTGAGCTTAAATTAAAATCAAAAATAACTGATAGTTGGAACACAAATTTGTCGTTTAAAATTATTTTTTTTATTTATAAGCGATAAATTTTATTAAGAAAATTTTTTAATTATAATTTTATATTTACATATTATGCTGGGAAGATTATTTTTTTAGTAATTACGATCTCACGAAAAAATTTCAAAGTTGCCTATAAAATCATGAAAAATATACAATCCTTTAATGGCCTATATTTTATAATTTAAAACACAAAGCCAAAACGTATCACATTTCCTTACTAAACATTTGCTACACCTTTTGAAAGAAACAATCTTTCAGCTTGGAAAAGTATTTTGGTCCAAATCGAAATTTTTGTTATGTATGAAAATGCCCGCGCAGCCGTTGTCAATACAAACAATACCTAAAATTTAATGTAGATACCTACTAACCTTCTTTTACTCGCATTAAATAAACTCGATTCTCATTCTGTACAAAAAATATCGCAACTTTCCGCACGGGTCTTGTGGCGCAACGGATAACGCGTCTGACTACGGATCAGAAGATTCCAGGTTCGAATCCTGGCAAGATCGAAATATTTTTTTTTGCTTTTTTTTACATAAAAGTTTTAAAATACACTTTTTTATTGTAAAAAAATAAGACAAACAACAGCATAATTTTGAACATCATAAATATCACTTTTTTGATTCCTATTGAGGAACAAGTTTTGTTACAACGTAGCTTATTCAGGGCAATAATAATCTACTCTCAGTAGATCTCTTCTCCAGAGAAGAACACGATAATTATGATTAAGCAAGTGGTATAGGTACACAAAAGTGATTTGTTTTAATTTAAATGACCCCACAAAATGAATTGCGATTATTGAAGAAGTGAAAAAAGAACTTCATTTTTTTATTTAATCTTTTCCATATCCCATGCAAGGCAGTCGAAAAGGTGAGTATAGTTATAAAAATCACTCTCAATTTATCGTCAATAAAATTCTTATATTACTGTCATAAGCAAATAATTGACATGCCTAACCTAACCATAATGCCGTTGGCGATATTTTTCCGATATCCGGGTCGTTTTCAAGAATAATGTATTTATCAGAGAAGATAATGGACCGAACGAAGAAAAAAATATCTGGAAGCTTTCCAAGGCCATATTTGCAGAACAGAACTTTCCAGCTTAAAAGCGGGAAGTTGATAAATCGGACGCCTAAAGATGCTTTCTGGCAATTTGTGATTCGATTCTGCAAAACGATGCACTTTCGAAAGATTGAGATGCTTTCTACTGCCCACTACAAAATGCTAACACGATTAGATTTATGGTTTAATTTGCTTCTTGGCACACTGTCAATTTAAATGAATTAATTAAGTGTGTCTAATACCCAGAATACAATTAGTTGTATGAAAACATGACAAACATAAACTAGTAATTCTGTGAACAGTTAGTAGACTTCGTATCCAAAAAAGTGTGTTTCTAATTTTACCCTGTTTAATAAATCAAAACCAAAATTTCACATGAAATCAAAAGATTTCTGTATTGATATTTAAATCTCACGTACTTTATAAACCATATTATATTCGATTTGACATTTTTTTCATTTCAATTAAAGAACTGTGCAATTGGTCCAAAGAAATGCCACGATATTTTTTTATTTATTTTTATTTATATTACCTTGACACATGAGGCTCTGACGAAAAAATATCCCTCAGGACCTATGGGGATGACCTTTATACTTGGGGATGCTGTGTGGAGGGTCTTTTTAGATAAAGGAAGGAGAAGAAGTTCAGGGAAGAAAAAGGGTAAAATGGGTGGGTAGGAATCTGGGGTCAATGTGTCTAAGAGTGACGGATTTATGAATCCATCCCTCCCACTGTGGTGCAAGGCGATGGATCGAGAAAGTTCTCAACCAGTCTTTCCCTATCCGGCCCACCACGCATGAGGTGGACAAACGCATTTCCCGCCAAGACCTAGATAAACCTCACCCCATGAACCCGGGTGTAAGGGCGTGTAAATAGCCCCTGACACGAGGGAATGACTACCCTATGTAAATTAACGAAAATTGAATTCTTCCCTATGTGACACAAAAACAGTTGACCCAGCAATTCCAAATTCCAAAGTGAAAACAAACAATACTCACTCAAAGAATGCAGCTCATCCACGATGTCCAACACAAAAGACACTTCTTTTCATTAAAAAATATCAAGGCGGTATTGCATAATCTTAACAGATGTTTCGCACAGCAAGGAAGTTTCAACAATGAAAACATAAATCTGCCTATCAATAATACGTGCCAAATCCTAGGCACAACAATAATTCACTCACTGGGTGAACCACTTGATAATGACTGACCAGTGACATCTGTTGGCCTTTCACCAACACTCCCGTCGGAAGCAATTGCCTGCTTCACAGAGGTAAGGAAATGCATGAATATACCGAACTTCAAGTCACATAGGTAAATTCAATACAATACAAAAACCATAGATGGCGCCCTCATGGTCTCATAGCATAAATTATTAATTGATTAAGAAAATGGATCCAAATATATTTATGGCGCGTATCCACCGGGCAACCCTGCTAAATCACCAAAGGTAGCGAACCACTTGGGGTGACCTATGGCAAAGGTGTTGGTTATCCAATAAATGGTTCCCGGGACTGCGGTACCCATACCCGACTCTAAAATTCTCTTCAGGGCGATAGGAACCATAAAATTGATTATTCTGATGGTAGTACGAACCACGATCAGTAAACTCTGGCGGGATAAAAGGGTAGTATCCAGCGCGGCCACCATACGGCACGATAACATAGAATTTTAAAAATTATTAAATAAATCTTGTAATCTTGTAAAATTAAATTATCTTTTCAGCCAACGATTTAGGAGGAAGAAAACGCAAAAGCTGGCAAGTCGTTTCAGAAAACTATTACATACAAGAACGAATCGTAAAAACATTCTGGAGCGACACGTGTCAACTGTGTACGGGTGCTGAGCACGTGTGAGCCACTATGCATTTCTTGAAGTAAAAGGAAAATTCCAAACCAATTCCACTGTAAGATATCTGGGAAGAATTCTGGTTCGATAAAATATTATAAAAGTACAAGGAAATTCGCTAGAGCCAAATTACATAAACTCAAACAATATGCAAAAATACTTTTTCATTAAAAAAAAGTAATACGTAAGAATTTCGCATTTTTAATTGTTTGATATTAGATTTTGATAAATGAAGTACTAAAGTCCCGAAAAATTTATACCAAGCCTGTGATTTTTCGCACATTCTCTAAGGACCAACGTCATCTTTGGGGATCCGTTTTGGAGGGTCTAAGAGGTGAACCTGGGTTTAAAAGATGAGAGGAAATACAAAATCTATCAAAGCAATCCATAACCGAGTTGCTAGACACAAGAACGAATCGTAAATCAACTAGCACCTACTCATGCGAAAAATAATGTTAACTACCGAATATACAAATCAATGTTCGAAAAACTGTATCATCAAAAAGGTAGTATCCAACACGGCAACCCCAGGGCAGAACCATGGGAACCATTTATTGGATAACCAACGCCTCTGCCACAACACAAGTTTGGTGACTTAGCAGGGGTGCTCGGGTTCATGGGGTGAGATTTTTTTAGGTCCACCGTGGCAGGAGAGACTGGTTGAAGGAGACCTTTTGATCTCTTCAGCCGGACACTCTCGACCCGTCGCCTTGCAGCGCAGTGGAAGAAATGAATTCACACGTTCGTCATTCATGGACACTTTGATCCCCACCAACATTCCGGACACATTGATACCCAGCACTCATATCCTTATCCTTACCAAAACTACCTCTCCTTCATTTCCCTAAAAATACTCTTCACACAGCATCTCAAAACATGACATAGGCCCTGAGGGATTTTTTTCCTCTGGACCTCGTGTGTTTTTGGAGGAAATATGATTTAACTTTCCTGCAAACATAGTTGCATGTTAGTACTTCGAAGTATATTCCATTGAAGTACCTTTGAACTAACATTTTCCCCTTGAAATCCTTGGAAGTATCCATGTCTTCCTATAATTCAGAAGAGATGTTTACATTGGGAATTGGGACACATTGTTTCTTCAGCTAAATTCGTAGATGGTTCGAAAATCCATCGATTACAGAGAACATTCAATTTTATGTTGAATTTTATCTTCGTTATCGACAGCACAGTATTTTATCTCCCGGACTGCAGAACTTACTTGCCAATGGTCATGCGCCGTCCCCGGTGGGGATAGCAATGCTGTTGAATCGAATCTCACCGGATGCAACAGCGAGTTGAATTTAAACGGCAAACGTTAATGCTGCAGTAAAATAACACTTACCATTTATCTATTTTATAAATTACTTTCTTTACTACCCAACTTTTCACATCTTTGACTTTAAAAAATAATTAAAAACTCAACCCAATTTTTTTAATAAAAACACGTCTATTTTCAAATGGCTTAATATTAAAAAAAAAACCTTTCTTCTCAGTGTTCGGAATCAACGGCGCTACGTACCTCACCAAATTCTGTTTTTTAAAACTGACATTTATTTCGAACTAGCTGACCCGACGAAGTTCGTACCTCAGCAGAATCAATAAATGTTGTGTTAACTTATTAGCTGAACTAAATCCAGTTTTTTTAAGTTCAAAATTACACAATGAAGCAATTATCGATGCGCAACTGTCCGTATTTTGTGTTTGTCAGTATCAGAGATGGCGCAGTGTACGGATTTATATTTTTTGTAATTTTCTTACTTTCCACTTACTTACGGGAATAACGTTTCATTTTCTTTACAGGTGTGAGGGAGATTTATTATAATTATTGTATTTTTCCTTTGGAGGGGTGCAGACATACGTACACTATTTGTGTCATTTTCGACTATTGACTTTAGTGTGTAAGAAAGAGGGGCAGCCTTATATGTTTAAGAACAAAAGCAAAACAATCAGCGCATTGACATTTGACGTTTTTGAACTTTTGGAATTCACTCACTATTCAATATTATATTTATCATAATATTGCTCTTTTAAAATATGAGAATTCGTTCCATACAAAATGAATGCAAAAAAGAATTTTCTTCTTAATTTATTTCGTGAATTTTTCCGACGTTTTAATAGGGACGTAGAAAAAACCAACAAACCAAAGATCATAAAAATCGGTCCAGCCGTTCTTGAGTTATAAATGGTGTAACTAACCCGACATTGTTTTATATATTATAAGATAAGATAAGATATTAAGTGCTATAGAGTCTTCGATTTCAAGTAAAATGCATACATGTCCATAAGCTTGCGCGTGACATAAAGAGTTGACACAATGCATTTTCATCGTCAATGAATCTATCTGCCGAGTTTCAGCTCGATTGGACTTCGGAAAATGGGTTAATTTTCACTTACAAGATTCCGTATCAAAAACAAATAAAAGAGAATTTCAATTAAAAATACAGAAATTCTGTGCAAATTTCATGAAGGCAATCCTTACAGGCGATGTATTTAACAAAATATCAAAAAAATATATACCTAAATACAGTGTTTTGTATTTAATAACGACATTAATTGGATTAATCTCGTTGTTACCTACCACGAAAACACTTGACAACGAAATTACATCGTTCAGTAAGACTGGGTGCTTCCGGTAATTTCCGTTTTAACGTGAACACAAACACTGTTAAAGGTGCCATCTGGGACGTCCTGTCGCAAGTGCAATATGTTCTGAAGCAATCGCGCCCTTGCAAGGACCCATAAAGTGCGGCAAACTAACCCGAAAGGAATTCAGCTTATGAACGAGCAACATAATCCCGAAGCTCTAGCAACTCACGTCATAATTAAATTATTAACTTACTTCGGAATTTATGAAGATGTGTTGTGTTGTTTTCAGTAAAATGCATTCCATAACGTTATAAACCACAGATATAATAGTCACAAGCAGAAGCGTATGCACGTCATTAACTTTCGTCCTAAAAACCGTTAATAAAAATCTAAGAATCTTCTTCCTTGCGCTGTCCCAACTCATTGCCTAGGTAGGCTGTTGGGGTTGGCTCTTCTCGTTCTCAAGTTGTAATTTCTCCTGTTCTGGGTATCGCCTTCTTCCAGGCCGTTTTTCTGAAGAATTTTAGCGCATTGAGTCATCCAGTCATAAAAATCTAAGAATCTAGAGCTAAATAAGTTTTCACTTAAAAAAATCGTCAGTTGACACTCTTCTTAATATAAACAGACGTTAACTTGTCGAAGAAATATACCAGATTCAGTAATGTTATTTAAAATTACACATAACTTGAGACTGAATGCTGTAGAAATGAGATCCCTAAGGCGTATGTGAGGTAAACCATGTACGATCGTGTGAGAAATGTGGAGTTCCAAGAAGAAAGCAAGGCTGATGTAAGCGTGATGAGTAAGATTAAGAAAGGGACGTTCAGATGATTTGGGCATGTAGAGCGAATGAACGAGGAAAGGAGTGAAAGGAGAATATATGACGCAAATGTGAATGGAATAAGAAGTCGGGGACGCCCGAGGAAGACATGGCACGACCAAGTGAATCAGATACTTGAGTCGGGCCATGTGAAGGGTCGGAATAATAGAAGAGCATGTATGAGACGATGTATGAATGTGAACGAGGCAAGGAATGTGTGCTAAGATCGAGTTGTTTGGCGGTACGTCCTCTCTGCCTACCCCTGCGGGGAAACGGCGTGATGGTTAGTTAGTTAGTTACATAACTTAATCGATTGTCCTGATCTTCTTCAACGCCTATAATTCCATGTTCCAAATCGCAACAGAAGACAGTCCCTTACCTTTAATCTCCCTCTTTGCAAGACCAACTCCAAACAGAACTCATTTATCTACAGATTCACACACTCATTTAACTTAAATTATTATCACATTGACATTTTTAACTCGACTTTACGAAACATAAAACGAAAACTCACTAAGCAACATGACTCAAACTAGAAAGTTCAATCCCTATATATTCCCTCCCTTGCCTCTTAATCCTATTGCGATGTTCCTCCTCCCCCCCCCCCCCCCCTTGTCTAATATATATAGTCTATAGTACGTACCAAATTTGATTGATTGTTCTTATAATATACAAAAATTAATATTTGAAATATATGAATAATGAAAATTTGAAACAAACTGTAAAAGGTGGCACGCGAGGTGTTTGAAAACTGAATGTACTGGGACTAAATATATGGAACGTGAGGGGGGGGGGGGGGTTGGCGGGACGGGGGAGCTGGAAAGGGGAGAAGATAGGCGGAGATGGTGGAAGGGGAACGTGGGAGGGGAACGGGGACGCACGGGAAAGGACATGCAGGGAGAAACAATTTATTTCTTTGAATATGGCATTGCAACGCCTGCCGGGAACCAGTTAGTAATTTAGAAATAAAAAGTCACACAATTGGGGAATGTTGTGAGGCAGAAGAATACGGGGAAAAAAGAAGAAGTAAATGGTTTGAAACAAAGATATTATATGTCGCCGATATTGTTTACCAATTAACAAATAAACTTAATGAACGAATAATTAACGAATAAACCAAATGAACGTTAAACTAAATGAACGAATTATTTCCGTATTCAAACTATATTGTTAACCAATACTAATGCACATTTTCAAAAAATCAACGAAATGAACAAATTATTTTCATATGCAAACTACTCTAATATGGGCGTAGTCCGCCGACAGTTGCGCGGACACCATAGCATATCTCTTTTGTATTTGAATATCTTTGGTTTGAAAGTATCTGACCATTATTTGTCACCTCGTAGGCGTATTCCGTCTAGATGTGATATGGCTGTTCCTGGTGTTGAGTAGAAAAAAAAACGGATTTCATAACATACATATAGTACACTTAAAAAGTAATTTTAAATAGTACATT
Source organism: Limnephilus marmoratus (assembly GCA_917880885.1). Lineage (NCBI taxonomy): Eukaryota > Metazoa > Arthropoda > Insecta > Trichoptera > Limnephilidae > Limnephilus > Limnephilus marmoratus. The sequence continues at coordinate 20,523,417 of OU862923.1, read as the reverse complement.
TTGAGAATGTTTATCGTGGAGCAATCCACGTAATATTTGTTTCATAAAGTATTATTTACTAAGCGATTTAATACAAATTTCATTCGAATGATCCCAAAAGAAGGCTTAATAAGCTATTGAACCAATTCAAGTTAAACCCGGTTGAGTTGGTATTTAAGAAAAGAGTAATTGGTATTATGCTTTCAAATTTATCGTTCAATTAAGGTAAACGGCAGGGGTGTGCTGAAATAAAAAGATTTTATGTTTAAATGCTGTTAACTACGAGTATGTATAGGAAATATAACGTAATATGTATATTATACAATGCATTTTACATCATAGAGTTTTTGCGTTATAAGTAAAATACACGGTAAATTCGGGTCCATTCATATATGTTTACATCCGAAATGGTTTTTACTTTACGTAAAAAGACTCTCTGGGGATTAAAAATGTGGATTTAACCATGAGAATGTATTTCTCTATAAATAATGATGGCGATATACAAAAAAAATACAAGTATGCAGTTGGGGAGGCTGCGAAGCACCGCACAAAGAGATGACCGATTATTCTATCGCTTTCTCTCGCAGAATAAACCGTTTTTGTAGGTGTATCCGTTTGTCTCTTTTTAGTGTCGCTTTTTAGTTTCATCGAGTTTCAAATCACAACGGTGCTAAACATTGTCCCGTGAAAGTTGGTGGATTTAGCGCGTGCGCTTCACGCGGTTTCATCTGAAAATTACCTACTACACAAGCTCATAAATCATAAATACTATTGTCCCACGTATTGGCAATTAAGGTCTCGAAGACGACAAATTAATTACACTAAAACTCTCGTGGTGAGCTTCGGGAAAAAACATACACCTAGAAAATAAACGCTTCCCTTACCGGAGATAGAAAAATTTCCCAGTCAAGATAAAACTTACTTTTACATGAGTTCTACAGGAGGCCCTGAGGAATTTTTTTTCCTTCAGGGCCTATGTCATCTTTGGGGATGCTGTGTGGAGGGGTTTTTTTTGGAAAGGAGGGAGAGGAGAGTTCTGGCAAGAAAAAGGATTTGAGGGATGGGTAGGAATCTGGGAAAAAAAGCGTGTCCTGGTAATTCGCCTCCAAGACCTAGACAAACCTCACCCCATGAACCCGGGCACCCCTGCTAAATCACCAACCGTAGCGAACCACTTGGGGTGACCTACCGCAGAGGTGTTGGTTATCCAATAAAGGTTCCCGGGGCGGCGCGGCGGTACCCATTCCCGCCTCCCTTTCGATACAAATCTGGACTCCAGTTCCAGAATATTTTGTATTTACCGACAAATAATTCACAATAAGATGAACGTAGGAATAAACTTAAGTCTATGATTTAGAGGCGATTATGGTAATTTGGGAGGCGGATATAGTTACGCCCGCGCCGCCCCGGGAACCATTTATCGGATAACCAACCCCTCTGCCATATGTCACCCCAAATGGTTCGCTACGTTTGGCGACTTAGGGTGCCCGGGTTCTTGAGATGAAGTTTGTCCGAGTATTGGCGGCAGATGCGTCTGCCCACCAGCTGCATGGCAGGCTGGATCGGGAGAGAATGGTCGAGGGAGTCCCTTTGATTTCTCCAGCCGTACTCTCTCGGAACATCGCTTTTCACCGCAGTGGGAGGGATGGATACACACGTCCGTCACTCCTGGATACACTGACCCCAGATTCCTACTCACGTATCTTACATTTTTCTTTCCCAGAACTTCCTCTTCTTCCTTTCCTTAAAAGACCCTCCACACAGCATCCCCAAAGATGACAAAGGTCTTGACGTGAATTATTTTCCTCGGAGCCTCCTGCGTGGAGTTCTCGTAAAAAAAAAAAACAAAAATCAACTTAAGTCTATGATTTATAGAAATGCAAAGAATAACCGTGGCACGCCACTGACAACCAGTATTGCCCGGAAGGAGAGCTTAAGTTCGTTTAGCCCCGTCGATAATAATCCCGTGTGCAACTGGCTCAGGCCATTGAGCATCGAGTGTAAGGCTTTTACCAAACAGCCCCATAATTTATATGGGCCCAATATGGTGGAAAATTACCAACACTAGCGGACCTACGTCGAACAAGCGGTAAATCTGCCAAAAGAATGAGAACGAGCTGGCTCCCAGCGCGGGCGGTGAGAGCGCAAGAAGGCTTAAAATATTATACCAGTTCGGTAAAACGTGCTCTTTTAAAAACGACGGTAGGCGTGATCTGCCATTTCTAGCATTTCTATCCCATAAGAGGAATCCACAGCCAAAAATGTATGTGTGCCTTATAACGTCACGAATATAGGTAATAGACTTAAAAATCGCTTGGCAAACGGAGAAAAAAGCGCAAAAGTGGTTTTTATTTATCTTGATAATATTTTTATAAGAAAGAAAAAATTTAACCTACGAGAACTATTTATAACAGATAAATTTACCCACAAAATTGTTCTTCTAAAAAGCAGTTGTTTCCTTTATGCATTTTTACAAAATATAATACATTTTTTACAATTTAGCTCTTATTTTTTTTACGAAATAATTAACCAATTTATTATAATTACACTCAACGGAAAGAGTAGTTAAATCTTCAATTTAGCCAAAAATATTTTTTTTGCATATATGATGTAAACCGATTCGTAATAAATATTAATCTAAATAGTGATAAAGCATTAAGGAAAGGAAGGAGGAGAGGATATTCTGGGGAGGAAAAGGGTAAGAGGTGTGGGTAGGAATCTGGGGTCAGTGGAGTGACAAACACATGAATCCATCCCTCCCACTGCGGTGCGATGGGTTGAGAGAATCCTCCAGAAGGGGCCAAATAGTTTAACTCAAATAGTACCTCCCGATCCGGCCTGCCATGCAGCTGGTGGGCAGACGCATCCGCCGCCAAGATCTGAAAAAATCTCACCGAACGTAGCGAACCACTTGGTGTGACCTATGGCAGAGGTGTTGGTTATCCAATAAATGGTTCCCGCCTCCCAAATTGTCTTTATCTTTTTTCCTAACACTCAAATATGTAACAAAATTAGTAAAGCAAGGTACCCAAATCATTATAACGCGAATCTACCCTAATTAGTAAATACCCAACTACCTAAATAACCATAGTTTTGAAAAAAATACAGGGATAAATATTCTTCATATTAATCATAAAGGAAAACGATTAGATAACTTAGAAGCCTTGGAAATTAAAAAATCCCTTAAAAATAATGAATCTATTATCAACAAACAAAAAATGTTGTCTTATAGCCCAATCATGGATTTGTTTCCCTACCCACCCACTCTACATTAATACCTACCCACCCAATCTACATTAATAACAAGCAACGGGTGCACCCCTACCATAATAAAACATTTTTCGAAACTGTCAAGTTAGTATAAGCTTTCCCTGAAGAAGGAACGTGTGTTCCGAAACCGGTCGGATTTACGCATTATATAAGTGGTTTATACAAAGTTGAATTGTTTCATTTTTTTTACCTAAATAGTAATTTAAATCAGTAATTTTCAATGTTGGCAGAAATTGTAAGGATGTTATCCAAAATTACGGTTGTTCTGCAATTGTGCATACTATAAAACACAGCTTAGGTAAGTCATACATCCTACAAAACTTCATTTTGCAAAATATTTTGAAATAAACTAACAAACAAACATCATATTCGAGCAAAATTAAGGTGCCGTTTTGAAAACAAGTTTTTAACTGTTTGGTGAAACTGGTAAACCCAACTTTGTTAAATAGAGTAGTGTATTGAATGTTGAATTCAACACACAAAAATATAACGTAACAAGCAACAAAGATTTAAGAAGTTTCAATATTTTGTAAGAGCAAGCATTCGTCTTTCTGAAACCATTTTTATGTTCGCATACCGGTAATCGGTTCAGTGCAGCCAAGTGCAAATCGTATGAATCAGCGAGGTTGTTTACAACTGCACATTTATTCACATAGAAATACCATCTATCTGAAATGGCATGCGATTTCGGACCTCCAAAGTGTGCATCGTAAACTTTGTCAAAAGAACATAAAATGTAACTATATTTCTTTCGCAATTTTAAGCGAATGATTGTATAAGTATCCGTCATACACACACTCAGGCCTGGGCAAAATACATGCTTTGCTGTAATTAAAATACTAATTACACAATACTTTTTAGCATGTATTTAAAATATGAAATACAAAAAATAGTATTTTAACAATTTTTTATGTCAAATACAAAATACAAAATACATTTGGTTTTGGTAGGGACCTTTGGTTGCAATAAATTGTCGTAAATGCCATCATCTAAGGTTGCGTTTCCATAGAAGCAAAGTTGAGCAGAGTGAAACAGAGACTTGAAAAAATTTAACAATCATATTGCTCAAAAGACACATCTCTCCGCTTCAGTTGTAAAGTTTGGTGGTATAGGACCCAGGTGTTAGATAATAATAATTATTATTTCACTTCAAGTGTGCTCTACTGTAATTAACTTACAAATAATCTAGTATTCAGTCAAATTATTCCTATAGTACTTGATCTAATACTGTGACACAAAAATGAACAATACAAACCAACTACAAATATAATATAATACGATAGAAAATGTACAATAACAGTGCTATTATAGCACATGAAGTATTGCCAAATCTAAATATTGACATACATAATATATTGCTCTTTATTCTAGCGTTTTTAGTCTACGTATTATCTATGCCAGTTTATTTTTCAATATCATTATTAAGGTCGCTAAATGTATTTGAAAATGTATTTTGAAGCCATAAGTATTTGAAATACAAATTACAAAATACCTCAGCATCAGGTAATTGAAATACCAATTACAAAATACATTTTTTGGAAGAATTGAAATACAAATACAAAATACGTAATTGTATTTCAAATACGTATTTCAATTACAAGTAATTCAAATAATGCCCAGCCCTGCACACACTTTATGAAGACAGAGCCAAAGATAGAATTTTAAATAATAAATTTTGAAGAACGCCAAGCTTCGTGTACATTTAATTGTCTGCTACTGCATGATGTGATTTTTTTATTATGATTACCTTCGTCAATTTATTGCGTGTTTGCTAGCTGCTAGGGGATATGGGATGTAAGTAAATACATACTTGCTTTATTAAATTTATTCGTTGATCAATGCAAATTAATATTGATCAAAGCGATGGAGTTTTTAATTGCTTGTATTACACCTGCTTTATGTCGACCGTTTTCATTTCGTTTGTTCTGTAATTTTATTTGTACCTTCCGTTTCCGGTTTAATGGTTCAGCAAAAATGTTTTTTTTTCAAACGTAAAATCATCGTGTTTATGAATAATTATTGAACTCCATATTTGCATCTCTTTTAAATATACGTGTTTGAAGAAAATTAGGAAAAAGAACTGTGATTGACAAATGGCATAATTCCGTATTTGAATTTTGTTTTTAAATTTACGTTACCGCCCCTCTCCATCTCCCCCCCCCCCCCCTTCCTCTCTCCCCCTTCACCACCCCCATACCCGTTACATTCATTTTTTCAACAGTTAAAGCCGTAACAATCAAACACACGCAGTTTCGCATTTAAATTATTAGTAAAGAGATTTATAATATTCGTGTAGATAAGTATTTTATACAATATACACCTATTTGAATTTTAACTATCAAAGGGATCTCCATAGTAATCTAAACAAATAACAAAATGACAGTGCACTTCAAATATTTACTCATAGTTACCAAGCAACACCTTGCTTTTCGTCTGGACAATAAACGTATAATAAATAATTTCATAACGTCAGAGCTAACCAATATATACAGCCTTCACGTACTCCCAAATAATGAAGCTTTCTATTAGTGAAAGAATTTTTAAAGTCCATTCAGTATTTTTTGCGTGAAAGAGTAACAAACACCCATACAAACTTTCGCCTATATAATATTAATAGGATTATTTAGTAGAGAAGTATTCAAATACATGTTTAGAAGTGTTTTGATTCCGCAGGAAATTTTGATTTTGATTTATTAAATAAGAGAAAATCAAAAAATTACTTTTTTGGATATCTACTGTTCGTAGAACTAGTTATTATGAATATTTATTAACACTGTTGAATGTAGCTATAACTTTGTGGTTATCCATTATAGATAAATGAAACAATTTAGCTTTGTTTGAACCACTTTTATATTTGAGTAAATCCGACCGGTTTCAGAACGACCGTTCCTTCTCAAATATAAAAGTGGTTCAAACAAAGTTAAATTGTTTGATTTGTTTATTAACACACTTGATTGAAAAGGTTCACATTCCTTGTACTACAAAATAAGGTACCCATAAGAACCCATAAGCTTGTTTACACGACAATGTAACATTACTAGACATACATCGGACGTATGAGTCGTACCTGAGTTATTAACAAATCTTAAAACGCGTTAGGTAGGTACTGCAAAAGTAACGTGCTCTTCCTGTTCTCATTCTCTTTGGCAACACAATATATTGATATAAACCATGAACGTTTTCCTCTTCTCATTCCCTTTGGCAACACAATGTATTAATATAAACCATGAACGTTTTCCTCTTCTCATTCCCTTTGGTAACACAATGTATAAATATAAACCATGAACGTTTTCCTCTTCTCATTCCCTTTGGCAACACAATGTATTAATATAAACCATGAACGTTTTCCTCTTCTCATTCCCTTTGGCAACACAATGTATTAATATAAACCATGAACGTTTTCCTCTTCTCATTCCCTTTGGCAACACAATGTATAAATATAAACCATGAACGTTTTCCTCTTCTCATACCCTTTGGCAACACAATGTATTAATATAAACCATGAACGTTCTCCTCTTCTCATTCCCTTTGGCAACACAACGTATAAACCATGAACGTTTTAACTGCTAATTAGGTACGATGTTCAATTTCACTTAACACTTTTCTAATTTCAAAGTGTCAAAGTGAAGTTGAATATTTATAACGAAATCTTGTTACTTTGATGAAATAGAGCGCGAATTTAGCGATGGTAATCGCTTAGTGATGCAGTGACAGAGAAAACACTAGATGCCTTTACCAGTAAGAAACGATAACATAGTCCCTCTACATTTTTACATTATAATTAATGTATTAGCTTCCTTCAGCTGAGTAGGTACAAATTATACGTAAGAAACATTGTTCTTTCAAAACCTGTATTACTTTGTGTAATTTTTATCATTTTATAAAATTATTAACCTCAACTATATAACATTACTAATTAACTAAATTTGTTCGTGTGAGGTTAACAATTGGTTTGGTGAAGTTAAAAACTGAATTGTATACAACGATATCTACCGTGGAAAGAAACAAAAAATAAATAAAAAAAAGAATTTATAATGACAGAGGTACACGAAAAATAACCAAACACTTTACTTTAAATTAAGACGAGATTGTTAAAAAATACATAATGGCGATTCGGATTATTAATAGAATTACAAATTGGACGAGAAGTGATGCCCTTTCTCCGTTTAAGCCCTAAAACCTCTAACATTTCAAAATGTATTTCTCTTAAGTGAATTGTCAGAATGTACCCTACGCGGAAAATATTTTCGCATTACATTATTTGATTCTAGATAATTTCGATGTTTTTGGACGTATTTCAAAATAATATACACTGGTTTTGAAAGCAGGTGAAGACTTATTCAGATGTTAGTGTTACAAATCGCTATATAAAATTAAAAATAATAAAGTTTTTATCATATAAACTGTAATCACAACGTTATATAAAACTAAAAAATCAAAGTGTGTAATTCACACGCGGCAGAAGCAAAACTAGAAAGTCGCTAGACGTCGCTTTCTTTTCTTTTGCCTGTTTATTTTAAAGTGGTTTGAAGATTGGATATTAATTTCACAAAAATAAAAATGCATTTTTTTGCATTTCGTAGGATTCGAACCTCCGTTCGCAAAATGTCTGTCTCTCTGGCCGCTGAGACTTGTCCTTGCCCACTGCGCTATCAAAGGCCCGCACCAAAGCGCGAAATTACCGCATTATATTAGAACCGAGTATTTGTGTAGAACTGAATTGTGACGCATTTCCGTTTCATCCGAATTTCAAATCACTAACGTGGCTAAAGAAGTTTCACTTCAAAAATATATTTAAAAAGAGAAAGGTATTATAAAGTTACTGTCCCTTTACTTTTTTTCGTTTCACATGAAAATATTTATTAATACAATAACACAGGTGCTAAAAGCTGTTTGATAGAAATATTACGCTTCTGGTGTAAAATTTTATATTCAAACTGAAAGCGCTGGATTCTCTTTTTCTAATACTATTTAAATCATATATCTCACCATAATACAAAATGATATAGCATATCTTTTTGTGAGACCGTGTCAGGCTAAGACTAAGAGATATATCTCCCAAAGAGACTCTAAGGGTGTTTGTTGTCTGTGAAGAACATCATCCAAAATTTCCCAAGGGGTTATTGCTGCAGAAGATCAAATATAATTTTTAAATTTTGGTGTCTGTCTGTTACAGCTAGGAGATCGCAATAAGGAAATAAGAGATTGATCGTAATTTTTGGTGTACTTTTAGTACAATAATGACCATCCTAGCGCACACTCAATCAACTATTTTCATGCGACCGGGTCCTTTAGAAGAGAATTTGTAACCGGCTGATATGGTGGAAAATTGCAAACGCTTCGGAAATATCGACTCGGTCGTTTAACCGACAAAGCTTGAGTAACCACCTTTGGAAGGATATGAAAGCTCCGTGGGTAGGCAAGGCTGTGTTGGTCTCGATTGATTGATGGATACACACATTTTGAACGCTTTCATATCCGACTTTGCTAACGTCGTGGATTTCATTGAAATTTCAGCTGAACGTGTCAGAATATAGGACGTCACTTCTTTTAGTCAATAATGAATTCCATCAAATTTATTGATTACACAGATTTTATTTCTATATCGTGATTTTAAAAGGCGAAAATGATTGATGGCATAGTTTAATAAAGTTACAGGTAACCAATAAGATCGTTTAACCAGCCAGCGGACGAAAATCCACATTTCGTCAAAAGCTGTTCTTACGATCGTGCAGGGCGGTTACAACGAGAAAGATTAATTATTCTCCGTACCAGCTTTTTAAAATTATAACTCAATATCGAATTTATTTCAATCCAAATTAGCTTTAATTTATACCTTCATCCAAAAATGCTGAAAGGCGTGATGATAAAACTATTAAAATAATGTACTTTTTGTAATTATTTTTTGATTATAAGTTTTTACCATTTTTCAATAATGTCTAAATTTAATAAGAATGTTAAAAAAATCTGAAATATATTAGTTTGTAAGTGCGCAAATAAATACACAAATGGACTGATTTTCGTCAAGAAACACATGTACGTACATATTTTTTAATGATTTTATTGAAACTAAAATTAAAATTCTTAAACATGCGTTTGCTAGATAATGTATTGATTTATTTTACTGCATGATTATATTATTTGAAATGGGTGTGGTATAATACAAAATCTTTGTTGGAAATTTAACAAATCTGTTACCTTGTTATACTAAAAATTAAAAAATTTTCTCAAAATTTATTACATGCGAATGCTAGATAAAAGAACAATCTTTCGAAATCCATTTATAATTTTGTTGTGGAAAAGAGTCAATACGTCTAAAATCTTTTTTAAAAATGACGTATTTCCGGTTTTCTCTGGTAATGCCCTCTTAAGGAATCCATATTTACAAAGGATGTTCCCCAATAAAATATAGAAAGGAAACCGAGAAATTAACCAACTTATTATATTTAATAAATAATATTAATTTTATGGAATGTCAAAATAAGGAAGACTTTGCTATAGCGCAAAGGCTAAATATATTTTTAAAAATAGTTATGATTTCAAATAATAATATTTATAGATCCTAAGGTTGAAAATATAAAGTATTTTTTGAAGAAGGACCCGTTGACAAATCTAGCAGGATAACGGGACTTCATTGTAGTTATACAGGGTGTCCGGGGGTAAAGTGCATTAATTTCGGGAGGTGATACAGGTACACGATAGTATAAGTAAAAAATATTAATAACTTTTTTTCGAAATTCCAACTCTTAGGGGTAGTTTTGTGGTAAAAAGATAAAACTGCCGGCGCGGGACAGCTTTATTATTTTCCGCTGTCACGATACACGCCAATCATCACCATACAATGTTGCCACGATCGTGCCCGGCAGGCGCCCGTCAAGTAAGATCGTACCTCACACTAAGGATTTTTAGTAGGTAGATCTTTTTGTATGGGAAAAAAACCGGACACCCTGTATGACATTTAAATAAATAATAAAAATAAAAGATTTTTTTATTAATTTTGTCAAATCAGCATAGTCCTCCAAGGGTGCCATATATGTCATTCTATATATTGTGTCCTTGGAGGATGACATGATATCGGGAAATGACATCAAACAAGACATTACAAAACCACCAATTAAATGTATTAAGAGTTTTTTTTTACATTAGCTCCACATAGGCCCTGGGGAAAATCATTTCCATCATGGCCTATGATATCTTTCGGGATGCCGCTGCTGCTGTGTGGAGAGTCTTTTTAGAGAGACGACCTCCGTAGTCCAGTGGCTAAGACTCTTGACTCACATTCCGGAGGTCGCGGGTTCGAACCCGGCATGCGCAAATAAATTTTATTTGATTAATTTGTGTTATTTCACAATTAATTCATTTAAAATAATATATAGTATATTTGCGGCATGTTCCAGAGTGGAAGATACTATCAGTATCGCCCTGGTGTAAGACCACCATTCAGAATTGAAACGTTGCTTGAAAAAAATGGCTTTAGCCGTGTTTAGTGACCAGATCTGAATAGCCTTCCCAACCTTCCTCTTCCCCACCTCCTTCCCCCCCCGCAACCTTCAGCCTCACAACATACCCCAATTGGGGATGCCATAGTCTCACTGGCTCCAGACGGGAGCAGTTGAGATTCTTGTGCGGTATTCACTGTAAAAAAAAAAAAAGGAAGGAAAGAGAGGAACTTCAGGGAAGGAAAAATGTATGAGGATTGGGAGGTGTCCGAATGTCAGGGTGTTCATGAGTAACGGACGTACTCGCCATGCAGTAAGTAGGAAGACGCATCCGCCGCTAAGATCTAGACAAACCTCCCAACATGAACCCGGGCACCCCTGTTAAGTTACCAAACGTAGCAAACAACGTGGGGTGACCTATGGCAGAGGTGTTGGTTATCCAAACAATGGTTCCAGAGCGGCGGTATTCTTAGCCGCCTCCTAAATTGGAATGAATCCAAGCTTTCCATAAATATTTAAACATGGCTTGGTTTCCATAAATATAGCTGGAGCTTTATAAGGGCTAGAACCGTATAATGGCTGGAGATATATTGATCACAAAATGCTCTTCAAACATCGTGCCCAATAGGCAGAAAACCCTTTACCACCCGCATGTTGGTATTGTGAGATTCAATGGTATACAGTCATTATGTATAATAGAATCTACCCCTGGAAATATTCTGGGTCGTGGGATCAGCATTACTACCCCTAACCGTCGCGGACCGGCATCAAATCGCCCTGCGATCCGCAAATAAATTAAATAGTCTTGTCAAAACCCGAGTGAAACCAGTGAAAAATTAAAGCCAACATAGAAAGTTTTTTTTAAATTCGAGGCCTAAATCTACGAGTATATTTGGCCTATTTTTTATAACGATCCGCAAATAAATTAGAATTTCTCACATCCACAAGAATCAAAAATAATCATCTCAATTATGCACACATAACCTACAAGAAATTGTGTAAGAATTTTTAATTTCAATTCTGTGAGAGTGTGAAAAAATTTTTCAGTTCAATAGATATATCATTTTTATATTAATTCCACATAGAAAATGAAGACCAAGAAATTTTGGGAAGGAAAAGGGGTTTGGTAAGAATCAGTGGCGTAGCTAGGGGGGGGGACGCCTCGCGTGCCACCCGACACTCGGTCGGATGTCACCCCATTCCCAGAAATCCTCTAACCACCCCCCCCCCCCTCAGGACGGTAGTACATTTTTTATGAAGTCGAAATTTGGGTTTGTTTTTAATTTCTCCAAGTCATCTTTAATGAGGGGGAGGTGACACCATGTTATCCGCCCCGGGTGACGTGTGAATCCATTCCTCACATTGCGATACTAGGCGATGGGTCGAAAGAGCGGTCAAATGGTCTTCCACAACCGGCCTCTTCCGATCCGGCCTACCACTTAGTTGGTAGGCAGTCTCATCCTCAACCAAGATCTGGACAAAACTCACCCCACGAACCACTATTTTAAGTCACCAAACTCAATCACTTTGGATGACCCACTGGAAATATGTAGCTATATAAATAGGTCACACCAAGTGTCTGAACGTTTGGTGACTTAGAAGGGATGCATGGGTTCATGGGGGTAAGATTTGTCTAGGTGTTGGCGGCGAATGCATTTGCCCACCTAATGCGTGGCGGGCTGGATTGGGAGACTGATTTAGGGAGACCTAAATTAGATATCTTCAGCCGGAATCTCTCGACCAATCGCAATGCACCGTAATAATTCATACGTCGGTCACTCCTGGACACATTGACACAGATTTCTAGCCACCCCTCATCATATATTTTCCTTCCCAGAACTTCCTTTCTAAAAAGACCCTCCACACAGTATCCCTAAGGATGACATATAGGATCACATATATGAGGGATATTTTTCATGTGTGGAGCTAATTTAAAAAAAAAATTCCTGCGATTCCAGACAATACAAATTATTTTGTCGAACGGGTTCGAGAGTAAACTCAGCAAAATTATACCGACCGTATAATAAACGGAATTTGGAATTCAGTAACATAACTAGATAGCAATCTTCCAGATTTCCATACATGAGTATTAGTGTGGCTTTCATTTTCAATTCGACAATTTGGGTTTCCTTCCTCTGGGTTGGTAACTACCTATTATGCGTGAAAGGGTTATTCCTGAACCCAAAAAAGGAAACAGTCCCATATTCTTCTGGTTGACCCTTCCAAGTAATTGCTGTGTTTCCATTTATATGCTATTAGAAAAAATACCTCCTAGGTACAAATACATTCGATATGTGAACAGTTTTTCATAGAAAAGCAAAATAAAAGGGAATTTCTTGAAAATACTAAATTGGGAATGAATATTATTTTTAAGAGATGAGTTACGAAAAAAGGTTATGAATAAAATATACCATTGTGTTTCTCGTAGAAGGTATATAATAGAAGACGAAAATAAGAGGCTGCTATTTTGAGAATTAAAAAAAAAACAATGGAACTCCACCACAAGTAAAGGAGGTCCGGAGACGATAAATGTCGATTGTCAATGTGCTTCGCTCATTGACACTTTGGTTTGAAGTGTGATTGATAGAACTTCAACTGATCCATCAATATTTTCGACACATGTGGTTGCTTTGTGGACATCTGCGGAAACATGTCGTACAGTGATAATCTTCGGATTTTTCTTTCCATAACATCGCGATATAAAGCAATTATTATAATTAAAACCAATCTCAAAGGGCTCAATAGATTTTTTACATTAATGTATGAGGGGTGAGTGGGAATCTGGAGATCAATGTTTATTAGTTATTAAAATAATATTGTACATTATTTAGTTTTTTGTGGTATTTCATCCGCCTTGCTAGGGATATCCCTGTGTTATAGCGGGTGAAGTTTACAGATTTGAAATTATAGGGTAGAGTGAGGATGGTTGTTTTACTTTAACTGTGTGTAGTGATGTTTATTTTGTATTTGTGTCCAGGAGTGAAGGACGTATGAATCAATCCCTCTCACTGCAGTGGAAGGCGATGGATCGCGAGTCCGCAAATGCATCCGCAGCCAATATCCAGAGAAACTTCATCCCCTGAATCCGGGCTCCCCCGCTAAGTCATCAGATGTAGCGAACCACTTTGGGAGACCTATGGCAGGGGTGTTGGTTTTCCAATAAACAGTTCACGGGGCAGGTACCCATGCCCGCCTTCCAAATTGAAAAAAGCAATTGAATGAACGATTGTCAAATACACACCCCCCCGTAAATGGGAAGTCTCAATTGTCAATTTCTTCAATTGCAACAGTAAACAATCAATCAGCCGTTTATGGTCCATCAAATGATTCCTCAACCAAACATAGGCATGTTTTTATTTATTTATTTTATTTAATAAGGAACATTTACAGGTTAGTAACATTACATGCATTAAAGAAAACAATAAATTATAATATCCAATTAGGTTACAATCCAATAACAAATGTTCACATCATGCCCAAATAATAAATAAAAAGACAATAATTATTAACTTTTTTGCCTAATATTACAGAGATAGGAACTAGATAAACAATCTAAACATAGTCTATATATAATATATACTGTCTAATACTATGTGATACATAAAAGATACAAGATAAGATAAGATAAAAAAACAATGAAAGTAGAAAAAATAAATATATAATAATAATGATGAAAACTGAAAAACACCAGATGTAGGATTGAGAAAAAATACACACATTAATAAAAAAAACAAGTAAAAGTAAGATAAAAGTAAAGTGATAGTACTCACAAAAAAATAGTAAAATATAGTGTGCCAGTTTTATGACTATTTAAAAAAAATATATATATTTATAAAAAAAATAAAAAAAAATATGCCTAGCATGGTGATCAAATCCTCATATTATGCAATTAACAAAGCAATGAATAAAGAAAAATAAAATAAAAAATCAACAAAAATCAGATCAGATTTCCTCGTTTCAAACAACAACCATTTAACGACACCTAGCGTTTTTGCGATTGTTTAACTAAAAGTAGGATTTTATTGTGAGATAATATTTTTAGCTGATCAATTCAAAGTCCGTTTTTATCAACCCAGCCGAGCTAGTTTCCGCCAAGACAAAGAAAAACGCCAAGAGAATTATTATGCCACAATATGTCACATTACGAAAAAGAACTTTGCGTTTTAAAGGAACTTAAAATTCAAGCTCAAACTTTGAACAAAGGAAGACGCCTTATGAATTTTGCATCGCATCGCGCCCATATTTTATATCTTAACAATATCAAGAGCAAAACCAGTGCCAACATTGTACTGCAGTGCATACATTTTCTCCGGAGGAAAGGGCCATAACTAACACACTGCATAAGTTCAATATTTCAAAGAAAAGTTTCGCGACGCAGAGAAAATTAAAAAGTTAGTCCATTTGGCTCGGGCTCAAAATAAGTCGTTACCTATGATATTATCAAATTAATTTATTTATTGTTATCAAGTTTAATTTGTAGAATTCCATTCATAGTGTTAATTCTTTTATGTATTCACTAATATTATTAGCGGGCGGCTTTTAGTTCGGCTTCGCCTTGTTTGAGTGTTGGTGACCATTGTTGGTGAACATTCCATAAATCCGATAGTAACTGGTTCCAAAAACAGCCTGTTCCTCGGATCCACTATGATCCAATGGGCTTTTAGTTCGGCTTCGCCCAGTGTCAATGTTGGTGACCATTTGATAAATCCGACAGGAACTGATCCCAAAAATAGCCAGTTCCTCTGATCCATTGAGATCCAGTGACAACAGCTAGTGACCGAGACAAAGTATCCATGACAAAGTAACCGAGTCATTCAATGACGTCATATGTAATATATTACCGCGTGACTATGCATGCGTACTACTATTCACAACTCGTCAACTATTGCCGTCAATCTTTTCATATCCGGAAAGATACTTAAATTCTATAAATCCGTGGTACTTATACCTAGGGGGAAACGTCCACATGTGAGCTGCTGACGGAAGTAGCGACATCTTTTGGCAGATTCTTAAATTAAAAACCGAATTACAACAATAGCTTTGCTTGAAATTTCACGTACACAGGTGTTATTTGTGGCGCGGTGCGTAAGGCGTGGCGTCAGACATGCAATCGTAGACGGGTTCTGAAATTCAACCACGCAGACCGAAGGGTATTAATAACGTTCGATTTCGTAAAAACAGTTAATTTATAAAGAAGTTCTTAATAAAATTATTATTTCGCGTGACACCTGTTTCGCCATCCGATGGCATTATCAAATCAACTGCAGTGTTAAACATAAACAGCCTTACTAAAAAAAACCACAGCACGGCCGATAACCTGTGTTGCTGCCGCAACATGAATAAAACAACAATACACTAAAACACGAAATATTACTAATAAGATTTGTTCTCAAAATGTATTTTAAATCTGGCAACAATGTAATTTTTTATAGTGTACAACAGTTTTACGTTCAGGCAGTGGAAAGCTTTCTGAACAAGTTTAGTAAAAGTAATGAAAAATTAAAAAAAAATTAATTTAAAGAAGTCCCACAGCGCTAATAAAAAACTGTCAAAAGAAGCGAAGCTCGCATTCCACAATGGAGTTCCGGTACCTATCCTGATGTATGGCAGTCAGGCATGGAACTGTCAGACGAAGGATGAAAGCAGACTTAATGCTGTTGAAATGAGATCCCTGAAGCGTATGTATGTAAGACCATGTATGATCATGTGAGAAATGTGGAGATCCGCAATGAATGCAAGTCTGATGTAAGCGTAATGAGTTAGATTAAGAAAGAGATCCTCAGTTGGTTTGGGCGTGTAGAGCGAATGAATGAAGAAAGGAAAATATATGAAGCAAATGTAAATGGTAGAAGAAGTCGGGGACGCCCGAGGAAAACATGGCACGATCAAGTGAATCAGGTACTTGAGATGAGCCATGTCAAGAGTCAGAATAAAAGAAGAGTATGTATAAGATGATGTATGAATGTGAATGAGGCAAAGAGTGTGCGCTAAGACTGAGTTGTTTGGCGGTCCGTCATCTCCGCCTACCCCTGCGGAGAAACGGCGTGATGGTTAGTTAGTTATGAACACGTAGGTATGTACAATACTCACTAAATGCAACTATAGTACTTTATAAGATTTCCACATCAGCAAAGGTGTACTCGTATTTGCCCTCTTCGATGGTTCGAGAAGCTTTTTAAAATATTTCTCCTCAACTATTCCGACAATGAGATTCAAAAATTCTTGCTGTATCTTTTGCAGAAATGTCCTTTGCACGATTCATGTTCGTTCTCTATGCCTGACTTATGCGCAAACGCTGAAAAGAGGAAATAAGGATTCAAATAGCGACTTTAACCCATCAAGCCATGGAAGGGCATTACTAGCCACGTACATCAAATTCCATTAGATCTTATGAAGGAAAGACACATCTGATCTGGGATCTCATTTATAAATTAAAAAAAAAAAAATCTATCTTTAATTTCTAAAGTGATGTGTTCGTCGTTAGAAAGATAAATAATTATATATTTTTGAATGTAGCTATTACTTTGTGGTTATCCATTATAGAATAATGAAATAATTTTACTTTGTATAAACCACTTATTTGATGTGCAAATCCGACCGGTTTCGGAACAAACGTTCCTTCGTCAGGGAAAGCTTATACTAATTTGACAGTTTCGAACAATGTTTTATTATGGTAGGGGTGGAGCTGTTGCTAGATAATAATGTATATTGGGTAGGTAGGTATTAGTGTAGAGTGGGTGGGTGGGGGAACAAATCCATGATTGGGCTATATGACAATATTTTTTTTTGTTTGTTGATAATAGATTATACACATTATTATACCCACTCTACACTAATACCTACCTACCCAATCTACATTATTATCTAGCAACAGCTCCCCTACCATAATAAAACATTGTTCGAAACTGTCAAATTAGTATAAGCTTTCCCTGACGAAGGAACGTTTGTTCCGAAACCGGTCGGATTTGCACATCAAATAAGTGGTTTATACAAAGTAAAATTATTTCATTATTCCATAAATAATTATGCTTATCTGATGTGTAACTTCGGCTCGATTAACTCTAGATCTTGGATTTGCAATGAGTGTGCCTAGTTTGCATTTTCAAAATTTGAGATGATTGAAAGTAGGTAGGTACTGGAGGAAAGTAGATACCAAAATTATTTTATACTAGCTGACCCGGCCAGGCGTTGCTGTGGCTAATAAAACACTTTGTAAAATCCAATCTTTGTAACCACCGCCGTCTTTGAGTTTATCGCGAAGAGACAGACAGGTGCCGCGGAGGGCTTTAATTTATAATACGTAGAAGATGGTGTGAAAGATTATAATAATGTGCATGAAATGCTTGGGGTTACTAACGTATTTAAGTTATTAAGGATTAACACTGAATCCGTCTTAATAACTTTTCAATTACCGCAATGTACGTGACCATTTTTTTAGAAGATAGAATGGGTATAGTAAGCTATCTGTAAAAGATAGATATATGCCTTCGCGGAATTTTTTGTAGATCTATAAAAGAGGAATATCCCACCATGAATTGTTTTGTTATATCCCAAAAGGATTAGGCAATAGGCAGCGTCTTCGATGAAAGCTACCAGGCGGCTTGACTTTTTCCGACACTTCCAACAATTATCGTTATGTTTCAACCAATTTACACAAATCCTTGATAAATTACATGCCTAAACCTTCCTCACGAAAAACCCTATCTATTGGTGAAAACCGCATGAAAATCCGTTCAGTAGTTTTCGAGTTTATCGCGAACAGACAGATAGACAGACTGCGCGGGGGACTTTAATTTATAATATGTAGAGAAGATTAATAAACTAGCTGGTTCCCGGCATGCGTTGTAATGCCATATTCAAAGAAATAAATTGTTTCTCTCTGCATGTCCTTTCCCATGCGTCCCTGTTCCCCTCCTGCATCCCCTTCACCTCGCGCATTCCCCTTTCACTTTCCCCGCCCACCCTCTCCCCTCTCTCGCTCGCCGACCCGTAAACATCCCTCCCGCGTTCCATATATTCAGTTTTTAAACAGCTCGCGTGCCATCTATTACAATTTTTGATTTAAATTTTCATTTCTCATACATTACAAATATTAATTTTTGTACATTATAAGAACAATCAATCAAATTTGGTACCTAACATTGGTACCTATTTAAAATATCTACAATTTAAAAAATCCAAGGATAATTATTTTCATACAAAAAAGCTGCCTGCTAAATTCAATTGCATCAAACGCGCGAAGTTAAAATAGTCGTTAAGTTTTCTGAAATTATCCAATTTTCCGCATAATTTTCTTAATTTTTCTTTCCGTAAGAACCTTCTACAAAGTATTAGAAAACTTTTAAAAAAAGATGAATTTAATAGGTAAAATGGTTATGAAGTTATGGTGCGACCAAGGGAAGCAGGGATTCATTTTTATATTTATAGATTCATTAATAATCGTTCTTTTTTTTCTTTTTTACAGTGAATACCGCACAAGAATCTCAACTGCTCCCGTCTGGAGCCAGTGAGACTATGGCATCCCCAATTGGGGTATGTTGTGAGGCTAAAGGTAGTGAGGAGGGGAAGGAGGTGGGGAAGAGGAAGGTTGGGAAGTACCTGGCTATTCAGATCTGGTCACCAAACACGGCTAAAGCCATTTTTCAAGCAACGTTTCAATTCTGAATGGTGGTCTTACACCAGGGCGATACTTATAGTATCTTCCACTCTGGAACATGCCGCAAATATACTATATATTATTTTAAATGAATTAATTGTGAAATAACACAAATTAATCAAATAAAATTTATTTGCGCATGCCGGGTTCGAACCCGCGACCTCCGGATTATGAGTCAAGAGTCTTACCCACTGGACTACGGAGGTCGTCAAAATTCGTCGTCGTTCTATAATTGAAATGTGAATTTTTGTATAAATTTATCACAGATATCGTAATTTTTAAAGATAACTAACGGAACTAACGGAGTTCATTCAAAAGATAAATATTTGATGGTCTCCAAAATTGACAATGTTGGTTAGGCAAGACCCAGAGGAAAATATCTTTTTATAAGTACACTCAGCTTCAAAAATCCTACAATCAGCGGGTTCATCGCTAGTGAATTTATAAAAAAGAAAGACAAATATAGACGTTCTTCACAACCAGTTGGTGAGTGCGGTGGTAAATAAAAATAAAATAACAAAGAATCATCGTCTATGGTTAACTACGAAAGAAGACGATACGCCTGAGAACGAAGTGGAGCGAAGTCAGAAAAAAACCTGTTTAATAAAATGACAAAATTATTTACGACAGGCAAAAATTTCTTGGCTTTATTCGAGCCAGCCGCGTCGGGTATTTAAATTTAAATAATATTTTCTTTTACTTTATATTCTAAACTTTAATTGACATGCCTCCTTCGTTAATAAAAACAAAACACATTTGAAGGAGGCCTAATCCACTCTTTGTGAATTTACACAGAAAAATAAACTTCTAAGTGTACCTCGGTACCAAATTTATACACATCTTTCTGGCATAAGCAGCATCACGCAGGAAGTAGGCAATATTTTCTTTTCGTAGCTTTTTTATACCTCGTTGTGTTATAATAAAACAGCGCTAAAAGATAAAGCACAACCAAGTTATAACACGGTGTTGAGGTTGTTGAATACCGCTGACATGATTTTTTTTTTCATTAAAACCACATAGGAGGCCTTGAGTAAAATAATTTCCCTAAGGGCCTATGTCATCTGGGATGCTGTGTGGAGGGTCTTTTTAAGGGGAGGCAGGAATGAACATTAGTCTTGAAGAGACCCATGTTGTAGGAGGGAGGAAACACAGAGGCCGGCAAATCATTCCACAGCCGAGCTGTTGAACACAAGAACGAGTCGAAGAAGCGACCCGTTCTCGTGTGATAAATGTCAACCGTGTACAAACGTTGGGCACGCGTTTGGCGTTTTTCCTGACTATGCACCGGTGCCGAAGGGATCAATGACGCTAATTCCTCGGAGCATCTTCCATTGTAATGCCGGTAGAACAAGGATAGCATTCCCACCCGACGCCTAAGATGGGAGAATCTATCAAACGGACCGCCCATTTCTGCACAGAGTCGAGGGTATTTTTCAGGTATTTTGGAGCTCAAAACCAGAGGTGACTGCCAAATTTAACCATGGGGCGCACTTGTGATTTGTACAGGGTTAGCAGTTGTGTACTATTAAAGTATCGCCCAGTTTTTGAGAGGCTAACTTTACTCTGGCTTCGATGGAGCCCCCATATCTGAGCTGGTCACTTAGGATTGAATGAGAATACACCACAAACAGTGAATGTGAATATTTAAAAAATCCAATAACTGTATCGCAACTTTTAATTGAATAAATTTCAAAGATAATTTTATGAGATTAAACTTATTCTAAAAAAATATCCCTCTGCGACGTACCATAAGACGACGTAATTATACGTAGACGACGTAATACGACGTCATAAGAGGAAACCCGAAAATTGGGACCTTCTCCCCCCCCCCCCCCCCCCCCTCGAAGATCGCCACCGGTCAGGACTGGAGGTCAGGACTTTTATTATGTTCACACCCTAAGCACCCTGAACAAGTTTCTGAAAGAATCGCTTAGGTTCCTGCTCACGCACTCTACACCTCCTACCTTGGTTGCACTAATAGGTCATTTCCGTGGTTAACCATGAAACTGCGAGGCATTGCTTTAACTGTCATAAAATAAGTATACGTCTTACAATTTATTATTTAATAAGAAAAATAGCAAATCCAGAAAACTTTTTTTTGTATAATCAGTGAAGACAATGTTATTAGTGACTCTCAATCGAAAATTGATCGAAATCGCTCTTGGGTTACGGATAATAATTGAGGAATTTGAAAACCTTTTAAAATCTCCTACTACCATCAGAGTAAACGGAAAATATTGCTTGTGGTTTATGTCGTGATGGAGGACTAGTATCATCATTACAAGCGGAAGATATTACCAGTGCAATGATGGAGGATTTAGCTAGCCGACAAATTGAATTGACGATGCCTGGGTGGGAACCAGATGTGATGCCAACTCAGTCACTGACCGGTCAATAAAACAGTAGAAGACCGAAAGAAAATAGACGTATAGATCTCACCTTAACCGCACGTGTTAATGAGCGTTATTTGCTAACGGTTATGGTAACGTTAGCACACCGGTAAAATATTCCTTAATGGTAGAGTAACGACAATAACGATCAGGTAACGCCTGTTTCAGGCAAAGCCCGTTCCCCGGCCAGAACTGAGAGTTACTTTTTAAGGTTAATGTGTGACAACACGGAAAATCTAGCTTATATTTCGTTTTATGTTTGTTTTCTTATGGACGCACCGTTACAAAACTGCCATCAGCAATATTAATCTAGTGTTTGGAGGCCTATTATTAAATATTAAAGACTGAGTTATAAAAACTTACTACAAAGATTATGGAAAAACAATGCCAGATCCTAATTATAGAGCATAATTTGGGTATGAAAAAATAGGTATGGGTATCGCGCCCCGGGATCCATTCATTGGATTATCAACATGTCTGTTATAGGTCATCCCAAGTGGTTCGCTTGGTGACTTAACCTTACTTTTGGTGACCCGAGATCATGGGGTAAGGCGTGTCTAGGTCTTGGCGGCGGATGCGTCTGCTTACCTATCATGTGACGGCCTGGATTTGGGGAGACCGGTTCAGCAGGATTCCCTCCATCCATCGCCTTGCATCGCAGAGGAATCCGAAGAATTTAAGTGTCAAAATTCAAACTCCTGGATGTACTGACCAAGATATTTAAGATAATTATTATATTTAAGATAATTACATAAGAAATTTCTACCCACCGCTGACGACCTTTCCTTCTTATCCTTATTTTCTTTAAAACTAAAACCATCACACAGCAAACCCAAAGATGACATATGTGAATCCAATGTAAAAAAAGTCTTGTAATAATTTTTGACCGTCAGTAGCTGTATATCATAATAGACGATGAATAATTTTGAAACGTATGTAATTGTTTTTAAATATTAAATTTATTAATTAAAAATTTGCTTATTCAAAAACAGATAACATGTTTTCGTTTGAGAATGTTTTTTAATCACTGACAAAAGCAATAAACATATAAAACTCACCCAAATCGCAGCAATTCATCTTGCCTTTTATGCAGAAAATAGAAGTCGTAACTCACCTAAAAACAAAGGAGAAAAAAACAAATTAATAACATTTCAATTTACACATGTCCAGAGTGGTAGATACTCTCAGAATCGCCCTGGTAAAAGTCCCCCATTCAGAATCAAAACATTGCTTGAAATAGCCGTAACCTTCATGGGTAACTAGATATGAATAGCCAGAAACTACCTCACCATCTTTCTTCCCCTTCCCCATATCCTCAATCTCACAACGTACCCCAATTGGGGATCTTTGATTCCTACGATCTCCAGATGGTAGGAATCAAAGGAGATTCTCTTGCAGTATTTACATTTAAAAAAATACATGTATAAACGAAATAAGTTAAAACAAATTGGGATATTTGGTAACTGTACACAAATTTTTCATTAACAATTTTCATGAAAAAACGTTATACTGTCTTAACGCCGATTCCCTTTAAAACCAGATGACAAAATCATCAATCTTCCAGAAATCGACAAACCAAGGCATAAATAATTGCAAACAGACAAAACCTAATCATTCAATACGAATATCGATTCAACCAATCCAAGAAAACTAATCACCACACTGAATTATTCCAGGAAATTGGAAACTAGTCACAGCCTCAAGGCTCCAGCATCTGCGGTAGGGATTGATGGCTGATTGCTCTGACTTCTCGACTAATTCTCTGGAAAGGTAACCGCATTATCAGAAACCATTAATTCAGAGAAAATTCGATTTCTTTCATTCTAAAAGCTTCCACCGGTTAAGTTACCCAATCAAGCCAACCAGTTAAAACAGAAAAGCACTCAAAAGCTTAATTAAATCTGCTGGTGATTCAGTGTCCAGGTACTTAATGCCAACACTACTTAATGATAAACCTATAACCACAAACAATGGATTACGCAACGTTATTACCCTCGTGGCAGCCAAAATGATGATTGGGCTGTTAATCAATTTTAGAGCTTGCAATTTGTATTATTAGTTCGTTAATACCCTGCTAAAATAGAAACAAAAATGCTAGCAATAAGTCTTCATGGTTTTATCTGTCCATGAGATATGAGCCTCACGCGGTTGTAAAAAAATACTGATGAATCGAATATGGGCATAAGAACGATTTTTTAAATCACCCCTTCTCAAACACAAATAGTATTTTCAACGGACCACAAGTGAATGACAAAAAATGTGTGATTAATGGAATAAATAATAGAATACTAGAAATGACTCCCATACAAATTTTAATGGAAATAAATATTCCATTTAGCCCAACGCCAACGCCCGTCTCTCTTACACTCGCTTGAAATAGTAGATCTCCCCATCCCCCAGATCATCCCATTTGAATTTTGAAAATACAGATTTGATTGTTAATATTGGCCCAAATCGGAAAAGTATCTGAATCACGAAACACTCCCACAAGGCACTTCTTGTGGTATTCTCTTTTGCAGGGGTGCTCAAACGGTCGATCGCGAACGACCGGTCGATCGCGAGTGCTTTTTGTGTCGATCTCGAGAAAAGATTGCCGATGAAAATAGATCTATTCACAGTTTTTGGTTTATTTGATCCCCAATTAGACCTCAATAAGACCGCCCATTTTTCATGCTTTTTGTTAATTATTTATTTGTAGCTTATATTGTCAATGGTCGTGCCTTTTTTGTTGTTTACTTTATCCTCATTTATGGTGTGTGACGTCAAAAGTTCCCATAGAAAAAAAAATATTGTCAAAAATTGCACCCTTCAAAAACCCGAAGTTATCGATCTAGTTGCTAGTGTGTGTTTGGTTTATACATGAGTCCGAGTTGTAACTTGAAGGCGATATGAATTTTATTAATAAATAATACAAACTGAGTGAGGTGAAGAGATTCACTCATAATTTAATACCAGTTTTTTGATCAGAATGTCAAATTCCAGTTTGCGGATTCATCTGCTGACACATTGCAAAGGAAAGCATTCTCTCATTCGACGTGCAGTTATAAAATTCTAGTTGCAGACTATTTATGTACTGCCAGAATCAAAGAAAAACTATTTTACTATTCTGAGTGTCGTTTTAACATAACGATAAATTAAATAACAAGTTTCCTGTTCATCGTGTACCGATTGAAGCTTTGCATTAGAGTTGCATGACATATGCTGCAAAATTCTGAGAAATTGACTGCCCTGTGTGTACGTAATACTGGTCACATGCGATATAAAAATCGGCATAAAATAAGGTCGCAATAAAAAAAAAGATTTCTACGCACCCCTCCCCCCTCAGGACAATTAATAACATATATAATAACAAGTAATATTGAGGTAGATAGCTTGCAGTTCAAGTTTGAGCACCTCTGCCTATTGTATACGTAAAACGATTCACAAATAAATACAAGCCCGAAGATAATAAGATTGCAAAAGCTCTTGGCAAACATAAAACCGTAGTGTACTGTTAAGCAGTTTTTGAAATTTATAGTAAATATTGAAAACTGCGTAATCAAAGATTGGAAGACAATCTAAGAGGTCAACCTGAAAGCGAAAGCTGGTATAATTGTGAAAATGTCGTAAAAAATTAAATACCAGATACTACTGCGTTCGTGGTTTTAATAAAACAGTACTTTTATAAAAATAAAAATCTTCACGCAATAAAAATCGTCACATGATTTTTTTATCGGTTCCACTCAACTCAAGAAGAGAACTTTTTAGGAAGTTATTAAAAGCTATGAAAAAAAAATTGAAAAATGTCTAACTTACCGTAACCTGTTTAACCATTTTTATATATATTTTTCATCGCTTATAATATACTTACTTACTTTTCGAATGAGGTGTTGAGTTAAGTTGATTCCGAGTTGTCCGGTCAAAATAATCATTACGATATTTATTGATTTGGATAATATTAACCAATTTATTTTCTTTTCTTTTCACTATACTGTTGATACCTTGTGTCTACATAATATTATGATCTACTTCTGGTGCTAACCCAATATACAATACTGCCGCCATTGGTGGAACCACAGTATCATCCTTGAGAGTCTCAAAGACGATGCTTTGTTTTTTTCTTATGAACGCAAAATAACACCTTACCTAAAGAGAGGTGTTCATAAAATGCTTCTACTATTCAAGTAATGTAGGTACAGTTTCTGATTATTACTAATATATATTTTTTATATTACTGGTATTTATATATATGCGTAAACTGTAAAGTATAAGAATAGAAATAGATAAATAAAAAATAATATTATTAATAGATACTTTTTCAAACACAGCCACAGCGAACTTATTTTGTGGCACCACTTTAATTATACACTGCAATATTAATGGTATCCATTAAGACATGAGTTTAAATATTACCAACAACCAAAAAATCTTTTTAAATGACCCGTTATTAATTAAATTTTTACCCTTTGTAAATTACACCCTATTTTCTCCCCCCTCCCTTTTTACTCGAGCCCGTCCATTGACACTTTAAGTCTATTATTGTAATTAGTTTTAAGTAATCTCTGATGAAGTAAGCATTGCCTAAGAAAAATAATGTTGGTTTTTTTAACAATAAAAGTGGTTAAAACTAAGTCTTGTAATGGTCTAATTTTTATTATAGGTACTAGTTTTACCACCACCGTCTTCGTCTGAGATTTAATTTTTATATTTTTATTCGATTGTTTTTTTACAATTATTATAAGCAATAATTATCAGCCTGAAATACTCATCTACATTGAAAAAACCTTCCGAGAAAAGATACTTGCCGCCAACGGGACTTGAACCCGTGTCCTTCTGATTGCCTTTGTGCTATGCATAAAAATCTTATCTTAAACGTTAGTTTATCAATTAAAAATAATAAATAATATTTGACAATTTAAATTTAATGATATTATACATATCAAATGAGAAATGTGAAACTATCTATTAGAAAAATAAAATTAAATAATTAAATTAAATAAATTAAAAATAATAATAATTAATAAATTAAATTAATAATAAAATTAAATTAATTAAATAATTAAACAGAATTAAATACTATTAAACAAATTGCAATTAATAACGGTTATAATTCAAAATTAATAGACAATATGTTAAACAAAAAATATAAGAAAAAGTTTTTTAGATCTTTTGTCTATCCACATGTTGTTGAAAATGATAATAATTGGAGAAAAATTTTATTTTTAAATAATAACATTTCAAATATAATAATTAAAAACATGCCAAATAATGTACAACCAGCTTTTTATACAAACAACAAATTAAAAAATTATATATTAAATAATAAGGATAAATGTGCTTTTTTGAACAAATCTGGGGTTTATAAATTAATTTGTAATGATTGTAACTTTTTTTATATTGGAAAAACTTCTAGAAATTTTAACATTCGAGTTAAGGAACATATAAGATGTTTAAATAATAATAATTATTCTGAATTTGCCAACCATATTTTGGAAACAGGTCATTCTTTTGATATTAATACAGGTCTTAAAATTTTACATACTAACACTACGGGCATACAATTGGATAATTTAGAAATTTTAGAAATTAGAAAAAGCATTAATAGTAAATTAAATATTATAAATAACCAAACCTTTTTTAAAAATAGCCATCTTTTAAATTTATTTTCTTATTAATACTTACAACTAATTATAATTATTGATTTTTTGATTTAGACTAATTATTTTAATTAATTATTCTTAAAAATTTTATTATCTAAATGCAATTTTATTTTTCCTTAAATAATTTTTAAATTTAATTTTGTATAACTATTTTTATGATTAGTAAGTAATTAATCACCTCTACTTTTTAATATTTTGTCTATGTTATAATTTATTCTTATTTATTCTAATTTGTCTATACTTGTTTGTCATTTATCATAGTAACATATCCTGATGAAGACAACATTGTTGTCGAAACATGTTGATATTGTTTTAAATATAGTGGTTTTATACAAAGTGATAAGTTATTCATTATATGAAAAATGATGCCACAAAATAAATTTGCGAAGTTTGAAGAAGTAAACTATCTATTAGTCTTTTATTGATATTTAAGTTCTGTAGCTAATGATGCAAACCACTTTGAAACCTTAAACTTGATATTTTAAATAGAAAAGCAGTGCCAATTTCATGATGTAAGAAAATACATTCATTTTCGTCACATCATTCCAAAGTCGATCCCTTGTACTAAACACATTTTTTGAAGAAGAAGGTAATTTAGTAATAGCTGTTTTAAAAGCATCATGCAAGTTTGATTACTTTCCTATAAAGTTGAGTGCATAAACTTAATTTATTCTCGATGTCATCTTCCTTGAACTCCCCTCTGAATTTCACATCGAGTATTCAGGGATGAAAATAATAATTCTTGAAAGATATTGCAAAACTATCTGGCCGGCATAAAGTGAGATTTCAATATCAAATAAAAAAAACTCAATCAAATTGCGAATTTAATATGGGATCTAAGAAAGGAGACGTCGAAAAAATAGATTTCAAAATCATTCGAAGGGAATTCGTAGGTTATATTAGAATATCATCAACCCACAGATGTAAAGGACAGCGAACGATAAAAAAAACGCGTTTAACGTGATTTTTTTAAAGTTATGTTTTATTTACACACATGGTGTATCCAAATTTGGGGAAAAACATTTATGATAATGAAATATTGACATTTAAAAAAGCGTTGTCTACACCGTAACTAAAAGTAAAAAATCATAGAAATTTTAATTATTTATATTTAAAAACCGTCCCAAAAGTATTGGAGCGCTCAACACGGTATTGCTTCTATTTCTACGTACATCTCATAAAATCTACACATCTGCCCTGACGATTGACTTTTTTTTAAGAAAGATAAACATTCCCGGGTTACGAATAACCCAACAATGTTTGAAAATCTCCTACTACAACCACAAGAAAACGTTGCTTGTGTGTAATTTATTTATTGAAACATTTACAGAGTGTTGACAATTATTACATTGATAAAATTGCAGTCGGGGTGTACAAATGTACATAGATATTAACACTCCAATTAGAAATGTTCATAGCTGCGTAATCAAAGTTTAGTTGTAACTAGAAGAAACTTACAAAAATAATGACAGACGAACAGAAATAACGATAATCAAAATTAAATATAAAACATAACCTGCAGAGAAAGAGAAAAAGAAAGAAATAAAGAAAAGACATGATAATAAAGCAACTACATAACTGTTCTCCACGAAGTGTCATGGTAGAAGATTTTTAATTAGTTTTCTGAAATATGTGAGACCGTGTGCGTAGATATCTATATGGGCACATGCAATGGTATGTGATGGAGGACTTAGACAGCCAAGAAATCGAACACGCGACGCCCAAACATGGCGGGACCCAAACGCGATGTCCACTCAGCCACTGACCGGTCGACGCTATCCGAAACGTTGTCTAAATAAAGAGGAAGCACAATACGACATAGTACCCAAAAATAAAACACGATAAACAGCAACCTTTTCAGATTTGCATAATTTGTGAAATTGGATGGCAACCCTTCAAAAGCTGCCGCGAATTTTTAGTAGATAGGTACACTAAAAAGTATCGAAATTTCCCTGCGTAAACAAATGAACCACGGGAAGTAGCCTTCGGTGGAGATGATGTGTAAGGGATATTCAATTCATGCGCGTGCATGAATTACTTCCCGTACGCAAAAAGCATTAGTCGCTGGCAGGCGGCATATAGGTCAGGATGAGGAAGTGCATTGAATGAACGCACGTCGCGTCGGGTAGTAAATGACTGCGATATTACATCAAATTTTTTCAAAAGCTGGGCTACAAGCGGGCCAAAGGGCTGTCCAATGTCCAAGTACCAATAATAATCAATACTCTTCTGAATCCAGAGCAAGCATTAAGTGTTTTTTTTTTACATTAAATCCACACTGGAGGCCCTGAGGAAAATAATTTCCCTCAGGTGTCATGTCATCTTTTTTGTGGAAGCTGTGTGCAGGGCCTTTTAGAGGAGAGAAAAGAGTGAAGTTCATGTTGTAGGAGGGAGCTCAGAGACGCTAGTTCATCGAAGCATCTTCCATTGAAATACGGGTAGAACAAGGACAGCATTACCACCCGACGTCTGTGCTTTAAGGATTGCAATCCGTTTGTTTAGAGCAGTGGTTCCCAACCTTTTTCTGACCCGGGACCACTTGTACGTTTATTTTTTCGACAGGGACCACAAGCAGTGGCATAGCGAGGGGGGAGCGGCGCGCGCCCCGGGTGCCACCCGACCGAGTTTTACCCCCAAGACCACAATTCTCTAGCTACCCCCCCCCCCCCCCACCCCCCCCCCCCCCCCCACCCCCCAGGACGGACAAATTTCAACTGCTTGTCGTCAGTGGCGTAGCCTAGCATGGGTGGCACCCAGGACGGATGGCATAAACGGAGGGGCTTTATGGGACAGGGTAGGATGTGTTCTAGCAGAATATTTACCACAACGGAGGGGGCGGAATAGCATAGGGTGGGACGTGTTCTAGCAGAATATTTATCACAACGGAGGGGGCGGAACGAGGTAGGATGGGTGGGGCGAAACGGAATACCATAATGGCCACTGACCACAAAGTACAATAATGAGATAAACTGAAGATTGTCTTTTTATTCAGACTTCTCGACCAGGGACCGCCCGCGGGCTGGCGCGTTTATTGATCGGTGGACTATCGGTGGCATCTTCTTGCCTCTTGCGGACCACTAGTACGACCTCCGTAGTCCAGTGGCTAAGACTCTTGACTCACATTCCGGAGGTCGAAATATAAATTTTATTTGATTAATTTGTGTTATTTCACAATTAATTCATTTAAAATAATATATAGTATATTTGCGGCATGTTCCAGAGTGGAAGATACTATTAGTATCGCCCTGGTGTAAGACCACCATTCAGAATTGAAACGTTGCTTGAGAATGGCTTTAGCCGTGTTTGGTGACCAGATCTGAATAGCCAGGTACTTCCCAACCTTCCTCTTCCCCACCTCCTTCCCCTCCCCACTACCTTCAGCCTCACAACATACCCCAATTGGGGATGCCATAGTCTCACTGGCTCCAGACGGGAGCAGTTGAGATTCTTGTGTGGTATTCACTGTAAAAAAAAAAAAAAAAACTAGTGGTCCGCGGACCTCTGGTTGGGAAACCCTGGTTTAGAGGAAACCGGATGGCGTTCTCTCCATACAAACTTGCAATTTCCTCTCTGCATTTTGACACTGCAAATACGTATCTTGCGTAACAAATTAGGGAACGTACCCATACTACGTGACACTTTTGGGGGGGGGGGGGGGTCTTCAAAAGGTCACGCTCCATACATATGAGCGGCGGGTTCCTTAGGATTTTGGTCACCGGGGGGGGGGGGGGGGGTTAAAAATTGCAAAAAGTTGGTCACGTAAATCAAAAACTGTTGTCAACTTATTAGCTGAATTGATCTAAATTGTTTCTCCCTGCGTATCCTTTCCCCTCTCGCGTTCCCTCTCCCTCTCCCCACTCCACTTCTCCCCTTCCCCCGTCCCGCTAACCCCCCTTCATGAGTTCCTTTCCCCCCTCCCCCCTCCCCCGGTTCACAGTTCAATATTATACCCCTTACAATATTGCTGCAGTTCTTTCAAAATAGGAGAATTCGTTCCATACAAAATGTATGGGGAAAATAATTTTCTTCGGAGTGGAACACCCTTTAC
The DNA here is from genome assembly GCA_917880885.1 of Limnephilus marmoratus. Classification (NCBI taxonomy): domain Eukaryota; kingdom Metazoa; phylum Arthropoda; class Insecta; order Trichoptera; family Limnephilidae; genus Limnephilus; species Limnephilus marmoratus. The sequence goes on along the minus strand of OU862923.1, from coordinate 20,491,996 downwards.
TTTAAGGGGTATGAAAAATAGATGTTGGTCGATTCTCAGACCTACCAGATAAGCACACAAAATTTAATCAAAATTGGTCCAGCCGTTTCGGAGGAGTATGGTAACAAACACCGTGACACGAGAATTTTATATATTAGATTTGCGACGCTTTTTGGTTCTGTGCCATCTTGCGTACGTGCCATACGTCTGTTTTGCTTGTAGACAGCGAGGTCTTGTTCAGAACCTTATTCTAAAACAAGTACGTTTTTTCTTACTTAAATTTAGATAACAACACAACAAAAATAAAAACACATACATATTTTATCATACATTCATATTATAAATGTTCGTTTTTTTGTCGTTTCATGTAAAGATAATTACTAAAATTCAGAATTTTTTTTTTTTTTTAAATTACGGTTGTAGATTTTGGTTAGGTAGAGGTGTACAATTTAATTTTCTGTGGTCAACTTTTAGATTTTAATATAAAGAATGAAATTTCTCTTTCTAACACCGTTTAGATAAAATTTCTCACTATGACGGTAAGGGTGAATAAATATTTCTATGAGACCTATATAAGCTGTTCCCAAAAAGCAAACAAATTAGACTGAATGGTTAAGAACTGCCAATACAAAAAAAAGTTACCTCAATAATGTAAAAATAAAACGGTTATGAAACAGGGAACATATCCCAAGTCCACTATCAAATATTATAAATTATACTCAAAAAATGCACTACTCAAATTTAAAGAAAAATATGAATACCTTGCTGACCAACACACCTACACTACAAAATCAAAATCCTCAAAACTACTGAACGTACCGCAATTAAACACATCTTTTGACCAGAAAAACCATAATTTCCATGCTACAAAATTATATAATACCCTTCCAAATGAAATTAAGAATACCATGGAGAAACAAATGGTAAAAAAAACAAAATTATGGTTAAGTAAACAGGAAGATGAGGAAATCATTAAAATTATGAAGTAACCTCAATGCAACCTGCAGACAACAAACATAAATACTTTTATTTTATTTATTGTTATTTTATGAAAATCAAGTAACTAGAAGATGAGGAAATAAAAATCTACACCCATTCAGCAACATACAATCCGCCTCGGAACAGGAATACCTAGTGAGGAGGACTGTAAACAAACCACTTTATTTTGTATTCTTACTTATTTTGTAATTTTACTTTATCCTTATATTGTCATTAAAAAAAAAAAAAAAATTTAAAAAAATTTGCCGTTACTATAAAAAAACGCATACCTCCAAGAGGTTTTTTACACAACTTTAAACTTTACACGACATGCTACATTCAAAAATGTAATATACTCTTACACGAAGTGCAGAATTTCTGACAAAGGACAAAAGTGAGAAATTTCCACCATTGTGTTCGGATGCTTTACTGTTGAAATATCGTGACATTGTTTAGATATGGTATTTTTCTCTCCAGTCAAAATGCCACATTTGAAATGCGTCGCCCGGAAGCGACTCGCTATTTTATAATAACAAGTTTATTCCCGTGCTCATGGATGAGGGTATAGCGACAGGAGAGCATTTCCAGGGAGATTCACAATACAAGATGGAATGGTTATACTTTGAAACAAAGAGACTTTGACATGTATCGTTTTCCATTTGAATAACTGTGATTATTTTTGCCCCAATAATGTTAGAAAGTGTTGTGAAGCAGAAAAGAATATGAGGGGAAAAATAAGAAAAAAATAAAATGAGGAATCGGAAACATATTGTTACCAAAAATGGTTCCATGACAACTCAATACTGTGGCAAATCAACATACCTTTGAAATGTGTTGAACAGTCACCAAAATCCATGAAAAAACTAAACCAATTTTTTTAACGCTTTTCCTGATTTCATGCCACTTTTTAAAATTATTGATTTTTCACTGTGTTAAGTTGTCCGGTTACCACTAAAAATATAAGTATAGCCAACAGAACAGAAAATCTCGATTTTAAAGAAAAGTGATATGACCAATTTACATAAGACCTCTCGTCTTCTAATTCTGGGACAGGCCAATGATATTGTTTATTTATTTTATGTGAGTCTGAAGTCAGTGAGACCATGGCACTCCCCACTGGGGTATGTTATGGGGCTAAAGGTAGTGGGCTTAGTTGCGCAACAACACGGCCGAGTTTTTTAAAATCAAACATTACAAAATAATTTTTTTCGGAAAATAGTCACCTACTATTGCTTTGAACTTTTAAACATATAACTCCTCTCTGGGGATGTCTGGGATATCTCCCATAATGCATAAAGATGGGAGAGAAGAAGCTGACAAAATCAGATGGTTTCTATACGTAAAGAATGGTAAGGCAGTGTGAAACAAAGGAGAGAAGAAGGCGCGAGAAAGAGACATCTACTACTAGAGCCTGATCGATAGCACAGCACCCTGACCCTACTAAGTAAAATTGTTGTAGACAAAAAAGAGAACAATAACCTAAACCTAGCACTAATTATTTCACTTAATGAGACAGTAAAAGAAAATTGGGTGTGCAATAGAAACAAAGCCGGCATGAATAGTTTCATTTCATCTTTTCAAATACTGAATCATACCATACGTAATTTTTCTTTGCAAGCTCTGCCACTTAAGTCCGGTATTTTGCGACCTATGATGTATAAATATTTCTACAAACATTGCCAATTTTCTTGCACAGTTTTGTATGCGTCAGTAATGGAGATACTAAGAGAGTAATGGTCGGAGGAGACCCTTTAGGGGTACCTACTTTGAGTAGCTATGTGAGAGAAGGAGATGGGATAGCAAGTTGAATAAGTACCTGGCTATTCAGATCTGGCCACCAGATACTGCAAATGTCATTTAAATGCTTCGAAGCTGATAGCTGGGCTCTCAAATTTCTGAGAGTATCTTCCACTTTTATGTAGAACGATGTTTTGTCATTATTTAACGCCATTGAACTGTAAACCGGGGCGATGTCATTCAAAGGAGTGAATAGAATATACCAATATTTCAATATGTTATTATTATAACAGACCATTTGAATCCCCTTAGCACTGCCTTCAGTCTCACAAAATATCTACCCCAAATATACGTAACATTAAAATATGAGTCAACTCCTACAATATACACAACGTTAATGGAGTGCCCGTGAATCAGGTATCCTGATTATTTTTTTTAATGTAATGTAATGTCTACTTTCATTATAACTTCTGCATCATAAATACTTTTTATTTGCAGGTAGTTACTGACGGCCTCCATGACAGAGCTAACATCACAGCCCCACTGTGTTCAAATCTAGGCGAATAAGACTACAAAACACATGCACCTATTCACACACATTTGCACCTCGTACTAGGAAAGGAGAAACGCTGATCACCGCCCTGATAAAAGACCACCATTTAAAGTCCCTGAAATCGTTTCAGCTATTGGTTGGACATTTACAGAATATATACTACACTTACGACCTACATACAAAGATACTACTACTTATCAACTTTACCTACATACGCCATAGACCCTGTATTTGTAGCTTGTATTGTCACATGTTTCTTTCCTACCCATCCCTGTATACCTGTCATTTTATCATAACCACAATCAGTTTTTAATCGACCATGAACGCATGACGCATGAACATCTCTAATTTACCGCTTACCGCATCGTAATTAATCCCGCATACCGCGACTTATATACTCATCTCATAAGTACAGAATAAATCCAGCCAAGATAGCAGAGTGCCACAAGGTTCCGCAGCGAGTTCTTTTTTTTTCTTTCCTAATCTGCATTGTTTTTACTTGTGCGGTGGTCAAAACACATTTCGAAATACATATAATGTCCTTCGACATCTTAATCCGCACATAAAACACACATCAGCTATTATGTTTAGTAACCATTACTCAGCAATCAGGTAAAATAATATTCAAAATCTACCTCACTCCAACCCCACCTTATTTTTTGCGCCCTACAGCCTCGCGATTTTTCCCAAAGTGTGGATATCATATTTCTAGAGTTTTTTATACGGCGTATTTGGATTCAAGAGATCGGTATCATGATATGTTAAACAAAATTAACTAAAGATATACCGCCGAAAGCTCCACTCTAATCGATCCACCTTTCTTATAAACAACGCATTACAATTTTTATTATTTTATTTTATTTTTTTATTTTAGCGACTATATAAAATACATACAAAATTGTACATACAAAATGTAATGGTGAAATTAAGTATAAAATATTGTATTTCTTAGCCCTCCTCACTAGGGGGTCCTGTGCCGTGGCGGACTAAAGTTATTTAAATATAGTTTATTTGTCTTCTATTCTTCTATTGTTTTTAGTGTGTTCATTAGGGTTTTTTTATTGACCTCTTTCAGTCATATTTTTATTCTTGATTTGTATTCATTAGGTTTTTTTATTAGTTTTATGTCTTGGGCAAGAATGTTATGGAGTTTTGTTGCAAAGTATGTATAGTTTCTTTGTCCAAATGTGGTTTTATAACTTGGAATATTTTTTATATCATTTTTATTCGATCTGGTGTTATGCGTACACGGTCTAGTTGGGGATTCATTATTTTTGAAGAGCTTCAATAATATATTTTTGGCAAATATTTGCTGTACATTCGGCACGTCAAAGTTATTGAAAATTTCAATTGAAGGCGCTCTAATCGGTACTTTCAATATGGTCTTTATGATTCCTTTTTGAATCGTATTCAGGTTGTGTAGGTACGTATGTGTAGCAGATCCCCATCCTATGATTCCATATTCAATTCGAGAATGACAATTATATCATACACAAAGTTACAATATACCTCTCAGCGGTAGGATCATATTTAAAACCCCAAGTTTCCATTCGAAATGAGACTGGGTGACCCAATGCGCAAACGAAAACTTTATTTATATGTTTAGTCAGGAGAAGGCGAGTTTATATTGTAGGTATTTATTTTTTTAAATGACACTCCCTGTATCCCTGGTTCGGAATGTAGGTATTCCAAATTCAGTTTGAATTTCCGAGGCACGTTATTGGTTGGATTCCAGCCCCGCCGAGCCGTAGCAACTGCCTTCATATCCGGTGAAATGTGACGTCACAAACGCCGGCTCCGGCCGCGTGACGTGAATGTAATTGTTATGAGTTTTTTAACGAGTTTGGCAAAATATTGCAGCTGTTGGAGTCACCGGACAGCTGGCGATGCCGATAGGCAAACTAGGGGGAAATTTGGGATGACAAAAACCGATGTACTTTCAAGGAAAAAATGTGATAATTACGTGAACTGAAAAAGCGCATGTGTCAAAACGGTGGCTTATTGGATGACGCACAGATCATATAGAAAAGTAATAGGAATATCTACCATTTGGGGTATACGATGTATCCAGCATCCCCAACTATGACGTAGGTCCTGGGGAAATTGTTTTCCTCTGGGCCCCCTGTGTGGAGCTAATTTTTTTGTTATCTATCTACACCTACACGAAAACGATTGTTTTAACCCCTTAGGCCTCGGCCATATTCTGTAAGAAGGTAAAAATATTTCCGCTTTGCAATAAAATCCAAATAAATGGAATATTACTAAACGTATCAGAAAACTAAAAACTCTTTTTGAAGGTGTTAAAATACGCTTTCAAACTACAGAATTTCAAATAAACGTATAATTAAAAAAATATATATCATTTTAAATGGAAACATGATTAATTTATCGTTATTTGTTTTTGGGGTGTTATGCTGTGTTGCGCTACTATCTTCTTTAGCCAACGTTTCGGACAGCGTTGCAGTGTCCGTGTCCATCATCAGGGCAGATCCGGCAGATCCGGTAGATGTGTAATTGTCAGTGGTGCGAAATGTGTGCTTATTTACTTGTATAATAAACGAAACGAAACATGATTTAGTTTTAAAAATGGCTCACCTTACGTTTTTTTAACTAAAATCACTGATAACAAAAAAACGCACGCATGTTTTATAAAACAAATATAAGTATTTTGAACGTTATCGTCGCCTCACTTTTTTGTGGTTTCATGTAAAAATAATTAATAAAAAATTACCAAAGTTTCATATTTATTTTCAAATTACGGTTGGAAATTTTGGTTTCATAAAGGTGTACAATTAAATTATTTTGTGGTTGACTTTTAGATTTAAATATAAAGCGCGGTGTTTTCTCTTTCTAATACCGTTTAGAACAAATTTCTCACCATGATAGTAAGTTCTATGAGTCTTTATATGAGGAGAACGAAAAAATTAGCCTCGGGGATTAAATCACTTTTATTATTTGAGTTGTATATTTATTTTCTTAGCAACGTGTACAGTTATCCCAAAATGATGATACTTGGAGATTCAATATTTACCGTTTGATGTTGGAAAAATTAACTTTGAATTTGTTCCCTCTTAAATACTGATTGAGAGAGAGTTGGTAATGAATATCTTTGGACCTCTCCGGCAGGAGTCTCTCGGAACATTGCCTTGCACCGTAGTGGGAGAGATAGATTCATACGTCCGTCGCTCCTGGACACACTACCCCCAGATTCCGACCCACTTCTCATATCTTTTTACCTTCCCAGAACTTCCTTTTCTTCCTTTCCCTAAAATGTTCCATCACACAGCATCCCCAACAATGACATAGTGACTGAGGAGAATTATTTTCCTCACGACCTCCTGTGTGGAGCTAATGTAAAAAAAAAATTAAACGTGAAAAAGTAAAACGGCGGTTTGTCGATTTGATCGTAAAAACAATTTTATCTAAGACACCTACACATTTTTCAGGAAAGTTTTAGATACATTTCAACCAAAACAAAACGGAGGATTGTTGGCCCGCATTTTTACAGGTTACCTTCCTTGATATAAGGGCTCAGCAACCGGTCACGAAAAGAAGAAGATGGAGAGATACAAAATTACGAATGTTAGAGGAGAGCAATAACATTTACAACGACAAAATCGATGCGAAAATTGCGAAAATGTTTAATAAAACACGACTCGTTTAAAATACAGCAAAAATCTCGCGAGCATTGTTTAAACAGCATTTAAAGAAACACTGTGAATTTTTTCATACATATAACTGAAACAAACGTGTTTATAATAATTTTTGGAGCATGCTTTGCGTTTTTTTTCTATCAAGGGAATTTTATATAATTTGCGTTTCGGCGCGTGTAATGTCTAGATATTATTTTCAAGAATAACATATATTTTTTAAAGAGCTTTCTAAACTTAACTTGTTTAAGGGAGATACGTTAGAAATCGGTAGAAATTCGGGTTGCGGGCCCTTAATAAATAATGTATTCCGTATAAATATACAAAAATATCTATACGTTGCCTTGAAGTTCTCTTCTCTAATCTTCGCATAACGTTATTACAAACCTGGGGACATTATTTCTTCAGCTGTAAAGTCACATTGACGCCATTTTTGCTAATGAGGGGCTTACGAATGAGCGCCGATTAGATTAGGCATTATAGTAATTTACATACCGAATAGGGCTTTGGAAGAAGAAGAAACGAAATATAAATTGTATTTTGAATTAGTGGGGGATAAATGTTCATCAGAAACATTACGAAATGTAGAAAGCGTTGTGAAATATGTCAGATTAAAAAAAAAATGTCTAGAAAACTTTACACGAAACCAATATGTTAATTTACATATAAAACAACTAAATACGTCAATATAAAAACAATAACAAATCATCATACATACAATGAAAATGAATTTTATAAAATATATTATGATAAAACTATACTAACAGACAGAACAATTAGTCATAATAGACCTGATATAGTTTTACATGACAAAATTAAAAAAATAACTTATATCATTGATGTAGCTATTCCAAATTCCTGTAATATTCAAAAAACTATTTCTGAAAAAATAAGAAAATACACAGATTTAGGAAATGAGATTAAAAGAATTTGGCATTCTCGGACTATAAAAATATTGCCATTTGTTATTTCGGCCACTGGCATAATACCTAGGAATCTGATTCAAAATTTAAGCATATTAGATTTGTCAAAGAATTTGTATATAAAAATGCAAAAATCAGTCATTTTAAATACATGTAGGATTACAAAGGATTTTTTAAATATTTATATTGAGGGATCGGTAGGATTTATAGGTTCAATTAGAAATGCCACAGAGCCGAACCCTCTGATATGAAAATATCTGGAGTCGGTGAATTATATTCCCATTTGGTCTCTAGTAGGTTGACATGTTGTTCTTGTATTTATAATACTTATATAGTGCAATTGCATAGCGTGGGTTGACTAGATGATCATTTGGGGAAGTGTGTGAAAGGGTTTAGTTTTTCCTTCTTTTTTTCCTTTTTTTTTTTTTTTTTTTTTGGGGAAAATTTAATCCGGACATTTAAATCTGGTGCATAAAATCGGATATATCTTCGCTCAAGAGATGAAATAAACCTTTAAATTCCGACAACACTTTCAATTATTCACAATTCAATTCAAAGACACTCCACACATCCCCCACAGATGACAAAGGTCTTGAGGGAAATTATTTTCCGCAGGGCCTTCTGTGTGGAGTAACGTAAAAAAGAGCAAGAATCAGAAATTTGGAATGATTTGTTCTCTGATACAACGGGTGCCGTCTTAAAAACCACCAAAAAAAAATTAAGATGAACATACTGTTCCTCTAGATTGATGCTTCAATCTTACCCATGTCAATTAATTAACTTTTTACATACCATATTTTCGCCAACTGAACTCAACAATTAAAATAAAATTGATTAATTTTTAAAACATAAAATAAATTTTCAATCGTAAATCGGGGTTGGTTGGAAGAAGTTAAAGAGGCATATTCATGGTTTTATAAAACAAAATAACGTGAATGCAGATAACTTGTTCAATAAATAAACTTTTACCGAAGATATTATCAGAAAACTTAGAATTGTTATTCACTTTCCATAGAATTCACGTTCTCAGCATTTAGCTGACTTCGCTTCAGCATTGCAGTAAACAAAGTAAACTGTTTCCTGATTGCCAGATTGGCATGAAATTGCATTTGGTATGCGCGTTGTCAGATTTACCAGTCGTACATTTCGTGAACGCCGCATGCAGACTCTGCGAATTCCAGTCGTACGGGAACGGGAATAAGAATACGGGAATAACTAAGTACCTGGTATTGAGTAGGTACTTGGGAATGGGTGGGTACCCTAGAAAGAGCAGGTGTTTGGTAACAAATACTGTAGAAACTAAAATATATAAACGCAGTTATTATCAATTTTTTGCATTTAATTCTAAACATATAAATTGTGATGCACTATGCCCATCTTACTAGGAAATCCTGTGTTAAAGCATGAGCAGTTTATAATAAAAATACAAATTGTCACGATAATAATTGGCTACCTCCTGGCTCGGTATACAATTATTCAAACGCCTTTATTTTTGTTTTATCAATTGGCAACTTCGGGAGTTCGTTTCCGGTAGATACTTCTTGGATGAACGCAAGGTCCTTTCATGCATGGCCTTCTGGAAATATTTCAAAGACGACGCGGAGTCATACTCTGAAGGATGTCCCTACTCTGAAGGATGTTTCTACTCTGAAGGATGTACCTACTCTGAAGGATTTTCCGTTCCTGTTTGCTGGGTTTTGTTTTGGCGCGCGGATCAGCCTGTCGTGAGGTGATATCCTAGCTTAGCTATTCCTCAGGTCCATCAGGTATTATACAATGTTATAATTTGTTTACGATTTTGGCACCATGGTAGACTGTTCATTTTTGGCAATAGTTTTTCCTTGTTCTGTTCCATGATTGCAATGCCTTGTGTATTAAAATATTCATTTAACTGTCACTAGACATTATTCTTTTATTTTAACCATGAGTTTTTTTAATGGACCTTTTTTAATTTTTTTTATTTGATTTCCTGTAATATTGTAGATATAACCTTTTCTTTCTAATAAAAAAAACCTTTCTGCGGAAAATCGAATTCCGCATAATCCTGCCGTAAGTCTCATTATGCTCTACTGCTTAATTTTACGAACATTAGAACCTTTTGAAGGTTATGTAATATATGATACCGTTTTGCTTTGACTTCTTGTTATAATGGGCTACAAATACTATATTTGACGCCCTTCGTGTGTATTATAGAGCTACAAAATAATAACACAATGTTACCTACATTTAAAAAATAAAAACAATCATCACCGTACCATTAAAAATGCATACTTATAATTTGGTTTTGATCAAATCTTTGATGTTAGATCTGTCTTGTCTGATGATCCAAGACTTGAAGTCTGATTTATATTTAAGATAAGTTGTGTTTTGTCTAATGGCCAGTGGAAGTGCATTGTTAGTGCATTTTTACTTTGTTGCAAAGTATTTAAAAAATTTTTGGCCAAAAGTTGTTTAAGCAAAAGGAATAAGTAAGAGATTATGCCCTTCAGTGTATTTCGAGATGTTTGGACATTTTCAAAGGTAATTTCTGTGTTTGAAGAGGTATGCTAGTATGTTTTTGGCATAAAATTGCCTAATGTCCCTGCAGATTCTCCTAAAGATTTCATCCGAACTGCTTGTGACCGGTAGTTTTAGTGTAATAATTAAATAATATTATTAAAATATATATCTATTTATAAATAATTGAACTAAACACCAATTTTACTTTGTTCACAATTCGACACCTTTATTATTTGTACCATACTATTACACATATTATAGTCCTACAAAAAAAAATCCAAAACAAAGTGTTGAAATTTTCAGACCGTGACGACTTATTTTTCTTTCTTGAGAGCAGCAAAATTATTTTCAGCGTTTTTAGTGAAATATAAGGGAATACGAAATTCTTAAATCACGGACGAAGCAAGGAAGTAAAACTAGTATTAATATAAAATATTGCTTCATTTTACCGCTAGGCCGTGTTTTCCTCCATTTTATTCTGTAGGCACTGAAATACTGGCTACCTACCTACTACCCACATACGAGTAACGTAGCGTATTTTAAGAGTCTATAAAAAACGTTTGATTGTTAAAATAGTGTCAATATATTTTCTACATTATATTTTCTTAATGATTACTGCCTAAGAAGTTAAATTAACATGGAGGTAGTCCTATAATTTCAATACCCGCTATATCCGATTTTTTGACAAAATGATCTGAGTATGACATCTTGTTAATATTTTTACGAGGAACAAGAATAACCTAAAATTGAGTTTCAAAACCTCCATTATCGCGACCAAAAACCATGTTAAAACAGCGAGTGAGAAACAAAACCCGCTATATCATTCAAGAAGTTTCTATCAAAACCCGCTATATCGGAATTCAAACCAATCACGAACAGTTATTTTGCCAAGATGGCGGGTGTAGAAACACGCCCCTCAGGTCAGATAAGTTTCAAAAGCCTCTATGTTCCATATAAATCACGAAGTGAGTTTCAAAATCCGCTATATCCATTTTATTTATCCAAATTACCTACTTAAGGATTTCTAGAAATACATTGAAAAATGAACACTTTTCGAATGTATATTACTCCAAAAAAATAAATATCAATTTTTTATTTTCTCTAGAGATGTGACAGTTTTTTTGCGGTTTTCTCCGAATCAGTGAAAGTTGATATAGCGGATATAGAAATTGAATGACTCGTAAGTAAAAAGGATTTGTCGTTTTCCTCTGAGTTCGTCTAATAATACAAAGCATTTCGTGTGTAAGAATTGCCCTTTCAAGTTTATAAAATTTATTTTGACCTAATTAGTGCAAGATTTGAGATATTCGAAGCTTGATGTCAAAAGTATCGATTATAATTCGATAAGTTGCAACCAAAAACCCTTAAGCCTGTGACCTATCGCAAGGGTTGATTATATAATCGATTGACGTCAGGTTTAGACAACTACTGGTGTACTGTTATAGGGTTATTAGTCAAAAGTTATTATGGAAAATAATGCAGTCAATTTGGGGGAAATGCAGATATGCTCATCGTGATTATTTTATTACTATGGCAACAATTGAAATTTATTCTGATTCCTTTATGTTAAATACGGATATTGTAGAATGCAATGGAAAAAAGAAGACAAAATTTATTTATATTGAAATCTCATTTACCGGTTTCTATGTACTTTCCTTGCACCGAAACTAGCAAAGTTCCAAATGTTTTATTTCCAAAGATAAGCTTTTGGAAGATGATTTGGGTCAGACGAGGAAGGCGTAATTTTGACTACTTTATTTTAGATGTAAAGACGATAATTGTTGGTTTTTTCAAAAAATAAACAATATAACCACTATTAATCATTTCATATTAGAATTCTCAATTAAGAAAAAAAATCAATCTGATTAAATTCACTGACAAAACATGAAGAACGATACACAATAATACTTTCATGAAATTAATGAAATAATAAATCGTACATTGGAGTCCTCACATACTATAAAAGTATTGTTCAATTAGAAGGCATCACTCTATGTTTAATAGAAATAAAACATTCTTGACCGAGTTATTATACAAATAAACCAAAATATTTAATATCCGTAAATAATTCATACTGCAAACCATGAAATGTGTATTTAAAAAGAGAAATAATTTCGAAAAAAAGAAAGTAGAATTATTAAAAGGACTAATAATGTATTTTAACACCCCCGAAAAAAATACCAAATCGATTGAATTTATTGGTCCTCATGCATTTAATCTTCTACCAAAACTAATTCTAATGACAAACAAAATATCAAATTACAAAATACAATAAAAGGTCATAATGGACTGAATGATTCCGTCGTTGAAGCGCTTTTCCTATAAACTATTTGTAAGCCTTCATGTTTCACTTTTCACTCAACAAAACTAACAACGTATATTTACTTATAAAAAGAAGAAAAAAAAAATTGGAAAAAAAAACATTGTAACCTAATTTCTATAATATAATATTTATATTACGTAGATGTGCGGAGGTCGAACAAGGACGCCGCGCGCCGTTCTGCAGTCTCACGGCGATCCGATTGGTCCCCCAGGCACCAACAGAATTCAAACCTTTTTTCGAGTCACTTTCGCACGGTACAGAAAATATTATTCAAACCATTCTACCTTAGGCTACCGGGCAATAAACAACCTTATAAATTGTGCTTGTTCGCTCTCCATACTACAATAAGGAACTCCAGTGAAAAATATTATGGCTTTAAAAAATATGTTCATACAGACCAATAAACGCTAATTCTGAATATATAATTTTTATTTAATAATATTAACCGCAGAGTTTTTAAAAAAATATTAAAAAGTCCATTTTTAATCGGGTCGCAAAAACAGGCCGTCATGTTGGCATTATTGAAATTTTAGTGGTGACGTCACTGTTTGACGTGTCGTGAAGTCACCGTAAAGTCATTGCATGGGAATGTATGATATGACACAAGCCATCGTATTAATTTATTCTTTTGTTTACATACTGTTTATAGAGATTTAGTTGTTGTGTTTATTGAAACACTATTTAGGCCTAAATAATGTTTCAAAAATAAAGTTATCTCTTATTAGTTTATCTCTATTATTGAAAATATTCAAAAACTACTGCACAAAAAATAGTAATGCTACTCTAGGGAAAATAATTTGAACAACGGAATTCAAAATGGCGGCAGTTGATCAACTGATTGCCCGATCCTATAGTAATTTTTCAGGAGTGGTGACGTCACACGATTCACCATACATACGGTGGTTTTCGGGGGGTCTTGAAAAATTAAAACTTTGACAATTATTTTAACTATTAAAACTAACTCTAAAAATAAAAATAAAAATGCAGTTATTTAACAATTATTATAAGCAATAATTATCAGCCTGAAACATTCATCTACTTTGAAAAAATCTTCCGAGAAAAGATACTTGCCGCCAACGGGACTTGACCCGTGTCCTTCTGATTGCCGGTCGGGTGCTCTGACCACTGAGCTATGGCGGTTATCTAATACCCGCCAAAGAATTCAATTTATACTAGTGTTTCGTTCAACAATAACTGTTTATTACATTTTTCCACCTGAAAACAACCAACTTATTTTTTGTGAGAAAGGCATTGTTAGTGCTAAATCTCTCGCTAGGTGGCGTCGAGACAAATTATGTCTACATTTTTTGGGGAAATATTTTTACTAGTCAAATATTAATTATTATTTTTTAATTGTTAAACTAACGTTTAGGACGAGATTTTTATGCATAGCACAAAGGGTAACAATTATTATAAGCAATAATTGTTACCCTTTGTGCTATGCATAAAAATCTTGTCTTGAACGTTAGTTTATAAATTAAAAAATAATAAGCAGTTATTTAAGTTAGAAGGTCATTCATTATACATTAAAAAAATTGGACTGGAGTTCTCTATTGTATATATTTATATGTTTAATTATGGTGGTTATATTTTATTATGAAGAAATTCCTCAGGTATGTTTATATGCGGAAGCATGGAACCTATCCAAGGTTCATGCACCATTTTGACTTACTTGAGGAAACTGATTCTGTGAGCCTAGAAACTAGAAGGAAAGTCTTGCTATTCTGTCTTTCAAAATTTGGAACAATTTCATCAATCATTTCTCTTGGGATGCTATGATTTATATGTACAAGACCACTACAGCCGAAGTCGACATCATGACTTATTTAAAGTACCGAACGGCAGAAGAGACGTCTTGGTAAAGCATAGCATGACGAGGGGAGTGGTGCTGTTAAATGAAATTGCAAACCATTTGGATGTAAGTGACTGTTCTTTATATGCCTTAAAAACATTATTGAAGAGTCACTTGCCTAAATGCTGATAGGGTAACTAAATTGTACTGTAATTGGAATTATTCTGTTGTACAATAATAATAAAAAAAATTAAAAAAAATTATTTGTAATTTGTAAAATAAACTTGTAAGTATTGTAACTACATTCTACTTATTTGATTTACCACACACGTAAATATAAACCCCATAGACGTCTCTACAGAATTGTACATAATAATCCAGTAATTTGTACTCGAACCCAATAATAGACACAGAGAATGATAAGAGAGACACTTCCTGTTTCAAACAACTGTAAACATGTTGTGCCGATGAAATGTAAACATGTTGTACCCATGTACGATAAACTGTCCGGAATATCCGTTCTTCAAATGTAATCTTTGTAGCTTCTAACATAGGGGTGCCCAACACAACTCGTTTGATGGGCCAAAAAAAAAAATTACTGGGCTTGGGTGGGCCAATCGCGGCAGTGTAAACGGCGGATATTAGCTTTTACTTTTACCGGTACGTCATTGGGCCGTATTCATAAAGAAATGTTAAGCTTATACTTGCAGAATATAAAGAACATCCTTCAGCTCGCATTCATAATATTCCGAGTAAAACCTAATACTTATAGAGTATGAGCATATCCTTCACAAAAAGTATTTGGTTATCCATAAACGTTACATTTTACTTTATTTATTTATTTTTTTTTTTTCTTTTTATTTTTTTTTTTTTTTATTGTTATCAAGTTTAATTTGTAGAACTCCATTTTAATTTTTATTTTTTTTGATAATGCCTTCAGAAGGCGAAACAGCTGTCACGCGTAACAATAATTACACAGCAGAACTTGTTTAAAAATAAACTGTTTTTATTAATTTAATAATAATATTATTGATTATATAATAAAAAAATAAAAATTAAAAGTAACATTTTTCTCTAAATAAAAAAGATATCCTTCAATAATTTCGAGTGTGGTCAGTAGCAGACTCAGTCGTGTAGTGATCAGTTGTAGCAATGGCAGATGTTGTGGAACTGAGAGAGATTAAACACTACAAGCAGCGTTCCTGTTCGTGATTACAAAGAAATATACCGGTTTGAATAGGAAAATATGCAATGCTGAATCTCGAGGGGGTGCGCTGTCACCCGTCCTAAAAATACAGATATGTTTACGCTATCTCAGTGACCCAGGGTATTAGAAAGACATTGGTCAAGAACTGGGTGTAAGTCAAGCTACAGTATCTCGTACAGTGACTGCCGTAACATGCCAACACCCTTTTACTTATTCTTAGAGGATATTTTTGCAAGTATAAGGTAATCATTATGAAACGAAAAAAAGGAAATGATTATACTCCTACCTTTTTCTTCAACTCAAAACCTTATACTTCTAAGAATATCCTTCAGTTTTCGATTTTCCGAAAGCATTCGATCTTCCGAGGAATGTGCGGAAAAAATATACCGGTTGAAACTGATTGTGAAAATAAATTCCTAGTGCGGCCAATCGATAGCGATAAATCGATAAATCGAAATCCCCATCGAGACACCGAAGTCTAATAACAAGAAAGTTCTAATATCACAAAACAAAATATAAATGTGATAAATTTACGAGAAAGACTTTTTCTATTTTTGGTATGAATACTAAAATTCAAAACATATAAAGCTGAAAACTTCATTTTGGGCCGCAAAAAATCTTCAATTGGGCCGCATGCAGCCCGCAGGCCGCAGGTTGGGCATGCCTGTTCTAACGCAACCCTCAATAAATGGTTGACATCTTTGATATAGATTGAATTAGCTAGACCCTGCCGTTCACAAAACTCGAAAGTAATATATTAAAAAATATTTTCTAAATAAATTAGTTCTAAGTTGGGGTTGGACAATAGAAAAGACAATACAAACAAATGAAAATAGAAAAGACAAAAAAAAAACTAATAAAGTCACATACAAACTCAATTAGACTGTGGGATGTATCAGGAGTATCTCATATCCTTATCCGATATTCCACTTTCTCTCCTCGCCTAAAATTAATTTTAAAATACAATAAAACTCCAACTCTAAGCAACATTAAAAAAAAGACTTTTTTGGTTTGACTTAAGTAAACTCAATACATATAATATAAGTCAAACCAAAATATATAAAAATATTATATTTATATCTCTATTTTATGTATAATCTGTTTGTTTCTTACAAATAAATAAAGTCATGGTGTTGGAAAATATTATTGTTCGTTTAATTTAAAATTAAACCATGGTATCGTAATACTAAGGTTGAGGTGTTTCAAATTGTAAGTAACATAGTCGATGACGATCGAATCGTTGATCCGCGCCATTTAGATTTTTTTTACATCTGTGAAATCCTCGTTAAACAACGATTCTCGAGCATCGAATTGTAAACATGACAAGCATTAAACTAATCCCAGCGAGAGCTCGTACGGGCGTACGTCCTCTTCCTTCTCACAGGTCTCGTATAAAAACAGTAAGAAAATATAGATTATTATTGCATTTTTGTAATGAAAAATATGGAGACAGCCCACTCGGTGACGATTGGATCGAGTGCTATGTTTATAAAAACTGGGCACGGATGGGCAATCGTCTTCCTTCGACTACCGTTGTGATCTTTGCCGCACAATCTGATCCCAAATATAAGTAAAATTGGGATTAACCTGTCGTATGTGATCTCATTCTTAAAGGTCATCCATAAATTACGTCACACGAATATCATGATTTTTTTACCCCCCTCCCCCCCGTTCCTGGCACACATCGTCACATTTGTGAGACCCTCTCCCCCCAGTGTGACGTCACATATTTTGCAATTTTACATCTAAAAATAATCTAATCAAAACAATAGTTCACAATTTATAGACTTTCAGGTCATAGAGCTGGTGACCCCCCCCCCCATAAGGAAGGAGAGGAAGTTCTGGGATGGAAAAGTTATGATGTGGGAAAAAGTAAAGAGGGGTGGGTAGGAATCTGGGGGTCAATGTGGTCAGGAGTGACAAACGTATGAATCTATTCCTCCCTGCAAAGCAAGGCGATGGGTTTAGAGAGTCCGGCTAGAGAGGTCGTAGGGTCTCCCTCAATCAGTCTCTCTCGATCCGCCCCACCATACAGTAGGTAGTTGGGCAAAAGAATCCGCCACCAAGACCTAGACAATCCTCACCCCATGAACCCGGGAACCCTTGCTAAGTCAAGAAATGTAGCAAACCACTTGCGGTATCCTATGGCACTGGTGCTGGTTATCCAAAAAATGATATCTTTAGTAATATTTCCATTTTGTCATTGCTCTCTTTATTTTATTTTTTTTATTTATTTATTTATTTAACGCCCGAAGGGCTTTTACATTTTGGTAGTACAAATAATTCATGACAGATTATTTTTAAACATATACAGAAATAATAAAGATAAAATTTGATAAAAAAGCACACAAGTCATAAAAATACAGTGATTTCATAGGTTTTCAGAAAAAACAGATAGGTTTAGGAATAATTTTGGAATAAGTTTTTCACAATATCAACAAATTTCGCCAAGTTTATGCTAAATCAGTGTGAAATCGTTGTATCGGAGAGTGGGCAATGTAGTTCCGCTTATGAATGCTACAGTAGAATAGTGTATTTTGTCGTGTAGTTACTATCGGTATTCGTAACTTTATGAGTTGCAGTAGTTCGCAACAGTCAAATTTAGAGTTAAGTATTTTGAATAAAAATGGTAAGTCGTTTATTTTACGTCTGTCTTCTAGTGTGTGTATTTTTAAAATATTTAATGATAAATTATATTTCAAGTCTTGTAGTGGGATATTTAATTTAAAATTTATAAAACGCAGAAAATTTTTTTGTATTCGCTAAATGTTATTAATGTGAATTTTGTAAGATGGATACCAAACTACCGAGTTATATTCCATTAGGCTTCTAACTAGAGATACATACAATAATTTAATGACTTGAATGGAATTAAAGTTTTTGGTTGTTCTTAATATGAAGCCTAGTGTTTTCATACCTTTGTTTACAATTTGGTGGATATGATTGGCGAAACTTAGTTTTTCATCCAAAATAATTACAGAAATGGGCCAATTATCAGAAAGGGCCAATCTAATCTAGCTTGTTGTGTTCATTTCGTCATAATACACAAAGGTTTTGGTCCTTTGCACGGAACGTCCTTCCATTACCTTGGCGGCCATTTTGAATACCTTTCAATGGCGACGCTGAAAAGCTTAATCGTTCAAGATAACGCGCTCCAACATATTGAATTGCCTATCTGCTGTGTACACAAGAGAGGGACAGAGATTCATGGGTAATGAAGGTAAAGAAAGGTATATCATGTTTTGTCGTTAGGTGAACTCGAATAACACGTGATAAGAGCTTGCACGAAACTGTGAGCTTGAGTGCAAAATCAACACGAAAAGTTTTAAATTAAATTCTTAAATACACACGCAGGTAGGTATGAGGATATGTCAGAAATTTTATTAACCTCTCAGAGCTCGACCATATTTTACCAGAGAGTCAAAATAGTTCG
Organism: Limnephilus marmoratus; assembly: GCA_917880885.1. NCBI lineage: Eukaryota > Metazoa > Arthropoda > Insecta > Trichoptera > Limnephilidae > Limnephilus > Limnephilus marmoratus. The sequence continues at coordinate 20,472,922 of OU862923.1, read as the reverse complement.
CTTTGCAATAACATCCAAATAAATGGAATATTTCAGAACGGATCTGAAAACTAAAAACAGTTTTTTAAAAGATGATAAAATAAGATTTCAAATTTTATAAATCGAAAGAAACTTGTATTTTTTTTAATATGGCGTTAAGCGTAATATGGAGGTGTACTTGAAAATTATGACACTTAAATTTAAAGCAAAAGTCCATTAAACCGGAGTTACAGTCACACAACCGAAATCAGTAATTGTAATGATGTAAACGAATCAGTTATCAATGGAGCTTTGCGATTAATAAATCAAATCTAGATAATATTTAATATTAAATAATTACACCGCAATGAAAAGCAAAAAATTCTAGAGATCATAAAGTTCAAAAATTGTTTGTTATACATATTGGAGACCATCATCAGGAAGTCGATAAATGAGGTATGATGGCGATGATTACTACCGCATACGATCAAAGGGTGCACATCAAAAGGCCGATTCAATTAATGTTTGATTCACTATTGTGGTTTATCTCTCCCTTGCTCTATTATAGAAGACGGGTTCGTAATTTATATCAAATCTGTCCTTTGACAATATCTGGGTCCATTTTGAACCAGCGCCAGCACGAAACGAGGCGATTATACTGGAAAAATTAATACTTAATTAGCCATACTCCTACCCAACTATCCTAAAGTATAATCAACCACATTTAACACAAATTTAGGATATATTACAAGCTAGGGTATTTATACATCCCTTTGTTGAGAATATTTTTTACGGTAATGTGAAAAGAAACCTATGAATTTAAATTACATCATCATCGGCCACTAGACCTAATTTTCTTATTTAGGATATTCTGATCAGAATCATTTTTTAGAAAATATCCAATAGATAAAAAGCATTTAGGTTGTGGCTTGCCAAAATTACTATGCATAACAAATTTATGTGTTATTTATTTATTTATTTATTAACGCCCTTTTTCGGGGCTTTTACATATGAATAGTAAGAAATACACAGTATTTATTGTACATAACTGAACTGCCTTCGTAACAATATTTTATATTTGTTTAAAGATAAATTGAAGATGTCCACTGACTTGGTATAATTGTTTCCCTCCATTAGTATTCTGGGCAAAGAGGAATACATATGGTAGTTAGTTCCAGAATTACTGCACTGAAATAAATCCTGACTTTTAGAATTACGTATTGGAATCCGGAAGCTTATCAATTCGAGCAATATCGGACTGTCAACTAAATCATTTAGAATTTTATACAGAAATACCAAGTCAGTGAAAGTTCTTCTGTCTGACAATTTGAGCATATTCATATCATTCAAAATAGTATTGTAGTTCAAGTAGTTCAACATAATTGCTGGAATACTCATTTTAAAATTAAGAAAACGTAAAAATTTGTTTTGTATTCTTTCAACAGCTTGTACATGTATATTGTAATATGGGTTCCAGACGGGAGAATTGTATTCAAGTTGACTTAGAACATATGCAAAATATAACAGTTTTATACACTTAATATTGTTAAAATTTCTAGTTAGCCTAGTTATAAATCCCAACATTTTTAAGGCCTCATTAGAGATTTCTGTCATGTGGTTAACAAATGAAAGATTAGATTGAAAAGTGATGCCCAAGTCTTTAATTTGTGTTAATGTCTCCAGAGTATTGTTATCAATGTTGTAATTGAAGATCACTGGATTTTTTATTCGAGAAAATCTAACTATATGACATTTTGAGATATTTAAGTAAAGTCTATTTTCATTACACCAAATTAACAATTTGTTGATATTATCTTGAAGAATGTTGCAATGGTAAATATTTTGAATTATTCTAAAAATTTTGAGGTCATCAGCAAAAAGTAAGATAAATACATCATGAAATATTTTTGTAAGATCATTTATAAACAAGATAAATAATATTGGGCCAAGGTGTGAACCCTGTGGAACTCCACTTGTTGCATAAATTTTTTCCAACAATGAGGATTTTATTCTAACAATTTGTTGTCTTCCAGTGAGATAGCTTTCAAACCAGGCTAATATACTGCCACGTATACCAAGCTTTTCTAATTTCCAAATGAGAATTTTATGGGAAACTGAATCGATTGTAATATGCAATACACTTTCCTGTTTTACAAGAATTCCAAAGCAAATACAAATAAGTATGTACACTCACTGTTTTAAATGTATATTCATTAATTGTGTGTGGTAATATAATCTTATAGCTGTTTGAAAGTTTGGATTAATCTCTTAAAGACCCTTGATATATGATATGTGTAACTGAAAGTAAGTTTAAACAGAGTATATATGAAACTCCAACTTTTATCGAATAGTTAGTTCAGTAAGTTGATCGATATTTATGTACGGAATAGAAGCCTGATAAAAACAAAGAAACTAAAAGTCTTCAAACTGTATGTTTGAAGAAATAATATTATATCGTTGAACGCAGAGAATTCTCAGAACATATTGAGCAGCAAAATATGTTAGACACATCGACCAGAAGTTGATATATCGATGGTCAGACAAGAATGTCAGAAGCCATGGGAATTGTCAATACAATCGAAAAGCGCAAACATTATGATTGTGTACCTTGGACATATTGAGAAAACACAAACATCCAGCTTATAATGCAGAAATTGAAAAAAATGGCTGAGTAATCCAAATAAATAGTTTAGCACATCTAAATATCACAACGTCTCTTTACTGGGTTGTAAAATCAAGGAAATTTCTCATTAGAGCGATTGGATTTCTCATTTGACTCATAGGAGCGGTAGTTAAAGAAATAGAAATATTTCCCATTTATATCGGTGACATTGTAGAAGTTTCTTCCTGTTTTTTTTTTTAATCTTTAACCAACATACATTTTGACCCAGAAAATGAACAAATGTAAATATTATATGGTACTAATAGTTCCTATCCGACGACTCTCGGAATTCAGCATAATTTTTATTGAGCACTAAAAAATATGGACCAATGGTGTCTTTCATAAGTTTTCTGAAATTTTGTTTGTTGTTTCAGTAATTTGTTTAGTGTCCAAAAGCAATAAAGTCATAAACTCACCCAAATCGTAGCACATCATCACATCTTGCTTTTGTGTAGAAAATAATACGATCGACTCACCTAAAACAAAAGAGAAAAGATAAATTAATAACATTTCAATCCACAGTCAAATATAAAAATGTAATCATTCTATTCCAGCAAGGAAAGGAAAATTGCTGACGATGTTGATCCATTCATCAAATGCCTGTTTATTTAAAAAAATAAAATAAAATCAAATCAATCAAATCAAAATAAAATCATCCAAATTCGATTTTAAGAAAAGAATTTTATGGTAGAGTATACGTATTTCATAAAAGTCTTTTTAGAATGCGTTCATTCTTCTTCCATTGTAAAATTCGTTTGTGAAAAAAGTTTTATTAAAAGTGAACAAAACTATTCAAGAATGTCTGCAATAAGAAAAATATTTTGACCGAAATTCGTCCCTCGCACAAAACACCAATATCAATTCCCCTTAAGAAATTTCCAATTCCGTGTGCTGTCGGAATACGTAACATTATTCTTAATAACAGCGAAAAGGCGTCCATTTACGCTTCCAGGCCTCACAAAAAAGGATAATATCTGTATAACATGTTCCCAATAATTCCTCTATTTCTCTATTACAGCAGATACTGTTTGTAAGTGTAGAATTACACGGACCAGAAAACAGACAACATAAATTCTTTGAAAAAATTCACAAAATTGTTTTTGAAAGCATCATGGCAGTGCACGTTTAGAAAAGAGCTTAAAAATTGGGAAAAAACTTTAAAATGTTTTGAATCATATATTCAAAACCCAAATTTACCTACAACTCGAAAATTTGTTCATAAGAAGAAAGTGTGACAGCTTAAAGCTCCAGAGATTCTTAGGCTTGATTTTTTTCGTCTTTTCTATATTAATTATATTACGAAAACAAATTACTTTGTATACAACAATTATTTGCTAAAAATTATAAACATGTTTCAAAACCAATGGTTGCGTAATTATAACATACTGGCAGTTAAAAACCCGCGCCGCAGGTTTTTGCTGCTAGGCCCTGCGGGCGGCTTTTAGTTGGGCTTCGCCCAGTTTGAGTGTAGGAAACCATTTTATAAATCCGATAAGAACTAAGAACTGGTTCCAAAAATAGCCAGTTCCTCGGATCCACTGTAATCTGTGATCCAGTGACAAGTCACCGAGTCAAAGTAATCGTGGCTGGCAATGACGCCATACGTAAGGTCCCCAAATCCGGAAAGACACTTAAAATTTTTAAATCCGTAGTACTTATACCTAGTGAAGAAACGTCTGTTACTGATGTAAGTGGCGACATCTTGTGATTGAATTTGTCACAAGATTTCTTGATAGTTTTGTTTGAAATTCCACGTTCAAGAATGTTATTTTAGTGTCCGACCGAAATAGGACTTTCTACCGAAACCGAAACCTAAACCGAATCTTCGGTAGCTGTCTCAGTTTCGGCCGAAACCGAAACTTTTTTAGACTTGTTTAAAAACTGTTGTTTATTGAAATTAGGCTTATTTTTTACACTTACACAAATAGTTTACATGTGTTAAATGAAATAAAAAAGCAATTTTTTTTAATATTACTAAAAATTAGCAAACACGTTAACTACTTCTTGGAACAAAAATTAGCAAACACGTTAACTACTTCTTGGAACAAAAATTAGCAAACACGTTAACTACTTCTTGGAACAAAAATTAGCAAACACGTTAACTACTTCTTGGAACAAAAATTAGCAAACACGTTAACTACTTCTTGGAACAAAAATTTGTCAATAATCAACACTTATGTATGTAGATACGTTTTAACAAATAACGAAAAAACACTTATGTACATTATAAAAGAAGTACCTCATTAATTGAGCATTTTAATTTATATTACGTTTACAATCACAACATTCTTAAGACTAAATTTACCATTTATTGAGATCTTTTGCAGAGTTTCGGTGCGGCCGAAGGTTCGGCAGAAAATCTGCCAAAACCGAAACTGATGCCGAAACTAGATTTTTTTGCCGAAACTTGCCGAAACCGAAATCGAACCTTCGGTCGGTCACTAGTTATTTGTGGCGCAACGCGTATAGCGTGGCGTCAACATGCACTCGAAAGTGGGTTCTGAAATTCAACCATTCAGACGCTGCGGTAATAAAAACGTTCGATTCGGAATTTTTTTTATTTATTATTTTACATAATTGTTTTTAATCACCCTTATTTGTTATGTTTTTTTGTCTATAGGAACTTAGGGAACGTATCCATACTACGTGACCTGTTCAAGGGGGGGGGGGGGTCTTCAAAATACCACGCTTGGTAAAAATGAGCGGCGGAGGCCTTAGGTTTTTGGTCACCGTGGGGGGGGGGGGGGGGGGGTTAAAAACTGCAAAAAGTTGGTCACGTAGTATGGGTACGTTCCCTTATGTGCCTATACTTGATTGTTTTTTGCCATTTTTATTCATTTAATTTTTTCCCGATGAAACAATTGGTTAAGAAAGGTGTTGATAATTAAATAAGTGATGTATACAAAGTATAATTAAAAATGACGCCTCAAGGTGAATCTAATATATTTTAAAAAGGTGTTCTTGTTTACTAGGCGATGTAAATAATTAGGGTTCCATGACAACTCAGAATCATGCAATTTCAAAACCTTATCAAAAGTCATTAAAAGTTATAAAAAAAAGTTTAAGAATAGCCCATAACCTAACCTAGCGTAACCTATCGAACCATTTTTTTCATCACTTTTAATTTTGTGTTGAAGTTGCATGATTCTGAGTTTTCAGTCCACAATAATTAGGCTATGAGGAGTAAATATGAATAGTGAGAAATTATTTATATATCAACGAACCACCGTCTGATTTTCCAATGATACTTTCCCGTTTGAATAAAATCCACACTCATTTTAGGTTCTTGCGAAATTCTCTCCCTGAAAATGAAAACATAGAACAAAAGTGTGCATCTTAATTAAATAACTTATAATAAATAAAATTACTAATACACAGGTATGTTTGTGGGTCCGGTCCAGTAGTTCCAATGAATATTATTACTGCACAGAAACTTCCTAATGCATAACTAGAAGTTTTGTAAACAGATGAATCTGTTGGGATTGTTCCAGTAGAACAAAGTGGTTGAGTTAACCAGACAACTAATGTACTCCAGTTCAATTTCGATCAGCACAAGCCGCAAATAAACAAACAAGTACATGACGATGGTCGGAGCTATCGAACGCAGTAATTTGTGTTATCGTAAAGGGCGGGCAGCGAGAAACATGGAACTTGGTGACAGCCACAGAATGCTTTAAGAGACTCCACAATTAGGGATGCATGGTTTTTAAAAATATCGATATCGATAATTATCGAATTAAGTCGATATTGATATATCGGTCTATTAGGCCAATACATCGATATTTCGTTTTTTTTTAAAGATTATAGAAATCCAATGTAGTTTTAGTTATATTAAACGTTTATCGATTATGTATGGATATAATTTTTTATACTTACTTATGTGAATAATCACAAAATTTCGCTAGGTATATAAAATGTGTTTTTTTTATATAAATTAATTTAAAAAAATATTAATGTCAGTATTTTGTACCAGCTATCCTAACTATTTATTGATAAACTATGTATTAAACAGTAACTTTGACAGTCTGCTTCCTTGTAGCCGGTTTCTGCTTTGAGTTATAGTGGCTTCTGACTTTAAAAAAGATTTTTTTTCGATATTTAGATACGATATATTGATATATCGATATCGATAAATATCGATATTTTTAGGGGTCGATATATCGATATTTATCTGTTTTCAGGTTATATCGTTGCATCCCTATCCACAATACATGATTGGCATTGCTTACTGGTTCACCAGGCCCTTTCAGGCTCACAACATACCACAAAAATTGGGGACGCCATGGTCCCACTGGATTCGGACTTTGTGCGACTCTCGTTTGGAATTTGCACAAAAAAGTACACTGAAGAGAGATAGTGTGCCCTAAACAAGCTCAATTTCTGTTTAATTCTTTTGAAATTCTTGATTTTTTTTAGTAAACAAAATATACGAAAGTACACAACTACATAAATCAAGTAATTGGCAAAACCAGTTTTTGGAATTTCTGAGTTGACCACGAAATCCGGAGCCAGGTTCAATTTTACCGCATAAAAGCATTATATTTAATGCATTTAGTAGCGGAACGAAAAGTGAGCCAAGAATTCCAACAAAATGGATGTTTTTACACTTTTTGTTAATTTTGCAAATGCAAGTTTTTGCCGTCTCATTAACGAACAAACATTTAAAGTGCACGGTCAAATAATGCATTTGGTTAATTGTGTTTACCGTATGTGGAAATATGTCATTTTCCTTTTTATTTATATTGGGACAAACAAAGAACAAGGTCAAAATAAAATGTTGAGGTTATCCAGCACAAATCTGTTTCCAGAAAAATTTACTATTCATCAGATGAATATAGACATTGGGAGGGGGGTTAAAGGGCTTGGAGGAGGGAAAATTGACAAAAGAAATGGAAGAGATAGGAGTGTGGGGAGTTAATTAGGGAATTACCTCATCGTTGGAAGAGAAAAATGATTATGAAAATATTCAAAAGAGTAGTTTTCAATTTTGTCAGATTTTATTAGTTACTAGCTGACCCGGCTACGCGTTGCTGTGGCTAATAAAACACAACGTCATCTACCTACTGGATGGTTATCCAACCTTTATAACCACAGCCGTCTTTGAGTTTATCGCGAAGAGACAGACAGATGCCGCGGAGGACTTTAATTTCTAATACGTAGAGATGGCGTGGAAGATTATAGGGGTAACTAACGTATTTAAGTTATCCGTCTAAATAACTTTTCAATTACCGCAATGTACGTGACCATTTTTGTAGAAGATAGAATGGGTATAGTAAGCTATCCGAAAAAATAGATATATGCCTTCGCGGACTTTTTTGTAGATCTATAAAAGAGGAATATCCCACCATGCATTGTTTTGTTATATCCCAAAAGCATTAGGCAGCGTTTTCGATGAAAGCTACAAGGCGGCTTGACTTTTTCCGACACTCCTAACAATTATCGTTATGTTTCAACCAATTTTCACAAATCCTTGATAAATTACATACCAAACCTTCCTCACAAAACACTCTATCTATTGGTGAAAATCGTATGAAAATCCGTTCAGTAGTTATCGAGTTTATCGCAAACAGACAGACAGACAGACGACGCGGGGGACTTTAATTTATAATATGTAGAGAAGATGTAGAGATACTAAGAATTAATTTATTATATTAGGGAACGTACCCATACTACGTGACACGTTTAGGGGGGGGGGTCTTCAAAATATCACGCTTGGTACAAATGAGCGGCAGCGGGCTTAGGTTTTTGGTCACCGGGGGGGGGGGGTTAAAAATTGCAAAAAGTTGGTCACGTAGTATGGGTACGTTCCCTAAGTAATATTAACACCTTTTCTAATCTGCATGTATAACTCATTACTCAACGGCGAATTATAGTTGTTTTTGTAATATTTCTGTTATAGTTAAAAGTTTAAAAAAATAAAAAAGTTATATCATATGATTTTTTTTAATTTTTCGCTGTTGTACAGTATTTATAGGTTTAGTCTGATTACTTGAAATAGCTTTAGCTGTGTTTGGTGACTAGATCTTGGTATTTTCCACGTCTCCTTCCCCTCCCCACTACCTTCATCATCACACCATACCAAAATTGGGGATGCCATTGGCACTCACTGGCTCGAGACGGTTGGGAGCAGTTGGGACACTTGTGTTATATTCAGATAAAAAGTTATATTATCTGCAAGTAGGAATCTTAAACGTTTTTTTGGTAAGCCGACTGCACGTATACGTATGTCGTATTTTGTTAATGCCGCATGCTTCTTCGGAGAATCGAAATTATTGTTAGTAAAAATATTTTTATAGCGGATTTTCACTCAAGATGCCTTTAGATATAAGTATACCGACTATGGTTGCACGGCCGTATATCCTCTTTGCATACTTACTTGAAGAAAAATCTTCTAAAGGATCAGGCCGGACGAACTGTCGGCGGACGAACTGTCGGCCGGACGAACTGTCGCAGGATCAATTGTCGCCGGACTAACTGTCATGGAACCCTTAAAATACAGCATTCTGCCAGGACACCGCAAATACACTATTTTGCCATTACAACGCCGTTGCCGTGCGGGAGACAGAATATTTGAGCTCTGTAATTGGCCTCACGTATCGACAACTATCTATGCTAAGTGTCAATATGCCGTATTTGAGTCAAATTAATTCACTTTCACCAATTGTTTAATTGTACTACTATTGTTTAACTAAGAAAGTAATAAAATGTCCAAAAATGTTTGAAATCATTTATCACCAAACCAGCTTTTTGGAGATAGATAGGATTGGACAGCATATTGCCACTACCCGAGAGAAACGACCCAGGGTCAATATCCACACAAAATCACCTCCATACAATTGAAATTTTCATAATCCCGTGTAATGTTTTAATTGCAGATAGAATGAGATAAACCTTCTAGTAGTCTATATTATAACTCATGCCGTTACGGTTTCATTACGATAAGAAAATTAATGGGAAGATATTATATAAGAATAAGGATACATAAAAGGGTTTATAATCATATTATAACAAAGAAGTTCATAAATAGAAAATATCTATTAATATATTAGATATAATTAAAAAGGTTTTCGTGCCAATTGTCATGTAATACTAGTGTGCGAGTAGTACTTACTGTGGCTATCACTCAAAAAGATAAATCATTTACATTAAATGTATTTCGTGAGTAAAATGAAGGGAGTGACAGGAAATTAGTTATCCAACAATTCTAATTCCATTCTAAAAACTAATAACCTAAAAAAGCTTTAGAAATTTGATAAAAGCAATTTGTGATTATATTCTGTTATTCTATAATCATTTTGTAATGTAGTGTTAACCTTTGACTGGTGACAACGGCCTGAGAGGTCGCTGCCGTATCTGGTCTATAACATAGAATTAGGTAATGTAGCTTTTACAGCAGTCTTTAAAAACAGTTTAATAACACATAAAATAACAACTAATCAATAAACTCTAACTGTCAATTTTAATGAAGAACTTGTTATTACAATGTACGTACTAACTAAAATCAACAAAACTAGACATGAGATCAGAATTCACAAACCAAAACAAATGAAATCAACATATTCTAACAAAAATACTAACTATTCTTATAGTTAAGACACTAATCAATAATAGCCCAGTCATTCCGTAGTTTTACCTTGCAAAAGGTCATGTAGTAGCGATTTTGATATATGTTGTTAAGATTGGGACTCTAAAGAAAAAAAAAGTTTTCGACCTCGGGAGGGTCAAGCTCGATCCGCCATCTTGGATTGAAGGTCCCAAAATTTGGTTTTTTCAAAATAATTATGAAATGGTTGATTTTACAACCAAGTTGTTCAAGGCGAACTTGAAGAAAACTAAATTACGTATATTTTATGTAGAATGTTTTTTTTGTAAGTCTAATAGGTAACGAGTTACAGTGGAAGAAAGAAGACAATTTTGACAAAAAATTGTAAAACTCAAGTTTTCTTGATACATTTTTGTAAGAACATATTACAAAATATCATTTTAATGTATTCCCACAAACAATATACTTATATAGCATCATCCGTGTGCTCGATGACGTTGATTAACGTTGTTATAGTGGGCTCCTAGTCTATAGCTGACTTGGCAACACTGATTGAGTCCTGGTTACTGGACGATGCCTGGACGCTCAGAGCCGATGAAAGCGAGGCATATACAGTTGTGGCGTCAAAATTCAAAGAAGCGCTTATCAAATTGGAAAAAAATGGTCCTACAGCCAAATTATGGGTTCAGTATTTCCAAATGATTACTCTTGTGAAGCATTTCATTGAAGCTGAGCGAATGGGAAACTGGCAACTACCTACATCTCGACACCGTCCAAAGAATGCTTCCCTATTTTCATGCAAGCGGTCATTTCTTTTATGCAAAGTCTGCTCATCTGTATTTACAAGACATGCTAGATTTGAAAGGAAAAATGGATCCTATTGAATACCAAAAATTTACGACGGAAGGCTATTTCACGATTAGACGCTCGGACAAGTTTTGGTCAGGGATATGGTCTGACATGACCATCGAACAAACTTTGATGCGGATGATGCATAGCTGTGGGGGTCTTAATCGTGGCCGTGGAAACAAGTAACAGCGTACTCGCCCTGTGGACTTTAGGAATGATATCTTTGCATAACGTTTGTGACGCCATTGAGGAATATAGTAACGTTAATCTACATACAAGTGAGCAACATGTCGATATGAGAACTTCCCGTATCACTCGAGACAATCAAGACTTGAAAAAGCTGTTGGATTGGTTTTCTCAGCATTCTCCCTTCCCCGAAATCAATTCACTTCTTTCTATCAGTACTGGAATTGTCGGGGATAAAAAGATTAATTGTCATTTATCCAGAGAAATAGGTACCGAGAGGATGTCGAACATAGTTACCAGGTATACAAATTTTGAATCTATTAAATTCAAACGTAAGGACAAAGTTATTCCATTAGTAGCAGTCAACAGCAGCATCGAGATCGGCGAAACAACTATTTCCATCAACCCGCTAATGTTGTTCTAGAGAATGTGTATTTTGAAGAAATCCGACGAAGAATTGAAGGATTACCTTAAATTCGAGCTCGCCCGATTTCCTTTGTCGCTTTTTTCTGAAGAAGGAATGCGGAAAGGTACGAAATCATCATTTTATGGTGTTTTTGAACAACTTCCAGAAGGCGTGCAACTTGAAGGTAGCAAAATTAATGTTGTGGATGGAGGATACCTTTTACATAAAGTTGTATGGAATCGTAATGATTTTTTTGGGTCAATTTGCGAGAAGTACGTTCACGACATCAGTATGGATCACATGCAGTTATTGTTTTCGATGGATATCCGCTAGATGATGGTGAAAAAAATACAAAAACCGCAAAAAGACTTCGCCGATCGAAAAAGCATATGTCTGAAGATGTTCTTTTCGATGAAACAATGCCAGTTCAAGTTTCACAAGAACGTTTTTTAGCCAATGAAAATAACAAAGTCCGTCTGATTTCGATGCTTACAAAGCAATTTATACAGGCTAATTTTACAGTTAAGCAGGCTGAAAAAGATGCTGATGAGTTCATTGTCAATACTGCGATTTCCTTGTGTTCATCATTTGTCGCTGTATTCGTTATTGGCGAAGACGTTGATCTCCTAGTTCTGCTAACAGCATTGGCACCACCCGAAAGTAATATATATCTTCGCAAACCCGGGAGAGGCAAAACTTTTGAAAGACTGTATTCCGCGAATAGTGTGAAATACAAAGAAGCGGCTGAGAATATTCTGTTTCTCCATGCCTTCAGTGGCTGCGATACAACATCGTCCTTCTTCAACCAAGGAAAAACAAAATTTTGTTCACTTGTATAGAACGACACAAGACTCAATGCCATGATAGGAATCTTCAAACAACATGATGCAAAATCAGAAGACATAGCAGATGCAGGAACACGCTTTCTTGTTGCTTTGTACGGGGGTGACATGGATACGGAAACCTTAGAAGAAGTCCGCTACCAACGTTTCGCAAAGTCAACAACAAAAAGCAAATGCAATCTTGACTCTTTGCCACCAACGAACGACGCTGCACGGTACCATGCATTTAGGAGGTACCACCAAGTCCAAAAATGGTATGGAATCCAAAAAAATCCAGAAAATTGGGGCTGGAAACGTGGCACCAATGGGCTTGTTCCAGTAAGAATGACAAAGAAACCAGCACCCGAGACTATTGAAATTTATTTCATGTAATTGTAAAAAGGATGCTGCGTTGCATGTGGCTACAGGAAAGCTGGATATATGGTCACCACATATATGGTGTATAAAATGGTCACCAACACTAACTGGGCGAAGCCAAACCAAAAGCTGCCTACAGGGCCTAGCAGTAAAACCCTACGGAGCGGGTTTTTAACAGCTAGTTATGTAATGAATAACCCGAAAAAATAACACAAATTGGGAATTTCATCATTTTTTAGAAAAATATTCACATTTCCGCCACTGTAACTCGTTACCTATTAGACTTACAAAAAAAAACATTACACATAAAATATACGTAATTTAATTTTCTTCAAGTTCGCCTTGAACAACTTGGTTGTAAAATAAACCATTTCATAATTATTTTGAAAAAACCAAATTTTGGGACTTTCAATCCAAGATGGCGGATCGAGCTCGACCCTCCCGAGGTCGAAAACTTTTTTTTGTTCTTTAGAGTCCTAATTTTAACAACATATATCAAAATCGCTACTACATGACCTTTTGCAAGCTAAAGGCCCTTTTTATCCCCCACTGACTGGGCTATAAATAAAAATAAAAAATGCTCTAATCACCGGTATCATTTTGCAAAACTGGCAATGATCAAACTTTGATTATTTATATTAGCAGTCAGGGCATAATTGTTTGGCACATAGCAACATGTTTTTTACATAAATTACATTGGTAATTAGATTTGCGATTTAACTTAGGAGGACAACTAGCACAGGTTTTCCGTGGTTTTGGCCTGTCATTATAGTTTTGTGGTTCAGGAGGCAAATCAAAACCCAAAATACGCGCTAAGTTGGCTCGTATAAAGTTACATAAGTGGTGACATAGGGTCTGAGAGAACGCTGCCGAACTTTAAATCGATGTAACTTACTGTTTGTGACTAAATTTGTGGAAGCTACTCAGGCGTTGGAACAAAGCAAGCGCGGGGAAGGGGGTTAAATGATGTTTCACTGACGCTTCTTGGCCTGTGAGACCGCTTGTCACCAGTTTAAGGTTAACATTAGCAAAAGTAGCCCTTTTTGAAATCAATTATAAAAAAAATATTTTTGTACGCTTTTTGGGTTGTACAGAAAGGAGGAAGAATCGTGTTATAGAAAAATTAAATTGTCAACGATCAGAATTTTGAATCATAAAATTCATTTTAGAGTAAGATGCTAATATATTGAAGTACCTTCGAAATGCGCTGGCTTTGTCCACAATAGAGAGTGGTTTAAAAATATAGGGTCAAAAATTCGTGCACATTTTAAAATTTACGCAGTTGATGGAACAACGCAAAAAGGCAGCTTCTAGTCAAACTCATCATCTTTCATGAAGTTATTTATAGCACCTCGCAGATAGGCAATCATTGCTTCCGTAATTTCAACTGAGAGCTGAGGTCCCCCACAAAAGGTCAGGGACAAAATTAAAAAACAAAAATTTAAATCAAAAAATTTGAAAAAAAATTTCCGAACAAATAATTACATTTCTAAGAGGCGCTCACTGAAAAACAACAATTACTCATAAATAATCACAATTTTATTTCTTTAGATATATGATGCATTCGTTAATTATTGGAAAAGTGCAATCCAAACACAAAACTAATCGTGGTAAATATTTATACTAACGGTGGTAAATATTTATTTGTTGTGCTTATTTTGTTTGCGAAGCTAACAAATAATAACAAAGGAATACCTATACATACCTACGTTATTTTGGCACAATAATTTTGCAATAGGCCACTTGCACCACATTTAAAAACAAATTCCGGTTCAGCCAAATATTCTAAGACATTCGGTTTTTTTTTTAATCCTATTTTTGAGACCCTGGCGATTTTATGAAAATTTCAATCCGAAAAATCAGACCATTGTTTATAAACCGGAAAGACGGGACATAATTTCACGGGTGCGAAAAAATTATAATTACATAGCCGAAAATCATTTTTAAAAAAGAACGCTTTCCACACGAATGGCACAGGAGAATAACGAGGCATACCAAAAATATTACATCTGATAAATATTTTTTTCCTTGATCCATCTTATTGATCATAAATCATTATAATTTTCAACGTCTATATTACTAAATCCAATGAATATACTTGTACTTATATATATTGTATACTTGTAATAATAATAAGAATATTATAATATTTGATTTTGTTAAAATCAGCACCATCACCATTATACCTCTAAAACAAGTACAGAGAGCATAGAATGTACGGGGTTCTCTTCACAACATCTGTCAAAAAGTCAAACCAAATGATAACTTCGCAGAGAACAAACAATAAATCTAGTGAACGTTAAACGTCAAATTCAAAAATTCGCCTGAAATTAAAGTGTTGCCATATGAAAAAAAAAAATCGGTGAGAAATTTTACAAAATTAATAGGAACATTTTCGGAGACGGGACATTTTCATGTAGTGACGTCACGAGCCTAAACAATGGATTTATTTATTTAAAAAAAAAACTGTACATTTTAAAAAGATTTTACTAACATTTTCGTAATCTTAGTAAAAAAAATCTATCCACACGATTTTTTCCAAGTCGTTATGAAATCCATGCAAGTGACCTATACTAATAATAAAAGACTTGAAAAAAAGGTTAGTTTAAAAGTACTTAATTTTTTGTTGATAAGGATATTTATTAGACTTTATTAAATTCAGTGAAGTCGTCCATATTAGAGTTTTAGACACTCGCACAAGGTTTCAAAAAATACAAATTCAGGTCAGGGAACTTTGTCAAGGGCATTTTGTTATCAGTAGCCACAGATTTGATAGCAAAAAATGTAGAAATCAATATTTTTATTTTTATTTTAACTTTATGAGTAAAACCTCAAATTGTAATATTTAATTAAACGAAGACAATATAAGCGAAAGTCAGTCGAAAATCTGAGAACAGAAAAATCAGAAAAAGATATTGACACCGCTGGGACGAGAAGAAATCAATACTCTAAACCACCCCAAAAATTAGAAATTTACCACTTACAATTTGAGCTTCGCAAAACAACTAATTGTCGTCGCACTTTACCAGGTCTGGTTAGTGGCTGCGTTAGCAAATGCGTCGGATTCCCAATCAGGCTTCAGTTCAATTCCTCGACTAGCATATTCCTTCCTTCCTTCCTAGACTTCATTGCACTACTTATATTTTCCGCTTGCAGTGATGACACTAGGAGATTTTCAAATATTATCAGGTTTTTCATAATCTAAGAATGTTAGTCATTCTTCAAAAAACAAAATTGAAGAATGCATCTCGTCCAAAGACCTTGTTCATCGTTACCTGTGGCTATTTTTGACAAAAATATTTTTTAGCTAATAGGCGCCGTACATTAGGCATACATACAGCCTGCAGTTACGATAGCTATTTCCGAACCTTATATGAGACCGCTGCACTGCGTGACAGCAAAAATATTTTTAAAATTTGACAGTAACAAACTCTGCGTTTGCCACCAGTGAAAAATTCAATTCGATGCGATCACAGTCAAAGGAATACCTACCAGAATTAAAACTGCATCAATCATATTACACGAGGCCGCAGTTTGAAAAGTGCATTGCGACTCACCTGCCGTGGGCAGGACTAAGCTGCTTATGCAGTTAAAACAGCGGTAAATCAAAACCTTTGAAGTATGAGGCCGCTCGTGGAAGAGAAATGTAATGCACTTAATGCACCTGTGTTCACCAATGGTTCAAATCGGATTTCGGTGGAGAAAACCGCAGGATGTTGGGACCAGAAGTAGGTTACGGAATCCTTACATTAATTCACATACCGAGAGCTTTGCAAGAGGCAAATGTGCTGCAATTCAATGGCGCGAATGTATAATTTATTTCGTTTCGCCATGTTTGCAAGTTTCCGACGTTTTCCAGGAGGTGTTTTATGGAATATAAAAAGGCTAAATATTTTTGAGAAGCTCAAATAATTACTTTAATTTGCGATGTTCGATATAATGAACCTGAAGTGAATTTAGGTGAATACAATTTACTAGAGGTTATTTCTCATAACCAACAATGACAAAAATCAACAAAAGTCCTAACATTAAATTTGAGAGGCGGGTGTAGGTACCGCCGCCCCAATATTGGATAACCAACATTCCAATCATAGGTTCGTGGTTCCCCAAGTGGTGCGCTACGCTGACTTAGAAGAGGTGCCCGAGTTCGTGTGGTGAGGTCTGTCTAGGTCTTGGCGGCGAATGCGTTTGCCTCCTCAGAACTTCCTCATCACCTAATACGTGGCGGATCGAAATAGACTAATTGAGGGAGACCCAAACTAGACCTTTTCAGCTGGACTCTCTCGACTCATTGTCTTGTACCGCAGTGGAAGGAGTGGATTCATACGTCCGTCATTCCTGGAGACATTGACCCCCAGATTCCTCTCATAACACCCCACACACCTATTTCCTTCCCAGAACTTCTTCCTCTCCCTAAAAATACCCTCCACACAGCATCTCTAAAGATGACATAGGCCTTAAGGGATTTTTTCGTCAGGGCCTCCTGAGCAAATATTAAAAAAAAGAAAAATCAACCAAACACATTATTTTAACATAAACATCTTGCTATCTTCTATCTATCTTCTATCTATCTCTATCTATATATATATATATAAATGTAAAATGTTTGTATGTCCGGTATGCGTGGCTAAACCATTCATGCGATTGCGATGAAACTTTGGGAATTTGATGTGTGCATGCCCGCGATGTTTTTTTTAGTTATACAATAGTGAGCTCTGGCATCATGAAATTACGCATTGCTAAACCGTTCATCCGATTGCGATAAAACTTTGGGGATTTGATGTGTGCATGCCCGCGATGGTTTCTGAGGGGGGAGGGGGGAAGGAGGGGAGTGAAGTGGGAAGAGGGACGGTGGAGAAGGCGAAGTGGGAACGCAAGAGGGGAAGAGGACACAGAGAGAGTAACGGAAGGCGGAAGGTGAACGGGACGAATGGGATAGGACACGCAATGAGAAACAAATTCTTTATTAAATGGCATAGTAACGCATGTCGGGTACCAGCTAGTTAGTGTATAAAAAACAAACAAACACAACTTTCACAAAAATACCCCATCATCAAACTTACCCTATGATGCATCATGCTCTGTCTCCTGTACTCCCTCGTCCTGGCCAGGTAATACTTGTATATATGCGGGGGCATACATCTCTTGGTCTCCGTGCCGATCCAGCTGACCTCCCTCGGCGAGGGCGGGTAGAGGTCTCTCACCATGGGCGGGGGCATGGCACCGCCCCCGCTGCTGCAGCCCCCCTCCCGGTGTTGGTGGTGCTCCACCATCAACACTTAGCACCACCCACCCTTGACGAAATACGGCCACCGTCAAAGGTGACCATCGAAAACACCACCATCACGAAATAACAGAATCGGGCACAAAACTTCCTCAAGCTTCACCTTTGTTATTATTTTAAATCACTTATTAGAACTTGGTTGATAAATTACACTGTCGCATTATTTCATTATTCTTTATGTCGGATAAGTTCACTAAATCACAGTATATTCAATTTATCTTTTATTGTAACTCATTGATTTACATTAAGAGTAACTCATACCGTTAAGAATTGCTGTTACGTTGTATGTAAAATTCTACACGAGGTAAACGAAAAATTTTAGATGTTTAGTGACAGGTTCATTGAGTTACATTAAGAGTAACTCTTACTGTTAAGAATTACTATTACGTTGAATGTAAAATTCTACACGAGGTAAACGACAAATTTTAGATGTTTAGTGGCAGGTTCATTGAGTTACATTAAGAGTAACTCATACAGTTAAGAATTTCTGTTACGTTGTATGTAAAATTCTACACGAGGTAAACGAAAATTTTAGATGTTTAGTGACAGGTTCATTGAGTTACATTAAGAGTAACTCATACAGTTAAGAATTGCTGTTACGTTGTATGTAAAGTTTTACACGAAGTAAACGACCAATTTTAGATTTTAGTGACAGGTTCATCGAGTTACATTAAGAGTCACTCATACAGTTAAGAATTCCTGTTACGTTGTATGTAAAATTCTACACGAGGTAAACGACACATTTTAGATGTTTGTAGTGACAGGTTGATAAGCGAAGCTTAACCAAGAGCGAAATGGTGAAGAGAAATCACTATTTTCGATTAATCTGACGGCCTCCGTAGTCGAGGCGTAAGATTCTCGACTAGAAATCCGAAGGTCACGGGTTCAAATCCCGGATATGTTATTTGATTGGTTATTACACAATTTAATCAAGTAAACTAATATTAGGTGCATTTGCGACATGTTCCAGAGTGGAAGATACTGTCAATACCGCCCCGGTGTAAGATGAAATGTTGCAACGATTTTTGAAAAAAAAAACTATTGTAATGAATTAACACCAACTTTCAGAATCAAATGAATGCGGCACATAATTCTTGCCTTCAACACAGTCATTATCGAAAACTGAGGAGATTGGTTAATTTGACATTATCGATAGGCACGTGTGGCTCATAAAAAAAATCCGTATTTATATAATTACGATTAAAATTTTATCATGGCTCCGCAACCGGGCTCGAAAAGAAAAGATGGAGAGATACAAAATTACGAATGTTAGAGGAGAGCGCTAACATTTACAGCGACAAAATCAATGCAAAAATTGCGAAAATGTTTAATAAAACACGACTCGTTTAAAATAGAGCAAAAAACTCGCAGGCATTGTCTTAAACAGCATTTAAAGAAACACTGTGAATTTTTTCATACATATAACTTGTAAAATAACTGAAACAAACGTGTTTATAATAATTTTTGGAGCATACTTTGTGATTTTTTTCTATCGAGGGAATTTTATATAATTTGCGTTTCGGCGCGGGCAAAGTCTAGATATTATCTTCAAGAATAACTTATATTTTTTAAAGTGCTTTAAAACTTACCATGTTTAAGGGAAATATGTAAAAACTCGGTAGAAATCCGGGTTGCGGGCCCTTAAGGGAGACCTAACTTAAACCTCTCCAGCTGGACTTTCTCGTGGGAGGGATGGATTCATACGTCCGTCACCTCTAGACACATCGACTCCCAGATTCCTATACACCACTCTTACATATTTCCCTTCTTTTCCTAAAAAGATCCTTCACACAAAGATGGTATAGGCCCTCAGGGATTTTTTTTCCTCAGGGCGTCCTATGTGAAGCCAATGAAAAAAATATTAGTATAGATGAAAGCCATGAATCCGTTAATAGTGCCTAATAAATACATCGGGAATATAACTTTGCACATGAAAGCGTCGACTAACGATAACGGATTATATTAATAAGAAGGAAATAATAAAACAATGAAATAAGGCCATGTGTTCTTGACAAGTTTTCTTATTTGTTGGAGGAGCCAAATGTGTGTAATAAATTATACGAACGCGTATAAATAAACCGTTCACGATCAAATGCTGAGTATGTTCGCATACCACCAATAAATATGGCTTAAGAGAGGAGAGAATATTACTGTTTTCGATACTTCCAAAAATTTTGATCTCCATGCGCATATTTTTGTAAAAATAACGACAAAAGGCATTAAAGCCCCGCAACCCGAATTTCTACCGATTTCTTACATATTTCCCTTAAACACGGTAAGTTTTAAACCTCTTAAAAATATATGTTATTCTTGAAGATAATATCTAGACATTGCCCGCGCCGAAACACAAATTATATAAAATTCCCTCGATAGAAAAAAATCGCAAATTATGCTTAAAAAATTATTATAAACACGTTTGTTTCAGTTATTTTACAAGTTATACGTATGAAAATTGCTGTTTAAGACAATGCCCGCGAGATTTTTGCTCTATTTTAAACGAGTCGTGTTTTTCACATTTTCGCAATTTTCGCATCGATTTTGTCACTGTAAATGTTAGCGCTCCCCTCTAACGTTCGTAATTTCGTATCTCTCCATCTTCTTCTTTTCGGGCCATAGTTGCAGAGCCTTAAGTACTTAGGAACCTAAATTTATTAAGGATGTTTAAAACCTTGGCACTTAGTTGCTAAATTTGAAGAGAATTAGATGAAAAACAATAAATTCTAATTAACGAATAATTGTTTAATTATTGTTAAATTAGAGAGGCGTGCATGGGTACCGCCGCCCCAGTAACCATTTATTGCATAACCAACATCCCTGCTATAGGTGACCCCAAGTGTTCGCTACGTTTGATGACTTCGCAAGGATGCCCGGGTTCATGGGATGAGTGTAAAGCCTCAATTACATTGAGCGAGATTACAAGCTACTATCTACTAAGTTTAAAAGCGGGTGAATCGGCGATTGAGATTGTCATGATGACACACAAAACTGTCCACTCGTTCAGTGGTGAATATTTTTGTGGGAAACTGAGCTCGCAGGTCGCTGCTAGCGCCAGTAGCGAGAATAACGACGCCTGCGTGAACTAATTCTGTCAGATGTTTGAAAGTGGAAATCAGCTGTTTGTTGGCAGCCATTTTGAACGCATAAACAAACCAATCACGAGTAAGCGAGTAGCAAGTAAAGTTGACGACCTTTCAACTTTTTTCGTTGATTGTCAACAATCTGCTAGTTAGCAAGTAACACGATTACACTGAGCGAGTTTACTAACAGGTAGTGAATTTCCCAGATAGCAAGTAGCTTGTAAACTAGCCCAATATCATCGACGCTTAAGTTCGTAACTCCTGAACACATTGCCCCCTGATTCGTACCTACCCCTCTTACCTTTTTCCTTTCCTAAAAAGACCCTCCGCACAGCATTTCCAACCTCTTTTCCTTTGGGAAAAGGATGCTGAGCTTTAGGTAGGTACCTAAAAATCTAATCATTTAAATTACGTTCTTTAAAGCGATTTACAGATGAAGTTTATTTGAGATGAGTTTTTAATTTTTTTAACTTTAAATAATCGCTTAATATGTATGGCATAACCTGGTGGGGTGACTTGAAACAATAAAATTAAAAATGGAACAAATTATCCAACGAACACAAATTTTATCCCAGAATATTCTTTTGATAGCATCTCAATGAATTGGGATATTTTACTCTAATACGTGAAATGAATGCAAGAAAAAATAAAAACTTTAATATTTTTTTGTCGCAGCGAGGGTTCCTTCGGCAGCGAAGAATAATTTTAATGAAACGTTTTCTGAATGACTTTTATCGGTCCGGGATTATTTATGTCGGACACGATTTTATGTTTACTTTATACTTATTACTTACGAATGTGAAAAATATTGTGGATATCTTCAATCATATATTTGCTAGACAAAAAAATAAAACAAACATAAATACAAAAGTTAACATTTTCAAAATAAAAGCTAACAATTTAAGCGTTCGAATAAAATGTAAGTTCTTTACAATCTATGTAAGCGCATTTGAGGAGATTAAGTAGAAAAGTAAGGTCTATGAGGCGTATGAATTTTAAACCATAAATTAACGAATGGGGAGAAATGGCATCAATACAGAGAGAACGAACCGGAATTTGGACGTGTAGAAATGGACAAAGAAAATAGTAGATATTAGGAGGAACTATGAAGCGCAATTGAATGTAAAAAGTAAATCAAGAACTATCCTTTGAAAATATGAAACTATCAAGTATCCCCTTCCGCCTTCCCCGCTTCCCTCACCCCTCTCTCGCTCCCCCGTCCCGCCAACCCCCCCTCCCGCGTTACATATATTCAGTCCCAATACATTCAGTTTTCAAACAGCTCGCGTGCCACCTATTACAATTTAAATATGTGATTTTTTACAATTTTAAGTTTTCAAACAGCTCGCGTGCCACCTATTACAATTTTAATATGTGATTTTTAACAATTTTAATACGTGATTATTTGAAATTTCGCACACTTATAGTTTATATAGAGAAGGAGTGCAAAATGCTAATATTCTTTAAAAACATGCATAAAAAATCAATAAAAAACATTACCATTTCGACCATTGGGAGGCGGGAATGGGTACCGCCGCCCCGGGAACCTTTGTTGGATAACCAACACCTCTGCCACAGGTCACCCCAAGTGGTTCGCTACGTTTGGTGATTTAGCAGGGGTGCCCGGGTCCATGGGATGAGGTTTGTCTAGGTCTTGGAGGCGGATGACCTGAACACACTGAACCCCATATTCCTACCCACCCCTTAAACCCTTTTCCTTCCCAGAACTCTCCTCTCCTTCCTTTTCTAAAAAAACCCTCCACACAGCATCCCCAAAGATGACATAGGCCCTGAGGGAAATTATTTTCCTCTGGGCCTCCTGTGTGGAGCTCATGTAAAAAAAAAAAAAATTGGGCGACCACTAGTTCAGCTAGATACTTAAGTCAGAAAAACTTAAGTTTGTATGGGATGGTTTAGAAAAATAAGCAAGCGTGTGAAAATACAACGGAAAATGGCATTCCATTCAAACTTAAACGAAAAGTTAATTTTTATATCAAGTCGACAATATACCCTAAAATATATTCAGAATCTTAACGGCGTAAGTAAAGAAGCCTTGTATACAAATTGCGAGTCACGACCCGTCTATTGGACGGAACTACTGTCGAATTTGCCGTATCAAAGAAAAGAAGAAGAAGAAAAATAATGTGGGAATCTAAGCGTGTGAACAAATATACGCCCGGCACGGCGTACTGTACGAACTTACGGTCGAATTCACCAGAAAAATTATATCTGGTGTTTACCGCTAACTTTATAGTTGAAAAACGGGTTATAAAGTTTTAAAATCGTTGTACGTAAAACATAGTAATGGTAAGGTACTGTTTTTATTAATCCAAAATATAAATAACTTGCATTCCTTGTGCGGCATGGAAATAAAAAAAGTTATTATAGTTACGAATTCACCGGAAATGATTAAAATGTGAGATTTGAGCTAACAAAAATTATTAGGGTTGTGTACCGCCTTAAGTCCAGGCGCACATGAGCAACTTTATTTGCATCGACAGTTGCCCACTATTAATAAAACATAAAAATGTTTATATTTTGCCATCACCTCGTGCTCACCTTCGTAATATATCGCAATAGATTTTGATGCAGTAACACAACTGTTGCTGGCAACTAAAGTTGTTCGAGTGTGTTAACTTCACACAGGAGACCATGAGATAATAAGGCCCTAAGACTTATGTGTAGTAATGTAATCTTTTATGTAAAAAAAATTGTAAGGATAAAAAAATATTTACATTGCAAATCCGTGGCATCGAAGCTCCATGAATTGTATCCAATGCCTATTGTTTAACTCCCTACTATTCCCGGCCGTGGAATATCTCGCAGATAATATCTAAACTACGAAAAAAGTATGGAACGCTCACAAAAGAAAATTTCATATTCCATACCGACTTTCAGGGAACATCTTTACTCCTGTATTTATCAATTTTTCTGAAAACGATTCCATTTTTTCAAGAGAAAAACGAAAAAGGGCACGGAATATGCGATGATTTATATCTCTTCCAAGAAATAACTTTGGAAATGAAACACAAACACGACGAAATTATTATATCAACATTTTAGCCAACTTTCTTGGAGGACTTTCATGTTGGTCGATCTTATCGATACATGGAGTTAGATTTTAATCTACTTTAATCACTAACCATGAAAACAGAGAATAATATTAATAACTTATCTGGAAGGTATTTAAAAAAAATATTAACTTACAAAATAAAAATTGACGCGATGAAAACGGTGGAGAAAAAAAAAATTTTTTTTCGTTACAATTTCAACATCGTTCTTGGTTCTGTTTTCTCGATGCTTCTATTTGGCATTGAAACACGTATGATATATTACCTTAGTGAATATATAGGCGGAACCTCAAAATAGATACTTCATAACTCTGGATAGATAAGGATGACTAAAATATAAAATAGGTTTGTTGTAACTTCAGAAATTGTACCACGTATACAAATAAGGAAACTCCAATATATAAAATTATATTCCATTGGTCGCATTGTGACAGGCGACCATAACAAGATAAACTCAACTCCTTGCTTACCGCGCAAGATTCACAATTGTTCCCAACCGTCTTGATGTTCATTGATCCCAATTGGTGTACGTTGAATTTTGTATGCTGAAATGTGGCGAAGGGTAGTAAATGAGAAGAGGAAGATGAAGAAATACGTGGCTATTCAGATCTGTCACCAAACCTGGCTAACGCTATATCAAGCATATTTTCGACTCCCAATGGTGCGGCAGCATAACTTATTTGTTTTAAATGCGTGCCATTCAGTCGGTTGATGTCGTAGCGAAGCGCTAGTGATCTAGTTCGAGAGGCGGAACTTTAAAGTTTTGTCCCGTCCCGACACAGTTTAGTCGCCATCATGCGTTGGAATAGTGAGGAGCGTACGTTTGCCGATGAGGCCTCCTTTTTGAACGGATGTTCTGTGATCGCAACTCAGCGCGCCTTTCGGAATCGCTTTAATTTAGCCTCCGTCCCGGACCGGAAATCAATTGTTATATGGGTCACTACATTCAGACAAACTGCAAGTGCGACAAGAAGAACTGGAGTCCCTTGTCCCATTAGATCACCGAGAATTGATGGCTGTTTTTAGGGATCACTTCCCAGAGCACCTCATATCAATTAGGGGCGATTTGGAGTAGCCGTTCCGCTCTCCCGTTTTGTCCCCTTGTGATTTTTTATGGGTTTTTTGAAATCCCGTGTTTATATGAACCGTCCAAGGACGTTACAAGATTTGAAGACCAACATCCAGGAAGAAATTGCCAGGATAACGCCTGTTATGCTGGCAAGAGTCATGACAAACGCCAGAAATCGGTTTACTCAGTGTATGGAGAATGGGGGACGTCACCCAAATTATTTGATCTTCAAAAATAAGTAAAACAAAACTTTATGTATGTGCCTACATCATAAAAAACAAATTAAAAATTTCTGATTCACACAAAGGGTTTTATGGGTCATGGCCTTGAGGAAGAGAGCATTATGAATATTATGCGTTTGAAAGAGATGATTTGATAAACTTAGGTTGGTTTTGCATTGTACTTAAGTTTAAAAAAAGAAGTTATGCTGCCGCACCCTGTATTTCATCAGGGCGATTCTGAAAATAACTATTCCTCTGAAACGTGCCGCAAATAAACAATATTTTCTTTTTTCTGAACAAAATGTGAAATGACACAGCAAATACAATTTACTTGCCCACGCCGGTATTGGAATCCGCGACATCTGGATTAGTGGCCGAGGATCGTAACCACTTAACTATGGAGACCGTCAAACCAGAAAATAGATGCTGACAACTTTATGAGTAACCAGGGAATATGACGGAATTGATGCATTGAGTTGTCGTGTAACCACTTTTTGGAACGTACAAACCATTTTTCAGCACACAGACAGAAGTGTTGTCATTTTTCTACTATTCTGAGAGACCAGACGGACCTTCCTTTACAATAAGATAGTCAGTTATGGTTTTTATTTTATTTTTTCCTAAACATTATTTACGAGATAATAGGTTTTTGAGAGAGCTCTCAAAATCATAGTGTTCACCCAAGGCCCATCATCTCATAAATAATGCTCGTGAAAAGTAGAGAGCCAAACATATCTTCATATGAAATAATGGATTTTAGGGAAAGGCTCGTATGTGAGTGTATTTAGGACTATTCATAAAAATATTTGCTGGGTCTTGCTTTCTTAAGCATGTACAAAATGGATGAATTTCACAATTAAAGCGACCTAGATGGAATGTGATCTGCCTCTGTTTTGATAAAAAAAATTATCATTAAAAATGTAATTTAGATTAGATATTTTATTTGTTTTACTATTGACTAAAATGCGTTACGGACTCTACTATGCAGAATCTAAGATTGTATGTGTAAGAATTTGGAATGTGTAACTCACACAATTAAAAAGATATTTACATCATTTAACGTGCTAAATGATGTAATTAATATTATTCTAATTTCTAACTTCGTTTATCTCGTAATAAATTGTTTCATATTGAGTTCACATAAACAAAGTATTGAATAAGTAATGTAAACTTACTATGGTTTTCATTTACATGATTTATGGATGTGCAATAGGTGGAGTTGAAGCTAAAAATAATAGGTCGATATACGCTAGCATATTTAGTAAAAAAAAACAAAACTGTGTCGATATTTTAAAATGGTTTTGTCCTAAAAGCAACACCAGGAAAATCCATTGTCGTGTATTTTTAACATATACCGCTGGAAGTTTAGAATTTCCCGGTCGCGTTTTAAAATTTTATCTGAATCGCGTATTCTTTTGGTCGAGATATTGTCAAACAAAACACACTTATCATGACAATGGGCCGAATACACGGGATTTGTATTCGAAACGTGCAATTCCCGTCGCCCATTGATGCAGGGTATAAAAAGGACGAAAATGATACAAAAGCTATCTCTATTCACTCCGCTTTTCAGTAAACTTGATACATAAGCTTTTATATTTCTAAAGAGATTTTTTCCCGAATTGATAGAAACGTGAGTTTATTGAAGCGAGTCGACAATTTCGATTAAATTCACTTTGTTTATGCTTAGAATTTAGTTTAATGAAATTATATCTTTTTTTTTTTTTAATTATTTATTAACCAAGAATAACATTACAATATATACAATATACCTACATATACATATATAGTATACCTACAATATACCTACATATACATATATAGTATACCTACATATACATATATAGTATAGTATATCTCCTTGTAGACAAGTTATAAATAATATTGACCTTATTTTGCTTTTAACGTTTTTGTTATAATATACTAGCAAGGGTACCCGGCTTCGCTCAGGGAGTTGATATGAGATTGAACTAACGTTCGAACCCACGACGGATCTTGCTTTATATACCCCTACCAATGGATAGCCACACCCAAACAAAAAAGGCTTCGAATGGTCCACAATGATCCAAAACATTCCACAACATTCGAGAGTGTTTTGGAGTATTTCACAATGATCTGAGATACTCCCGAACGTTCCAGAATATTCCGAACATTCCACAACATTTCCAAATTTCCCGGGATGTTCTGGAATGTTGTGGAATGCTCTCGAATACTCTCGAATGTTCTGAACTGTTCTAGAAATTTCTAGAGGGAGAAACTTCCAGCCCTTGTATCTCCAAAAGCACGCCCTTCAGGTGAAAACGGAAACCTTCTTCATGGATGGGGGATAGAGGACTACCACAACATATAATTCCCTTGATCGTACCGGGACTCGGAGTTTTAGTCGGACGCACACTTTCATACACTTTCTTTTATAATATATATATATATATATATATATTGATGATTGTACCTACTGTATTAAGAATGTATTTACTCACAACTACATCACAAAGAGCCACTGTTTTTTTTCCATTTACATAGACACAGTTCATACAGTCAGTTTTATATAAAAAAAAATTATTAAGTAAATAGGTTTCATTTTTAATCAGTCCTCAAAATTTTCATTATAAAAGTTATAAAATCTCCTGTTAAACCTTAGCAACCAGCCGTTTTGGAATAAAGGACCCCAACCTTCTTACAAAAGAGGACGAAATTATAATGAAAGTGAAAAGTTATAAAGCTCTGTATTTTAGATGGAAGTACTGTGAAAGCTTTAACCACTTCAATGGTTAGACGCATTTTATTTTATTTTATTTTGTTTGTTAGCTCGCCAACAGAATACATCACATATAATAATTATTACATTAAGCTCACAAATTGAATGTGGTTACAGTGACAGTTCCAAGTAAAGGTGAACACATCATTCATCTCAACATTCTTAATACGAGTATGTTTACAGAATAACGCCATGTTCCAAATCGCAAAAGCAGACAGTCACTTACTTTTAATCGCCCTCTTTGCAAGACCAACTCCAAACAGAACTCATTTATCTATAGATCCACACATTCATTTAACTTAAATTTTTACCACATTGACATTTTTAACGAGACTTTACATGACATAAAACGAAAACTCACTAAGCAACATGACTCAAATTAGAAAGTTTAATCCTTATATATTCCCATCCTTTGCCTCTTAATCCTAATTCTATATTCCTCCTCCCCCCTTCCCTTTCATATTTGTAAAAAAAAATAATAATTTAAGAAAACACGCTTACAATGTTACAATGTCATACTTTATTATTCATTCACTATCATAAGTGGAAAGTTCATAATTGGCATAATTAACTATCTTACTACTGTTTTATTGTGTAATCTCAGATTTGCTGTCAACTTTCCCTAAAATAAATAAAATAAAATAAAAATAAAATAATAAATTATATCACACGTACGTATATAAACAAGAAGGATAAAATATTAGAAAATACAAACATACACACGTTTACTTGCATACGTTTGGACACAATATTAAACTATAAGAGAAACCGTCGGATCCAGAGTTTAATTTTGGCTCAACAAATAATATTATATAATATTTTTGAATGTAGCTATTACTTTGTGGTTATCCATTATAAAAAAATGAAATAATTCAACTTTGTATAAACCACTTATATGATGCGCAAATCCGACCGGTTTCGGAACAAACGTTCCTTCGTCAGGGAAAGAATATACTAATTTTAACTGTCAAATTAGTATATTCTTTCCCTGACGAAGGAACGTTTGTTCCGAAACCGGTCGGATTTGCGCATCATATAAGTGGTTTATATAAAGTTGAATTATTTCATTTTTCTAATATTATATAATTTTTTAGCCTCATTGTGATTTGGAACTCGGTTGAAACGGAAATGACGCATTACAGCACCTGCGAAGCACTAAACTGCGCTCATTGGCCGCTTTGATTGCGATGATTGGTTGAGATTGTTTTGGTAAAGTTTCTCTTCTACCGTGTGTGAACCGCACCTGATTTTTTTAACACGTTTCACATAATTCCTGGTTTCAAATACCCTTTGTCAAGTAAGAGTAGAAATACATGTTCAAATGTCATAAAAAACGTCAAGAATTATAATTTTCGTATTGGTATTTTCATCACGAGAAAGTCCAAACTAAGCGCTATACTGAAACCCTTTTATGGTAATGCAAATCCCAACCCCCCTTTCAGAACAATTCTAGCCCTCCTGCTCCGGTCTCATTCACTTAGGACGTATTCAATCTGACATGCTCGGTAAAGGAAATGCTCACAAAATGTTATGGAAATCATTTGTTAATGTAATTTTCCATGTCTCAAAAGACTTAACGAATGAACACTGAGCGCGTATATTGACTAAATTACACGATTTGCGCGCAAAATAGGAATGTGTAATGAAGGCTTGTGGTAATGGGAGATTTTGTCCAAATTAATATTTAAATAAGTTTTGACAGTGATAATAAAAGTAGGTCAATCAAATCCATATTTTTAAACGACTTCAAAAAAGAGGAGGTTCTCAATTCGACTGTATTTTTTAATTTTTTTTTTATGTATGTTACGTCAGAACTTTCGACTGGGTGAACCTTTTATTTTTGGAGTCGGTGTCAGCAAAGGTACCCGGCCCGGCTTATTCACTTGACAGCTCCCCTCACGCCGCGGCCCCGCTTACGCCTCTCGCCTCGTCAAGTCGCTCGTGCGATACAAGCACATCTCACCTATAACTATCTATGTAGTTACAAACCTACCTTGACTGACACCGACTCCAAAAAAATAACAATCGTAACTACATATTGATGAGTAGAAAAAGTAAGTTGATTATGAAGTTGTAGAAGAATACGGCATTATTTTTTTTACTTTTTAGTGCATTTTTGAAGTCGTTTTTGTGTTTTGTTAAAATTTTTGTTTATTTTTACTACAAATCACTGGCAGGTTTGTGGGTGTCAGTTTTTTACAAAATCTGAGTAAATTAACATAATGTATTATTGGAACAATATTAAAAATAGATACGTTTTAAGATTTTCACGGCCAAAAGCATTTTCTTTATTTGTTTTTGGGGTGTTATGCCGTGTTGCGCTACCTCCTTCTTTAGCCAACAACGGACAACGTTGGACATCATCAAACAAGTAGATGTGTATAAACAAGTAGATGTGTATAAACAGGTAGATGTGTATAAACAAGTAGATGTGTATAAACACATCTACCGCATCTGCCGGATCTGCCCTGATGATGGACACTGCAACGATGTCCGAAACGTTGGCTAAAAAAGGAGGTAGCGCAACACGGCATAACACCCCAAAACAAATAACGAAAATATTAAAAATAAATTGAAATAATTAATGATAAGTCGATTAATTTTTTCTAGCACGATTGATAGATTCCGGTCATATGAACGTCCCGAGTTCGTCTTTTTATTATTAACTCAATATAAACTCTTATCAATATTGTTGACCTCCCTGTGCCGGAACCGCGCCGGCCGGCACGCAAACAAATTTTCGATTTTTTTAATTTTTTATATGCGATTTTAACCCTTATGTATAAAGAAACCGTACGAAGGACAAGGTCAGAATCGCTTGGGCTATTCTCGTTCTTGACGTAACTGATACCTACCTTAACTCTAGATACTGGGAATAATTTATAATAAATTATCTATGACATCATTGCGTGATTTTTCCCTCCAAATGAACTGTCAAAGTCCGTGTGTAGCAGGTATCGAAAAACTACGAAAAACCTATCAATTTATTAAGTATACGCAAGTAATGTGATTTTTATACATACTTTAATGTCCATGGAATGTGTTTCGGTAAACATAATATAAAAATAAACCCAAAAAATATTACGTCAAAGTAGTGCTTTGCGTAATTTCCACGGTTTCGTTCGAAATGAAGAGTAAAACTTTAAAAAGTTCATTTAAAATAGTATTTTGTTAATTGGTAACATTCAACGTCGGTGTTTCATTTAGTACGTATCCCGTTGATGTGGAAACTAACGAGGAATCCCAAAAACTACACGGTCTAGATTCTATAAAAAAACTAAGAAATATTGTAATTATTCCAACGTTGTCAATTAAGCCAAAATGGGGGAATATTTTTCTTTATTTTTATTTTTAACTTTTCTCAAATTATAATATTAAATTAGATGAACACAATATTAGTGAAACTCAATCGAAGAACTGGAGACAGAAAAATCAGAAAAAGATATTGGCATCTCTGGGACTCGAACCCAGGACCCTTTGCTTACATGGCAAGTGCTCTAAAGCAAAGGGTCCTGGGTTCGAGTCCCAGAGGTGCAAATATCTTTTTCTGATTTTTCTGTCTCCAGATCTTCGATTGAGTTTCGCTAATATTGTCTTCATTTAATTAAATAGATTTATTTTTCACTTTCCCAGAGGGTGAAAGAGCATAAACGGTTCCGAAGAACTTAATAAAGTGTTAAATCCCTGCAGAAAACTCTTTTTTGTTATAGGTTTACGTGTGCCATTTTATTAGTTCAGATGATAATTTTAGTTTCTTGAGGCAAAAACAGAAATGATTTTATTAAAATGAGGCTTATTTTAATTTTGAATTTTATTAGTTCAGATGATAATTTTAGTTTCTTGGGGCAAATACAGAAATGATTTTATTAAAATGAGGCTTATTTTAATTTTGAATAAAATACACAACCCAAGTAGTTAGTAAATAGTCCAAGTAGTCTAAAAATTATCCAATTATTATTATTATTATTAAATATAGGAACTATTATTATACATTTGAATCCATCGGTTTTCGATTTCAAACAATTTTGAATTTAATATTCATTGTTGATGCTGAGAAATATTTAAGTTGATTTAAACATTTCACGGAAAACCTTTGGTTAGATTGTTAGAACTATGTACTTTAGAATACAGCTATTTTATGATATGCACAAAATAGCAGGGAATAAATTAAATATTCATTGTGGATTTAGCTGAGAAACATTTTAGTTGATTTAAACTTTTGATGGAAAATCCTCGGTTTGAACTATGTACTTTACAATACAGCTATTTTATGATACGCATGAAATAGCACGGAAATAATATTTGTTTTGCGGTAGTATTTTAAAACACCGAGATTGAATACACAACCCAAATAAAATAATACGTGGTTCCACTATTAAGCCAAGACTCAAACCAATACTGTAACCCACGGCAGGATTTTCTTTGAGACATCTATCGGGAGGTGGCTGAAGCCAGCAGTGGTGAAATGCGAAAACATAATATTCCGAAAATTTACCTCATTTTGGTACAAAACCAACAAAAATTTGAAATAGAAGGAAAATGGGTTCGAAGGCATGATATGAAAATGGGTGAGTTTTCGTTTTCCGACAACAGAGGAAAAATGCAAAATTGTGAATATACAGATTTCTATAAATTGGGAAAAAAAATATTATGCTAAAATTGAAAAGAAGCAATTTTCTCCGGCCGTATTATATAAATAAAATCTACTTTTTACAGAAATACGATTCATACACCATAAATAATTGATTATTATATTTAAATGTCAGATACGTCCCTTAAAAATTTGTAGAATTTTTGATTCCAATAATAATTTTATTAACTGACAAACAAGAATATTCAACTAACCCTTTCGTAGAAATATAATGAAAATTCTTGAAGAAGAAAATTAACTGGGAGGAATTTCAAAGTAGATAACTGTAGTTTCGAAGTAAATAATACGAAAGTTTGAAAGGCACCCTAGAAGAAAACTGCTACATTAATTAAATAACAGGATACCAAGGGCATTCAAGGATATAAGAAGTTTTATCATTTCGATTTAAAATCTTACATTACCAGATGAATGAAATCAGTAAGTTAAATAAAGCGTTTTCTTTATTTTTTCGCAACTTGTGATTGGATTCTTTATTTGATTTGGTGAATAAAATTACACTGCATATTATTATATAGAAATTAATTAGTGACCGACCGAAGGTTCGGTTTCAGCAAATTTCGGCAAAAAAAATTAGTTTCGTCATCAGAAAATCTGCCGAAACCGAAACTTTTTTAGACATGTTAAAAATCGATTGTTTACTGTTATTTAGCTTATTTTTTACACTTATTCGGACGGTTAACACGTGTTAAATTAAATAAAT
Organism: Limnephilus marmoratus; assembly: GCA_917880885.1. Classification (NCBI taxonomy): domain Eukaryota; kingdom Metazoa; phylum Arthropoda; class Insecta; order Trichoptera; family Limnephilidae; genus Limnephilus; species Limnephilus marmoratus. The sequence goes on along the minus strand of OU862923.1, from coordinate 20,439,288 downwards.
AAAATTAATATAATTGAAGTACGTGAGAAAATAATATTTTTTATATTACTTCTATGAAACAAACAAAATTTATAAAAAAACCCAAACATGTTAACTACTTCTTGGAACTTCTCGTTCGGCTGACTTCGGGTGAGTTCGTGGCTCGTACGTCACCCGCCATCATCAGAAAAATACTCAATTAATGACGTCCTTTCTTTAAGTTTTAATTATTGACAAACGAGTTTATTAATTTTGATTTGTTTTATAGCAGTAATATTAAAAAATATATATATTTACATACTTCAACAATTTTTTTTTTTCATTTCATTTAACACGAATAAAAATAATTTTGTGATTGTAAACGCAATAAAAATTAAAATACTCAATTAATGAGGTTCTTCCATTATAATGCAAGTGTTGATTATTGACAAATTTTTGTTCCAAGAAGTAGTTAACATGTTTTGTTATTTAAAAAAAAAAATCTATAGAATTAATATAAAAAATATATATAATTTTTTCTCAATTAGTGTTTTTTTTATTTATTTAATTTAACACGTATTACTGTCTGAATAAATGTAAAAAATCGAGGGTACAGTAAACAATCGATTTTTAATATGTCTAAAAAGATTTCGGTTTCGGTTTCGGTTTCGGCTGAAACTGAGACAGACACTGAAGATTTAGTTTCGGTTTCGGTGGAAAGTCCTTTTTCGGTCGGGCATTAAAATTAATCCTTATAATATTATAATAAGGATTACTTTCTTCCTTACAGCACAGCATTAGTACCGACAAAGGGAAATACATTTATAATGTTTTTATTTATGCCAACTGAGCATTAATTAAAGAAAAAAGATTACGAGATAAATTTATTATTATAACACATTACAAGATACATCTTAAAAATATAGGTAGGTATATTATAGAAATGGAATAAAGTTAATTGGATTTATAAAATGCATAATCTATATTTATCATAATCTATATTCACTATTGAATGCTATATATTTCGAATAAAATAGTATTTTACTCATCGATTTATCGTACTTTATTAATAGCATTGCCTGTATGGTTAAAATTAAGAACCCGACTTCGACTACATTTCAGACGCCGCGCCTAATGCAAAACCATTTTCGTACTAGAAGTTCGTTAAAAAACTATTTTTGTAATAGAAACGAATTCAAGCAAATAGCTAATAATGCTTAAAGATGGCGCCACTTACGTTAACAGCTATCATGAGGAACATCGGCTGGCAGGCGTAAGTAGATACTATTGGATTTGTAATTTCAAGAATCTCTCCGGGTATGGAGAGATTGGTGATAATATGATTATTATTGTAACTGGCAGTTGTGAATAACAATACCACACGTCCATATATTATATATGACGTCACGGCCCGTCGCGGTTACTTTCTCCCGGTGACTAGCTGTCTATTTTTAGATGTGTATTTAGGATTTATAAAATGGTCACCCACACTTAAACTGGGCGAAGCCGAACCAAAAGTCGTCCGCAGGGCTGAGCAGCAAAAACCTGAGCGGGCTAGGATAACTGCTAATTAAACATTTATAAAGTATTTATAAATGTTAAAATATAAGCTTTCCCTGACGAAGGAACGTTTGTTCCGAAACCGGTCGGATTTGCGCATCATATAAGTGGTTTATACAAAGTTGAATTATTTCATTTTTCTATAATGGATAACCACAAAGTAATAGCTACATTCAAAAATATAAACATTTATAATTTAAAAAATAACCATTGAATTATTTTATGAAGGTTAATTTTCCAAACCTTATTATTTGTTTAAATAAGGATCTCTATTTTCTTACAAATTTCTTACTAACATAAAAAAAAGTGTTTTTTTTTTATACCAGAGCTGTTGTAATGTCACTGATATATCCAGCATTTATTAAATGCATCTATTTGATATTTAATTAAATAAAGACAATAATAGCGAAATTCAATCGAAAATCTGGAAACAGAAAAATCAGAAAAAGATATTTGCACCTTTGGGACTCGAACCCAGGACCTTTCGCTTTCCTTTGCGCAGTGGTCAGCGCATTTACATTTACCCGGAAATCGAAAGGTCCTGGGTTCGAGTCCCAGAGGTGCAAATATCTTTTTCTGATTTTTTCTGTTTCCAGGTTTTTGGCGTCGATCGAGTTTCGCTAATATTGTCTTCATTTAATTAAATATTACAATTTGGGATTTTACTCACAAAGATTAAAAATAAAAACATCTATTTAAATTTCGATTTTGTTTTCTCAAATGAACCCAAATCTTGGAAGTGGAAATTAACCCACTTCCCGACATCCGATCGAGCTGAAACGCGGCAGCTAGACTTGTTGTCAATGACAATGCATTCTATCAACGGTACTATTTTGTAGTGGCACTCACATACAAATACGAGCACACCCATGCATTTCTCTGCAAGTGACTACTAGCCGGCCCAAGATCCGGCGCAACTAGGTCGTGTCGTTCATATTTCGTAAATTGAAAAAAGATGCATCAAAGAAAAGTTTTTATGGGTTTATTTTTATTTTACAATAAAATACCAATGTTAGCATATTAAATACGCGGATAATAAAACAACGTATGTATTATTGTTTTATACTAACCTACAGATACATAAACGAATTAAGAGACAATTTAAACTTTCTTTACTCAAATCTTCCAGAATCCGCACTTTGTGAAATTATTACTGTCACTCTCATTATTAAAAGCACTCAAAGTAAAGGAGATAAATGTAACTCTTCCATTTAAGGCACTCTGGAAAAAATATCCGCGGAGAATAACCTAATTATTTACGCTAGTCTACGGGGAAGGTCATAAAATATCCCTCATTTTAATCAGTCACCGTTCTAATAATTATTACTAAGAAAACGAAAGTACTTTCCTTCCAAACTCTACAATTTCGAATTAATAAACATTCGACGTAATTAAAATAAATTATTAGTTACATTTTTTTTAAATACCACTCTATTTGCACTTAAAACTATCTACATCGATATCGATACAGTTCATCATAATGACACTTTAAAAGTTATAATACAAATAAATTTGAAAAACAATATATTCAAAGAATTGAGTCGAGAATTCTTTTAAAGTCGTTATTTTAAACCTTTATTTTTATAGTTGTTAATGCCCAAGTATTAAACGCAAATTTCATTAATAATGTAAAAAAGTTTAATCAACACTATTTACTAGGGGCTGTCAAAACCTAATGCCTCCTAGTTTTTTATACTTAAATAAAGTTAGTTAAGTGAAAATTTTGAATTTGGTGCAATTCCTCAAACCTTCTTCTACAATCTGCTGCAGTAGTAATTTTTTTGCGTCAACAGGTGGCAGCACTGCAGTCGCTTGCTAAATGGCCGATATCGATGTTCGTATAAGACAGCGTACTGTGATTGATTCTTTACTGTAGAAGGTGAAACGCCCATTCGCATTCATGAAAGACTGAAAAATGTGTACCATGAACAGTGGACGTCAGCACTGCCAGACGATAGGTTTGTCACTGTAACGAAGCTGAAGGACAAACACTGCTGGCTGGCGAAAAGCTGGTTGGCGAAAAAGTGACTGTACGCTACATTGAGCGAGTTGATGACATCATTCGTGTTGACCCCAGATAAGTACAGATATCGCATTCTTTCCCTCAGTAAAGGCAATGTGATGACGATTATTCGACAGCTGATTATTCAAAAAAAGTTTATGCAAGGTGGGTACCAAGAAAGTTAACGGGTCAGTGTAAAGAAATAAGATAAACAATAGCCTCACAACACTCGCAGCGTTTAGTTTCTGGAAAACATTGTGACCGGAGACGAAATATGGATTTGTATATAAATATATTTTTTTTGATCCTGAATCAAATAGGCAGTCAACGGAATTGCATCACACAAACTCACCACAGGCAAAAAAAATCAAAACAGTGTGATCGGCCGGGAAAATTATGGAGATGGTGTTCTGGATGTGACCTTGCTTTTTACAACACTATGATACACGCCCTTGTTAAAAGACGGGCCAAAGCTGTGGAAATGGACGGAGATTATATTGAAAAGTAACAAATTAATCGTCAATAGTGAAGTTTCCAGTCCAATTAATAGCTTTTTTTACATCTCGACAATTAAAGGAAAAAAAAAATAGGAGGCATTACTTTTTGAATGCCGTTAGTATTATTTTTTACGATTCACTTGCTTCATAAACAGGCTTTTAGTTCAATTTTTCCTTCGCAGAGGTAATCGAAAACAATAAAGTGAAGTGTCAATTTTCGTCGAAATGTAAATTAAATTGATGTTTAACTTTAACATTCTGGATTAAAACTACCTATTAACTTCAAGATCATACTCGTTTGAATTTCCGAGATTTTCACCGTAGAGAAATTAGATAAAGATATATATATAACACCTAAGCCCAATTTGTCCGCTTTTCGGAGCAATTTATGCAGAATTATTCTAACAGAAATCGTTGTGTCATGTGTCCAGTGGCGGTTCTTCACAGGGGGACAATGGGGACGGTCCCCGCCAGTTACACTCAAAACCTACTAAAGGAAAAGGAAATAACAGTCGATGCGTTGTCTTCACCAAAATGAATGAATTCTTTAAACATAAAAGTAATTAACATTTGCAGAAATAAAATACAAATAATTATTCCGGATGATTTTAATAAGACAGTACGCGCGTACAGCGAACAATGTACGGAGCACAAAACAGCGGGTCAATTTCTCAGTGCGCAGATTCTAATGCGCACTTGGGGGACGATCCGAAGTATCCCCATACTTTCCTTGCGTCGTTTCACTATCGTATGCAACTGCGCATGCGCAGTCGTATGTGAATTCAAATACCCGCGGGGATAATTCTTTGGATCCCCACAGAAACATTTGTTTGCGAAGTTTCGGGCGGGAATCGCTCGCGTTCAAATTAGTTTGATAATAATCTCAACAAGATAAAGCTTTATTTTTATTATACTATATTGTAAATTGGCATATATCTTTGGATATTTTATATTATTTTGTGTTTAGATATCCGACTAGCATGATTAGACCATAAAATATTTTTTTGAGAAGTTTTATATTATATTCTACGGGTGGTGAGATTGCGGTACAGTACGTAAAAAAATATCGATCCCCACCACTAAAAAAGTGCTCGAGCCGCCACTGCATGTGTCTTATACTATCAAAGTGAGAAATGTGATCTAAACGGTATTAGAAAGAGAAAACACTACGCTGTATATTCAAATCTAATACTTTAACCACAAAAGAATTAAAATGTGCACGTTTATAAAATCAAAATTTCTGGCAGAATTTGAAATAAACAAAAATTTTAACAAAATAAAAAAACTACTTCAAAAAATTCACTAAAAAGGAAAAAAAAAAATTTCGTATTCTTCTAAAACTTAATAATAAACTTAATTTTTCTAATAATCAATATGTAGGTACGATTTTTATTTTTAGAGTCGGTGTCAGTCAATGTAGGTTTGTAACTACATACATAGTTATAGGTGAGATGTGCTTGTGTCGCACAAGCGACTTGACGAGGAGAGAGGCGAGAGCGGGGCCGCGGCGAAGCGGGGAGATGTTAAGTGAACACACGCCGGGCCGGGTACCTTTGCTGACACAGACTATAAAAATTACAATCGTACCTACACATTGATGATTAGAAAAAGTAATTTGATTATGAAGTTGTAGAAGAATACGAAATTATTTAAATAAAATCATTAAAAAAAGCCTCGCACACTTGTTTTGTGACGAAAATACTAATTAGAAATAAAAAAAAACTTCATTGGTTAGTTGAGAGGTCAGGGTTCGAGTCCCAGTTGCGACCGTTGTCGTTTTTCTGTTTTTCTGTGTCTTGTTCTCTTTCGTATTTTCGTTTAGAATATTACTGTTATCTTCTTCTTCAATGATAAGATTCAGTTTGTTTATTTATTTACGACCTTACAAACCAATATATTTAAGATTTTTTTTAATTCTTATTTTGCTTAGACATTATTGAAAAATTATAAATACTTATGATCAAAAAATAATTACACAAGCTACATAATTTTAACAGTTTTTCACACGCCTTTCAGTATTTTTGAATGTAGGTATAAAAAGCAAATTTTGAATGAAATAAAATCGATATTGAGTTATTATTTTAAATAGCTGGCACGGAGAATAATTAGTCTTTCTCATTGGAACCGCACTGTATGATCGTAAGAACATATTTCGACGAAATATGAATTCTCGGCCGCTGGCTGGTTAATGGCCCTTAAGCCCAACAACTGTGTTTGTAAGAAAAACCATACGCAATGTGAAGCTTTTACCCTGTTTTTTGGTAAGAAGGTTAGTGGCAAATTAATTCATGAAAATGACAAATAAAAAACAGAAGTAAAGCCTCCGTCAGCCAATTACCACAAAATTCAGGTAAGGTCATTATTTCTCTCGTCGTCTTTTTTATGGTCAGACATTTTCACAAGAATTAAATAAATGATCTGACGAAGCCGTAAAACAAACGTAAAGCGGGGTGGTTCGGACATAATCATTAAATTTACGAAGTGCTTTTTTATTTCTATGTTAAAATTGCTCATCAATATTTACGACCGATTTTACAAAATAATTGCCGTATCCGAAATTTCTGTCGAAAAATATTGTGTTACGAATTTTTTAAAACATTTAAATGAATATTTCAAAGCTCCGTAGCTCATGATTGAAATCAATTCGTAATCGAAAAAATTTACAAAAGCATGCGAAAATTTCGTAACATCAGATATCATAGTTCAAGATTTTTACGTGGGATATATATAATTCTGGTTTTTAGTTGATGCTTACAATTTGGAAGGCGGGAACGGATACCACCGCCCCGGGAACCAGTTATTGGTTAACCAACACCCTTGGAATAAGTCACCTCAAGTGGTCCGTAACGTTCGGTGACCTAACAGGGGTGCCTGGAAACATGGGGTGAGGTTTGTCTAAGTCTTACTCTTAGATTTGTGGGATGTGGCGCGCCGGATCAGGAGAGACTGGTTGAGAGAAAGGAGACCTATTTATCCCTCCAGTCGGACTCTCTTGATGCATCGCCTCGTACCGAGTAGGGAGGAGAAGAGGGGGGTGGATTTATAAGTTCATTACTGGACAATTATCCTGGACACAAAACCCCCAGATTCCTACCCACCTCTCATACATTTTCCTTCCCAGAACTTCCTCTCTCTAAAAAGACCCTCCACACTTCATCCCCAAATATGACGTAGGCCCTGGGGGGATTAAATTTCTCAGGGCCTTCTGGGTGGAGCTAATGTAAAAAAAAACGAGTGTGCTTAAGACCACACAAACCTCGCCCAAATGAACCCAGATATCCCTGCTAAGTTAAAAAAAAACGTAGCGAACGGGGAAACCTATGACCAAGGAGTGACATATGACCATGAGGTGATCTACGACCTTGGGGTGACCTACCAACTTGGGGTGACTATCCTTATCCTTATCCTTATCACTCCCCAAGTCAAGCGTGCCTAAAGGCCTGACCGTTCGCCTAGCAATCGATCACCGTTCGCATCGATTACCGTTCGCATAACATTTTTAGTAAAAATCACCACTTTTCGTAACGCATTCACCAGCTTACCCCCCAAGTCTAGCGTGCGTAAAGAAGTTTTACTTCAAAAGAAACTATTATGCATCATAATACGGCTGCTCGAAAATATTAGAACATTTTTTATGTGAACTAAATGTAGTATTTTCTACTGCTAATTAATTCTCACCTTTTAAATTTTTTCTGTTACAGTTATATTCAGTTAGATATAATATTGTAACCTAGGCTTTGTAAAAATTATGTACTTTTAAAACGTACCGAGCATTTGTGATAGTACAGATAATTCAATATATACTTACATACATTTTTTTTAAAGAAAGACAAACATTTCCGGGTTACGAATAACCCGAATATAATTGAAAATCTCCCACTACTACCATCACAGTAAGCCGAAAATGTTGCTTGAGTTGTGATGGAGGACTTGCCAGCCGAGGAATCGAATACGGAACGCCGCGTAACATAGAATAATGTTGTTTACCCGAGTGGACCAGCACGTCTGCGATAGCCTTTATCAAAACCTTGCATTGTGTGGATGTCAAAGTTCTCTTCTCAAAAAAGGCTATATTTAATCTGCTGTTTAGGAATAAATACATCCCAAAACACGTAATCGCGTTATACTTTTATAAGACCAAAAACGTCCCGAGCGACCTTACATTTTAAAAGCTCTATATCTCTCTTCCTCTAATGCAAACATAACGTATTTTTCTTTTAACCAGAAAGAGAACGAAATAATGCTTCTTATTGTCTTTGAAATATAAAAGCCATCTTGCATAGATATTTTACAATCTCGATCCAAAGTGACGGTTTCTGATTTATCCCGCGAAACTGAGGCTTCCGGATTGTGAGGTGCGAATATGTTTAACCAGGCAGACGGGTTTTAATTAAAATACGATCTTACCAATTTCAAAAACGTAAATAAAAAGATCAGTGGGAACAATATTTGTCAGATTTTTTATGTAGGTACCTAAATATTTGTCTAAGCGCAGCGAAGTTCTGTTTTGATTCGACTGTTTTGAATTTACTCCGTCCGTAAATTTGTTTGTACGTTCCGTATGCATTTAAGATGGTAGCCGTTTTAATGGTTCAATAGTTTTTTTTTAAATTATGTGAAATTGTGGTATTTATTTGAGCTTTCTTATACGTATTTTTTTTCAATACTACCTATGGTATGTACCTAGTACCTACCTGCCTGAAGAATATTTGAAGAAAGAATTGTTATTGGGATGGTGTATTTCTTTGGACAAATTGTTTAAATCCTTATATGAAATTTAAAAAAAAAGTTACATCAAATATAACTAACTAACTAACCATCATGCCGTTTCCCGCAGGGGTAGGCAGAGAGAAAGGACCGCCAAACAACTCGGTCTTGGCACACAGTCTTTGCCTCACTCACATTCATACATCGTCTCATTTAATTTTTAAAATTTTTATTTATTAACAGAAACAAACAGTACATTAGAAACTTTGGTTAAAAAAAATTACAATTAATAAGTATATTACATGGTGGGTAGCTATTACGTGTTTCACTGTACGGTCTTATTTATGGTATGCGTATTAAGTAATTACCGGGTTATGTATGTAGTGGGAAGGTGTGTGTATGTGTGTGTGTGTGTGTGAGTATGTATGTATGTATGTATGTATGTATGTATGTATGTTTGCGCATTGACAAATTATATTATTAACATGATTCTCTTTTTAAATTTGGGCAGTGATTCGGAACTCACACATACTCTTCAATTCTGACTTTTGACAGACCTGATTTTGATACCTGACTCAAGTATCTGATTCACTTGATCACGCCATGTCAAATATAATAATAATTTTTTTAATTAAATAGGTACGTATTTAAGTAGGTACCTACTTACAAATCTTATGATTTCAGAGGAAATTTTGGATCTGATTTTTTAAATACAAGAAAAAGATATTAGAAATAAACTTCTTTGGAAGCTCAAATGTTTACTGTACACTCGTTAAAATTCACCAACATTAAAATATCTTCTACCGTATAACATTTTCGATCTTCTCATTTAAATTGTTTTATCGTCTTAGTCTACTTTGAGCCATCTGTCAATTTCGCACCTCATTTCTATTCATCAGGTTTGGCACATTACATTAAAAATACCACATCCATTAAAACGGTGCGTGGGTTTGCGTGACGACCTTGTACAAATTCCTGTAAGTATATTTATTGTACATATGTAATATATACAGGAAAGTACGGAGAAAGATTTATTATTCGGGATAACAAAGCATACTCTATTTGGTGGTTTAAACCAGACACATTATTTACGTTTTATCGAGTGAAAACTCATAATTCTAAGAAGTACTTAAGGATAAAGTGGGAACAAATTATTGCTCTGGGGAAAATGTTGGTGTTTTAACTATAGAATGCAGCAATACGATACAATTTTGTCATTAAACTGTGTCAGGATATTTTTACTAGCAAAGAAACCAGTCAAACCATCTTAAACTCTTAAACCTAAAAGTGTAAGGGAAAAATCAAAATTTTGATAATATATAAATAAACCAATAATAATAAAGTAATAATAAAAAATATCTAATAGAGAGTGTTTGAAAATTTTTAATTTCAGTAATTAACTAGCTGACCCGGCCACGCGTCGCTGTGGCTAACTAAATACAACGCCATCTACTGGATGGTTATCTAACCTTTATAACCACCGTCATTTTTGAGTTTATCGCGAAGAGACAGACAGATAGACAGACAGACGCTGCGGGGGACCTTAATTTATAATACGTAGAGATATTGCGAAAGATTATAATGATTTGCATGAAGTGCTTGAGGTAACTAAAGTATTTAAGTTGATAAGGATTAATTAATACTGTATCTATCTAACTAAATAACGCATTGTGCGCAATAAGCGCCCTTGAGGTGATTTTTCACAAAAACGGCGCTCTACAAATTAACCAATTATTATTATTATTATTGTACATGGCCATTTTTTTAAAGAAAGAATGGGTATAGTAAGCTATCCGTAAAATATAGATATATGCCCTCACGGACTTTTTTGTAGATCTATAAAGGAGGAATATCCCACCATGCATTGTTTTGTTATATCTTAAAGGGATTAATTAGGCAGTATTTTTGATGAAAGCTCCCAGGCGGCTTGACTTTTTCCGACACTTCTAACAATTATCGTTCTGTTTCAACCAATTTACACAAATCCTCAACAAATTATGTTCCTAAACATTCCTCACGAATCACTCTGTCTATTAACCGCTTGAAAATCCGTCCAGTAGTTTTTGAGTTTATCGCGAATAGACAGACAGACGGCGCGGAGGACTTTAATTTATAATATGTAGAGATTGAGATAGAGAAGAGATAGAGATTACGAACAGCTGGTGACACTTTCATAATATGACACATAATGTTATTTTGCAACATATCTAACATATAAAATTCTCGTGTCACGGTGTTTGTTACCATACTCCTCCGAAACGGCTGGACCAATTTTGATGAAATTTTGTGTGCTTATCTGGTAGGTCTGAGAATCGACCAACATCTCTTTTTCATACCCCTAAAAGTAAAGGGTGTTCCACTCCGAAGAAAATTATTTTCCCCATACATTTTGTATGGCACGAATTCTCCTATTTTGAAAGAACTGTAGCAATATTGTAAGGGGTATAATATTGAACTGTGAACCGGGGGAGGGGGGAGGGGGGAGGGGGGAAAGGAACTCAGGAAGGGGGGTTAGCGGGACGGGGAAGGGGAGAAGTGGAGTGGGGAGAGGGAGAGGGAACGCGAGAGGGGAAAGGATACGCAGGGAGAAACAATTTAGATCAATTCAGCTAATAAGTTGACAACAGTTTTTGATTCTGAGGCGGTACGAAGTTCGCCGGATCAGCTAGTATAACTGTATAATTTGTTTTTAGAGAACACAAACAATATTTAGTTATTTACACAAAAGTAGTACATTAGCAGAACAACATGCTTCCTACCTAACAATCCTAAAATCACACCTAGAGATAACTTTTATACGGTTCCATGCCAACTCAGAATGAAACCAACTCAGAACCGCCACAGAAAGGTCATTAATAGCTATGAAAAAATCATTTTAAAATTTCCGGAAACCCTAACCTAACTTAACCTATTTAACCAATTATTTAATATTTTTTTATAATCACTCTTAATGACCTTTCTGAGGTGGTTCTGAGTTGGTTTCATTCTGAGTTGGCCGGTCACCCTTTTATACTTATTACTGGTTCCCCTCTTGTCAACCCCAAAATCAGTTCGACTTTTGGGTATACTTGGTCGAAGACTTTTATACAAGATTTTTTTTTTCAATTTAAGTGTAATCGCTTCAAAAGCGGTACAAAATTTGACAAAAAAACTTAATTTTTGGGTGTATTAAAAGGTAAAATGTCAAAAGAGATCAATGAATGAAAACATCCTTAGCACCGTTGTGGTATGAAACTCGATGAAACGAAAAATAGCGAAGCTAAAAGAGACCAAACACATATATCTATCTTCTTTCCTTAAAAAACCCTCCACACAGCATCCTCAAAGATGACATAGGCCGTGAGGGATTATTATTTTTCTCAGGGCTTCCTGTGTGGAGCTCATGTAAAAATATATATATATATATATATATCTACAGGATTTAGACTGCGAGAGAATGAGAGAGTATTATTGGTCTCCTCTTTGTGCGGTGCTTCATAGCCTCCCCGCTCTTGTCGACTTTATTTTTTTTTGGTTTTCACTTCTACGCTTGTGAATTGCAAGCTCTGATTTTTTTTAAATTTCTTGGGCATTAAACTATGTAACAATTTACTGTCAATGTACTATCAATTGTACTTACCTATATAATTTTCGGTTCCATGTAAACTCAGAATGAAACCAACTCAGAAAGGTCATTAAAAGCTTTGAAAAATAATTTGAAAATAGCTTGTAACCCTAACCTAACTTAACCAATTTAACCAATTTTTTAAATATTTTTTTATCATCAGTATCATCACTCTTAATGACCTTTATGAGGTTCTTCTGAGTTGGTTTTATTCTGAGTTGTCCGGTCACCATAATTTTCAGGTTAATTTCAAGATTGCTAGTGAAAGACATGGGCGTGTCGAAACAGGTAGCAGATAAATAAAATATATAAATTAGTAAAATATGTGAAATAAAACTCTTAAATTACATTTCATTAATTTGAAAATGAAAACCGTATAATAAATAGATAATCGTTTGCGTTTTTTATGCTGACTTTACTTAGTTGTATACTCACAGCAGGTTCCCTACGTATCAATCCTAAAATTCCATATAATAGTCATGTACAAAAAAAATTTCGTTATCCATCGAAACTTCTTTACAAGGAATCTGACGTTATGAGTATAAAACAGCTGTACATCTCTAAAATAATTTGTAAATTTTTTATCAATATTTATTCTGCAGAAAGAACCCAACAAATCCATACCACTAGAATTGGCTCAAGAATGAACTTTGTCGCAATAAGTACTAAAACATCTTTTGGCCAAAGAAACTTTTTATATCAGGCTCCACTTCTGTTTAATATTCTGCCAGATTACATAAAGTCTTCCAATTCATTAGCGAAATTAAAAAAAAATGTTAAGATTTTTGTGTTGTCAGAGGATTGGCATACTATTTTTTCATCCTTGGCCTTTTTTTAAATAATAAAAAAAAAACATATTTTAAAATAATAAGATATATATATACATACATATTTTTTAAATAACCAGATTTTATTTGAGTCCCATTTGTCGCAATCGGAGTGTCACCCTAGTTGTTTTGAACTACCTTTTTTTCTTGGTGGGTATAGTAATTAAGGATTTGTTTTATGGTCTATATTGTTACAAATTACCCATCTGGTCACCAATATAATATTGTTATTTCTTACTTTCCGCATATAATATTTTAGTGTTTTGGATGTAGTGTTTTGTATTTTAGTGATTTTTTTGTATTTTAGTGATTTGTGTGTAAATGCACCACTCAAATTTATAAATTTAACCTCAATACAGGCTCCTAGTCCTAGTGAGGTTAATATTTTTGTATGTAAAAAAAAATAAGAACACATGTATGGTGAGAAATCTATATAAATAAATAAATAAATAGTGACTTTAATATGGATATTATTTTCCGTTTCAGTCAAAAATCAAAAGATGTACAAAATACTGGCATTTAACGCCATCGGAGACATCATAATTCAGTAATTTGAAAATAAAAATGTAATAATTTTTTTTATTTATTACATAGCAAAAATGTGAGCAAAATTGAAATCTTTAATTTTTATAAGAAAAACTCTCTTTTTATAACTTTTGAAGATTATACCCATCAATTTAACATATCATCGAAGAAGAATATAATAATAATAATCTAAACGAAAATATGAAAGAGAACAAGACACAGAAAAATAGAAAAAGATAATGGTCGCAACTGGGACTCGAACCCAGAAACTCTCATCCATCCGGGACGTGCGTTTAACAATTCCGCCATTGCGCTCTACCTTTTTTCTTAAAAAAATTGAATATTCATTTAGACTCTTATAAAAAGTCAATCGTTCCATATAAATAGAATCGGAAAAAATTTATCCGTGACGCTATCCAGGTTACAAACCAATTCTTAGAATGATTGTTTCTAACAAAAAGAGTAGTTGCCATGATATGGAAAATAAATTTGTTGAAGATAATATTGTTAATTCTAAAATATTAAATATCAGGTTGGCTAATGCTATTATGACGGTTTGACAGTAGGGAGCAATGGCGGAATTGCTAAACGCACGTCCTGGATAGACGAGAGGTTCTGGGTTCGAGTCCCAGTTGCGACCATTATCTTTCTCTGTGTCTTGTTCTCTTTCATATTTTCGTTTAGATTATTATTATTATTATCTTCTTCTTCAATTGAAATCTTTAATTCACAAAACTGTCGCGTTTAGAAACTTAAAAAAATCCAACTTAAAAAAGAAATTATTAATCATTTCATCGTATTGCAAAGACCCACATTTTATAAAAGAGTGCTCATAATGGATCAAATTCTACGAGAATTCATACCTGTTATTGAAACCTCTAGTTAAAACAATTATACAAACGATGAATGTTCTAATTTAAAAGGGAAATTGGGGATATGGTTTCGAAAAGGTAGCCTCAAAGGGTGCTTCCTAATTTATGAGGTATTATACAAGATTCAATTAAGGGTACGTGTAAGGCAGTGGCTGACTAACGCAGAGGTTTAACCAAAATCAAAGCAATTAGAGAAATACAACGTGTCCCAGATTGCTAAAAACAGACAAACCAGTGCGTATTCAAGCCTTACAAATCGTTTTAGCTATTTTTAATGGGTGGGAAATCATTTGCAGCCCTTAAAACCGAATCACTTAGATTAATCATTTAAAACGAGGATGGAGGAAATTGGATACAATTCAAAATTTTAAAGACCACTTAAATAAGTTAGTTCGTTGATTGTTGGTGTATTTAAATACCTTACAATACCCGCTTCTCATTGAGCCAACGCTTAAAGAGTCTTGCAAATTAGGGTTACCATTTAGAAAATTGAAAAACCTGGCAAAAAGCCTGACAGTCCAAAAAAAGTCCGGATATTTTAATCACACAATGCAAATATCAGGTACATACGCACTTCATAACGGTACGGACGTGGTATTTGCGAGTGTTATTGAGTATTTGCAAGTTCATTTTTTATCTACCCAAGCTCAAAACGCTAGTGTAGAAAAAGTGTTTTCTCTAATGGGAGCACAGTGGACAAAAGAGCGTAATAGATTATCTGTTCCCTCGGTCAGATCGTTGTTGATGTTTCAATACAACCTTTAAACTGTGAGCTGCGAAGAATTCTATAAGAAAACTTCGAATAAACGGGAGCAGCTCCGTCAAGTATCTGGCGCTGAAAAATAATAAAATTTATGTATTTGTCGAAAACAAGGGGGTATGTTTTGAAGAAGATATTTTATATATGATTTTAGGTTTTCACGGCCAAAAATTTTATGGTTATTTCCTTTTGGGGTATTATGCCGTGTTGTGCTACCTCCTCCTTTAGCCAACGTTTCGGACAGCGTTACAGTGTCCATCATCACACATCTGCCCTGATGATGGACACTGTAACGCTGTCCGAAACGTTGGCTAAAGGAGGAGGTAGCGCAACACGGCATAATACCCCAAAAGGAAATAACCAAGATATTTTATGTTTGAACTTGTTGATTGTTTGCAACTGCAATTAAAATTTATTGTTTGATCTCCACAAGAAGATTTATATTTGGTTTTTAGATGAGTGGGAAATTAATAAAGATTAAAGACTTATTTGATATTACTTACGTAAGTTTTATTACTCATATTCCACCTAAACCAACAAATCCGGACAAATTAAAAGGCCGGAAAAAATCCGGACAAAAGGCTAGATTGAAGACAAAAGGCTAGACATGTCCGGATTAATCCGGACGGATGATAACCCTACTTGCAATGTCCAATATTATAACTATTCTGAAGATGGACAACGTATGACCGTCAGAAAGGTTTGGAAGAAGGAAAGGTGTGGTATACCTATTATCGTTTTCTCTGATGATCAATACAACTCGGATGATCGGAAGTTTCAATGACACTTCGATTGTTCATAATCGTCATTTTACAGTAAATATTTAACTGGACTTCACCACCATTATAATGGATTCTAGTGTTAATCTACGGCAGGGTAAAATGACACTAAAGGTGCCCACCTGTCGATCAAATATTATCAACTATCTTCGTAAGTGTTCGGGTCTAATACTCGTACGGGCAACAGTTATCTCTCTCAAACAGTATAACTTTACTGACATCTGTTGAGACACATTAAAAGTACATATAACTACCTATACTATCGACATCTGTTGAAACTACACACAAATTCACAAACTACAAAAAGGTAGCACAATGTTCTTTTAACAATTTACCTACAAATAAAATGATATTGATAACACGATGACATATACGAGTATTGTCCTTTATAGATAACGAGTTTCATGATGGCATAAAAGAAGCTTGAATATTTATTTTTAATAGTCGAGTTGCAAACGTAAATATGAACAGCTTGCCGATACGGCGGGATTAAAAAGCTATTTCCTGTTTTTAAAAAACGCTCTCATCCCGGACACTTCGGGTGTGCAAATTACTACAGCAGAAAATCTGCTTTTTTAATCTCTTTCTCTAGAGTGATCTTCGTATCGCTAAGAAAACTTGAATAAATTTATAATGTCGTTGCGGAATGATTTATGTGTATTAAATTTATAAGAGGAACGTGAACGGAATGTGCGAAAAGAAACAAACTGTGAAAAGATTAAATTAAGTATCCATTTTTGCATAATTCTATATGACTTTCCCATTTCCCATTTTAACCGCCGAAAATTTTTCCTGATTTCTAGAGAAATCGGTGAAACATTATTTACCGCACAGAAAATCAATTTCATAATAAGCCAATTAGGGGCATAGGTGTCGAAAAGTCTTATGTAAACTGGTAACCATCGGCTATCATTTTTTCTGTGTGTACCGAACGAGAGTTCCAACTGCTCCCAACCGTCTGGAGCCAGTAAGACAATAGCATATATATGGCATCCCCAATTGGTGTATTTTTTGAGGCAAAAGGAAGTGAGAGGAAAAGCAGGTGAAGGTGGGGAAATACCTGGCTATCAGAACTGATCACCAAACACGGCGAAAAATATATCAAGCAACATTTCGTTTCGGAATGGTGGTCTTTTATCAGGGCGAAACTTACTTATTTTAGGGGCTTTTACATATGAATGGTAAATACACAGTATTTATTGTACATAACTGACGTGCCTCAGTAACAATATTTTATTATAGTAACATATCCTGATGAAGACAACATTGTTATCGAAACATGTTGATATTGTTTTAAAAATAGTGGTTTTATACAAAGTAATCAGTTATTCATTATACAATATTTTATATTTGTTTAAAGATAAATTGAAGATGTCCACTGACTTGGTATAATTGTTTCCCTCCATTAGTATTCTGGGCAAAGAGGAAAACATATGGTAGTTAATTCCAGAATTTCTGCACTGAAATAAATCCTGACTTCTAGTATTACGTAGTGGTATCGGGAAGCTTATCAATTCAAGTAATACCGAACTATCAACTAATTCATTTAGAATTTTATATAGAAATACCAGGTCAGTGGCAATTCTTCAATCTGACAATTTGAGCATATTCCTATTATTTAACAGAGTGTTGTAGTTGAACATAATTGCTGAAATACCAATTTTAAAATTTATAAAATGTAAGAATTTTTTTTGTATTCTTTCAAGAGCTTGTATATGTATATTATAATGTGGGTTCCAGACGGGAGAATTGTACTCAAGTTGACTACTTACATAGGATGAAAGTATCTATAACTCTGGAACGTTCCGCAAATATAAAAAAAGTGAAAAAACTCCTATTAATCAAATAAAATTTTCTTGCGCACTCAAGGATTCAAAGCCAATTCGGTATAGATCATATTTTAAACCTATTCAACTATTTTAGACTTGGATATCTGTACATGATAATCAGAAAATGGGAAAACAGAATAATACAGATATGAACACAGTGTTGCCCTGTTGGACAAAAGCCGAATATTCAGTACTAAGCTTCGATCGATAAGGATAACATTTTGTGTTAGAGTGGGAATATTCAATTTTCCCACACTCTAAGCCTTTTCCCACAATGTCCCTAAATGAAAAAACCCTCGTTCCAAAACCCGAGTTTTGAGTTAAAAAAAACCCTTGGTAAAACATCAAAAATCCATAATACGAGTAATATTATACACCCGGTATTTTGGGTCTACCTACAAAAAATATCACGAAACAACCAAACCAATGATGTGGTGCTACACAAAATGTTCGTTATATAAAAAAAAATATTGATAACATTTCTATTTTTGAGAGAGATAATTCATGGTGGAATTCCATTATAATATATATTAATATTGAGAACGTTTTCGGAATAGTGTGAGACACTTTTAATATTTTTTGGTTGTTGGTCCTTACTTAATCCAAAAATGTTTTGTCAAGCTCTTGAAAATGTGACACTTTAATCCAAGATACCACGGATATTAGAGATAATGCCTGCCGCGGTTATATGAAAAACTTTAAGCTTTGTTTATTGACCAGATCAGAATAGTTATAAAATTCAACCCCTTCGCTGCACACTTATCACGAGGAAACAATAAATTAAAATATATCACAATCTTGCAAACGGAAAAAATAAAATAAAAAATAATATTATATAACACATAATAAAAGACTAAAAAATAAAATAAAAGATTAGGCTGGAAATAAAGCGACGCGGAGGTAGGTCTAGATTGAATAAACGGCTGTAGTAATAGTAGAGGACCAATGGTGCGGCTAGTTAGAGCTAGCTACGTCGTCCATCGACCGACGGTTTGTGTGTCACTATTTCTAGCCTTAAAATGATAACAAGAAAAACACAAGAACCCATGATTTTAGGTTTTCACGGCCAAAAATTTTATGGTTATTTCCTTTTGGGGTATTATGCCGTGTTGCGCTACCTCCTCCTTTAGCCAACGTTTCGGACAGCGTTACAGTGTCCATCATCAGGGCAGATGTCCTGATGATGGACACTGTAACGCTGTCCGAAACGTTGGCTAAAGGAGGAGGTAGCGCAACACGGCATAATACCCCAAAAGGAAATAACCACAAGAACCCATAATTACCTCTGCTAGAAGAAAGTTAAAAAATAAATATAGTTTGATATATTACGCCGTTTGAATTTACGCAAAGACAATTCATTCTATTAGAAAAAAATATTTCATCTAGTGGACGTACCTAACTTTTTAAAACTACGAAGGAACTTGAATTGACACATATACTTAAAATTGTTGAAAAGTTAGATCACCCAATGCAGCTTAAAGCAAAAATTGTTTTATAGACAAAATTATTGAGTTTGAATTGATCATATTGCCCCTGTTACGCTTTAACCCCAACTGACCTTACATACGATTATTTGATGTTTTGTATGAGCAAACAAAATTGGCAGCATTTTATTACGTTTCTTTGGTGTATCTTGCAACGTTTATATTTAAAGAAAAACAGGCGATGTCGGATGTCTATGGTCATTTATCGTGTCATAATGCCAAGTGGCAAACCCTCATTAGGTCTGCAATTATGAAGGCAGACCTTTTTTACTGCCTAGTTTATCACTCCTTGACGACAACGAGAAACTCGTAGCATATAACTAAGTGCCCCGCTAAGAAAAGGTTCAGGCAAGAAATTATTTAAGAAGTTCTCGCTAAAGCATCGTCGTGTCTCATAAGACCTTATAGTTGTAATGTTTATAAGATCAATATTAAAGCATCTAGTTGTGACTTTCATTACAAACTAACTCGTCAATGTCCATTAGGCAATGTCCAGTATTTGCCAGCCTCAATTTATCTTTGTTAACACAAAGAGCGTATTAGCATTCTTTCGACGGGATTATTATTAGTAGAAGCAAAGGCATAATTTTAATTCTATTCTAACTTCATAAAGGGAGGGACTTTTTTTATAAAGAAAGTAACTTATTTCTTGCCGAAATATGTAAATTTTTATTTGTTTCCAAAATTATTAGCACACACGACGCACGACGATGTGAGGTTACATAAAATAAATTAACCATGTTATAGGAGGAAGGAGAAATCCTGCATATCATTCTATCTCTAAGCTGTTCAACACTAGAATGAGCCATACAACGATTGGTTCTCGTGCGGTAAATATTAACGGTGCCTACCATCGATATATTATAATAACAACAGATTAGTCCTTTCATACCTGATTTCAATCTAAAAATAATATCACCTAAGAGTCTCTTCATAGAATCCCGATGCCTCGCTTCGAAAACCTAGGTATACATGAAAGTTCCCCACAATATAAAATCGAAAGTTATTGCTCAAAACTCATGGTGCAAAAAACATCGTGTCACAAGATATAAAGATGAACTTAAAAACTCAACGTTATATAAACTTGTACGAACTTCTAAAAACGTACGAGAAACCAGCGAAGATCGTTTATTTTGTGGCAAAAGTGTTGTCGTAATTTGTTGCTTGATGTAGTTGTTTCGCCAGAAAGAAATGTAACATTTTTATCCCCTCTATGAGGTACATATATTTTTTAAGTGAAACTTCTATTGTCCTGCTATGATTTGGATTTCGGATGAAATGGAAATGACGATTACTGCACTTGCGACGCATTAACTGCGCTCATTGACCGCTTTGATTATATCACTTTCAAAGGCTCCTATTGGTTGAGATATAAAACGGAAATTACGCTGGTCTGCGCTCATTGGTCGCTTTGATTATACCTCACTTTTCATGTATTGGTTATGAGTAATTTTTTTAATATTCATATAGCTGATTAAATTTTTCGCGATAAAGCTCGGGAGACCCGCTACCTCAATTATTTCTAACTGCCTCTATTTCGTGTTTGAAAAGTGATCTTCGCGCTAATTCAATGTGCGTTGGGAAGAACTTGCCGGCAGACAAATTTGTTCCGTGCAGACAAACAAAGGGTAAAAAGCAAAGCTTCTTCTGATCTTTCGACTGAGAGATAATACATTTTCTTTTTGATAAATGTTTACTAAAATCAATATTTTTTGTTCCGTCGAAAATTTTAAGGTTCATACGCCCTGTCTAGATAATGCATGGTCGATGGTGTAAATTGGCTACGCATTTGACTGGTTGAAAAAGGATGATTGACGCTATTTTTAACAAACCAACATCCACTGAAATACCGAGAGAACTAACACAATATTCCCAAAGAAAACAATGTTACAAATATGGAAATTGATTGTTTATTTTAGCACAAAGTTAAGGGAATTTTGCAGATGTGAGTTTTAGACCAAAGATGCCTGGCAAACTCAAAGAAGGGTTCACTTGCATTTTTACCGAGTCAGCAATAGTGTAAGTTTTCATTTTACAGCAAAAATGACCATTTACATTGCTATGTTCTTTGTATTTTCACTTATTTACTAATCTACGAATATTTCTAAATCTTAAATATATATATTTATATATATATATATATATATATATATATATATATATATATATATATATATATATATTTAAGAAAGGCAAATATTCCCGGAACACGAAAAATCTCCTACTACCACCACAGTAAGCGGAAAATATTGCTGGCGTTTTGATGGAGAACTAAACCAGCCGAGGAATCGAACACACGACGTTTGGGTGGAACCCAATCGCGATACCAACTAGGCCGCCCCGGTGACTAAAAACCTAAGCCCCCTGCCGCTCATTGTGACCAAGCGTGGTATTTTGAAAACCCCCCCTCCCCTGAACGGGTCACTTAGTATGGGTACGTTCCCTTACCTTTCTGACATTTTTTTCATCTTCAAAGATAGATCCCGCAATATTTGGGCAGAATATTGGCACATTGTCATTCAATCCATGAGAGCCTGCTATGCCTTAATACAAAGGACTATCCCATCAAAATGGCGGTTTCAACAATTCCAAAAAAAAATCCTCGCTTCTCGAATGAGAATTGGGCATTTTTCCGTTCCTTCCCAACTTTTTAAAATTCATGTCTTTGACTCCCCAGATTGTAGATTCTGTGCTCTAGAAGTGGGAACTTTAGATCACACATTTTGTGGTAATCCGTCTCTAAACAAATATACTCTCTTCCAACAAGCCTTGTCCAAAATTGCCTCCCTTTTATTCAACATCTCATCTCTTCCAAGTCTGAACTCGACTTCAATCTTCCATATACAAAATGAATAAATATATTAATTCATCTTTTTTCTCTCCATAATATACAATGATGGCCTAGAACACCCTTGAAGGATAAAAGCCAGAAAGATTTGGAAAACAAAAAATAACAGTATTGTAATGGGAATCTGTGTATCTATGTATATCTACTATTTTTATGCATTATCGTGTACCTTCAGTATTTTGAAGCATTAGTAAATAGATTAGCTCCCTAGTTAGACCCCAGAATATTTTTCTACTAACTGGGTAATAAGGAACTCCAGTGAAAAATATTATGGCTTTAAAAAATATGTTAATATAGACCAATAAACGCTGATTCTGAATATATAAGTTTTATTTAATAATATTAAACGCAGAGTTTTTAAAAAATTATTAAAAAGTCCATTTTTAGTCGGGTCGTCAAAACAAATTTTAGTGGTGACGTCACTGTTCGACGTGTCGTGACGTCACCGTAAAGACATTGTATGGGAATTATGATATGACACAAGCCATCGTATTAATTTATTCGTTTATTTACATACTGTTTACAGAAATTTAGTTTAGGCCTAAATAATGTTTCAAAAATAAAGGTAGATATCTCTTATTAGTTTATCTCTATTATTGAAAATATTCAAAAACTACTGCACAAAAGAAATAGTAATGCTATTTCTAGGGAGAATACTTCGAACAACGGAATTCAAAATGGCGGCAGTTGATCAGCTGATTGCCCGATCCTATACTAATTTTTCAGGAGTGATGACGTCACATGATTCACCATACGTACGGTGGTTTTCGGGGGATCTTGAAAAATTAAAATTTTGACAATTATTTTAACTATTAAAACTAACTCAAATAAAAATAAAAATGCAGTTATTTAAATTAGAAGGTTATTATAATTATTCATTAAAAAAAATTGGACTGGAGTTCTCTATTATATTAATTGATTACGATGTTTTGCAACATATTATAAATTTGTATCTGTGCTTTAAATTTTTAATTAAAAAAAAATGGCATTAAGCAACGTACACCAACCTCAATTAATATCCGTAAACAAGAAAAAGCTATTAAAGGTTTTCCTTTGTGAATATGATGAAAAAAGTTATATCTACATGGTTTACAAAGAGAAATATTGTTAAATCACCTACAAAACGACGCTTTTTCGGGCAATAACCACTTTTAAAAAAGTGAACCGCCATAATATAAGTATATATACGAGTATATTATTATTTCTACTTCTACATTTTCCCTCTATTGTGGAACGAAATAAATAGAGCGTTAAATAAGACACTCCAACGCGTATTGTCTTTATATTAGGCTTTGAATTGGAAAGTTGTGGGTTCAATTTCCGTAGCAGTGTAAATATATGTTGAGATCGTATTTTACATTTCATATACAAGCGTGTGTCGCAGTGCTGCTGGTCTGAGAAATGTTGTGTTTTTAGTTATTCAGAAAAAAATCCGCTTAAAATTTACGTCGTAAGTGACTCACTTATTTTCCTAGAAATAATAGAGGAAGAAAACGGAATATTTGGATTTGTAGGACAACAAATCCAAATATTCCGTTTATATACAGCATTTCAAATTTCCCCTATCGACATAAAGCGATAATTAGAAAATTCGCCTACATCCAACTATTTCTTACGGAGTAACATGAACAGCAAATAAATAAACATGAAACTATTTCTCATACCCGAAAACGACACGATGTTTTTTTTTTATATATATATTTTTTTTTATATGACCAATAATGTTATCATTTAACCATTAATTTTTAATGTATAAAAACAGTTAGTATAAACAAGGTCCGCTTTGTATTGCGTTACAGCTGTTTCGCATAATAATAATTACAAAGCAGAACTTGTTTATACTAAACTGTTTTTATACATTAAATGATAATATTATTGAACATATAAAATATATTAAAATTTTGAATGGAGTTTTTCAAAAAAAACTTAAGAACAATAAATAAAAATAAAAAAACGGCACAATCTATCTAATTAAAAGTTTACAAATACTGTATAGAAAAGTTAAAAGACAAAAAATAATGTTATACAGAAATTTTCAAAAAAGTACTTTCAGGTTAGGTTAGGTTAGGTTATGAAGGTTATATTATTAGGTTAGGTTGTATTGATGTATAAAGTTATTCCCTCAAAAATGAACTAATTTGAACCCAAAACCTTCAACATACTCCCATAAAAAAGGATCCCAACACGAGAAATTCAATATAAGAAAGTTTTCATTAGATGCAGGCGTATTGTATTAGTTTAATGTAACGTGATAACCCAACATTATAATATTTCCTGGGAACACTAACTTGAAATATAATAAATAAATAATAAATATAGTGGTTTTATACAAAGTAATAAGTTATTCATTATATGAAATATAATACTTTGCCTTTGTAAATATGAAGTTATGTTATATTTCCTTACAAAATGTACTCTTGTTCCGATGTTATATTACCATTAAAACAACTTGCTCTACCTTTATTAAAATGAATCGACAAACAGTGTAACATTAACTACCTATTATATTATTCATCCAGGTTTATACAAACGCATGTATTATGAAAATGTATTACGCTGGTATCCAAATGAAAGCAAAGTCTTCATATACCTTTTGGAAAACCAGTGAAGTTGTTTTAGTTTAGAGACCT
This sequence comes from Limnephilus marmoratus, assembly GCA_917880885.1. Lineage (NCBI taxonomy): Eukaryota > Metazoa > Arthropoda > Insecta > Trichoptera > Limnephilidae > Limnephilus > Limnephilus marmoratus. Next base: position 20,414,406 of record OU862923.1, on the reverse strand, counting down.
GCGGATAACAGGTCTGATATTAAAGACAATCTGCCTGTGGACAAGATATATTATGTTGAGTGGAGAAGTTAGAATTTGGTAACTTTCAAAAAGCAAAGTTAGTAGAATTTATTACACAAATATCGTTTTTACTATTTAGGTTCTTAGGATTTTTTTCTCTATCTACGTAGGTTTTAGAATATTAAATAATGTTTTATATTTTAGAACATATAATTTGGGAGGCAGGTATGGGTAGCGCCGCCCCGGGAACTATTTATTGCATAACCAACACCTCTGCCATAGGTCACTCCAAGTGGTTCGCTGCGTTTGGTGATTTAGCAGGGTGCCCGGGATTATGAGGTGAAATGTGTCCAGGTATACGTCTGCCCACCTGCTGCATGGTGTGCAGGATCGAGAGAGACTGGTTGAGGGAGATCTTTTATCATCCAGCCAGTATTTTTCGACCCATCGCCTTGCACCGCAGTTGGAGGGATGGATTCATATGTCCGTCACTCCTGGACACACTAAGCCTTAGTTTTCTACCCATCCTATTTCCTTCCCAAAACTTCCTCTCCTTCCTTTCCTTAAAATAAACCCTCCATACAGCATCTCCTATGATGACATAGGCTCTGATGGAAATTATTTTACTCAGGGCCTCCTATGTGGAGCTAATGTAAAAATATTTTTTTAGCGAAACTCAATCGAAAATCTGGAGACAGAAAAATCAGAAAAAGATATTGGCTCCACTGGGACTCGAACCCAGGACCCTTTGCTTACATGGCAAGTGCTGGTTCTACCAGCTCTACCAGCAGGTTCCGTAGCTCAGTTAGTAGAGCACTTGCCATGTAAGCAAAGGGTCCTTGGTTCGAGTCCCAGTGGGGCTAATATCTTTTTCTGTTTTTTTTCTGTCTTCAGATTTTCGATTGAGTTTCACCAATATTGTCTTCAATTAATTAAATATTATAATTTAAGATTTTACTCATAAAGTTAAAAAATAAAAATAAATAAAAGAAAAAGAAATTCTATTCGAAATAAAAGAAATCAGAAGATATTTTCATTAAGACTGGGCATTAATAAATGGAGGGTGTTAGGGGCACAAGGTATTATTTAAATAGATAAATTTATACAAAGTTGAAACCGTTTGGAAATAACATCATTTATACGCAAAATAAATAAGGGTTATACCCGAAATCGAGAGGAAATTCGAATTTTATTTGAAAAAAATGTGTTTTCTTCAAACTTTTCTAATAAACATGTGTGGAACTACCGGTCCGGTGCCCAAACATTGTTCAAAAAGTTATTAAATTTACATAATGACATGACTGTATGACAGTCAGTGCTATCCAACGGCTTAAGTGGAAAATTAGACTTTATAAGAAGGCTGCTTTTAACAAATTTGTGACATTTTAGATAGTTGATTTAGATCACGCTATTAAGGGTGGAATAATAATTGGGGTAGATAATCCAAAAAGACGTAAGAATTTCATTAGAAACTCTTTCTGAATTACGAACATAGCCGCTAGGTTTCAAACTTCAAAATAATAATAATAAAGACCGCATGGCTCCCCTGGCCTCTCAGCATGTTGGAATTAACTTTAGAATAATAAAATTATATTGGGCAGTACGTGGAAGGAAGGGAAACACATTTTCCCTTGGAGATAATGGAAAAAGTTCCTCAGAAGAAACAACCCTCATTTTGTATGGACATTAACCAGGCATCCTACAATATCATGGAAACCATTCAATGCTTGTTAAAAATAAGACATTCACATAACCAAGAACAAACAAGACAGTAAACATGTTTTTAAATATAATTCAGAGAAAGTTGTCTTCGAAACAAAGGGAAATTGCCCAATTCAATCTGTGGCAGCCTTAACTTCCCAGTATTTTTTTCGAGTAGGTGTACACTCAAAGAAACACAAATGAAACATTTTAATAGACCGGGTTTGAAAATTATTTTTTTATTTTAAATTTTTTTTTTTTTTTTTTATTTTATAAAATTTTTAATTAGTTACAGATATTTGTTTTTTTTTGCTACCACACTAGGCTAATGCCCATGTTGTGGTAGTCGTTCATTTAATATTTTAAATACGATTTAATAAATACTATTTTATTATAACAGATGATTAAACATATTAAATAAAAATTAAGAAATACTTAAAAGTAAGTGAGAAATAAAAAAGAAAAAAAATATTCATACTTTAAGGCAAAGTAGAAATAAAAATAAAAATTAAAATTGTGAAATACAAAAATTAATAATAAAAATTAAGTGTTAAGAACTCAAGTGTTCTGTACAAATATATAAATTAAAACATATGGGTATATAAATTAAAATTAAAACATAATTGATGGAAGGATCTAACCATGTTTCAGTCAGTACCACGGCTTCACAAATTATTGATGGTATGCAAATCCTGAAGTTATCTAGTTTTGTTCGAAGCCCACGTACATTTTGATAATAAAGGTTCCGAGTGTAGGATTTTGATAGTTTTTTGATGGAGCAGTCACAATTTTTGGTGTTGAGTTGACACATTTAATGGTAATATTGGTTTCGCCGTTTTTTAATGTAGATTCAAGTTCACTGCGTAAAATAGCCAGTTCATTTCTTTGGAGACTGCTGAGGTCGTTTGCTGCTTTAACGCCGTTCTTCAACTTTGTTCTGTTCATCAGAATAGATTTTGAAGTTTTTGAATCTTTAAATTCGATTTTAATGGGCCTAGTTTGGTCAGGTTTCTTGATTCCTAATCGGTGGATTTTAATATAATTGGGATTAAAGGTGTTTTCAAAACTTCTTTTTACTTGTTATTAATTGAGAAAAATAAAAAATCGCGTATTTACACGGATGTATTTTTAAGTATATTCCTAAATCATTCATGCTTTAACATTATCGAGAATACTTTTTTATTACACTTTGAAAAGAAGACGAATAACATCTTTCAGAGAACCTAAAAGTTTTAAATACAAAGCTTGTTAGCTAGTGTATATTCCCATGTTTTGAGCAGTCCAATCAAAAAGTTTTCCTTGCAAAGTTTCACGCTGTAAGAACAACCTTATTGAAGAGTGGTAACATAAAACGATTTGGAACACAAGCCGTAATATACCCAAACTTTACATATTTCCCGGAGCTGACTTAAGGTTAATTATTATTTTCTTCGTTATTGAAAAAGTTTATTTGTTTTTTTTTTAAGTAATGAAATAAGTTTCGCATTTGACGAGGCAATTAATCAAATAAGGTTTGAAAAAAGTTTACTTTATTTACTTAATTTATTCGTAATTGTGGGCTCGTCAGAATTTATTTTACAGATTTACTTGTAAGAGGGAGGTTATTTACGATAACCTCCGTTAAATATTACTAAAGTAGTAGTACGACATAAAAATGTGTCAAGGGGATGTTAATGCTAACCCAATGACTTGACAAAGTCATTCAAGAATGTGATTCTCCCACAGAGAATTTAAAGGTAATTTCCGAAGCCAATATTACCAACGTTTGTGCTTTAGACAGCGCGAGTAAGCGGAAAACGCACTAATTGAGAGACCTGATATGAGGTGCATCTGGGTTAAAATGCTTCTATAAACGTCATTATGGGGATGCTGATTGGTTATTGGTTCATTATTCAACGATGCACTCTTCCCCGTAAATGACAATTCAGAACTAGTGAACATGGCACCACATTATCACCATCAAGCGAATGGAATCTAAACATAATAACAATCACAAGGAACTCCAGTGAAAAATATTCTGGCTTTAAAAAAATATGTTCATATAGTATAGGCCAATAAACGCTTATTCTGAATATATAAGTTTTATTTAATAATATTAAACGCAGAGTTTTTAAAAAATTATTAAAAAGTCCATTTTTAATCGGGTCGTAAAAATACGCCGTCAAGGTGACGTCACTGTTCGACGTGTCGTGACGTCACCGTAAAGTCATTGTATAGGAATGTATGATATGACACAAGTCATCGTATTAATTTATTTGTTTATTTACATACTGTTTATAGAGATTTAGTTGTTGTGTTTATTTAGGCCTAAATAATGTTTCAAAAACTCTTATTAGTTTATCTCCATTATTGAAAATATTCAAAAACTACTGCACAAAAAAAATAGTAATGCTATTTCTAGGGAGAATACTTCGAACAACGGAATTCAAAATGGCGACAGTAGATCAGCTGATTGCCCGATTCTATACTAATTTTTCAGGAGTGATGACGTCACACGATTCACCATACATACGTTGGTTTTCGGGGGTCTTGAAAAATTAAAACTTTGACAATTATTTTAGCTATTAAAACTAACTCTAAAAATAAAAATAAAAATAAAAATGCAGTTATTTAAGTTAGAAGGTCATTATTCATTAAAAAATATAAAAAAATTGGACTGGAGTTCTCTATTCTATCGTTGTGTAAATTACTCAATTTTTTTTTACCTTCCTGGTTTCCTCTTGGCATTTTCTTTTTATGGATTTGAGGGTTTTGCACCACCCTCCCTAAAATACGTATTTTTAGTAAAAACATTCTTTACTCTAGTGAAAAATTTCTATACGTACACAAATATATCCACGCACGGGTAAATTACGAACAAACAACCCTTATTTTTTGTAAATATATATCACGGGGGTGTATGTAACTGAAGGTTGCGTATCCTGAGCCTTCAACCCGCTTAAAAGCGGTCACGGGAAGCGGAAGTGTAAAACGTGGCTCCGTAATAAATGGCGTGCTAACCGATGAATGGTGTGTTGGCATTACTTGCTAGGTGCTACCGGCACCGACTGTGTCCACCGCGAGAGGAACGAATTTGTATTCCGCCGAGGAACTTACTTAGTGAACTTACTCCGGCGTCGCTTAGGCCAAAGCTAGCGATAAAATACGACATTTGACAAACAGGGCGGTTTCGCAAGCTTACGCCGTCAAACGTTTAAGGGTATACAAAGTGCGCGAGCTCATTTTTTGAATGTGCCGAATTGGATCGGTGACAAGAAGTTATGGATGGACTCGCAAGTCAGGAAGGAAGCTCGTTATTTTTATTTCACGTCGGAAATTCAAGGAAGGTGAACTGAACCGTTTCAGTTCCGATAAAGTAGTGATCTGGGGTACTTTTCAATTGCGTACTGAGATCGCGGAAAATGTTTCACAGATTCACGCTCTAATAAATTTGGAATAAGTTTTCATCTCGTATCGTTAACAATATCAATCCTTGCCATTTTTAGACAGAAACTATTAATTCACTTCTGAAAATATTTTGGTGGAAAACAATTTAAAAAATCGTTTATTTTTTAATGGATTGTTCACTTTTCGCGGATGTCTTAGCAAAGGAAAACTCTTTCATTCTCAAGTTAGAGGTATAAGCTATGTAAGTGGATATCCATAAACCTAATAAATTGATGTCTTAGAGTTGAAAATAAAAATACAATGAATCTGAGATGCCAAAGGTTTTGTGGTGCTGTCATCTCTAGTTCATAAATTATTTCACAACAAAGTAATTAATATAAATCATTTTCTTGCAAAGTTAAACAACAAACTAAAGAATCTGCTTTCAGCAATGTATTGAACAAATTCAAGTAATTTAAATTTCACGCCCAGATGGGCTTTTACGTGTTATTTTTTTTAATTTCACAAAGAATTATATATACAAAGAAGTATTGCCTGAAATATGTTATAAAATAAATAAATAAATACCCACATTTACTAACTTAACCGACGAACTCGTAATGTATGTTATGTTAAAATGGGAAGAAAAATCGACGAAGTTCTCTAACAAGAGCCATAAACGAAATATAGGATTGCAAAACCATCTTACTTTTCACGGTATGCTGTAAGCGAGAAACTGTTTTTTTATGGTCGTAGAAAAAGTTTACAAATTTCACAAAAATTCCAGGTTTTCAGATAAATCTTGATTATTTAAAAATAAACTTTAGATGTACATGAAGTTACCAATGAAGAGACTATTTCAGACATAGTTAATTTTACCGCTTTCTTCAACAATACTACAAAACACGGCAATTTTGGAAATTACTTGAGTTTCGTAGGTTTTCTGGAGAATTTATTAAAAAAAATTCTTTTAAAATAAGTATTTTTTACAAAAAAGATCCTCCAAATACGTGGGAAAATGGAAAGATTATTAATAAAATTAAATTATTCGAACAAGAATTCCTGAAATGCTTTTTATTTATTTATTGATTTCCATGCTCGTACATACAGTTTACATATTATAATTAAGAATAAGAATGATATGTACAACATTAATATTACATTGGTTTATGAACACCTCACTACGAGAACCTGTGCTGAGGTGTTCATGTTTTTTGTAGGTAATATTGGTGTGCATTCATGTATTACCAGGTTACAGAATATTGCAAGATTTTTAAAGAAATACATAATGATGATGTACTTTAACTCACCGGCAGCCAACTGGGGCCGAAGGTAGACCCCAAAATCACCATCCTTCTTATATCTACTCAAATACATTAAACGTATTTTAAAAAAGAGAAAGGGATTTCTATGGTTTAAATGCCAATAAAAAAATTGCATGGGGTCATCGGCCGATCCACATGGTTACAGACGTTATGTTTGGAATCTTGGTCTGTCAATAGTTACTCGTAAATGATTTAAGAAAAATATTATAGAGTTTAGCGATTTAAAAAATGATTTAATTTATCAAATTTTCATACTGAAAATTCTAGGTTTAGGACCTTTTCTATGGACGCCACCTGTAAGTTTAAAATTCTCAGGCAGAAATGCCAGTCTTAAACGAACGATGTAAGTATGTTATCAGCATTATGACCACATGGGCAAAACTTCCGACCATTCCCACATAAATATCTCGGCGTTTTGTTTGATTTCACGTATTTGTATGGCAACAAAAGACAAAACCCGGTGTGGATACGCCGAGAGTTCTAGGAGAGTTTCAGGAAGTTCTGTGTGCCGAAATGTATTATTAATATTTCCTAGTATCGTTGTGCCACGACAAAATTGTATTATGATAGGATGGAAGTACTGATTTAATAAACTTTTCAACTGGGTTGACAGACTTTTGTTTATTTCAAGGAATTCTTTAAAGACTAAGAAAAACGATTTCAAACAAAGACATTTTATAATAAACGAATGGATAATGATTTTTTTTACATTAACTCCACACACGAGGCCGTCAGGAAAATAATTTTCCTCGGGGCCCATGTCATCTGAGATGATGTGTGGAAGGTCTTTTTGAGGAGAGGAAGGAATGAACATTGATTTTGAAGAGACTCATGTTGCAGGAAGGAGGAAATACAGAGGCCGGCAAATCATTCCACAGTTCCCGTGTGACAAATATCAACCGTGTACAAATGTTGGGCACACGTTTGGCGTGTTTCCCGACTCTGCACCGGTGCCAAAGGGATCAATGACGCTAGTTCCTCGGAAAATCTTCCATTGTAATACCGGTAGAACAAGGATAGCATTCCCACCCGACGTCTGTGCTCTAAACATTGCAATCCGTCTATTAAGATGGGAGAATCTATCAAACGGACCGCCCGTTTCTGCACAGATTCGAGGGTATTTTTCAGGTATTTTGGAGCTCCAGACCAGAGGTGGCTGCCATATTCAACCGATGAAAAATAATGATGATTATGCTCGGCTTTCAGAGGATGCACAATATTGCATAACAGAAAAACAAAACTCTTTGCATTACTTTAGGGGAACATAAATGAATCGAAAGATTGCCTAAAATACAATCACACAGATTAAATGAATATATCAGTCGATTTGCTTTTAATATTAAAAACTCAATGGAAATAAGATAAAATTAAAGGATAATGAAAATACAGATTTTTAGAGGTTAGAAGAAAATTACAATTCCCCAGTCTTATTCAGGTAGGTACCTACATACTTTCGACTAATAGAAAAAATATTTTATTAAATGAAGACAATATAAGCGAAACTCGATCAAAAATCTGGAAACAGAAAAAGCAGAAAGAGATATTGACACCTGGGACTCTAATGGATAAAAAATTATCCAGACACTATGTAGAGAGCATTTAGTTCGGGTTTGAATTATGCAATCATACATAAAGATAGTAGCCAACAATATATGTGTTAAGAAAATGAAGATAATGTGGGAAGTCGAAGTAGATAAAGTTAAAAATGACCGAATTTGATATCGACACCGTGGCGCAGTAGTTAGCGCGTTTGCTCGGAAAGCAAGAGGTCCTGGGTTCGAGTCCCAGAGGTGTCAATATATTTTTCTGTTTCCAGATTTTCGATTGAGTTTCGCTTATATTTTTTTCATTTAATTAAATATTACAATTTGAAGTTTTACTCATAAAGTAAAAATAAAAATAAAAAAAAATAAAAAAAATATTATATAATCATCTCCATTATTAAAAATCCATAAGCCAAAGTTGGCACTCCCCGCAAAACGGATACTAATTGTTTCTCATAAAACAAAATGCTGTAAGTACTGAAATCGACTTAAATGTATAGCATTTATGCTTTTACTCTAATGGAAGCTGCACTTAGCAAAACGAAGAACGCAGTACAAATTGCTAAATTGTTCGAGCATCCAGTCACAGGCAGAAGCGGTCAAAGCATCCAGAAATAAATATAATTCCCAGAGATAAATGAACTTCGGTATTAAAGGGCTGGGCCTGAATACTAGCGATGAAATAAACTAATATGAACACTGGCATGGAAGTGGAAACAGAAGCGATTAATGAAAATACTTAAAAATTATTATTAACCATAGACATCCAAATGAATAGACAAGCAGTTACAGATGAGGGGTAAAACCAAACTATGGAGAGCGAAGGGGGGAAAGATGACTGTCATTCGTTGAACAATCAATCTGACAGTATATAGGCATCTCGCATTACAATATCACCATTTAGTTCTTAAAAGCAAAATCTGCTTTGAATGAATAGACCTTTTTACATGGGAGCGCGAATTGCTTGCCACGTTCAAAACATATTTGCTAAGGCCAAATGCTCGCCCCAAAAAGACTCGCGCCAATACACATATCAATATTTTGTTTCCGTGTTTAGTTAAAACACTTTTACAAATGTTTCATAATTTACTTACCCCTGTAACCAGCGACGAGCACATTGGAGTACCGCCCACATTCGCTATGTGTACATTGATAGGTAGATATATTGTATAGCACAAGCTGCCGTTATTTCGTTAAATGTATGGATGTCAGCTTCTCGCTGTTCACGGCAAGAATGATGACGTCACATATTTTAGATTCAAGCGAGGCTATATCCCCTCCCCATGGAGCGAGCCGGTTCCAAGGAGGAGCTACAGCCGGCGCCATGTGGAGGGGGAAATAATACGTTTTTATCACTTAGGGCAGGTCCAGATATATTCATATGTCCGTGTTATTAACAGAAAAAACGATCCTAGTGTGTTGATGAACGAGTTTGTACCATTGTTTGTTTTCAGGCAAACTAAACTTTTTAAGCTTTTTTGACAAACGTCATTATTCTTATTAATCATTGGTGCTAATTATTATTAATAGTTAATGATCTATTATATTCAATTTTTATTAGTCAACGAAAAAAGTTGAATTGAATTGAAAGTCATCACATATTAAATTTTGACAATAAAGTTCATCGTACTTCATGAATGACAAAAGCTGTCAAAATGGCGATTAAAGAGTAGATAATTTGTAGAATGCTTGGACAACACTGACACCTAAGCAGTAAGGCATGGGGAATTCCAACACTTAATAATTTCAGCGGCGCTGGAGGAAACAGCCGAACATAATCCAGCCAGATATTCGTCTGCAGCAAGTTGGTTGTGAAAGCTTTAAAAAGCCTTAGGTCAACAAAAGGTCAAGCAATTCAGAAGACTATTTAAAAAAAATAACTTCCGACTACCTTTCAAAGTGCAATCAAATTCGTATTAGTTAATTTGGTAGTTTGCTTCTACATAGTTGAAATATCCAAATCAAAGTCATGTCATTCTCATCACATGCTACGAAGTGCAGAAATTTCTCTATTAGATGAATATAATACTATTCAAGCTAACTCGAACCAAATAAGAAGAAAATATTAAGGGTTCACGCCATCGATATAAAATAACAATAGATAAGTCTTCTCATACCTAATCTGAACCTAAAAATAACACCACCTAAGAGTAATTTTATAATACAATCCCCCATCAAATTTCGATGCCTCACTTCGAAAGCCTAAATATAAATACAAGTCCCCTACACCTACAATATAAAACAGAGTGCAAAGTCATCGCTCAATCCCATGTATTAATTTGTTAATTTATTGGCCAATAGCAAGTCTGAAAAGCATTGCGTCACAAGGTATAGAGATGATTTTCACAACCCAACTTGACGTAAACTTATTGTACGAGCTTCTAAAAGTGTCAGCGAAGAACATTCATTTTGTGGCAAAAGTGTGGTCTGTATTTTTTTTGCGTGACGTAGTACGATTGTTTTGCTAGAAAGAAACATAAGATTTTTATGAATACTTACTTTTATCGATACGCCGTCTTGATGCTATCTATAAAGTATATATTCAATTAGCTGTTTAAGTTGTTAATTGAGAGCCCCTACTAAAAATATTTCTAACTGTCTCTATTTCGTGTATGAAAAATAATATTTGGTACTAGTTGAAAGACAAATTTGCTCCGTGCAGACCAACATAATGAAAAAGGCGATGCTTCTTCCGAAATTTCGACTGCGAGATAATGCACTATCTTTTTGGTAAATATTTTCTTTTAAACCAATATTTTTGGTTTCAGTGTTAATTTTAAGGTTCACACATCCTGTCTCGAAATTACTTGGTCGATGGTTCTGCTATGTTCAGCTCTGCGCTGCGCCCGGCGCTGTAAGACGCGTGTAATGTTGTCCATACCTTTCGTCTGACAACATTACTGTCACCTAAATATTGCGACAGCGTGAAATAACGTGCTTACCACACATATATATTGCGTGGAATTGGCACATTGAAATCGTTCAAGGCTGTTAGGCATACTTAAAGTGCTGTAACCGGCTGTAACGAAACTATGGACCTCTTAGAATCCGTCCATAATTTAAGGTAAAGGGGTTGTGAGAGTGGACTGAAGTGAAATGAAATGAACCTTTCTGACAGACGGCCTAGGTCATTTTGCGTAAAATATCTTTATGTGTATGTGCTACCAAACTTCACGTCTTCCATTCGGTTTCTCGCAACATTTTTTTCATACCGATGTGCACTTGTCGGTGTAGAAACACGCTTGCATTCTTAGATATTTGTGACACGAAATAGGACGCGGATTCCAGGAGACTTATGCAGTGTCATATTTTAAAAACAATATACTTTTTTTAAGGGCCGCAAACCGAATTTCTACCGATTTCTTACATATCTCCCCTAAACATTTGAAGTTTTTAAGCTCTTAAAAAATATATGTTATTTTTGAAGATAATGTCTAGACGCTGCCCGCGCCGAAATGCAAATTATATGAAATTCCATCGATAGAAAAAAATCGCAAAGTATGCTCCAAAAATTATTAAAAATAAGTCTGTTTCTACTCTCAGAAATTATATTTGTGAAAAATTCACAACATTTCTTTAAATGATACTTAAGATGCTCCCCGTGAGGTTTTTGCTCTATTTTAAACGAGTCGTGTTTTATTAAACATTTTCGCAATTTTCGCATCGATTTTGCCGCTGTAAATATTAGTGCTCTCCTCTAACTTTCGTAATTTCGTATCTCTCCGGTTTCGGAGCCTTAAATAATATATATAATCAAAAACTTAATTTCTTTAAATGCATTTGAGGATTCCCTCACATATTGATTACGATTGGTTAGGTAGATAGTAGGTACCTACCTCAAATCACTGTTTTATTTATTTTTCCTCTTCTATCATAAAATCTTGTATCACTAGAATAAATTTAGAAGCCCTTTTTGGGGCATGTAATTAAATCAACGCCTTTTGTGGGGGTAATAATGTAAAGATTGCAGCCGATCTTCATAAAAGAGATTTAGCATTTGTCTTGGTACGCAGTATTTAAGCTGGAAGCAGTATTTAAGTTTGAATCTTACATCATTTTTTATTTAACCAGATACATATGAGTATATCTCATCTCTTCTTCTCATTGTCCTATTCGAGTCGAGGACCCATCGCCTCGACATTGTTCCTCCAGGCATTCCTGTCCTGGTTAATTTCGATTACATCACATTTTCTAAAATAAATAAATAGAGTTGCTTTTAAATTTTGTGTAATTTCACATCTTAGTCGATTTACAAAGAATAGAAATAAGAAGTGTTTAAAAAATGTGAAACAACTACGTAAGAATATCTTTGAAACATTCTGGTACATCTACCACCAGACAGAATTATAATCGTTGTTTCGGAAATAATATTTCTGGTAAAAATTTGTGTAAAATTAATTATGACACGTGATCAGTTCACTCTGGTACCTTAATCATTTTAATGAAATGATTTACTCTCTGAAAAGCTCTTTTCAAGAAGATATTGGGACAGGTATAATAAATCAATTAGAAACAGCACAATTCATCAGCAAAATTATATAACCGCTAGGTAATCCTACGAAAAGTACACAAAGGAATAAATAATATGACGGTGAGGTACCTAATAGGTACTACCTACCCTCGCGTTATATTGGCCTCACTCTAATTAACATCACGTTCATTTATTTGTACCCAATTACCATCATCAGATTACTAAACAAGCCCTCTAATAATAATGAGAATCAGTCAATGAGATTGGATCTATTGATTGGAAATATATTAGAGGTATTCTGGAGTATAAATGTAAATGAACATAAAATTTTACCATCAAATGGTAAACATTGTTAAGAATAAGAAATAATTTAATCCAGTAATATAATTATATCGTTTCATAAAAAACAACACTTCGCGGTGTAGCATAATAAACGAAGTAAAATAAAGATATTTTTACAACACTACCTATTTATAAATATTTTAGAACGCAGACTAGCTCGTGCTTGGATCCAAGTTAGTTCGTTTAAAATAACCCTGGTTAAAAAAGCTTAATAAGATAAGCAAGTAAAGTACGGACACAAGTGAAACCTAGAAAGTGTCAACCAAAAATTTTATGAAATTTTAAAACAAAGTTACCATCCAATTTAAAAGGATTAAAACTGTTTTGGGCTTATAAACCTTATTGTAATAAATACATAATCATGGAAGAAGATAATTTCAACAACTGATGAAATATGAAAGAGACAAGGATACAGAAAATTAAAAAAAGGTGACGGTCGCAACTGGGAGTCTTTAGTCTTACCGGCACTTGCGTCCCTACCAATTGAGGTATTGCCACATAATTACGCACTGTTGATGAAAGTTGATGAATATTGATGTAGAGAAACTTAATGCTTCCATTTACAAGGCAGGTACAAGAGATGCCAATAAATAAATGGTACAATTATTAATTCAAACATATAAATTCATAATACAATCGTTAATATCGTGGTTTATCATAAATTCCAACTAATCCGCCATAAGTGGGCACTAAGTCAAATGTTGTGGAATATTTAGGGAAGTCTGGCCACAAATAAACGGAAAATTATGCGAGTGTTCGTTAAGCATCTTGAATAAGATTATTTGTCTGAAACGAAAGGTTCATTTAAAGAAACCTTTCAAAAGAAATGAAGGCTTTGTTTTTGGATTTGTGAAAAATGTTTGAAAAAACAACAAGGGTTGGAAAATATTTATGATGTTTTTGGATATATCTAGCTATTTACAATATTAAAGGTGCTGAAATGTACAAATATTTTACAAATGCTAAGATAAGTAGAGATAAAATAACGAAATTTTGTCGTCATCGTTTGGGTGTGATTTTTATTACATTAGTCGTCTAAATGCTTCGTAGCAGCATTTAACAGGCAATTAGGAAATGGTGAGACCGTGCGAGGAGTTGTAACGAAGTTGAGCGAAATAAAAAAACTGGAGTGAATGAGAGATTAAAAATTTCAAAGTTGTTAATAGCTGCAATAGAGTTGTACCAAAACTTTAAGACAATATTAGGCATAAAAGACAATCGAGCCTAAATTACAATTCACACTAAAGTGACGATAATGCAGCTACCGCGGACGTTTCACGTAGAGTGAGTAGATATTATAGGAAACGAATTCATGGATAACATAATAATGAAACCAAATTTAACGCCTAAAAACATAATAAACACTTGTCTTATGTAAATTTGCTTCAATCTTCTAGAAAATAGCTGTAAAATACAGTACATTTTACAAAAAAAAATAGAAACCATATTTCGTAAATAAATTTAATTCAAATTAGCGCAGATGGTAATAATAATGAAGTAGGCGTAAAAACTTTTGCGTTCTCGCAGACAAGATTTCACAAAGTGACTTTGAAGAACAAAATTACGAGTGGCAACTACTGTTGACGTGTTTGTGCCGAGATTGTAAAGAAGCCCTCACTATTCATAATGTTTTTGATGTTCATGGAATTTAAATATGAGATAAATCGAATTAATGACTTTAATCCTGGGAATTCCTGGAAATAAAAAAGACTACATCAATTTGAATAATTACTTTTTCACAATCTTAGCACTCCAGCTTGAAAAAGTCAACAGTCGCCGCTGCTAAGAATAACGATCCGGATAATCCACCGGACCAATCAATCATCCTGTTGGAATTTTCGGCCATTCAGGGAGATGAGAGGAAGTTGGGGAGACAAGGAAGGTAGAGAAGCCTAATCAGCATAAGCTGGCAGGACAATAAGCTTCTGGCTGTCAAAAATTAACTTTAGCAACTAAAATAAAGTCCGTAATTCATATTTTTAAACACTTAATAGAAAACTTTTTCAAATACGAGTATATTAACACCACACAGGAGGCCGTGAGGAAAATAATTTCGTTTCGATGCTATATGGGAGATCTTCTTAAAGAAAGGAAGGAGAAAAAGTTCTGGGAAGGAAAAGGGTGTGACGTATGGGTAGGGATGTAGGGTCAGTGTGTCCAGTCTTTCCGGTGCAGGTCCAGTTTGTTAATGTACCTCAAGTAACCATTCGACTTTTTGAGGAACGTTTTTTAAAGTCATGTTCTTTAATAAGAATTTAATATAACGAAATAAAGAATGATGACATTGTAATTTAAAGAATGTAAAAGTTTTAAGTAATAAATCCATACGTAGGGTATTAAGGGAAGTAGGTACTTGATTTACTTTGATTCCTGACATTATTTATTATTAACCCCTCATCAACTTAATTTACCTTTTAACACTAAATATAAAACTATAAGTGGAAAAATTGTCCTTTATCATTGACATCACCTTTTAACACTAAATACAGAACTGTAAGTGGAAAAAATGCCCCTTTTTATTTGACACGTGAAGGGAAAATACATAAATCAACGATGATAATCGAACTGGTAGGTACTTATATTTTTGGCGTAAGTTGGACAAAACCTTAAAAAAAACATTGAACTCATCCGGTCAGTGGCTGAGTTGGCATCACGTTTGGGTCCCACCCCGTCGGGTGTTCGATTCCCCGGCTGGCTAAGTCACCTCCATCAAGACACAAGCAACATTTCCGCTTACCGTGATGGAAGTAGGAAATTTCAAATATTTGTCAAGTTATTCGTAACCCGGGAATGCTTGTCTTCCTTTTAAAAAAATACCAGTCGACAAAATGACGAGAACTCAGCAGGTGTCTCAAAAACCAAAAAAAAAAAGGTTAAACACAACCGCCATGCGCACGAGTCTAGCGGCCACTAAGTTCACAAGCGAGAGCTATTGTAGGTACTCTCTGTAGATGCATTCAAAAGAGGCAGGTATTTTGATGTTCGCCATTTTGACGAACATTAGCCATCTAATGTTAAAGTAGGAAACGCGGAGGCATGGAAACAACTCTTACCAACCGGGATTTTAATGACGTAAGTATGAATAGGTACTATAAAATGATAACAAATGAATTTTGTATCTACTAAAACACGTGCACTTGTAATAATCATCACAACATTAAATATGTAGCCCTACGGCAACAGTTTTTTGATAACTTTGGCAATTTTTTGAGTATTTTTTATGGGAGGATTTCAACTAAGATATTTACAGATAAACATCTTGTAAACTGGGTTTCTTCTCCAGTGGGAATCGATATATTGGTCATTTTATGAGGGGCAACCAAGGCAAGATTACCAAACTGATAAATTCAGAGGAAGATTGATAGCAGAGAAACACGCCGCACCTAATGACCTAAAACTCAAATTATTGGCGACCACAGTACAGTTTAGTTCTTCTGAACCGATGACATCAAACCTTGTGTAGGAGAAGGCACCAGAAAAAACGAAGAAGTGGGCATCGATTCCACGATCCTAACTAAAATAAAATCATAGATTTTTTACTTTTGTTGTTTAGACTTTGAGTGTAGGCGTGATAGGTGATCTTGCAGATCTTAAATAATACGCGCGTGGACGAAATGAAAATTTATTTGCACAATACAAGTCTTTAAGCTACGTGCTAGCTATTGGAGCTGTCTGTAAGTAAGGAGGGCCAGCAGGAACATCCATCACCTTTTATACACTGTTTCTGGCATCTCGCTCTTGCATATTTGAAAAGGCAGGCGAGCCACTAAAACCATTCTCACAACTTTCATTAAAATTTATCATTTATTTGCAATACGGTTTTCCCGCGAGACCCTCACTCGAAGCACCAACGATATAAAATTTCAAACAATGATTTAAATGTCAAATAATGAATTAAAAACTTTGGTAATGAAATACCTTTATAAAAAGAGTCGAATGACGATAAATCGGATTTTTTTTTAAAAAGAAACAAGAATTTGTATTTCATATACTATCGCAATGTTTGAGTGACCATTTTTTTCGCCATCGCCCATCGGGTAAAATATTTCAAATACTTTCCTTTTACGTTTTAGAAATATTTAAAAGGGGAAAAATATTCGTAAGGGAGCTTTTCATTATTTCATCAGAGTGGGTGTCAAACCACCACACGAGCGGGTACTTAATTTTATCGGAATACCGCACGGTATTAAAAACGTGCGTCGATTTCTCCTGAGGTGACATCCCGAAGATTTATGATATTACCTAAGTACGTACACTTTTATTTAGTCAGTGAAAATATACAGAAAAGTCTCATAAACACCTAATAAAATAAATATTATTCAATATTCATCATGATTTTTGAAGTAAAACTTCTTTACGCACGCTTGACTTGGGGAGTAAGCTGGTGAATGCGTGACGAGAGCGTTACGAAAAGCGAGGCAAACGGTAGTTCAGAGATATAAGTTAGTGAAGATAGAAAGAGAGAGAGAGAGAGTTACGTTTCGTATATTACTGTAGGGGCAAGAGAGAGAGGTGTGAGCATACATTTTCTTTCCCTCTTTCTCTCATAGCCAGTAACGTTTCGTATATCTAAGACACAGTGCAGGCCTATTGTCTGTATCACGCTGTAGGAGCACGAGAGAGCGAGCAGTGCGCGCGCACTTTTTTTTCTTCTATCATATAGATAGAGCTAAAGAAGTTTTACTTCGGTCGTGTGGTCTAAAGCACACACTTGAGACTGCGGCATCCTCAATGGGGGTTTGTTGTGAGGCGAAAGTGGTAAAGAGATTGGATGAGTGATAGGAAGATTAGGAAGTACTTGGCTTTTCTTTCATATCGGGTCAGCGATCACTACGGTGAAAGCCATTTCGAGCAACTGTTCGATTCTGAATGGTGGTCTTTCATCAGGGCGTTACTGAGAGTATATACGACTGCGTTGACATTTAAAAGGCTTATACACTATAGAAGATAAACATAAAATTCCACATTTTAAATAATAACAATAATGTTCGATATTAAAAATGAGTAACTGATTTATAAGAACAGTTTAGCCTACATAAAAATTCTGTACAAAAACGGTGAGTTTAAAGCATGTTTCTCTATAAAAAAGATCGGAAAAAATTCGTGCCATGGTATAAACGGCCACTGTTTATGTATCAACGTCCTATATAACAGTTTGGAAGCTACTTTCGTAAGACAAGAACCCCATCAACAAGCCAACATCGACCGTAAAGCAACTACCATCTCCCACCTACACGAAATTTACAATAGGCGGAAAAACAATATACGGCATAGTTTATTTTCTAAGATGTTTGAACATTCTACATTATACGTACTCGTAGATGCATAAATATTTCGAGCAGTATTAGATATACGATATATTGGCACAAAGCCTATTTTAGCAACTGCTATAAGATGGGGACATTTGTTTGATAAAAGAGTGAGTTCCGAGAAACCTATTGGTAGTTCATGGTCGGTGTATTTTGAATATAAAAAAAAAAACAAAAAAGTACGAATATCGTACTAGCCATTATTTAGTTCACCAAATCGAGCAATCAACATCAGATCACCCAGACTTGACCGAGTCCATATTTGAAAAAATAATTTCAAAATCTGCCTTTATGGTCCATGAGAATTGAATCCGCTATATTCATACTTGAAGTCGTTCTTTAACTTTTAGGATAAACGAGGGACCTCCGCATCACGTGCAAAAAATATTAACATTAAATTGCTTTTCTGAATGTCTTTACATACATACATTCTAATTCAATTTTAAACCCGTTTTGTTCTTTTTTTTCATTCGAAATATTTTGTTTGTTGTTACTTGGTCGTTACAGAATTTTTCTTATTTTCATAAAGAGCTTTAAAATTTTCATTTAGTATTGTTTTATTAAATAATAAATAATTTAACCTTTGGCACACCAAGATGCCAAAAAGGGGGTGACCATGAGGGGTGACTTGTTACCCCACGCAATAAAATGCCATTTTTTTAAATTTATTCATACAATTTGTTGCAAATTATTAATGTGGCTAACACATTTAATGTGTTATCAACAAACGTGGCCTCCGATGAACGACCAGGGTATGGAACTGGCTTACCACGTGTGCAGAGTGATAAGCACCGAGAGACATCGTATGGCGGGTGACATGCAGATTACCTTACCCCCTCTCTCAGCTTTTGTAATAACGCGAGCGACTGAGAGTGCACGCACTAACCACAAGGGAATCACTGTATGAGTTCAATAGCGGATAAAGCTATGGTTAAACAACTAAAAAAGATTCCAGTACGCAAGAAATATTATTTGTAGTAAGGTATGATACCGGATAATTTCAGGTCAGTGGCCGAGTTGACATCGCGTTTGGGTCCCATCTAGGTAGTGTGTTCAATTCTTTGGCTGGCTAAGTCCTCTATCATAACACAAGCATTTTCAACATTTTCGCTTAACGTGGTGGTAGTAGATTTTCAAATATTGTCTGTTTTTCTTTCAAAAAATTCCTACATATTAAAAAAATTATAAATTCAATCATTTATTTTCAGTTAATTTTTTGAATGGTAATTCATGTGTTTATATGTTTTGTAAATATCAAAAATATCTATTTAAAATTAAAAACAAGGGATAGTAAATCCAGAGATTTTTGGTACACCTGTTGGCAACAGGAAGGTTAATGAAATTAAAACAAAACTGGCGCTCTTTACCGCTACTCCGCGTATATCGTAAGCGTCTAGAAAATACCTAATTACTGTAATACCGATATAACAAAGTAGCCCATAAGGCTTCTTAAGAGCGTTTAACCAGCCAGCGGACGAAAATCCACATTTCGTCGAAAGTTTTTCTTCTGATCGTGCAGAGCGGTTACAATGAGAAAGATTGATTATTCTCCGTACCAGCTTTTTTAAATTATAACTCAATATCGAATTTATTTCAATCCAAATTAGCTTTAATTTATACCTTCATCCAAAAATGCTGAAAGGCGTGATGATAAAACTATTAAAATAGTGTAATTTTTGTAGTTATTTTTTGATTATAAGTATTTATCATTTTTCAATAATGTCTAAATTTAATAAGAATGTTAAAAAAATCTGAAATATATTAGTTTGTAAGTGCGCAAATAAATACACAAATGGACCAATTTTCGTCAAGAAAAACATGTACGTACATATTTTTTAATGATTTTATTGAAACTAAAATTAAAATTCTAATACATAACTTTGCTAGATAATGTATTGATTTATTTTACTGCATGATTACATTATTTGAAATGGGTGTGGTATAATACAAAAACTTTTTTGAAAATTTAACAAATCTGCCAACGACCTATGGAATAACCTTATTATACTAAAAATTAAAAAAAAATCTAAAAATTTATTACATAACTATGCTAGATAAAAGAACAATCTTTCGAAATCCATTTATAATTTTTTGTGGAAAAGAGTCAATACGTCTAAAAACTTTTTTGAAAATAACGTATTTCCGGCTTTCTCTGGTAATGCCCTCTTAAGAAGATCCGGAAATTCCGTGCGGTTTTATTTCACCCCGCGTAGTTTAATCTGTTCGCATATCATCCCCTTTAGAAATCTACCTACTAGATGAGGGCTGAACAATATCGGAGCAGCACTCCCCGGAGGGTGGTTTGAATCTTAAATCTGTTATTTGTGAGGCATGTTCCGCTTTAAAATTCAAGGAAATTAGTGACGAAGTTGGAACATTCAGAATTCAGATCTTCGGGCTATTTTAAAACCTCACCTGAGGAACAGACCTTTAATTAAATATTTTCGAATCAAGAAAGCACAAACATGTAAAACGGTTCAAAATGTTTACAATCTTTATTAAGTCTTGCATTCATACATACGTCACTCCTGGACACAACTTCCTTTCCTTAAAAAGACTTTCCAGACAGCATCTGCAAAAATTGTATTCAAAAAATATCCTGCTTTATCAATTTAAAAATACACACATGTTTGAAGAACGAATAAGCACTAGAGCCTTAAGAGAGTCAAATGTAAAATCCTTTAACATCCCAATTTGTCAAACCTCTTATGGGCAAAGAAGTTTTAAATATAATGCAACAAAGCTGTTCAATTCTCTACCTCCTGAAATTAGAAACACGCGATCCAAAAATGCATTTAAAAGTAAAATCATTGATCACCTCAAATAAACATTACCATCACGAGTATTTAATAACATACTTACCTTTATACCTACTGTGTGTATATATATGTAACCATGTAGCTACTGTAATCTTCTATATATATGTAACATACTTGAATTGTATATTTAAAGAACAAAAGATTTTATATCAACCTGTCACTTTCATAATATTTTTCAAAATATTACTTAAACAAAATCATAGATAACCACTCTGTAAATTGCCATCTCAACACAGGCGTTTCACACCTAGTGAGATAATTAATGTAATATGAAAATAATGAAATAAAAAAAAAAAAATAAAATAAAATCTCTAAAGATGACACAGGCCCTGATGAAAATTATTTTCCACGAGGCCTTCTGTTTGGAGTTGACTTAAAAAAAAACAGTTTTTCCTCCTGATAGCATACATCTATTACGGAAATGTGCAATCAACTATTGTTACAATCCTAGATTCTATTTCATGATTTTAATTTTATCAAACAAGCTAAATAGAATTTGATAGAATTAACAGTCACCAATTTATAAAATATGTATATATTTTACGTTGCCTTTACATTATAATAAAGTAAATATTTTTCGATGAAAATATCGTATTTGTGACGTCAAGATGTAGTTGAATTTTACAATTGATGAACACTATTGTTTTTTTTTTGTTAAGTGGATGCTTCATAAGAGTCCCAGCTGCTCCCGTCTGGAGCCAGTGAGACTATAGTATCCCCAATTGGGGTATGTTGTGAGGCTGAAGGTAGAGGGGAGTGCAATAAGATGGGGAAAAGGAAGATGGAAATGTACCTGGCTGTTCAGATCTAGTCACCAAACACGGCTAAAGTGATTACAAGGAACCTTTAAATTCTTTGGTAGCCTTAAACCAGGGCGTTACTGAGAATATCTTTCACTCTGGAACGTGCCGCAAATATATCATATATTGTTTCAAATGAATTAATTGTGAAATAAAACAAATTAATAAAATAAAATTTATTTGCGCACGCCGGAATTCGATCTCGCGACATTCAGATTGCGAATCAAGTGCCTTACCCCTCGATCACGGAGGCCGCCAGGCCGTTTCTTACTGTCGTTCACAGTCGCTGTGCGTACATGCTGCACACTAATCTAAAGGAATTGTTCTGTAACTTATCGTAGAAGTATGTCCCCAACCCCAGTTTTTCAGAGGTGTGCCAGGTCAAGCCACTCTCGACTCAGTAACCTCGGTGTTCCTCTTTTACCACCACCGCCTCTCTTCTGCAATACGAAGAAGATGATTCACACAGTACACATACATTATCTATACTAAAACACGCCGTATTCGGCTGGCAATGCAATACCTTTTTTTAAGAAAGGATTTTTCGAGGAAAAAGATAAGGACTGTTGAAATATGATCACACTGAAATTTATAATAATTTATTTATAATTTAATGGTGTCTGTGAAAGCTTTTCGAAGTAAACCGCGTCCTTAAAAACCGTCCGTATTATGAATATCGCAACCAATAAAGCCAGCGCGCAGCGGCTGTCGGGGAACGGAGCTGGTTGGACTAATATTACTTTCCCAGATTTATGGGCCGAAAAGCCGACGCTGAAATCGTGATTTGAACAAAAAGCGGATTCCAGATATGAAAAAGAGAATCAAATTATATATTCCTACCTCCCAAACCACTCGGACACCTTTACAGCCATTTCATTTAGGTCTTTTCAAAGATTTATCAATCTGAGCCCAATTTCGGATCATTTACATACCAACGGAGATAAAATTAATACTGCATTTCAATTCAGTTTCCATAATACTTATAAAGCGATTTCATTTCTTGGCATCTGTCAACATAATTAATAATATGATAATATCTCTGCAGGCCTTGGAAAGGTGTAAATATTTTTTGCGCGAGGTAAAAAAAACAAATAAAAATGAACGGTGGAAATATTAATTGTTGGCCGATAATATAGAGTTTCCTGCCAGCGACAGATGATTGACGATACTGCATTTCCGAGCACAAACTGAAAATCATTTTTCAATTAAAATCAAAAGCCGAATTCAACAATAATAATTAACTACTCGTAGTAGTTATTGCATTTTATAAAGATTTTTTTTTCTTCAAACTTAACAAAAATACTTTTTGGCATCATTATTAATACAATGATAAATAAATAGTTAAGGAACATATAAGATGTTAAAATAATAATAATTATTCAGAATTTGCCAACCATATTTTGGAAATAAGTTTTTGATATTATTAACGGTCTTAAAAATTTACATACTAACACTACGGGCATACAAACAGATAATTAAGAAATTTTAGAAATTAGAAAAAACGAAATTAAATATTACAAATAACCAAACATTTTTTTTAAAATAGCCATCTTCGAAATTTTATTTCTTATTAATACTTACAATAATTATAATTATTTATTTTATTATTTAAACTACCCGTTTTTATTGTTTGTTTTAAAAAGTTTTTTATTATCTAAATGCAATTTTATATATCATTAAATAATTTTTATATTTAATTTTATATAATTATTTTTATGAGATTTTTTAAGCAATTAATCACCTCTCCTTCTCGATATTTTGTCTTTGTTCTAATTTATTCTAATTTGTCTATACTTGTTTGTCTTTTTATTTAAATTAATATTTGGCCTGATGAAGATAACATTGTTATTGAAACATGTTGATATTGTTAATTATATAGTGGTGTAAACGAAGTAATTTATTTTTCATTATGTATTTTTTTCCTATTAAAATAGTGAAATATGACACAAACCAAATATCTTTTTTTTTTTTTAACAGCCAAATGAACACATTTCAAAGCTCATGGAATTGATGTATCGAACTTTCATAACACCAAAGCTCTCCGATCTAAAGTAATTACTTATGAAACTTCACACATTATGAAAGACTGATTGTCTACGTCATGGTTGATAAATATCTATCAGAAAAAACAACTTTTAGGGATTCTTGTGCAATTAATAACTGCAATAAACCATTATTCAGAATGCTTATTGATTCCCAAAGCGTAATCTTTTCGTTTACTCGGGATAAAATGTAAGCAAACTGAAAGGAACCCTTTCTATTCTATAGTAAAATCGTGAATAAATATCGTGTTCGTCGTATGTCCAATATCCTGACGAAACTTCTGACTTCGGACAGTTTGGTGAAGCTGATATAAATACTAAAATTTCTTCCAGACCCCTGGTCAGATTTCCGATACGACACAAGTGCGTGTTGCTGTCAGCAGGAATCTATGCGTATAATCGGATTGGACACGTCACTCTCTCTTTCCACAACCTGCATTCCTTCAAAATATCCGAACACAAATTATTATTCAGGGTGTTAAACCTTGTTGCAAAGTATCCAAAGAAGACGTATCATTGAGACCCTTAGATGAGTTGGTTGAGACCTATTCAATCCATAAAAACTTTTGCAGTTATCTGGAGCACTACGGTCATCCGAAAAAAACAAGGTGCTTTAAAATAATAAGGTGAAGAAACAACAATTTAAAAATAGAGTCAAATTCGAAAAGCAATAAGAATTGGGTATACTAATGAGTTATAAGCAATCTATCTTGCATCCAATAAACGGGTTGCAAAACAAGAATACAAATTCACGAAACTCTTTATCCATTGCAAATCAATTGAAGTCTTGTGTCGAATTTCAACAAAATTGCATTCGGAGAAATTCGATTGAACCAAAGAAGACTGCAACAAAATAAAGCAGAAAGAAAAATGGGACAAAACAAATAATGAGTCGGGAGAGAAATTCGTTCCTTTCGGTGAATTCAAAGTTGTTGGCACGAATCAGAGAGCTAGTTGAACACTACTCTACTTTAAATCTAATAAATACTTTTATATTTGTTGGAGTCCATTGTACTGACCCCTTTTAAAATACTTCTACTGAGAAGTTTGTCAAATCAGAGGTTCAGCAAGAGGTCTGTAAGTTTTTGGTTACCGTTCATTCCGATTGCGAAAGAAAATAATATTTCGGGAAATTTCAAACTTTTTGTGATTTATACAGTCTGCAAGTGGCATTTTTTTATTACAGGGTTGTAAGAATTTTGAAAGAACTACGTGAAAAATAAGCGAAAAACATGGTTTAACTAACTCGTGCTCCCTAGAAAGATCAGAGATAATCTTAGGGATTACTCACGGTTTCGACAACATACCAAGAATTCCAATTACCTACCATTCTGTAATCTCATCATCCTAAAACAAATGTTTCTTTTAATTACAACACCATAAACACCTAGTTTTCAAATTGTTTCATTACAATTTGGCTCAGACACAAAAGTTCGGTGTCACCAACGCAGTTGAACATAAAAAGACAGAATCACAATCCATTTTCAATGAATTACCTCTGAAATTCGCATTCAACTATCGAAATGACCTCTGCATAGATTTTGCAGGGCACATTCATATTTTTGTGGAAAATAACAAATAAAAATAATATACCTAAATACAAATAAAGTAGATAAATGAAAAAATGTTACTTTGATTGAACCACTTGTATATGTGTTTAAAGCCGACCGGTTTCGGAACGACCGTTCCTTCCTCAGGGCAAACGTATACTAATTTGACAATTACGAAAAAGTGGGTGGGAACATTGCATTATTATTAAGGATTGTGGTAGGGGTGGAGGCGTGGCTAGGGATTAATTTATTTTATTTTATTTTTATTTTTTATTATTATTGTACAACAGAATAATTCCAATTACAGTACAATTTAGTTACCCTATCAGCATTTAGGCAAGTGTCTCTTCAATAATGTTTTTAAGGCATATAAAAAACAGTCACTTACATCCAAATGGTTTGCAATTTCATTTAACAGCACCACTCCTCTCGTCATGCTATGCTTTGCCAAGACGTCTGTTCTGCGGTTCGGTACTTTAAATAAGTCATGATGTCGACTTCGGCTGTAGTGGTCTGGTACATATAAGTCATGGCATCCCAAGAGAAATGGGCTATCGATGAAATTGTTCCAAATTTTGAAAGACAGAATAGCAAGACATGCTTTCCGCCTAGTTTCTAGACTCACAGAATCAGTTTCATCAAGAAAGTTTCATCAAGCAATATGGTGCATGAACCTTGGTAGGTTCCATGTTTCCGCATATAAACATACCTGAGGAATTTCTTCTGGATTTGCTCTAACATATCAATGTACTTCTGGTGGTACGGTGCCCAAACATCGCTCGCGTACTCCAGCTTGCTTCTCAGTATGCCATCGAATAACGCTAGCATGGCTAATGAAGAGTGGGTGGAGGAAATAAATTAAATAAATTTACAAAAAAATATTATTTTATTGCAACATAGAATTGGCCTTTTCATCTCAAGGATTTTAGTTTAATTAGTTCGGTCAGCGTAGATTTTTGAAAACAGCCATAAGAATTGAGAAAACTAGATGATAAAAGCGAGTTAACATCCTATAACCAATGAATGATTTTAGCGGGTTTTTACAGGCTTGCTGAAATGGTAAATTGGTATTTTAATGTCGGGTTGGATGTAGCAATAAAAATCGAACATTAAGAAATCTTTAATGTATTGTTATGACGAGTCTTATAATGTTAGTACGCGTTTCATATAATCGTTACAGGAAGAATATCGTTAAACGTTATCTTCTGCGAAAATTCTCAAAGTATATTCTTGAAAGGTCAGCAAAAAAACATGTTCTGAGTGTGCGGTCAAGCAAAAAGCGATAAAGATGTTACGCGGAAAAAATGTTCTCTTTCCAAAGGATATTTTTTTAGTTGATGTTTTCAGCTTTTATTAGATTTTTTTTTGCGTTTCTCTAATCACGCGTAATTATTTAGTGCAATTAAATGTATTTTAGTTACTCCTATGTATTACAATTAGGTAATGCAATCTCGACTTGAAATCGCAAATTCGAGATCTCGCGAGACTAGAAATTATAAAGGGATCTCGTTAATTAAAAGAAAATATTATATCAAAGAAAACAAAAACCTTTATTCTTTAATATTAATTACTAAATAATTAACAGTTTTTTTTTAAATTAAAATAATCAATAGAAAAAATATAGCTTAAGGAGATTAGAAAGTAATTACGGGTGATTTTAAAGGTAGCTGACTGTTAATAATTGTGTGTACATTACATTTAAAAATCGCCGAATTATTCCAGATGTCATCATCCAAAGAGACTGTAAACCTATTGTCTTCATTCTTCAACTTTAGAAGACCTTCCTTCACTTTCATTTTGAGCGTCGTTCCGAGATTCATCACAATAGGCCACTTGCATCAATTTTTTTTAAATTTTTTTCCGGTTTAGGCAAATATTCTAAGACATTCTGTATTTTTATTTTTTTTTAATCGTATTTTTGAAACCCTGGGGATTTTTTGAAAATTTCAATCCGATAAATCAGACCATTTTTTATAAACCGGAAAGACGGGACATAATTTTACAGGTGTGAAAAAACGATAATTACATAGCCGAAAATCATTTAAAAAAAAATAACGTTAGCCACACGAATGGCACAGGAGAATAACGAGGCATACCAAAAATATTACATCTCATAAATATTTTTTTTCCTTGATCCATCTTATTGACCATAAATCATTATAATGAACAGCGTCTGTATTACTAAATTCAATGTAATATACTTGTACTTGTAAATTATAATAATAATAAGAATATTATAAAATTTAATTTTGTTAAAATCAGCACCATAATCATTATACCTATAAAACACGTACCGACATCATCTGCACGTTCTGAAGAGAACCCCGTAGATCATTAAAAGTACGGGGTTCTCTTCAGAGCATCTGTCAAAAAGTGAAACCAAATGATAAGTTCGCAGAGAACAAACAATAAATCTAGTGAACGAATTCAAAAATTCGCCTGAAATCAAAGTGAATAATAGGAACATTTTCGGAGACGGGACATTTTCATGTAGTGACGTCACGAGCCTAAATAATGGATTTATTTATTTAAAAATAACAAAAACTGTACATTTCTAAACAATTTTACTAACATTTTCTTAATCTTAGTAAAAAGATCTATCCACATGATTTTTTCCAAGTCGTTATGAAATCCATGCAAGTGGCCTATTAGTTTAATTGTATTTGGTGAAGAAGGCAATTTGTAATTGTTACCTTTTGCAGCAAAAAGACTCTTCATATCCTCGGAAGTACAAAATACTCTGAACGGCAAACCATCTTTGGCTACCATTCGGGAAATCATCAACTCCTTTGTTACGTTAGAATCGGATGGAAAATAATCAATGATATTATTTTTCTTCTGTTGTGTTTGGTAATTATCACGATCTTCTGAATCTTCTGGTGTAAATTGAGCCTCAATATCAATAGGTGACCACACCACTGACGACGACGCTCTCGTAGACGCTGACGACGTCGAAGGTACTGATAAATTATCGACAACACCCGGCTCAATAGTACTTGATGTTCTTCCGACTCCCCCATTCAATGATTTTGTGTCAATTTTGTGGATTGACATCATGGACGTGTAAACCTTTTATAGACCCGGATGTGGTTTTGAGGACAGCTTGACATAACTTGCATTGAGCAGTCAAATTATTAACTGCTTTCTTGAAGTATCAGTATCAACTGTACATAAAAAATTAACAAAATAGTTATCTAAATACATAATGACGTATACATAAATACATAAGAAACATGAAATGTTATTCTATAAAATTATTTAATGTACTTCTACCCGCAATAAAAACCATTTAAAAAAATAATCGACTTCAAAAGAAGCATTAAGCATGGGAAGGAAGAATATAGATACAATTTTGCAACCTAACAAAGATTTACTCATATTCTGCTTTCTTCTAGATATAACTTTATAATTTTTCTCTTGTAATATTTTCACATAAGTACTTATTTACGATTCAAACACATAAACATTTACAATATGACCTTAGAATGGGGTATTATATCTTATACATCATTTTCTTAAAAAATGTAAAAAAAATAAAATAAACATGACAGTTGTTAATTTGCTTGTTTATTGCTGTGGCTAACACAATACCAGATGAATTGGAAAATCGTTATTCCATCTCTTTTTTCAAGAATGACAAACAATACAAATAATCTGACAATGTTTGAAATTCTTCTACTGGAATATTATTTATAAACGTAAAATATTGCTCGTGCAATGATGGAGCAAGATGATTGATCCCGCGACGCACGCTTGAGTGGGAACCCGATGCTTTGGACCACTCGGCTACTAAACGGTCAAGTATATTAGTCAAATTTTGTTAATAAAACCTAAAATTAATGTTTATTCAGAACATCGCTATATTATTGCGTGTTCCATCAAATCTTTAAAAAATTGCTCAACCCAAATCGTCAATTATGCAAATATGGATTCGACGGCCTCCGTGGTCGAGGAGTTAGACTCTCTACAAGCAATCCGGCGGTCGCGGGTCCTAATCAAACTAAATTAAAATTTATTTGATTAATTTGTGTTATTTCACTTCAATTAACTGATTTAAATAACATTTAAATGAATGCCACACGTTTCAGAGTGGTAGATCACTATTTTTTATTTATTTTTATAGTGATACCTCACAAGAGTCTCAGCTGCTCCCACCTGGCCATGGAGACTATGGCATCCCCAATTGGGGTATATTGTGAGGCTGAAGGTAGTGGGAAGGGGAAGGATATAGGAAAGAGGAAGGTGGAGAAGTACCTTGCTATTCAGATCTGGTCACGAAACACGGAAAATGCCATTTC
This sequence comes from Limnephilus marmoratus, assembly GCA_917880885.1. Taxonomy (NCBI): domain Eukaryota; kingdom Metazoa; phylum Arthropoda; class Insecta; order Trichoptera; family Limnephilidae; genus Limnephilus; species Limnephilus marmoratus. Next base: position 20,384,839 of record OU862923.1, on the reverse strand, counting down.
AAGCAACGTTTCAATTCTGAATGGTGGTCTCACACCAGGGCGATACTGAGAGTATCTTCCACTCAAATGTCCGCAAATATACTATATATTATTTAAAATGAATAAATTGTGAAATAACACAAATTAATCAAATAAAATTTATTTGCCACTCCGGGATTCGATCCAGCAACCTTCGGAATGCTAGTCAAGAGCCTTACCGCTGGACTACGCCGGCCGTCTACTAATACCACTATTCAGAAATGAAACGTAGCTGAAATGACTTTAGCCATGTTTCCTTCAGCCTCACAACATGCCCAATTGGGGACGCCGTAGTCTCACTTGCTTCAGACGGTTGGGAGCAGTTGGGACTTTGATATATAGCTACCTAATGTACCTATACGTATATGTTATAAATTATAAATGCAAAATATTATTACTTTTAAGACTAACATAAGTCCGTCAAAATATGAATTACTTACCGATCAAAATAGGAAACGAGGGAAATATGTTTGTAAAATCACATTGAAAACATCCCATTTTATACGTAGGAAATTGAAACATGCAAAATACTTAAATTCGCCATAAGCTCAAAGCTAAAGCCCGTACGGCTGCACTCGTGACGCTTCGATGGGATTGATGCAAAATTAACGGTTCAAAAATTCTGCCCCACATAATATCTGCAGCCTTACGTTTAAAATGAAATTTTGGCTGGCCCAGATATTTTTATCGGATTTTGAAAAATCATCCATCTCCGGAATATGGAGTTGGTTTCGTGGGAGATATTTAAGGAAAAACGTCAAAAATAAGAAACTTTCTTATAATTTTCGATTTCAATATTGTGTTAAAAAACGTTAACAATATTATTGTACAGGTATGCATCCCAGCGAAAGATCATGCGTGGCTACATCGTTCTAGTATCTTCAGTCTTTCGTTTTCAAAAAAGAAGCGTGAGAAGGAAGAAGACAAACGTCGATGACGTCCATACGAGCTCTCGCTGTGATTAGTTTAGATCATAGATTCTCAACTTTTTTTGCCCACCGCCCACTTAGAGAATATTTTTATTTCTGGCGCCCCCTAACTCGTGAATCCGAAACAGCAAATGACCACAATGGGGAGGGGGTGTAACGAGATACCACGACGAAGGGGGTGTAATGAGATACAACGACAGGGTTCCATTTGCCACAACGAAGGCGTAACGGGATACCACGAGATTAAGGGGGAGTAATGGGATACCATGATGGGGTTACATTTGCCACAACGGAGGGGACGTAATGGGATAGGGAAAATATTTATGTTGATGAATGACCCCAAATGAGATGGGATGGGGTAAAATAGGATGGGGTGGATGGGTTTCTCTGGATCTCCTACGGCCCCCCCTGAAAGTCTGAAACGCCCTCCAATTTTCTCTTGGTCTTCTACCGCCCCTTGAAGGTTTGAAACGCCTCCAAGGGGGCATTATCACCCACGTTGAGATCCTATGGTTTAGAATGTTAAGATGCATCGATGTTTGTATATTAACCTTTTTTTTCTAAATATAATTTAAAATGAAACCACAACTTTGTTTTCATCACTTTGTTTTTACATTAGTTTACACAGGAGGCTCTGAGGAAAAAATCTTCAGAGCCTACTTCATCTTTAAGTATGTTGTGCGAAGGTTCTTTTTAGGGAAAGGAAGGAGAGGAAGATCTGAAAAGCAAAGGTGCGAGGGGTGTGTAGGAATCTAAGAGTCAATGACGTACGTCTTTCATTGCGTTGCAAAGCGATAGGTGGAGAGAGTACGGCTGAAGAGGTCTAGGTTAGGTATCCCTCAACCAGACTCTCACGATCCGGTCCGTTACTAAGATTTACACAAACTATACCCCACGAACCCGGGCACCCCTGCTCACTTATTGTTGTGTGTAGGTATATTCATGTAATTTCATCATCTATTTCGGACGTCTGATCCAGTTAAATATTCATTGCAAACCTCACAATAACGTAAGCAAAGCAACTTGTAATCTCGACGAATCTCGATCTTTATTGGATTTTTTCCGAACACATTTTAAATAATCTCAGTTCAATCCCAAAGATAGAAGAGCATAACACTTATTTAAATATATTTATATAAAGATAAGTTTTAAGATTTTCACGGCCAAAAGCATTTTCGTTTTTAGTTTTTGGGGTGTTATGCCGTGTTGCGCTACCTCCTTCTTTAGCCAACGTTTCGGACATCGTTGCAGTGTCCATCATCAGGGCAGATCCGGCAGATCCGGTAGATGTGTATATAAATATATTAATAAATATTTATATAAAGCTCACGTTTTTTTTAATTTGTAGTAGACTAGATGGAATTCCATGGTAATGCATATAATTAAAACAATTTAAAACTTTACTTCACTTATTTATTTATAAGACCGAAAATTTCGACATTTTGAAAAATGGATTTTTAAACATTAAAACATGTCATGTATCTGCTAAACACAGGGAAGGGAAGTATCATAAGTCACAAGTAACACGTTTTATTTGATAAAAATGCCCACAATGTTAAACGATTCCGTGAAATATGAATGGTTTTGGAAATATTTTATTTGTTATTTCTTTATTTGAACGAAAATACATATCTGCTCATATTATAAATTAAAGTCCTCCGCCGCGTCTGTCTGTCTGTTCGCGATAAACTCAAAAACTACTGAATGGATTTTCATGCGGTTTTCACCAATAGATAGAATGATTCATGAATAAGGTTTAGGTATATAATTTGTCAAGGTTTTGTATGTAAATTGGTTAAAATATATAATATATAAAGGAGAATATCTATATGTGGTGGACGAGTGGGCTGGCAAGCGGGTTGTGTGGATGTGATTTGTAAATGTAAAAAAAATAAAAATGTAAAATAAAATTTGTAAAATATTTGCAAATCCGCGGTTTTATGCCGAGTTTGATGAAATTTTGCATGTGTGACCTTCAAAACAAGAGGAAGGTCACTGTCTACATTTGATTTTGAAAACTCTGTGTAAAGTCCGGGCATCGTCGGGGACTAGTATCTATATTATAAGAAACCTTTAAGAGTCCAACTAGGAGATTTCCTATTTTAGGACAGTCAAATAAAATCAAATTTCCCAGATAGGTTAGGTTAGGTTTTTTCGCAATGTCAACAAGATAACAAAATTTTCAGAAAACCTATTCTTTTAGATTTATTCCAAATTTGCATCACTGAATTCAGATTGTTTTATGGGGGCCATTTCGTCTAACACGAGAAAAAATAACGCACATAAAAAAACGATAAATTCGCCAGCTTACGTATTCAAATCGTTCAAAAGAGATTCGAAATGGTACCGTAAACGTACGTAAGAAACGTGAAAAATTATGGCTTATAGGCCTCGGGCGATAAATCGATATTTTGAAATAGAGGGACCTTTTATGGTGATTTTATGGTCAATATTGCAGGTGATTTTGTTAAATCACGTGGTGTTTGTGGTCTAATATGTAAAATGAAATCGATTTATACTAGTATCTTCTATAGTGAAAGTATAACATATAAAATAAAAAAAATATAAAAAATGTTGCTTGTGACAGTTTTTACTTTGAAATTGAAAAAAAATATGCTATTGTTTACACCAATATCGTTTAAAGCATAGGTTCTCAACGTGGGCGATAACGCCCCCCTTGTGGGCGTTTGAGACTTTCAGGGGGGCAGTAGAAGACCCAGATAAAATTAGGGGGCGTTGAGATGGCACAGTTAGTGCGTAGGCAGATAAAAAAATGTTCTAAAAAAGTCTAAAAAAATTAATAACGTAAGTTTACGTGTATTATTATTAAGAATTGACACCATAATATCATGAATATAACAAGGGAGGAGGTGGCAACTTCTTACTTAAGCCACTTTTTTTTAACTTACTGAACAAAATGGTGTAATAAAAAATTGAATATATTTTTATCGAATTATTGATTCCCCCCCCCCCCCCATAATAAGTTGTGGTAAATATAATCGTGGCAATAGCTGTTTCAGATTCGCGACAGATGGTAAAAGTAAAAAAATGGGGGGCTCTCGAAAAAATATAATTCTCTAAGTGGGCGGTGAGTAAAATAAGGTTGAGAACCTATGGTTTAGAGCCATAGAGCCAACTTACTCTGATAAAAACTTAGTTGCAAAGTGTTAGATGCAAATACATTATATAGTTTTGAAGTATAAAGGGTTTAAAACAAAAACAAAAATTACAATTTAGCAACTGAATTGTTATGCTGCTATCACACACAACTAAGAGTATGTCCTAAACAATTACATTACTGTTTCGATGTAGACCGTGTGAAGAATGTTGTGAAAAACAAATGGTAAATATTTTAAAATTAATGCTTTCATACATTTTTCATTAATAGGTAACATATAAGTGTATAAGTCATTTTACTAAATCTTAAAACTTTATATTTATTCATCGAAGAGTAGGCACAAACTACACCCAAAAGCCATCAAAATGTCAATACATCCGAGAGACAATTTCTTCAAAAATAAAAAGGTCTATTCTTATTTGACAGTGACATGGGGCGACATAGATAATGGGGTAGGCATGTATTAAAAAAATGATAGAAACAGTTCCAATGTTATATTTCCATTTATAGCGTGATGCCAGTTTCAGAAAACCACAAATACAATATATTAAATGATAATAAATTGGTCTATTTAATCCCCTTTTAATCGACCTCGGGTCCATTTTGTCGGAAGGTCAAAGTATTTACACTTCCCAATAAAATCCAAATAAATGTAATATTTCTGAGCGCATCCGAAAACTAAAAACTGTTCTGAAAGATGGTGAAATACGCTTTCAAAATTTGTGATTCGAAACAAACTTGTCATGTTTTAAATACATATTTTTTTAATGCAAACATAAAAAGTTTAAAAAATATCTCACACTACTTTTTTTCTAACTTTTTCTATTTTTTTCAGTAATTTTTTACTGAAAATATGTAAAAGCATACACATATTTTATTAGGCAAATGTATTACAAACGTTATCGTCGACTCACTTTTTGCCGTTTTATTTTAAAATAATTAATAAAAACATAATTTTTACATTTCGTCACAAACATCAAGAGCATATTTATATAATATATAAAAACTAATATTTAGTACTAAAATAGTGGTTAAAACAAAGTAAGGTTTTAAGATTTCTTGTGAATAACACAGATGTGTCGAAACCGGATAAAAACAAATTATGTAACAAATGTAAGTACATGTGAAATGTAAGTACTTGAAAACAAAACGTCTAGAAATTGTTACATAGTTAATGCCCAAGAAATACCTAACTAACTAACTCACCATCACGCCGTTTCCCCGCACGGGTAAGCAGAGAGGACGGACCGCCAAACAACTCGGTCTTGACACACACTCTTTGCCTCACTCACATTCATACATCGTCTCATATATTCTCTTCTATTATTCTGACTTTTCACATGGCCCGACTCAAATATCTGATTCACTGGATCGTGCCATGTCTTCCTCGGGCGTCATGCCCAAACCATCTGAGGGTCCCTTTCTTAATCTTACTCATTATGCTTACATCAGCCTTACATTATTTGCGGGTATCCACATTTCTCACATGATCATACATTGTTTTATCACACAAACGCCTCAGGGATCTCATTTCAACAGCATTCAGTTTACTTTCATCATTCCTCTGCCAGTTCCATGCCTCACTGCCATACATCAGGGTAGGTACCAGGACCCAGGACTCCATTGTGGACTGCTAGATTCGCTTCTTTTCACAAGAAATACCTAAAATAACTTAAATGTGATTACGGTAATGCATGGTTTCTATTGACAAGTGATATAGTGGTCATAATATTACTTAAACGACAAAAAAACATATTATATTATTCAGAAGAAATAAAATACAAATATTTTAAAACGGGTTCACGTCCATCCATTTTCAACCTGTTAAAAATAAACAAACCCAATCGCAACCGCTACCAAGTTCACGATTTATTCAAACAACAGAATAAATTATCCAAGAAGTTTTCACAGTAGTTTTGCATAAAGCAACGACTCTTGCATATTCATAATAGGTAGAAAACTTGGCTAAAAATGATTTAGGAACAAACAACTGGAGCAGAAACAACCTTTCGGGGTACATTGTTCTGCGCTTTATGGAGCGATTAAGTAAATTTAATCGCCGGGTCAGTCAGTCTGTCCAATGCAGTTTGTATTTATGTAAATATACGTAACCGTAATTTTGCAAGTAAGCGAATACGGATGTGGGCGTGTAGCTATGTTCAAGGTTTTCATAGTTCTGGGGGTTTTACTTCCGAGAATATAGTTCTAGATGTAGTATAAACTGGTAATACGAGGACGTTAAACGTTAAATTAATATATATCAGGGGCATCCAATAGGTTGCTTAAATTTATGTAATTTTCAAAAATATATATACTTTGGAGCTACATGGTGGACTAAACTACAACCTCCCGACTCAAATGCAATCGCATAGTTCACAAACTTTTTTTTCTCTTTCTATTTATAAAATAACTTTTTAAACAGTTTTTTACAGGTTTTTTGACTACCACACTAGGCACACGCCCAATTTATGGTAGTCAAACTATGAAAATATAAATGTAAGAATTGTTGCTTGTTAATATATATAGTTTCGTTAAAAACATTGTTTTTGTATAAAAAGGAATTCTTTAAGTGGTTTCTCAGTTAAGTAGATAGTACGAGCATAAACCGTTCTTATTGTAGACTGTTGATTTCGCTTAAATAAAGTTTTAAAAAAGGTAAATAAATAAATGAATGACTCTACGTGTGGAGATAATAAACATGAAAAATAATTATTAAAGATTTTTTTATGTAAAAAGGCAATAAAGAGAGCAAATTAACTTAATTGAATGATGTCAGGCTTTAAAATAGTTCCTTCCCTTTATAAATAACCAATTCTGAATACTTATGATGCAAAGATTATCAGTTTTCAATTTCCTGGTACCGATACTCTGCGAATTGAACATTTTGGAGGCAATATATGAGAACTGCCGCTGTACGAAAGCTGTCTTTGTTGAAGGAATTATGCATTTTAGGTGTAACGTTTTTGTTGTGGTTTTTTCGTCAAATCATTTTTATATATTAATATGAGAATTGTCCTTATGTATAATTCTCGTAAGTCTATTACTGTGAATTTTTTAGATGGACGTGATGGGTTACATTGGAATATTATCCTTACCAAAAGTTTTTGAATTAAGACCATAGGATGATGAAAAGCTATTGCACAACCCCCCATCCCGCAACACCATACGTAGCAATTGATTGAAAAAGAGCAAAATTAACACATCTTAGTGTTTGGAGGTTAAGGATAGATCTGAGAGATTAGAAGATGTAACACAATTTGCGAAGCCTATTTGTTTTAGAATTGATGTGTGCTTCCCAACGCAGTTGATCATCTATAATAAAGCCTAAGTACTTGGTGTGGCCTTCCTATGAAATTCCTGTCGACGCTATTCCCAAACGAGTTTAGATTAAAAATGAATTGATAAATTAATTACATAAACATACATATTTTATTCAGTACTATTTTCTGTGTATATGGCCAGACGAGCTTACATCCGAAGTAATACCGATACAATACGCGGAGTGGGTTTAAACCACTTCCCTCACTCTCTTGGTTTAGTAGGATTACTACGCGCATATTCATTATATCTTTCCTTCTAAATAATCTGGTTTATATCGACCGACCCTCGATAAATAAATTGTAAACATTAGAGTTCATCATTATACATTAGAGTTCAATTACACAAAAAATATAAAATTATGGTCGTAACATGATATGTTTATTAACAAATAATATACTTCATATAAACCATAAAACCCAAACTTCCTAAACATGGACACTTGGACACCCCTATCACATCCTCTTTGCAGGGTCAAGTAAATTAGCGCCCTCTAAAACTCGCCTCGAATAATCAATTAGTCCATACAAGCAGCAGCTCTCTCGCCAGAGTGGAGCAAACCGCCGCCAGCTGCGACCGCGACATCACCCGGCGGCGGAATCCCAAACTACTTCTAGAGCAAGACATACAAGAAGTGCTGGCGCGAGTTCAGGGTGGCCGAGTACGGAAAGTGTTAAGCGCCCACCCTAATGATTAATAATGAATCACAGTTTTATTGCTTGGACGATTCTATATTCGATGTTGTGGGAGCTATTTTTGCGAAACGTTTTAAACACGGTAAAATTTAAATGAGATAAATAATCCGAGGCGCCATATAGTTGGATGCATTTTTTTTAAAATTGGTAGATAATACACGAAAACGATATTTAAAAAAAGTCGGACGAAACCTACGAGTAACTTAAAAAAAACGTTACAACATTGAAAACAAAATATAATTCAGTACTTTTCCGCATGAAAGAGATATAAGACAAATAGACAAGGAAGGGCAAAGAATATTGCTTACTTGTAACATGTTAAGTATAATTGAAAATAATTATTTTTCAATATTATCGAGGGATGTCAAAAGCAACTGATTTGGGGTCACCCTTGACTGTCTATTTCTTCTGGTGAACAGTAAAAATAAAGTTGCTGGTCATCAGCGTAGCAATGCGATAAAATACCAAATGACTAGAGCGTTTCAGCGACATCATTATTTGTGAAGAGGATAAATGGTAGGGGGCCAAAAACAGATCCTTGGGGAATGATGTACAGAATTTTACCTTATATTTTATAAAAATCTATACACAGTGACACTAAGCAATAAAATAAAGTGTTTTGTGTTGCTTATTTTATGTTTCATTTTAGTGCTGTGATCTTATTTCAAATTGAAGAAGATCTCTTATACTTAGAGGGGAAAATAAATCACGCGAACCAAATACTTCTTATAATAGGAAACGTATTATATATTATCTTTGTAAACTTATTCGGAAAACCTCTCTGAAATTTTAAATAACACCAAATTCTCCGGAGATTTCGGGCGAATGGAATCTTAAAATAAACAAAGGTGTGAAGGAAAATACCAAATTCAATTTACATCAACCCTTAGCAGATAGAAAATACAAACATAGTTTCATAGTAAATATATTTGAATAAAAAGGGTGGAATGGTTGACAGCGTGGATTAAAAAATAGGCAAAAAAATACCGCACCTTCCGCATTCACGGAGGCGGATTTATATTCCATGCCTGGCACCAAACTTAGTGAATATTCGTACAATCCATAATATATGCATCTTGGAAGGCGTGATAGAACGTTGTTCCACATAATTTAGACTAGCAACACTGAAATCAAACAAAATTATGAAAACCTTTTTGAAAAGCGTCTTTAAATAGACATGAACTTCAGAAATGTCTGAAGGGTGTTTTTTTAGAACCGGCTAGAACACGGTTTAACATACAATTAGCTAAATTTTTAGTCGGAGATTTTAAACACGAGAACATTTTTCATTAACATGAAAACTGTCATGAGATTAAAGCGATTTTTTGTTAAAAATTGTTATTTTAATCTGTAAAACTTAGTAGTTACTAAGTAATTTTGTACCAAGAATTAATAAGCACCATTATGGCAATCACGTTTTTTATGTTAAAAAAAAACGCGGACGTAACTATGGAAACTTTAGATACAATTTATTGATTTTTTTTACATTAGCTCTACACAGGAGACCCCGAGGAAAATAATTCCCCTCAGGAACTACATTTGTCATCTTTGGGGATGCTTTGTGGAGGGTCTTTTTTAGGAAAGGAAGTTCTGAGAAGGAAAGGGGTATATGGGGTGGGTAGGAATCTGGGGGTCTATGTGTCCAGGAGTGATGGACGTATGAATCCATCCCTCCCACTACGATGCAAGGCGATGTTCCGAGAAGTACGGCTAGAGAAGTCAAAGGGACTCTCGGAAATTCTCCACCGATGCAGCCTGGCATGCAGCTGGTGGGCGGACGCATCCGCTGCCAAGACCCGGACAAACCTCACCCTATGAACCCGGGCATCCCGGTTAAGTCACTAAACGTAGCGAACCACTTGAGTTGACCTATGGCAGAGGTGTTGGTTATCCAATAAATGGTTCCCGGGGCGGCGGTACCCATACCCTACGATGTAATGACGATATGATGAAAATGTATACGGGGCATGTTGGTACACATCAGATTGTAAGGTTCAAATAGAAAGCCACAGTAATTTGAACAGAATGTAATTACCATTTTCATCGTGGTTCGACAGTGTAATAATGAAATTGAGTAATCACCTCGTTCGACCCTCTAATTTATCGAAAGTTTTGGTTAGCGTTTTAAAAATTCGTCAATAACATACTACCATAAAATTTCTGCATTACGTATACAATAAATCTAACTCATCGTTAGAATTCTGGCATCACACATGTATGTCAAGTCTCCGGAAGTTATCTTTAAGTTGTCAGTCCAAATCATTAGTACGCGACCTCTGCTTCTCTTCCCCAATTGAAGAAAATTTAAATTCTACCTGTAGTCTGTAAGACGTGCGTCGTAGCACACGTTCTGTTTGAGTGTGGAGATGAATAAATTTACTTGTTGGGATTACAAATTGGATTCCCAATCAAAAAGATTAAAATAAAGTTTGTTCGAACTGTAGTTATTTGCTTAGTACCAACGATGTAGTTTTTTTATAATCAATTTGTTTAGAAGTATGTAGGAAGAGACTTTATAAATAAAATGTCTGCCTTGAATCCAATCAACGTTTTAAACGAAACGAACTCAAAGGGAATATTGTCAATGTCAAATTCAACAAAAGATCAAAGCTTTTCAAGTCAACTTCATTCATATGTTTTTGACAGGGTTGATTTATGACATTTTCATCCCTGGATTCATTTTTCAAATAAGAGATGACAGAAACTAACTCATAAATTCTGATACGCAATGCTTGAGTAAAGATAAAACCCAACAAAATATAAAACAGTTGTAAATAAAGTTTTTTTTTTATCAAGTAAGGGAATATTTTGATAAAGTTATTTAAATTGACTAACACATTAACAGTATTTTGTCGGCTGAAAGAAAAAAAAAATTTTGGATTTTTCATATTTTGTACCTACATTCTGTGTGCATCAAATTCAATATATAAATATATATTTTTATTTTATATTTATTTTTGTGCAATTGTTTTAAACAGTTGTTTCCTGCCCTATTTACGAGTATAATTTTGTAAATATTGTTATATATATATATATATTACAAAATTATACTCGTAAATAGTGTAATGCTCGTAAACGTAAGCCTAAATAGGCATAATATACACAATAAATATTTTAAAATATTTACGTTAGTTACAACTAAGGGCGGCTGGTCACACAGTGTGTTCGTGTGCAGCACTGGCAAATTATAATATCTAAATTTACTTTATTTACTTACTGAAGACTAAAAAATCTCTAATTTAATTTCTTTAATTTAAGTCTATAGAATCTCCATTTTAATCATTTCAAAATATTAGTTACCAATATAATGCTACGAATATTATCAGGGAGAACGCTTTTAATCTCCCATAGCGCGGCCGCCGAGCGCCCTCGTATCAGCCGTGTGCATTCGCTTCGCAAACGAACCAAATCATGTTTTGTATGGGATATTTAAAACATCGAAAGCGCGTCGATTTCGCTATTTGTACCAGAATTTGGCTTGAATCCGTGTGCCACACGCCAAACATAATCCGATCTTTGCCGAAGTTTACCGATTGACCATGAACCATGACCCGAGGTGACACGTATACAATCGAATTTCGGCGAAGATCATAGATCAGTTTGCGTCTAGCGAGGGTGGTTTGGTATATTTATGCGTCTAGTGCAGTCTAGCGATGCGCGTTTGACCCGTGACGTGATAAATGTCATTGTTTTAATTGTATTAAATACCAATAAACCTAATTTATTAATATATAATTTTATTACAAAAATGAGTGCAATCAGTATTGAATATATAAGAGGAAATAACAATTTGAAAATAAATTAATTATTAAAAATTCCTAAATAATATTTTTTTGTCATAAGTAGTGTAATGGTCCGCCACCCTTGGCTTTTGACACCAATTGTGATGAACCCTACCTAGCTGATTTACTTTTCTAAGCTTCTACCTCGTAGTTTAAATCTCGTAGCTCCTGTCTCGTAGCCACGCTCATAATTCTACCCTTATGTCCTACTGATCACACCGCTAGGTATGATGGCCTGACTCAACCCTCCTTTCGGTTTATTTCTACCTCAGGCTCGTGATTTCTAAACCCCTATACCTTGTAGTCTAGCTAAACCTACCCTATCTTCTTAAATCCCTGCGATTTTCTCACAGTAATCAAGATTTAAGATTTTTGTTCACATTATTTCTATAATCTGCGTTGTGTGATTTTTTATTTTAGATTTTACATCTGTTTGCATACTTAATATGCACACATATGTAGAGAAGATAATGTATTACGTGTGGTAACCCCTAGATTCTTTTAGAGAAAGGGTGAGAATTTTCCGATCAATTTATTTATTATTATTTTAGAGTATTTAACCGAGTTTGATAAACTAACCCCGCCTTAACTTTGTGTCTATTTGATTTCTGTAGGAACTTAGTGTGTTTATTTAATTCTTCCTATCACCGCGGATACATCGATAACATACAACAACAGTTAATAAATTTAACATTTCAAGAAAGCAAACCTTACCTTACCGGGGATCGTACTCGAGGGTCCAGTTTTCTCAATTGGAGTTCTTGTCTGCAGCTTCCCCTAACATAATGTGTTTGTAGTCATAGTTAGTGTTATTGGTTAGTATTCGCAAAATTGTTGAAAGAGCAGGAATGGATGGATATGGGGAGGGGGATAATATGTTTGCTGAAAAGTCGGCTCCTCCGCTAACCAAGTGAAAACCGATGAACAACAATTTCAAACCGGATTCTCCCAAATACGTTTGCTAAGCTTATCCTTAAGTCCGAGTTTTACTCTCTTCGACGAGCGTCTCTTGTTACGAAAGGGGCTCTTCACGCCAGATGGGGAATACCAAGTCTTCATGCCGTTTTTCTGCCTCACTCCGACTTCCATCTCCGCCGGATTGAATTTAACTCTACTGAGTCTAGAAGGGGTATTTCATGTCTTCCCTTATCATGCCTCTATCCGTTAAATGTGGCGTAAGCTTGTGACGGGCAGATCCTTCCTCCCACGTGACCGACCCAGCGTTACACTCCACCTCTGACTAGCTGACATAAAACTCACCTCGTGAACCTTATGTTTGCTTTCAGGTTCGACAAGACTCACGGTATGCAAATAACCTGTGGCTTTAATGCCGCGTCAGCGTACTGTCCGCATACGTCCTTCCTCTTCCCCGCATGCCCACCTCGACAATACCGCCACAAGATCAAAGCCGTCCGTTCGAGAAAGGTTGACACTTACATTTCCAGATGGCTTATACCTACATACAGAAGCCTTGAAGCTTACATTCGAAGACAAGTTAGGATTCAGGACTGTATGAGTATTTGAACACCAGTGTTGTTTAAATGAGGTCACTAGCTCCTCGTGTGTTAGGTATTTAGGATAATGGGTATTTATGGGTTCTTGGATACCTACTTCCTATAAGAAAGATTTAAAAATGAGATAAATCAAGTTGTCATTGAATCAATGACCTCCTGAATAATTGTGATGAGCTCTCTTAGAGTTTGAAGCTAGTCGCAGTACCTTACTTTGCGAAAATTTTGCATGCTAAAACAATGCTACCTATTGGCGATCGCTCTAGTACAGTTAAGTCGTTTAGGATTGAGTGAATTTAGCGTCAATGTCGTCGTCACATTTTTACCGCAGATTTCATCGCAAGCTATAATTGATAAACTTGTCCCTGACGTTAAGTTTTGTTTTGTTTATTCGTTAATGGAATTTAGGTGACTGGGTCAATGGAAGACGTTGAACTCAAATCGAAATTTTTGGTACACTATCGAAGGTCATATAAACTTACCCTAATCATGCTAGTGAAAGGAGGCAAATAGGTATTTACTTATCTAATTTTGTGTTAAGTATTTGTTTAGCAACATTTCATTCTGTATGGGAGGTGTGACATGCGAATGCTAATAAATTGGTTAGTTATTAACTTACCCTTACTTGGCGTTACGTTCATCAGTGTCAGGATATCCACAGGAACCTGTAAAAGCTTAAATATTGTAAGGACTCACCAAAGCTCTAATGTCTTAAATTCAGCTCCATCGGGTAATATCATCGATATGAATTTTATTAGAGCATCCAGACTACCTGTGTAACTTATCGCACTTTTATTTCGGTTTCCCACTTTTAACGATTTAATCCTACAAGATCCGGAATTCATCTCCTTCCTTTCTCCTTTGAATAGATCTCTGATGTAAAAATCCTCACATTTTCCTTTATTATCTGCCGTTATTATCGAAGAAGAAAGATGCTACCTAATTAACCCCGACAATCCATACCTCCCCCCCCCCTCTTCTCCCATATTTGATTTCAATCTAAAGAAGAGAATCGATTCTTAATAATCGTTCGCTCGAATATTATTTTATTATTTGATATATATCTATACCTATTTACTCTTTAATAAATTAATTTATTAATTTGAATTTTCTTTAAATTTGTATTATTCCACTTTATAAAATATTTAAGTTTTATTTATTTTTTCTCTCAATTTAAATTATATATTTTTTTTTTCATAACAACTAAAGATTTTCTTTAAGTTTGAATTATTTCAATTAAGGACAAAGTTAAGTTTTATTTATTTTTCCAATTTAATTAGAATCCTTTTATAACGAATAACTAAATATTATTCGTCACTCAAATTACAACAGAACTGAAAGAACCACTTCCACTTTATTTTATAACACTTTCGTTTAGCAGCAAATTAATCACTTGGATTATTCATTTAAACTTCGGCTAAGTATTTTCCAGATTTCGGATCAATTATTATTATTGCGTTGTCACCTAACGATAATTAATATCTCGTAATAAAATTTCCAACTTTCGACTTAACGTAAATTTTTATTTAATGAAACTTATTAGACTGTAATTTTCTTTATATAACCTCGGACTAAATAACTTTATTTTAACCTTCATAGAACAAATTTAAATCAATTCAAACACTCTATTAAATTCCTTCCGCATTGAATTTTTTATTAATTAATTAATTATTAGATTTTATTGAATCGGAGGCTATTGAAAACACTGATTTTTAGATTTATTATAAGATCATACACTCCGTTAAATTATTATTATTATAAATCAATTATTATTATTGCATTGTCACCTAACGATAATTAATATCTCGTAATAAAATTTCCAACTTTCGACTTAACGTAAATTTTTATTTAATAAAACTTATTAGACTGTAATTTTCTTTATATAACCTCGGAATAAATAACTTTATTTTAACCTTATTAGAACAAATTTAAATCAATTCAAACACTCTATTAAACTCTCCTTCCGCATTGAATTTTTAATTAATTAATTAATTATTAGATTTTTTTTGAATCGGAGGCTATTGCAAACACTGATTTTTTAGATTTATTATAAGATCATACACTCCGTTAAATTATTATTATTATAAATCAATTATCAGTACCCGGACACTCCACTCTCTGTTTTATCAAAGTATAAAACTGATTGTAGACTCTATTTTACCACTGAATTTTTAAAGTATAAAACTGACGCTATTTTTCCACTGTATTTTTAAAGTGTAAAACTGATGCTATTTTTCCACTGTATTTTTAAAGTGTAAAACTGATGCTATTTTTCCACTGTATTTTCAAAGTATGAACTGATTCTAAACTCTATTAATTAATCACCAGGGTAATTCTCACGACACGCGCGACGTTTTAAGCAACCTTGCCAGTTGTCGAAGGACTTCCCGAATAATCCCAAACACGCTAATTTATACCCATCACAGCTCCAAAAGGGCATAATCGTATATTCCTTGACGAGGAATTATAATCTGTAATCACTCGAAATTTTTTGAAAACCCCATCTCGCTATCGTTTGTCCCTACATAAGATCTTTCGATTTTTCCTCTTCTTAAATCTCGGTTCGTCCCACAACTTTGTCCCGCTTTTCTAAGGTTTTTAGTCCCGGACTTAGTAAGCTGCCATCCAGTTTGCCCATTTTCCCACATGTCTTCTGTCTTCATAATATGTTTTATAAACATGGTTTTAATCTTGTTTTTTTTTTCAATTTGAACATGCCCATAAGTGATCTGCTAAAACTGTGTTTTAATTGGCATAAATATTAGGGGAAAACGTAGATTCTTCAGTCTCCTAGTTTTAAACGCTAGTTGTCCTGTATAAATTTCCACGAAAATTATTTCTTTTCCCCTAGTCTACGTAAGCAATTATGTCTCAGAACCGTATTTTCATTATTTATGTGGCATATTTGACTTTTCGCTTTTCCCGCCTAAATTTCCTTCAAATAACGGTGTTTTTAGCAACTATTCTTAGATGATTTTCCCTTCGTTGTTAATAAGGAATCATATCCTGGTTCCGTATCTACTCTACTTATAACGTTTTGAGTTTTTCCCATTTCCTTATCTGAGTTCTCTGGTTATGTCGGTTTTTCGTTCTCTCCCCCCACTCCTAACCCAATGATCCCTTATTGAAATTTGACGTTTGCCTTTTTGCCGTGATTCCATCTCCCGCTAAAACCCCTTTTTCCTTTTTTGATATATTATTTATGGTGTTTTCCCGGCCCACTAACTATTCCTATCCTGGAATATCTGTCAAGTTAACTACTTCGATCAAATTCCGCCCAATTTTCCATCTCTCTCTCGCTCAAAATCCCATAAACTGCAAGCCCTGACGTGTGTATACGTTACGATTTCTACATACCTGGCGATAAATCCATTTTAATGTGTTTATAATTAAATTTTACGGAAATTCTATAATCTAAATACTAGGTAAGAGCAACGTTAATTTTTATGACCCTTTTTAATGGATAATGGGCCTTAAATAAACAAAAGGCATGTTCGAATATTCCTTGTTTATATCAACAATATACATATGGAGTCGACAACCGTTGTAATGTGTCACTTTCCCTCGCAGTCTCGTGTAACTTTATGTTATGATCCCTACTTTAATTACGTAAAATGACTCTTTTTTATGAATTAATCTATCGCAATGTTTGCAGTATTTCCACCCCCCCTCCTAGGTATGTTATTCCAACTCCTTTCCAAGCATCTGCTACTGCACCAAACCCTTGTTTCGTCCTCTGGTTCAATCCTTAAACTCTAAAATTTTTTTGAATTTTCCTTCCCAATTCGCTTTCCTAATCACTCCGTTCCGTCTAGAATTGATAACAATAATTTTCCATTGTGTTATGTATATTCATTTTCCTCTAGTACGTTTTTCCTCGAATTTTGCCTCTCAGCCGTCATATGTACTTATTCTATAATTGAAAATCCCCCCCGCATTGCATGCCCCGTTGTCCCCGCGTTTTCCCCTCAATATATTACTGATAAATTTTTTTATCGTTATCCAAGTGTGTTTTCCGCAACTAAAAACGCCCTAATGCACTCGAAACTAAGGTCTCCCGACCCCTTGAAGGTACCCTTTATTAATAACATTACTTGGGTTCGTTGTACTAAAAACCTTGAATAATTCGATATTTATTTCTTAGTTCATTCAACCCTGATCTCTGTGGGAACGTCTAGACCATAAATTTCTTCACTAATCACTAGGGTCAAAGTACAATCCTTTGTGTTCAAAATGGGCACGACCCCCTTCTTGCTGATAGGCTGAGTTGATTTTTAATTGCTTTCCCTGCTATTTAATTGGTTGTCTCAACTCTCGCGTTTAAAATCGTCCCTAAACCTGGGGTTCCCGTTAAATATCGATCTCATCACCATCTGTGTATATTTAAGGTAACTATAATACATCAAACAACTTAAAAATACCTCTATTTTCGAGCAAGTTTGAATTTGACCATACAGATGTCGTAGTACTGCACTTTTCATCTTAAAAAAAAATTCCCGTGGGCTTTCTCGTAAATTGGAAGTTACCATTCATCACAGTAGGTAGGTACGGATTGTCAGTGAACCACCAAATTCTCAGGGCAGCGGCCGCCACTGGTTACAACTATAGTTATTTTATTATTTTATTAACATAAATATTGGATATGAATATATTTATATGGAAAAACAAGAGAGTTAAGAATTATTGCAAGTAAATGTGTTATTTAATTTGACTAAACGATATACTTTATGAATTTTATTTATGTTAGCAGTTAGCAGTTAAAAAAAATAAGTCAAAAAGCATACGTTACCACTGCAGCAACACTAAAGGGAAATTCGTATACAGAATATAATATAATAGTAGCATTAAAGTCCAATAATTTATTAATATCGTTTAGGAAACAGAATATTAAATTAGGCATGTTTCGTATTTAACAATAGTAATATCAAAGGACAAAAGCTCGAGATATAGGCCACAATCTGAGCAGAAACTATTTGCCTTTATGTAATAATTTGTAGCATACAATTAGCTACTAACACCGCTAGAGTCCCATTCGCGAGTAATTAGTGGCAAACGAAAAAATGCCTTACAGATTCACAGCAAAGATTGCCCTATAATTATAGGCCTTCGAAAAGGCTTTTTTTCTAATGTGTATCCGAAAGAGAGACGTCGGATAAAGCCAGCGGTTGAAACCACTTCAAGAGCCGACATATTATCAAGTGCTGCTGGTTTTTATTGCAGTCCAACTTCTGAAATACGACCCAAGTTCCAAGTCTCCGAACGAGCTTTCAAATCCGCAGAGGCTAAAATATTTTTCAGATTTCCAACTAGCTTTTTGAATTGGGACTATTCACCTTGGCACCGTTTGTGAGCTCGCAGCGCGGTGGTGGTAATATACGGTCAGAATTCAGGAAAACGTGACTCGAGAACCGTAAAGGCAGAATTTTTAAATCGCTTTCGATATTTTAAGGACGCATACTTTTGAAAGTTTTCAATTTATTATCCTCGAATTTAACTCAGCACCTTTTCCAAAGCCATAGTGAAAATTTGCATCATTTTAAAATTGAATCTATTAATCTATTTATTGTTACCAAGTTTGATATACATAGAGAACTCCATTTTAATCTTAAGTTTTTCTTTTATCGGTATATTACTTAATACGTGAAGCAAAAACTTTGTACTCCTTTTTACGAAAATTGCGAGGACGGAGGAGTATGAAATTTCGCACACTTATAGTTTATACAGAGAAGGAGTGCAGAATGCTATTTTTTAAATTATGCATAAAAAATCAATAAAAAAAAACATTACACGCACCATATAATTTAAATTCATTATGGTCGAATTTCGACCATCGTGCGACCACTAGTATATTTTGAAACATTATTATTAAATTCATAACAAAATATTATCGTGATTCGTGTTTTGGGTAATTATGCTGTGTTGCGCTACCTCCTTATTAGCCAACGTTTCCGACAGCGTTACGGTGTTCATCATCGGGACAGATGAAATCGATTAGATATAAGTCGATATGCAATCGATTAGATAGAATAATAATATCATTGAATATAAAAAAGAGCTTTAAATAAAAATTAATCTATTAAATTACATATTTGGTTAACAAACATGATTTGAGATTTTCACGGCCAAAAAAGTATTGCCGAAATTTTGATTATGCCACTAGCAGACCCGGCCACACGTTACTGTGGCTAATGAAACACACCGCCACGCCATTACTCAACCTTTATAACCAACGCCATCCCTTAAATCAAATCCACACCGTCCGCTTGCCAGCCCTATTTCAAACAATGTACACAAAACCTTGACAAATTATATACTTAGAAACCTTCTTGATGATTCGCTCTATCTAATGATGAAAACCGCATGAAAATCTGTTGCGTAATTGAAGAGATCTAAGCGCACAGATAGCGGGAGCGACTTTATTTTAAACTACGTAAAGATTTTGCTCTACCTCCTTCTTTAGCCAACGTTTCGGACAGCGTTACGGTGTCCATCGACGTCTACCCTAATGATGGACACTGTAACGCTGCTTGAAACGTTGGCTAAAGAAGGAGGTAGTGCAACACGGCTTAATACCCCAAAAACAAATCTCGATAATTCTTAGCAATATTTACATTAATAATAAGTAGGTACCTAATCCCCCAAGTAATTAATCATCAATAATAAATTGCACTAATATCAACGAATGCGTCGACACAGACCATAGACATCCAAATGGATAGACAAGCAGTTACAGATGAGGGGTAAAACCAAACTATGGAGAGCGAAGAGGGGAAAGATGACTGTCATTCGTTGAACAATCAATCTGACAGTATATAGGCATCTCGCATTACAATATCACCATTTAGTTCTTAAAAGCAAAATCTGCTTTGAATGAATAGACCTTTTTACATGGGAGCGTGAATTGCTTGCCACGTTCAAAACTTATTTGCTAAGGCCAAATGCTCGCCCCAAAAAGACTCGCGCCAATACACATATCAATATTTTCGTGCCGTGTTTAGTTAAAACACTTTTACAAATGTTTCATAATTTACTTACCCCTGTAACCAGCGACGAGCACATTGGAGTACCGCCCACATTCGCTATGTGCATATTGATACGTAGATATATTGTATAGCACAAGCTGCCGTTATTTCGTTAAATGTATGGATGTCAGCTTCTCGCTGTTCACGGCAAGAATGATGACGTCACACATTTTAGATTCAAGCGAGGCTATATCCCCTCCCCATGGAGCGAGCCGGTTCCAAGGAGGAGCTACAGCCGGCGCCATGTGGAGGGGGAAATAATACGTTTTCATCACTTAGGGCAGGTCCAGATATATTCATATGTCCGTGACACAGACCCAAGACTAGTAAATCACTCAGATGTAGGAATACTTAGTTTCAACCATGTAACATTGTGAATCATTTGACTCATATTTATCATAATTTTTCACTATTTTCTCAAATAATTTACATTTTAATAAGCTGTCCGTAAACAAACATCCAGACAAAATTTTATACAAATACCATTAACCTTTAACTGTTGACGAGATTTTTTTTTACCTATTCTCTGACTTGGGGGCCTGGGCGGCCTGTTACTATAAATGTTTATACAACGTGTATGGAAACTCTTAGTACAAGCGGGAAACTGGTGAATCTACATCACGTAGAGAACCCAAAAAACTTATTTTTTTTGATCTGAGCATTTCAATTTTCATATTATTTTTTTCTATTTTTCTATTTTATCGGCAACTAAAGGGTTAAAAATTTTTTTGAGCCCGGTTTACCCTTCGATGCATTTTATAAGACATTACACAGCTAAAATCAACCCCCTACTGAAAATTTTTTTCAAATTTAACCAAAAGAATTCAAACTTCGGACCCGATTTACTCGAAAACGAAAGCTCAAATCAAAAAAGTTATATCACAAATCGACTCCGAATGTGATGTAGATTTACCAGTTTCCCGGTTGTACTATGAGTTTCCGGACACCATGTATAAAGGGTGTTAAGGGACGTACTTGACTTACTTCCAGTGATTCCTGACATTATTTGGAGTAAAAAATGTAAATGAAATTTTGGTCTCCGGTGACATTTTTTAATGTTTTTTTTTTTCTACAAAAACATAAAGAAATGGTAGGAGGCGGGGTAAGGGGTTCGTCGGCCACCCGGCTGAGTGACCAGTGACGACACGCGGAAGAAATTATTTTTTGTTTGATTTTGAAGAAAAAATTCTTGAAAAAAAAAGTCGTCAAAAAAGTCACCGGAGACCAAAATTTCATATGCATTTTTTACTCCAAATAATGTCAGGAATCACTGGTTAAAGTAAGTCAAGTACGTACCTTAACACCCTGTATTAGAGATCCATGAAAATTTGGGGGTCCAAAGTATTATTTATTAGACAATTTGAATATATTTAAATAAAATAAAATACTTTTTTATTGTTAAATGACTTATATTTGACAATTTGGATATTATGTAATAATTTTTGGCAAAAATCACTTGAGATCAGAAATCAGTCTGTATTATCTATTACACTAAATAAAAACAATGAACTCACTTTTATTATAATATTTCAATAGTGTCTCGAATAAACTATATATGTAAAACGTTAGTAAAGTTCTTTACGCTAATTTTTATATAGTAAAAATCAACCTTAAAAAAGTCACGTAAGTACTGACGATGGGTCAGAGAGGCCCGCAAAAAAATTGAAATGAATTTAGTGAAGCTACTGGAAGCGGCGTATGCGTCACGCGCGGGGGAGGGGAGTATTTCGATACTATTATTATTGCTAGGACGGAGCGGCCCCCACGTCAGCAGTTAAAGGTTAATAAATTACAGGTATTTAAGAGAGCACGACGGAGAATCCAAGCGGATGTTGAAGGAGAATTTATCTTTTAATTATGTAAATGAACATAATAAGACGGATTAGCGTTCCTGATAATTAACTTAAAGGAGCCTGCGCGGATGTGCAAACTTTGAGATTAATCACCAAAGAGATGAGCGTAGTGGTTGAAAAACATCCTTAATTAAAGTTAATTCTTCCGGAAAGATAAAGCTGTCATCTTTTTTGAAATGTAAACACGACAACACGTTTTGAAACGTAAAAAATTCTACGACTACATTTTAATACAGTAGATTAATTTTAATTTATGGCGCTTATCATCATAAAGAGAGATCATTTTACGGCTACTAAAAAATATTAATTTTGATGAAAATAATAAAATACTATTTTTTTTAATAGAATACCCTCTCTTCTACAATGACTTTTGAAGGTTATTTCCACAATACAATGAAAAGGGCCAAACCAAAAATCTAAAGGTTGCAAGATTTTTTATTTATTTTTTTATGTCTCGTGCTTTTCATATTTTCTTTAACATTTTTTAGTATTATCTTATTTTTCAATGATATAATAAAATACATTCAATTATACTGGTAGATATACAAGGGTACACCGTACACGACTACGACTGTTGGGCTTTAAACCAAATTGTTTCACGCCCAAACGTGCCATCAGGACAATATTGACAACGAACGAATAAAATACGATGTTATGACGATCTTTCGTTTTCGTTTAGATTTTAGATTCTTGCAATACAGCAATAATATAAAAATTCGAGTGCAGTTTACACGCGGTAGAAACGAAACTTTACCAAAACAATCTCAACCAATATAAGAAAAGTGAGGTCATAATCAAAGCCACCAGTGAGCGCAGACTAGCGTAATTTCCGTTTCATATCTCTACCTGACATCATAATCAAAGCGGTCAATGTGTAAATCTCCATGTGTAATCTTATATTGCGTATGCAACCTTTTTATGGAAATTTTGATAAAGACAACATGTAAATCTCTACATATTATAAATTAAAGTACCCCCCTCGTCGGTCTGTCTGTCTGTTCGCGATAAACTCGAAAACTACTGAACGGATTTTCATGCGGTTTTCCCCAATAGATAGAGTGTTTCGTGAGGAAGGTTTAGGTATATAATTTGTCAATGCATGGCGGGATATTCCTCTTTTATAGATCTACAAAAAAGTCCGCGAAGGCATAGGTATATCTATCTTTTACGGATATTACTATACCCATTCTATCTTCCAAAAAATGGTCACGTTCATTGCGGTAATTGAAAAGTTATTTAGACGGATACATTATTAATCCTTATTAACTTAAATACGTTAGTTACCTCAAGGATTTCATGCACATTATTATAATCTTTCACACCATCTCTACGTATTATAAATTAAAGTCCTCCGCGGCATCTGTCTGTCTCTTCGCGATAAACTCAAAAACGGCGGTGGTTATAAAGGTTGGATAACCATCCAGTAGATGACGTTGTATTTTATTAGCCACAGCAACGCGTTGCCGGGTCAGCTAGTACTTAATATAACAACAATACATATGTGTACGTATGTGTACATATATGCATTTATTTTTATATTTTTATCTTTTTATATACATACGTATCTTTGTTGATACATATCTTTCTAATAAATATAATATTTTATTTACCCGCCTCGGAACAGAGTCTGTCTAGTGAGGTGGGTAAAAGAAAACTATCTACATAAATGAAAATAAAATAAACGCCCGGGTTGCCGGCACTGAAATTTAAAATTGAATGAGCGCAGTTGTGCGTCGCAGGTGCAGTAATCGTTATTTCCGTTTCATCCGAAATCCAAATCATAGCGGGGCTATAGAAAATTCACTTCAAAAACATTGTTTTCTAAACATGCATTTTGTATACGTGTGAAACATGGTATCACTATTGAATCAGCTCGATGGAACGACTCCGGATCCAATATAATAACGCATACAGAATAATATTTGGACACGGAAGGTACAGAAGCGTATCGACAACGTTTACCGTATTAGGACTGCATGGATTCGCCAGCATGGTGAGACAGCGGGTACTGGAGCCAGGATGCGACTAATGGCTTCCGACAACACAGTGGTGAACGCAGCCTCCCAGCACCAAGTCACCTCTGAGTGAGCGCAGGGCCCGAGCTCACTTCAGACCACGCCATACATAATAATTGATTATTTATTTTTAGTTTTTTTATTTTTAGTTTTATTTTTTATTCTATACTTGTTTGTTTATTAAAATCATTGTAAATATGCTTAACTATATGGGACGTGCGGGATTGCACTATCCTCCCCACATCCTGGAATAAAACATTATTAGGTATTATAATTATTATCGTAGATAGCAAACACTTTGTGGCTTGAGATTACATAGAATTAAACAAGTACTTTGTTTAAAAACCACTTATTTTTATTTATATTCGTCGACCGGTTTCGGTTGAACTCAACCTTCTTCAGGACAATAAAGTTATAAGTTTATTGTACTTAAACAAAGTACTTAAACAACTTATTGTGTTTAAACAAAGTACCTACTTGTTTAATTCTATATTATAATTATTTTTGTTTATTGGATATTATAATATGATTATATTCAAATCAATAGGTAATCGTAGTAGCTAAGTGTCAATTATGTAGAGCAGAATCGATGTATTTATATAAACATGTTATGGAAATTAATGTGTTTTACGTCCTATTTTCTTATTGTATTATAATCTCAATTTGGGAGACAGGTGTGGGTACGCCGCCCCGGGAACCATTTATTGGATAACCAACGCCCCAACGTTAGGTGACTTCGCACGGGTGCCCGGGTTCGTGGGGTGAGGTTCGTCGTGGCGGCGGATGCGTCTGCCCATCTACTGCGTGGCTGGTTGGTTGAGGGAGACCTTTTGATCTCTCCAACCGATTCATACATCCGTCACTTCTAGATACACAAACCCCTCATATTCCTACCCACCCCTCGTACCTCATTCTTTCACAGAACATCCACACCTTCCTTTATCTAAAAACCTTACAGATAGCATCCTCAAAGATGACATGCGCCTCAAGGGAAAAATAATTGTTTTCCTCAGGGCCTCCTGTGTGGAGCTAATGTAAAAAATCTTGATATTGTCTTAATATCACAATATAATAATCATAAGGAGAAAATCTACACTTGGTTATTATTTTTGTTGAAATGTATCAACTCTTGATATCAACATCAACTCTTTTTTTCCCAAAATTTAATAAATAAATAAATATTTGAAGCTTAACTAAAAACTGATAGTTTATACGCTGCGCGAGAAAAAAGGACCTTGGAAGACCTCAAAGCTACGAAATTTTTTTTTGCAAAATTGTCAAATGTTTGTTAATCTACTGATTTTCGAGAAAAAAATTACGATTTCAGGGCATATTTTCTTGGTAGGTAACGAAAAACAATAAAAACACACACATATTTTATTAGGAAAATGTATTATAAACGTAAAAATCAACTCACTTCTTAGTCGTTTCATGAAAAAATAATTAATAAAAAATTCCACAAAACTTAAATTTTTTTTCAAATTGCGGTTGTAAAATTTGGTTTCTAAAAGGTATACATTTGAATTATTTTGCGCTTAACTTTAAGATTTGAAAATAAAGCGAGGTATTTTCTCTTTCTAAAATATTTCTAACCACGATAGTAAGAGAGACACAACGATTTCCAGGAACTATGCAAGTTGTTCCGAAAACCGAACAAATTAGCCTGATGGATTAATATATTAAGAAGGTTTATAAACTATAAAAGAAAATACATTTTACACTTTCCGTGTGTGAAATGTGAATTACTTTGTTCTAATCGACTAAACGAGCACTAACAAAGATCGTATATTTCTTCAAGTACCAATTACTTCACGCGAGTTAAGGGTAATATATGGTAATATACGTTAATGACTTAAAGTAGTAATTACTTTGAAAATGTTATCAAAATAAAATAAAGCATTGAAGATTTTGGTCATAAAAAATAGTCTCGGTGATTGTGAGCTTAAACCAGCATGTTCTGTAGACAATTTTCTTTTCCCCCGCTACCCATCAGCCAACTTTATAATCTTGTGTGACTTTAATGTTCGCAATAAACAATGGCAGAAGTTCCCGGGCTCAACAAGCTGGGAGATCAGAAGAATACTTTAAATTTGTCCATGAGATGGGAAAATTTGGTTAATTACCAAACATGATGCTGGATGTTCATTGAGTAATACCAGCAGTTACACTTTCATGGTAAATTTTGATCACTTGTGATTCAATGAAATACACGGGGGATATATTTTGACGAACATGGTAAAAAAACAATGCAAAAAAACAACACTCAGGAAATATCGGGAAACCAAGAAAGTTCGCTGATATTCTTCAACACCTTTTCTTAGACTGATATCTGTAGCTATATTGTGAGTCGTCAAACTCCACGATCATCAAATCGTTCAGAACTTGTCAAGTCTCGAACTCAGAAGTTGTCTAATAGAACGATCAACAAATCTTTTGTGAAAAAACCGAGTCTGGACTGTTGCTTCTCCATGGTAGTCAGAAAGAAAAACACAGCTTGAAATCCACTCCGCATCACTAGCTCATCCTACAACAAGGTGGGGTACAACAAAAGATCAAAGGAATATAAGACAACATTAAACATAAGAAAACACAACCAGAAAACAACAAGAAAACAGCAGAGACAATTTTCAGAATTGTTATTTTATATAACGGACGTATGAGAAACGAGTCACCGGAATTTGTCTTCCAGCTGACAAGGTTTACACGCTCAATCTTACTTGCACAAACTCCAATTTGCATTAGTAAGCGTGTATGTTAAGACAGCAAAACGGTACACCGGAAAAACGGCTTGCACGTTTGCATTATTTTGCGTGCATGTTTACCGTCAAAATTACATATATAATACGCAAATGGTTTGCATGCACTTCAAATGATTGCGAACTGAGAAGTGACTGATTGTGGCATTCTGAGAAGCCAACTGGAGTACGCGTGCGATGTTTGGGCACCGTACCACCAAAAGTACATTGATATCTTAAAGCAAATCCAAAAGAAATTCCTCAGGTATGTTTATATGTGGAAGCATGGAAACTATCCAAGGTTCATGCACTGTATTGACTTACTTGAGAAAACTGATTCTGTGAGTCTAGAAACAAGGCGGAAAGCAAGTATTGCTATTCTGTCTTTCAAAATTTGGAACAATTTCATCGATAGCCCATTTCTCTTGGAATGCTATGATTTATATTATACCAGACCACTACAGCCGAAGTCGATATCATGACTTATTATTGTACCGAACGGTAGAACAGACAGTCTGGGCATAGCGTAACATGACGAGGGGAGTGGTGCTGTTAAATGAACTTGCAAACCATTTGGATGTAATTGACTGTTCTTTATATGCCTTAAAAATATTATTGAAGAGTCACTTGCCTAAATGCTGATAGGGAAACTAAATTGTAGTTTATTTGGAATTATTCCGTTGTACAATAATAATTAAAAAAAATAATAATAAAAATAAAACTTTGCACAAACTGCGCATACAAAACACCGTCGCACGGATGCGCGTACTCCACTTATCGTGTTTTTTGTACAAAATTTTGCACGCACTGATTGCGCGTGCAAATCGCAGCGTATAGATGGACCCGAACCGGTGGCGATTTAATTCCTCTAATACAATTTATCATCCAATAAAAATGTATTATGTGCCCGCACGGTTACAAAACCTGAAGAAGAGATAGATTAGGTTTCTCCGTTGTGAAAAAAATTGTTGACCGAATTTTATCTACGACTGTAAGCAATAAATCATATCTACTTAAATTATAAACTTTCACAAAATTTCGCGAGCCATGCCACTCTGAAAAACCGAATAAAAGATTTGTGGTCTGTGAAAAACTTCAGCCAAATAATATTATAGACGGAGAGAGAATTTAGACGGAAATGCCCGAGAAGTTGGTAATTTATATTAGAATTCAATTCATTCCCACTGGATGTTTGGCGAGCCATGTGTTAGGAAATTCGATGATCACAAGTTTAATAATTTCTAAGTTCGAAAACAAAGGAACAATTATATTTGAAGATCAATTCGGCCGAGTATTTGGTACCCTCGTTCGAGGCGTTCGAATGTTATCAATAGGAAATTGAAATTGAAGCAATCACATACACATTAACTTCTAATTGATTAGGAGTTCGGAAATTCGGGTTGAAACTTGAGTAGCACGAAGAATAATTTATTTCTATTGCTCCAACCATTCTTGAAACTCGAATAAGTGGAGTCGAGTATTGAAAGGACAAGTGAATTATTTAATTTGAATGGCAATTGACTCGGAACAATGGAATGGATAAATAATCAGGGTAGATACTGGACGAAAATAATTGATTTCAGATTGCGAAGAAGATTAATATGTTAAGGGTCCAGGAAAATCAATCTGTTAGAATTTAATAACATGATAACAGATAGGTATTTTTTTTACATTACACCACAGATAAAATAATTGCCCTCGGGGCCAGTGTAATTTTTGGGGATGCTGTAACATTTTTGGGATGTGTGGAAGGTCTTTCTATGGAAAGGACGCAAGTGAACCTGTTGTAGGAGGGGGGGATACCATTCCACAGCCAAGCTGTTGAACTCAAGAATGACCCATTCTCATGTGACAAATGTCAACTGTGTACAAATGTTTGACGGGCGTTTGGCGTGTTTTCCGACTGTGCTATTGAAATACCGGTAGAAGAAGGACAGCATTCCCACCCGACGCCTGTGCCCTAAATATTGCAATCAGTGTTAATATATGAAAATCTATCAAACGGACCGCCCGTTTTCTAGATAGTATCTACTTCTGCGAAGGTGCTTAATTTTAACCATTATTTTTTTATGAATTGAATAGAAGAAACTTTAAGAGGTTATTAAGGCGATCCAAAAGTCCAGGGAAAAATCGAAATCGGAATTCACACCCCTGGGAGGAGTTTGAAAATACTTGAGAAAAAGCTTTTGGAAAGGTTGGAAAAGGTAATTGAGTTTTTTTTACAGGTTGATTTCTTAAAAACCTGTAAAAAACATTAACTCCTTTTTTACGCATTGTTTATTTTAATAAAACGAAAATTTAAAATTGATTTCACGAAATCAATCGACGCGGAACCATACGTCCATCTCCCGCTCCGGCCGGGGCGTGACTGATACGAAATAGATGTGACGTAGTCAGTAGTTCTTCGGTGGACGCCATAGGGTTCACTTTGAAAAATCAAATTCGTCGCCTAGCGGCCGTATTGTAAAATAACAACGCGAAAATGCATATTTTATTTTAATTTGGGAAGTTTGGGCGTAAATGTCATTATTATAAAATAAACTAAATTTGTTACATTATACAATAAAAGGTTATCCCAAAAGGGGTTTATAAATAGGAGAGTTTGGACTTGAAAGTGTTTTTTATGGACCTTACACTATATTTTTTACAGGCTTATTAAAAGACTTATAAAAAAATGACCGATTTTTTAAGGGCCAAGGTATGTTCTACACGCATCTCTAATACTTCTAAGCGATCAAATTTTCAAAAACAAAAACATATGATTTTGCATTATTTACTATGGCTTCATCTTAAGGATATTTATTTTATAAATATTTTTAAAGGGTAAGTGAATTAATGACCTATGGCGTGTTGGCAAACGAACGGGGAAAGTACCTATACTTAACTTTTATTCTATGGTGTTAACATTACGCTTTATTCATTTTAAGGTCTGCGAAATACATGCTGGTTCGTTCAGCAAGAATAATAGATAACGACGGGGATGACCGAGTAAAAAATAAATTTATTATTACTTCATGAAAAGTTAATGCAACCGAATAAAATATTAATTTACTCCCAACTTATTTTACAGCCTAGGAACTAAAATGTTAGATTATTCGCATTAGCCAGCAATCGAAATACTAGGATAAGTAAACTTTTTTTGTAATTCAATCAAAAGTGTTTTTACGAAATTTTAATTAAATTGAATGAATTGTTATTTTTTAAGACACATGCATCACATTTTTTAAAAAAAATTTCCCGTTTAGGCAAACATTCTAAGACATTCAGTTTTTTTTTATCGTATTTTTGAAACCCTGGGGATTTTTTGAAAATTTCAATCCGGAAAATCAGACCATTTTTTATAAACCGAAAAGACAGACCATAATTTTAATATAGGTGTGAAAAAACGATAATTACATAGCCGAAAATCATTTAAAATAAAAAATAACCTTTTCCACACGAATGGCACATGAGAATAACGAGGCATACCAAAAATATTACATCTCATAAATATTTTTTTTCCTTGATCCATCTTATTGATCATAAATCATTATAATGTACAGCGTCTATAATATTACTAAATTCAATGTAATATACTTGTACTTGTAAATTATAATAATAATAAGAATATTATAAAATGTCATTTTGTTAAAATCAGCACCATAATCATTATACTTCTAAAACACGTACCGACATCATCTTCACGTTCTGGAGAGAACCCCGTACATCATTAAATGTACGGGGTTCTCTTCAGAACATCTGTCAAAAAGTCGAACCAAATGATAAGTTCGCAGAGAACAAACAATAAATCTAGTGAATGAGTTCAAAAATCCGCCTGAAATCAAAGTGATGCCATATTAAAAAAATAAATCAGTGTGGAATTTTACAAAATTAATTGGAACATTTTCGGAGACGGGACATTTTCATGTAGTGACGTCACGAGCCCAAATAATGGATTTATTTATTTAAAAATAAACAAAAACTGTACATATCTAACAATTTTTGCTAACATTTTCGTAATCTTAGTAAAAAAAACTATCCACATGATTTTTTCCAAGTGAAATCCAAGCAAGTGGCCTATTGCGTGTGTTCTTTGAATTACTGGAAAAGTTACATCGATAGGTTTCTTCCCATTTGTTTAACAGACGCAGTGGTCCCGTGACTCGCATGCACACAGTACACGACAAAGGGACCATTTACTCATTCCCCCGAGACGTAAAACTGCTGTATTTTAGGGTAGTTTCAGCTATTCATCATCAAAACTTTGGAATAAAATACCACTCTCTTTTCGAATATCGACATCGTTGCAGTGCTTCAAGAAGCTCTGCGGCGAATGGTTGCTGACTATGCAGTCAACAACACAATATCTTAATTGATAAAATTTGCAATTGAAGAAATGCCTACTTGTGTTTTTGTTTTTGATTTGATTTTATTGTTCATTTTGATTGTATTTTGTATTTGAATTAATTATATTTTATATTTAATTTGATTATATTATGTATTTGAATTTCCCCGTCCCGCGAACCCCCCTCCCGAGTTCCCCTCCCCCCTCTCCACTCCACTCCCCCCCTTCCCCTTTCCGCGAACCCCCCTTCCGAGTTCCCCTCCCCCCTCCCAGGTCCCCCCTCCCCCTCCCAGGTTCCATATATTCAATCCCAGTACATTCAGTTTTTAAACAGCCCGCGTGCCACCTTTTACAATTTTTATTCAAATTTCCATTTTTCATGTATATTAAATTTGGTACCTAACATAGGTACCTATTTAAAATACCAAGATTCTTGATTCGGTTCAAACTATTAGGGAAATTCCTACTTTAAATAAATTTATCAAAGATTTTCAAAAACGGAATCCTGATTTAACAAAATTGTTTTGCAAAATGTCATTCTCAAACACGCGAACTGTCAAACGTGTGATCGTACTTCAAGGAATATTTAAAAAAAAGAATTAGCGAAATCGGTTCAGCTGCTCTCGAGATTTGCGCTTAGCAACACATTCAGCGATTCATTTTTACATATAAGATTATTTGCTTTATTTGGAATTCTGATATACGTTATAAATTTTATTATTATTATTTTTTTAATTATTTATATTGTATTATACTTTATGTGTTAAATTGGAAAATTGACTTAATTATTTTTTATTTATTAATCGTCTATTTTTTAATATATTCCAATTTTAATTATTTTTTTTAATTTAATTTAATTATTTGTTTTGTGTACTTTATTACATTACATTAGAGGCACTGCTGAAAACCAGCTACATTCCAGGAGAAATCCTAAATGTATAACTGAGCAGTGATCTTTTTGACAATAGAATAAATGAAAATGAACCAAATGTATAAAGCTGTAAAAGTCTATTGATAAATAAAGGTTTATTATTATTATTTATTATAGGTACCACAACAAATGGTCAAATAGATACGCTAGCATCATAAATCATGACCATGAAAATGATATTGGCTGGTCTCAAGGAATATTTGCAAATACTATATTTATCAAACCAAAGTATCAACAGGATGGACATTTCCATTAAAATAATTTAGAAATATATGTATTGAACAATGAGAATAATGTTTATTTTAACTGCTATTACAGAATAAAGAACAAATATTATTTTATATTTTCATATGAGGCAGACCCTATTTTATACCGCAAATAATATATTTTAAGTGGTACGTACAACATATTGCTTTATTATTTTATAATTTTAACAGAAAACAGTATCCGTAATTTGTGGTAAAATCCAATTCAACAATTTCATTTCAGGGCAAACAGATTCATGAAAGCAGCAATAAAAATATTTAACAAGACTGAATAAATAATGCGTACCTCCTTTTTGACGACAATCTTAACTGACATTATATTTATTTAGTAGATTTACATAAATTTCTCTTAACAAAGAATTATTGAATATTTCTATTAACGAACAGAACGTGTACTTTTGACGACGATCTTAACCGACACTATATTTATTTAGCCGGTTATTGAATTTATGTGTATTTCTCTTAACGAAGAATAATTGATATTTCTATTAATGAACAAAAACGAATCGAAAATACTTTATTGAATAAATAAAACCATTAAACACTTCCAATGAATTTGTTTATATACAACAAAGAGAACTTAATTTTTTTCAAATTTTGCAAATTTACTTTGTGGCACCATTTTATTCATGAAATAATTAAAAACCCTGGTTTTAAAATTGTACACACTAAAGTTAGTGATTTTCACTTAGATCTTTTAGAAATATTAGAAATTAGGCAAAATTTCAATAGAAATTTAAATAGTATTAACAATCAAATTAATTTTGTGAATAACCCTATCTTAAACATATTTCCATTGTAATTTTTTGTCTTTGTTCTTCTAAGCACCCCCCTTTCCACCTCCCCCTTTCCCCTTGTTGATCTTCTAAGCACCTCCCCTTTCCATATTTCTTCTCCCCCACTACTTCCATTTCTACCCACGCTGGTCTTTCTATATTTGATCTTTTAGTTTTAGTACATATAATGTCCTGATCAAAGATATTGAAATATAAGTAGATGTGCTATCTGCTGTTTTTACTATGTGGGTCTGCGCTTCCGAGTGTCGCCGATATTGTTTACCAATTAACAAATAAACTAAAAGAACAAATAATTAACGAATAAACCAAACGAACGTTAAACTAAATGAACGAATTCTTTCCGTATTCAAAATATATTGTTAACCAATATTAATGAACATTTTCAAAAAATCAACGAAATGAACAAATTCTCTTTGTATGAAAACTACGCTAATTAGCGCGTAGTCCGGCGACAGTTATAGCGGACACCATAGCATATCTCCTTCTGTATTTGAATATCTTTGGTCCTGATGAAAAGAACATCGTTGAAGAGAACATCTTGAAACATGTTGACTTTTTATAAAAAGATTATCGTGGTAAAAACAAAGTGTTTTTAATTATTTCATTAAGAATTTGCAAGTCCCTATAACCAACGTATAATTAAAACAATAGTGTCCTCACTAATACATTTATAAACTAAGAACAAAAGGAAACTTTTAAGTACGTGAAACTCAAATAAGAGGTACTTAGAAAATGTAAGAATGTTGCACATTAATTTTGAAATGTTGCGAGGTAAAAAGGAGAAGGGAAAATAAAAGAGTGGAAATAACCAGCCAAACAATCGAAGTAAAAAAATACACTAATAATTTCATTTTCAGTTCTTTACTAAGATGTAAATCTACAAGTCTTACAGAAAAAAATACTTCCTTAATTTATATTATTATATAATATTTTATTATTATGATGAAAATGATGATAATGTTGTATTCCAGGATGTGGGGATGTTGGTGCAATCCCACACGTCCCTTATAGTTATACATATTTTCACAGTAACTTTTAAGTAAAGAAATAAGTACACAGAATAGAAAAAGGAAAAAATAATAATAATCAATTATTATATGGGCGTGGTTTTGAGTGAGCTCGGGCCCAGCGCTCACTCGGGAGTGGCGCTAGGTGCTGGAAGGCTGCGGTCAGCACCGTGTTATCGACGACCATTAGTTTATTATATCCGCATTAAAACTCCATTTAGGATAGTCAGAAATCTGAGAATGTTCAATGTTGTGATAATAAAAAAAACGTACTTAATTATTTTGTTAATCAAGCCATTCGATTGTCACGGAGACATAGATACAATATTGAACATTCACATACCTAAAAGTGAGAATTTAAATTTAAAAAAAAAACATATACCGGCTTTCCGGTGGCCGACTGTAACGCTGCGTATAAATAGGAGAAAAATGCACGAGCAGAACCACGAATTATGAGAAAGAAACAAAGCAACCGTAAGCGGTGTTTGTATTGTATATACGGAGCCTTAGAATGCGTCGGCTAAGAGCCAATTACCGCGGTAAAACATATACCTACAAACCTACCTACCAGATTTTTTATCTAATGAAAAGGTATATGAAGTTATATCGTAGAATGAAAAATAGTGTAAACTTTTTTTTTAATTAAGGATTTTCAAAAGAGTAATCCAAACATACTAACTGAAGTCCCCGGAGTTGCCCAGGCTATCTGCAAAATTTTTCGAAAGCAGATGAAGGTAGAGAGAAATTTTCCTCTTATTTTGAATGTCGAGTGTTCAAAATTTCATTAATAAGTATCAATATCCTGATTGGGGGTGGGAAAGGGGATAGGGTAATAAATTCTCATGGAGATAGTGACCTTACTCTTACTTTGAAGGTCAAGAGTGAAAACCGTCACGAATCTAGGATTAAAACATTAGATTTGTAAATCAAAGCCATGCCGCCCACCCGTTCACCACAGATACTCTTCTTTATTTAAATATATACATAATTTTGGGATCTATGACAATGTTTAAATTCTCCTTACTTTTTATTTTTTTTTACACTAGCTTCACACAGGAGGCCCTGAGGAAAAAAAATCCTTCAGGGTCTATGTCATCTTTGGGGATGCTTTGTGGAGGGTCTTTTTAGGGAAAGGAAGGAGAGGAAGTTCTGGGTAGGAAAAAGGTATGAGGGGTGGGTAGAGGTATGAGGGGTATCTGTCAAAGAGTCTAGAAGTGACGGACATAAGACATCACTCGCACTGCGGTGCAAGGCAATGGGTCAGGAGAGTCCGGTTGAAAAGGTCTAAGATAGGTCTCCCTCAACCAATCGCCATACAGTCGGCGGACAAACACATTGGCAGCCAAAACCTATAGAGACAATGAACTCTATGAACCCTATGAACCCGGGAACCCCTGGCGAACCACTTGGGGTGACCTATGGCAGCGGTATTGGTAATCCAATAAAGGGTTCCCGGGGCGGCGGTAACCAAATCCGCCTCCCAAATTATACTTACATATAAACAGACAAAATTATTGCTTATGCAATGACTGAGAACTTCGCTTGCGTATGATTAAACTCGCGTTGCTTGGTTGCGAACGCAACGCTTTGAACCAATCCGTGCAAAGATGTCAAATAAGTTATGCATTTTAAGTTAAGTTATAGTTAAGAATTTTTTATCTTTTATTGTTCACAAATAAAACATAAAAAATTATTTTAATATTTAAGGTTAAATTATTCACAAGAAAGAAAAACAAACAAAGTTTAAATGAAACTGTGTTTGAGGGGTCAAACGAAGACAAGAACGTGAGAATGAACCTCGGCTCCGTGGTACCTACAATACCTACACCCCACATGGCACTCGTGCAGTACCGCTTCCCAAGAGAGCATAGTTAGTGTGTCACTAATGGTCCTGTGAGTTGGATGTAAGGGATTGTACCTACGTGTCTGAGTTCCTGGCATACCCGTATCAACATAACAAAATTGTATTTGCTCTGGGATTTGAACTCAACTTCTACGAGTATGCCGATTACTACGAGCTCTTCTTTATTATATATCGCTCGGCCAAGAATTCCACGACCTGCTAATTCGTAACGATTCAGAAAAGGGTGACTGTTTAACAGGCAGATACATAAATATTTGATTGACGCGAAGAACTTCTGAAATAAGTAGTCACACAGGAGTCAATTTAAATAATAAATTTTCGATATCAGTTAGAATTTCCATTTTATTCCGACACATTTGGAAACGAGTCTACAAAGTGGTACAACTTGCGATAGATTTAATGTGACCGATCATAAATTTACCAAATCAGCCTATTTATTTTACATCACATTTATACATTATTTTTTTCTAATGAAAGGGTTTCATAATATAAACATGCCGGAGTCGCTATTAGTATTGCTTTAAAAACAAATCACATCAATTTTTTGTCGAAAATAAAATATTTTACACTTTCCGCTACTTCGATATTCTTCAGGACTAGCACGATAAAATCGATACCTTTAAAATATCAATTAAGCTAAGCAATTACGTAAAAATAGTAAAAATAGGAAATGTTGAATTAAAATACTAACCTAAAAATGCATTGGCAGCAAATGAGATCTTTATTCATATTTCGACCATTTTCGTTTCGGAATAAATTGATTGTATCTTAGATGTCTAAGATGTTTAAGTCAACGGATCGCGCATACGACTTTTTTTTCATTTTTAAGAGCTAGTTCAATACGTTCATCAAATATCCAGTAAATTTTAATAACCAGCCAGATAATTTTAAAATATATGTACATTGACACTTAACCGAAACTTATCTGATACTATGGAGGCCGCGCTAAAACTTATCAATCGTCAGTCGGAATATCTGTTGACAATCGTGGATCGTGCTCGCAAGTATTGATAGTTGATTGATCAATATCATATTGATATAGGGTTTTGCGCTGAACCACCTGGTATGCGCCACGGATAGGTATTAAACTTCTGTAGGACCCATCAAACTTAAAATTCAACGCCAGAATCACCCACGGAATAGAATGGAAACTACCCTATAGCATAGATGTTATAAAGTGACCAAAGCAACACATAAACAACAATATAAAGCAACCTCAACGTTTCCAGTTTTTTCTAGACGTTTCTAGATGTTTCTAGACGTTTCTAGACATTTCTAGAGTGGTTAAGATCAATTTCCTACTATTCCACTTGATATTTTTTAACCTCGCAAAGAAAAGAATAATAACCCACACGTGAGGTACATATGAGTTTTCTTCATGGATTTCGGAATGTAATGTTCGCTAAAAACAGTTAATCTTAACCTTGATCAATCTTTAATTAAGTTAATCAAATTTAATCTTATAAAAACATTGTTCAATGCATTCTGGACTAGCCTGTATACGTTTGAAACATGGTGTCAATACAGAGAAAGCTCGATTTAATACTGCATGCAGAATCATATTTGGATACAGAAGGTACAGCAACGCATCAACAATATTTACGGAATTAGGACTGCATGGATTCGCCAGCCTGATGGGACACCGGGTCACTGGAGCCAGGATGCGGCTAATGGCCTCCGACAACACAGTGGTGACCGCAACCTTCCAGCACCAAGCGCCACTCCTGAGTGAGCGTTGGGCTCGAGCTCCCTCAAGAACACATAATAATAGATTATTTTATTTTTTACTGTGTAAAAATATAAATATGTGTGTGGGATTCTACTATCCTCCTCACATCCTACAATAAAGAATTATTATTATTAACCTTCGAGTTTGCTTAATTTCTTACCTACTGCTTTGTATTTTCTGGTTTTAGAACTTGAGACAAGTAAATGAACCTCTTCAGAAAGGTTTTTTGTAATGTGTCAGATCTCGACTCTAGTTGTTAGACCTCGACACATTTTCCTCCTAAAATGATGAGTGTGAAACGCTTGAGACAAAATTGATATTCTTACACGGTTTGGATAAAATTACAGACAGATCAAAAGCAAGCACTGACGCCATTTTGAATAAGTCGTTTCGAATCAGAAGATACTGTTCAATTTTCCCTTTGGCGAAATAAAGCTCAAAGACCATGAGGAAATAATTTAGGAATGAATGTAACGAATCAATATTTTGTATTGTTCTTGGAATCAAGCAGATAAAATATTATGTGTATTGGAACGATCACATTTTTATTTCAATTTACACAGTAGGTACCTATAATATAATAGAACACGTATATTTATATTGGCGTAATCTTCTTTATTTGGCTTGGTAACTTTTATCAAAACTTTAAGATTTTTGATGCAGTTCCACTAAATCAAAAGAAGGTTTTATGCACTACTAGCGAGTTCCCGGCGTGCGTTGCTATGCCACTTAATAAAGAAATTGTTTCTCCCTGCATTCGTCATGTTCCCCTTCCGCCTACCCTTCCTCTCCCACTCCCCCCTCCCCTCTCCCGCTTCTCCCGCCCCGCGAACCCCCCTTTCGAGTTCCCATCCCCCCTCCCGCATTCCATACATTCAGTCCCGGTACATTCCGTTTTCGAACAGCTCGCGTGCCACTTATTGCAATTTTGTATACAAATTTCACATGCCAGAGCTCACCGCTTCATTTATACAAACCTTGTCCTGACAATAAAGAACACAATTTTTTTATCCAATTTGGTGCAGTCGTTCGGAAGTTTTGCACTTAATACAATTCGGCGATTATTATTAATCAGATTGATTAATCTTAATATATTATAAAAAATAAGGTTTCTTCATTTGTCCCTTACGCGTTTCTAAATTAGTCAACCAATTGCGATTTAATTAGTGAAACTTTGGTGATTTGTTGTACGCATGCCCACTAAGGTTTCTATACGTAATGGTGAACGATGGCGTTATGAAATTATTTCATATACCATTCATTCGATTGCGATGAAACTTTGGTGGTTTGTTGTGCGAAATTTTCTATATATATTGGTGAGCTCTGGCTTTATGAAATTTTCATTAAAAAATTACAATAGGTGGCGCGCGAGTTTGTGTTAATTTATGTATTTCATATAGTTTAGCAGTAGGGAGGGTAGGAGCGACGGGATTCCGTGAGGGGGAGGGGTGAAGGTGGGAGGGGGGGGGGGGTCGCAGAGAAGACAGGGAAGGTGGAAGGGGAATTCGGGAGAGAAACGCGGGGAGGAGAGTTTTTTAAGAAAGTACCTATTTTTACATTAGCTCCACGCAGGAGATCCATAGGAGCAAAATAATTCCCTTAAGGGCCTGTGTCATCTTTGAAGATGCTGGAGATGTGTGGAGAGTATTTTTAGGAAAGGAAGGAGAGAAGTTTTGGAAAGCAAAATAGGTATGACGGGCGGGAAAGAATCTGAGGGTTAGTGTGTCCAGGAGTGACAGACGTAGGAATCCATCAATCCCACTGTGGGGCAAGGTGATGTTCCGAGAGAGTCCTGCTGGAGAGGTCAAAAAGTCTCTCTCTAACTGTCTCTCCGTTATCTCCGGCCTGCCACACAGTTGGCCGGCAGACGCATCCGCCGCCAAGACCCGGACAAACACCACCCTAATTAAAATGTTATTTTAAAAAAGTTACTTAAACATAATCAAAGAAAAACGAAATAAATGTGAAAAAAAAACAGAAGAGTTTTTCTGTTCAATGAACTGCACTGCACTGAAAACCCATCGTCAAAAATCAATATTTACGGAAGCTAAAGCTTGCCGTAGAAACCCCACCCGTTTAAAGTAATGAATCACACGTATGGCAGTACTAGGGGGCACAAAACAAACAACTTAATTGGAAAGAAACTAAATCTCATGAAACTTTAACATAAATTAAAACTTTCGAAAAGCTCTCAAAAATTTTGAGGATTTCAAAAACTTGGCGTGACAGTTTTTTCTAATTAGTGTAACAAAGGGAATGAATTAAAATTTTTATGATAAATGGGTTCACCGTTCTTCTAAGGCGTGTAACTTGAATATTGTTGAATATTTACTTAATAAAACTGACAGCTTTGAAATTCAAATTCATCCGAAAAAGTCTTTCGGGCTGTGGCGGTTTACGCCATAAAATTATATTTGGGCAAAGTTTAATTTGAATACCAAAAAAAATTTACATAAAACTGCTGAACGAGGGGGCGAATTATTCAGTATCCAGACTTTGAGTTACGTTTTTATTATCGGATTGTACAACGGATACAAAAAACTTACGAAATCTTTTTTATTTATCGAAGTACGTATCTTGTTTTCAATTAACTTCCAATCCGTGAGCAACTTCCCGTCACTCTTTTCCTGGCATTTTCCCTAATTCTGATGGATGACTGGCAATAGCGGAAATATTCCATTACGTTGGACATAAAGTTATCACAGTTAACGAAATTTTGCACAAAGCTTCAACATAGCATAATTGTAATATTAATTGTGTCCAGAAGCAACATTAAACCGCGGATAGCATTATATCAAGGTGCATTCAAAATCAAATAATTTCAATAAAATTGAATTCAATAATCTTGTAAGAAATTAAAATAAATTAAGATTAAGAGGGTATAACCAGAGAAAACCAGAAATATGTCATTTATAAATCAGATTTTAGACGTATTGACTCTATTCCACAAAAAATTTAAAATTGATTTTGAAAGATTATTCTTTCATCTGGTAAAAGCATGTTTTAAATTTTGAAAAAAAAAGAGTATTTTTAGTATAATAAGGTTATACCATAGATCGTTGGCAGATTTGTTAAATTTTCAAAAAAAAATTTTGTATCATACAACACCCATTTCAAATCATATAATCAGGCAGTAAAATAAATCAATACATTATCTGGTAAACGCTTTTTTCAGATTTTTAAATTTTACTTTAAATAATATCATTAAAAAATATATACGTAGGTACATGTGTTTCTTGACGAAAATTGGTCCTTTTGTG
The DNA here is from genome assembly GCA_917880885.1 of Limnephilus marmoratus. Taxonomy (NCBI): domain Eukaryota; kingdom Metazoa; phylum Arthropoda; class Insecta; order Trichoptera; family Limnephilidae; genus Limnephilus; species Limnephilus marmoratus. The sequence continues at coordinate 20,343,665 of OU862923.1, read as the reverse complement.
TATTTATTTGCGCACTTACAAACTAATGTATTTCAGTTTTTTTTACATTCTTATTTTGCTTAGACATTATTGAAAAATGATAAATACTTATGTTCAAAAAATAATTGCAAAAAGGACATTATTTTAATAGTTTTATCATCACGCCTTTCAGCATTTTTGGAGTAGGTATAAATTAAAGCGAATTTGGAATGAAATAAAATCGATATTGCGTTATAATATTAAAAAGCTGGTACGGAGAATAATTAATCTTTCTCGTTCGAACCGCCCTGTACGATCGTAAGAACATCTTTCGACGAAATGTATATTTTCGACCGCTGGCTGGTTAAACACCCTTAAAAAAGTGATCCTGATTATAGGTAATTGCAGTATTATGAAAAAAAATTACACAACAACAATCAAAACCCGATAAATTAAAAAAAAATGAGCAATCAAGGAATTTTATCAAATATTGATAACACTCTTTTTATTTACTATTATAATTACGACCGGTCCGGAGCTGAGTTGCCATTGCGTTTGGATCCCACTCAGGCGTCGTGATTTCAATTCCTTGGCTGGCTAAGACCTCCATCACGATACAAACAACATTTTAAGCTTAATATTGTGGTAGTAGAAAATTTCCAAATATACTGAGTACTGAGGTTATTCGTAACCCGGTAATGTTTGTCTTTGCATCAAAAAAAGAAATAATAATATATTATGTTAACATTGTACACGCGCCTTATTCTACTCCTCGTTATTTTATGCGAAATAAACTCGTTAGTAGTTATGAGATAAGTTTATGGATTCTGTAGCAAAAATAATTGCTTTCCACTCTCCAAAGATGTTATAGCAACACGTTAATAGAAAAATTAATTAATTTCGAACAAAATTATATGATAAATTTGTACCGATATCTTCGCGCACTCATTTGATTCTACCCTAAGAGTGGAGAGCAGAAACGAGTTTAAAAAAAGCATTAATCCCGTTCGCCAGAATCCACATGGGATAGAAAAATACGCCTGCTGGGCCTCGTCACCAGAGATAGGACGGCATAAATGCACTTAGAAAATGAAAAAATATTTTTCGATTTAAAATGCGATGGAATTTAAGAAACGGTGTTGCACTTGTTTTTCGATATAAGCTAGATCAGATTATGAAACGGATATCTACAGCTGTCAGTATTTTTATTTTTCAATGTTTACGTATCCTGTTTTAATGTTTTTATTTTTGAATCGAAAGATTTTTACCTTTAAGTCATAGGTAGAGAGCTATTGACTTAACGCTTGTCTGGTTTTAATCCGCCTTTCACAGAATCGTAGTTCCGGCGAAAAGCCTCACGATCTTGCAATTATTGCAATCTTGAAAATATCCGATGTGATGGGTCGGAAATACATCTCTCGGTTTAAAGAAAACATAGGTATAAGAACTGTGATTCGTTTATCTTAACTATCAAGAAAATACGATTCTTCATACAACTGGAAAAAGCACAGGTACAAAAAAGGGAAACAAAGGTAACAATTTAGATTTAGAAGAAGATAATGCATACATACAGAATAAATTTAATTCAAATAAAAAGAATAGATTAAAATAAATCATACTTAGAAACAGTGTCATATTTTAAATAGAAAAAAATTAGACACGTTGTCGAAATTACTTACATTTTTCAACCTATGGTCCAAACATTCCCCCATCCAATCTATTAACCAATTGCCTGCCCCATTGTGACAGTGATGGAATATATTTCTATATTGCATCAAGTGCTCAATGTCATTCTGTTACGAAATCTTGTGCATTGGTCAACCGAGTGATCCCTCAGTGCCATAATATCGATTCTCGCCAAAACGTGCAATGTAAAAAATTAGGTAAGTCAGATTACTTCCCAAATCCCCGTTCACTACGCTATTCCCGTAGTTACGTTTTTTTATTACAGCCCATCTTATGTATTAAAATATAAATTAATTCACGGACAAATATTTGGACTACAAAACATTTAAATTACCTATTATGTAGTTTAATAATAAAACAGAGTTACACGCAAATATCTTCAAAGTCCCTCTCGTGATACTTCTGCAGCTACTGTGAAACGTGATTAAAAATACGGGGATACATGAGCTCAAATAATTTAGATAATGAACATTTTGATGGAACTAAAATATTTCCAGGACTTAACAGTTGTTCAGTAAAAAGAAAACTTCCATAGACCAGTATGTTTATGTATGTTCTCACTAGTCTATAGGGACAAAGGTGTTTGTGTTCTTCGCTAATCTGGATTATAGTTCTGAATAAATTATTACAGATGCCATACAGGTCGTTTGATAATAATTTAGATAAAAGCTTTTCGGGTACCGCACCCAGAGGACGTTCTCATCTTATTATGTAGTAATACAACAGCGGACCAAGTAAATAAACTAGTAAAACAGTGGCAAAATAAGCCTTGTAGATACCGTAACAAACAAATTTATTCGAATGTGGGGCACGTATTTGATATGACTCCCTATTGTACGCAGATGCCGAAGACGAAGCTATCGGTGAAATCACTATTTTCGATTAATGTTTACAACGAATCACTTAACATTATCATTACCAAAAATATTTTTTTTACAAATTGAAGCTTCTCCTATATTGTCATTTGAGAAGAATTAAAAAAATGTTAATTATTGCACAAAAAATATAGGCGGACCAGTAAATAATGAAAATAATGACCGGTAAATAAATAATTTTATAAATACAAAATTACGAACGCATAAAAGGAACAACATAAAAAATATACTATTTTATGGCTAAGATTATTTGTCACAGTTACACTTAATTAAATTAAATTAATAAAAACGACTTTTGCGCTAAAATCGATTATTTCGAGGCCCCGTTTGCCAAACGATACATTTATACTTATTACATATATTCGTGGTGACACATTAAATAAACATACTTTTGGCTTGTGCATTCCTCTGGAGGAATCAATGACGCTGATTTTTTTGATAGAAAAAATACTTTCCTACCTATCAAAAAAGTGCCGAAAAAATGCAAAATGTAACAAGACATACGTACGTTGTACGAATTACATACCGAAGTTATGCCCGGTTTAGCACGTAGATTTTTTTTAATTAAATGAAAACAAATTACTTACTAGGCAAAAAACATTGTAGGGATAGGTGATTAATTACTTAAAAGAATCATTAAAAAAAACACAGATTTTTAATTCATTACTTAGGGAGTCTAGGCTCTAGGGCAGCGGTCGTCATACTTTTCTGGTCAAGGGCCACATAGGACAATGTGAGGTATCACCGCGGGCCGCAAAATTATGAATTGGCAGGGGGGGGGGGATGATGTTGTACCTTTTTGTTTAGCAAGTTAAAAAAGCAATTCTTTCGTATTTAAGTACCAGGTTGCTACCTCCTTCCTTCTTGTATTTATGATATAGTATCAATAATATTGTACACCTAATAAAAAAAATGTAGATCTGTAATGGAATCTTTCAGTTTAATTTTTATCCACTTCCCGAACTACCGAAATATGTGAATTTTCGCAGACGTGATAAAAATATATTTTTTATTTATTTATTTAACTAAGAAAAAGTAGGTTTATATTAGGTTTTTTATGCCTGCTTCACCAGGATATACCTGTGTCGAGACAGGCGAATTACAATACTTACAATAACAAAAATTAACCGATATTCAAGTTTACATTGCTTTATTAGTACGTGATTAGCTTTTTTTTTTTTGTCTTTTTTAGACCATATTTTTTTACCGGTCCACGCCTTAACTGTGCCGTCTCAATGCTATCTCATTTTCCCTGGGTCTTCTACTGCTTCCTGAAAGCCCACGTTGATAACCTATGATGTACATTGCGCGCGTTTATAATCGACTTAGGATGTGGTCAAATGTCAATCAATTAAAAGTAACGTTATAAAATCATAAGGTACACAAAATATTTGAAAAAAAGCTGGATAATATAATTGAACATGAAAAAAAATATTTAAAAAGAAAGCAGATACAGCGGATATTTATGCGGGCCGCACAAATATCTGCCGCGGGCCGCAGTGTGACGACCTCGGCTCTAGGGGCTTAACGTTTTAATTATATTAAGATGTAGATACTCAAAGAGATTGGAATATTATATTGGGGAAGTACCGCAGTCATTGTGGCGTGGCTTGCGTTCAGGGATGGAAGGAAAGGGTTCATAACTTGGCTGTTCTGTACCCGGATTATGCACGTTAAAAGGTAAATTACCTCACTCAGATAGAAGATCTAAACAATCAACTTTATCTAGCATAGTCCTTACTACGAAATTTCAGTTTAACACAAATAATATACAGCATTCAAGAATATATGCGAAAGCTTTTCGTATCTTTTACATTTTTCGAATCACGCCAAATCCATCGTTGATTCAAGCATAGTGGCAGCATCTGGCTCTCTCGTGAGATTATGAGAAGATTGTCTATGATATGGGAAGGTTTTTTCCATTACGGTGCTATTGTCGGGAGACCAAATTATTCATATTCCCCTGATAAAACTGGGTCTTGAATACGTTTACAAACTGTGTAAAGACGGGAAGAAAGGGGTCATCGCCGTACTATTTTCATAGCTGGAACACAATAAAAATAAAAATTAAGTATTTTAACCCGCCTCACAAGGGTAACACAAAAAACACCTTCTTAAATGTTTTGTTATGAAAAAACGATAATAATTGGCCAAAGAAAAATTTTAATGTTACTTGAAGTGGAATAGAATTCAAAATTAATCTTAAAGTTGATATCTTCGATTTGATGTCCGGGTTAAATCTTCCTCACGGAAAAACTAAACCCTCTCACACAATTTTCCACAAATGATCATCTATAATTCACGCTATTCAATTGCACTATATAAGTATAATAAATACAAAATAATACAAGAACAACATGTCAAGCTACAGAGACCAAATGGGAAAATAATTAACCGACTCCAGATATTTTCATATCAGAGGGTTCGGCTCGGTGTAACTCCTAATTGGACCTATAATTTCTACTGATCCCTCAATATAAATATTTAAAAAATCTTTTGTAATCCTACATATATTTAAAATGGCTGTTTTTTTGCATTTTTACATATAAATTGTTTGAAAAATCTACATGCCTAAATTTAAAAAAAAAAAATTAACTATTTATTTATTATTTTTGTACTACATAATATTATTCTAATTTTAGTACAGTTAGAGTCTAGAAGTTTTGTGACTCGCGAGGAAAGCGCACTGGTCTACCCACAATTTCTAGTGAACCGTCGCGTCCGGGCGGCTCCACTTATGTGTATAAAACGCAGTGCAGCGCCGACCGGTCAGTATAGTACTCAAATACAGTCACCAAACAACAACTCACCGTGACCTACGACACTCGTGTCGTCAACCTTTCGCTGAGATCGATTTATGTCTCCGGCACGGACATATGAATATATCTGGACCTGCCCTAAGTGATAAAAACGTATTATTTCCCCCTCCACATGGCGCCGGCTGTAGCTCCTCCTTGGAACCGGCTCGCTCCATGGGGAGGGGATATAGCCTCGCTTGAATCTAAAATGTGTGACGTCATCATTCTTGCCGTGAACAGCGAGAAGCTCACATCCATACATTTAACGAAATAACGGCAGCTTGTGCTATACAATATATCTATGTATCAATATGCACATAGCGAATGTGGGCGGTACTCCAATGTGCTCGTCGCTGGTTACAGGGGTAAGTAAATTATGAAACATTTGTAAAAGTGTTTTAACTAAACACGGCAAGAAAATATTGATATGTGTATTGGCGCGAGTCTTTTTGGAGCGAGCATTTGGCCTTAGCAAATAAGTTTTGAACGTGGCAAGCAATTCGCGCTCCCATGTAAAAAGGTCTATTCATTCAAAGCAGATTTTGCTTTTAAGAACTAAATGGTGATATTGTAATGCGAGATGCCTATATACTGTCAGATTGATTGTTCAACGAATGACAGTCATCTTTCCCCCCTTTGCTCTCCATAGTTTGGTTTTACCCCTCATCTGTAACTGCTTGTCTATCCATTTGGATGTCTATGGTCTCCGGTTTCGCGCACCACCAGCTGACTACTTCTTTGCATGGCGTCGAGCATCAACACATAAATACGACCAAACTCTACCACATTATGTTATCTTCACTATCCACTGTGTTGAGCATCGGTATGGAGGATTTGCCACCATTCATATCCCCCAACCACGGTGTCAAGCATCTCACTGGAGGATCAGGAAGATCCGTGATCTTCACCACCAGCTGATGGCAACATCAATAACAAAAGTCTCCCCCGCCGCGCGTTGAGCACAAGCCCACATCCCGCCGTTATGTAACCGACGTGATTTGCGTTCCATCTCGATGCAAAATTATAGAATTATATACTATACAATAACATACTCGTCAAGTCCCGCCCGCCGCACTATGTGTAATTTCTCAATCTAGCTCCACTTTATTCATTATTCAGCTCTTTTATCATTTGTAAACAAGATATTATACTTACAGCATTGCAAAATACGTCATTTTGAAGGTAATTAAACAAGGAATAGTTTACAAAAATCATATAATTAAAAAAAAATATATACGTAGAGACTCTTCAATTTAAATTCTGTACGAATTAATACATGTTGGAATGCGTTGATGTCTCTTAAATAATAATTCTTACGTCTACTTCATTAACATTTGTAAATAAGATATCGTACTTATTAGTTTGTTTTTTATGTTATTTTGAAGATAATCAAACTCAAAAGTATTTAAAAAAATAATACATACTTAGACATCAATTTTAAAACTTTACGAAGAATAAGAAGTGGTGGAATATTTTGATGTCTTCTTATTAATAATTATTCCCTCAACTCCATTATCAAATGCATAATACACGGTATTTACAGCTTTGCATCTTACATAGTTTTAAAGGTAATTAAATGAGGAAGTAATTAAATGAAAAAAATGTAATTAAAAAGTACCTAGGTAGGCACCACTTAATACTGTACAAAATAACACAATGTTTGAATATTTTGTTATTTTTTTAAAAACTCACTCTACTCCATAATCATTTTTCTTAAAAAGTTCATCAATCAGATTCGTATACATCACTTACTTCTGATAAAGTAGTCTCTGGAGCTGATGTTAAAGGAGCGGATGGAGTTGACAGCAAGGCCAAAACATCCGGTAAGAATTTGGTACCTTTTCTATTCGGTAATTTCCGCAAACTGGATATAAGTGGATCTGATGAGATGAGCAATATATGCAACAAGTCGGTATTCGTTGCAATCCGGGAAGTCTTTCTTGTATATAACTCCCTGAACCGTCTATTATCCTTATTCCTGGCTTCTTGTGCTTCTTCTGATAATTGTCCAATGGGCAGTATAGAAGTTGCAATAATTTCCTTCCCGTGTACCAAAATCTTGTGTACACTTGCCGGCATATAATACCAGGGGTACAAATCGATATAAAGTTTTTGCGTTCTCTCTGCATATTTCCCAAATGCATCAGCATCTATGGTAAATCCACTATTTAATGTTTCCAAAATTATTCTGAACCGTTTGATCAATTCTTCATCTAAACCTGTAATTATTGCTGTTTGCTCAGCGTTTCTAAAAAACCTTCTTGCCGTATTGCCGTCATTGGTATTGCCAGTTCCTTGTTTTGGCATATCAACAAGGAGACCCATTTCACTCTTAAATTTTTTTTGTATATCTGATTTTCTTTTTTTTACATTTTCTTTACTTTCGGCATCTCTCGCCTGCCATTTCTTCACGTCTAATTTATAGGAAATATGAAGCAAACACTCAAAACAACGAATCCACGCATGCAATGGTGACAATCCGAATGAATATGTACTAGGATCTGGAGAAATTTTGGATACCATTTCCATATTATTCATCTGTTTGGGTGATGCCCCACATACGTAGCACCTCTGCGAAGATTTGTAAGCTGTTAAAGTATTGCATATTTTACCGTCAACCATTGTGAACAATAATGAATGCTTAACTTCAATTTCCTTGCCATTAACTATTAAATTTGAAGGCGCAAGAGCTTTTATTTGCAAATTTATGTTACTCGTTTCGTCTTCAATTAACTTATCAGTTTCTTTTGCAAATACGAACTTTATTGGCAGACAATATCGTGTAGATGATGGCCTTGGGTTTTGCCAAATAATGACATTATGATCACTAACAAGTTGTAGTGGTACAAATGAAACACTGAATAAATGTTCGTCACTATATTCACCCTCCTCCGAAAATTTCTGCTTGTATGTGCTTTGGCTAGAACTACCGTCACACCCCCACTTAGAAATTAGAGTCAGCGAGTCAAATGATTGTCTTGATAATTGTGAATCGATTACTTCTTCTTGAGAGCAAGCAATGCGGTTAGCCGTGTGATTTAGTAATGCTTGCAATTTTACCTCAGCGTAGGTTTCTGTTACGACAATATCACCAGGGTCAGGATAACAAGCGGCTTTAGCATTTTTCACTAAATAATAAGGCGGATATAGTGGACTATTTAGTTCTCTTGCCTGCTTCCTAATAAGTTTATATTGATTAGTAGTCAACTTTGCATTAACAATCAAAGACAGAGCTTGATTTGCCGTCAATGTTGTCTGTGTTACACACGGATTACTATTTTTTTTAATTTTTGTGGCATATCGCGGTGATCTTGAAAATAGTGTACCCGCAATGTAAGCAGCATCGTTTTTACCAGAAGCCCGTAGAGACGATTGAGCCGCCATGGATATTTCTATTTCGCTAGAGGACTGAACGACTTTTAAAAGTTTTTTTGCCCTTGTTTTTTGGGTACAATCCGTAAAAAGTTTTTTCGGACGACCGCGTCTGGAAGCACTTGTAACGTTTAACGTCGAGTTACTACTAGAAGGTATTGAACCATAAACACTTTCACTCAAGTTAATGTGTCTGTCGAGCCAAACGGAATTGGTATTAAGAAACCTTTTTACATTTCTGTGACTTTTCTTCCAACGTATCCCAATTGCACAGGTCACTTTACTAATTGAATATTTAAGTGATTTTAAATTATCAGCAGCTAAATCCACAAAACCAAAATGTTGAATAACATGACGTAATACAATGTTTGTTCGGTCTTCCTTTGGATTTCGTAACCAAATATCGAAAATCGTCCGGTTGGAAATTGATGGCTGCCTCCCTGAAATATGAAAAAATTCTAAAAAGACGCAAAAAGACGCAAAAAAAATTTATCCCATTGATATTGAGGATAAGTTAACCTTACGATTACATTATTTTATCTACGCGGAAACACACTAAACCTAACTTTAAGGTCATGTAATCTTTTGAAACCATATAAATGAATAAATATTGTTCTTAGTTTTTTTTAATTAAATCTGACATCAAATCTAGCAAATAAAAATGATCAAACACTAGGAAAAAAAATAATCCATACCTTGATTTGTCGTCTCCATTTCAAAGAATAATAATAAATGTTCACACAAACTAATCACAACCATTCAACGCGAACGCTCAAAACAGACTGATTACTGTAGTGCAGCGCTCCCGTACGCATACAATAGACTTTACCTGCCCCCAAACCTACCCCACATGTCACAAAAATAAAAATAACGGGCAGTTTTATCTACCTGGGATATTTAACAATGCAATTCTGAAAATTTCAAAACGATTTGAAATAACCCATTTTTGCATTAAAGTGGAGCTAGAATGGGTTTTTACACATAGTGCGCCGTGCGTTGAGCACAGATTCACATCACGCCGTGATGTAACACATCTACATGATACGCATCCTATCGTGATGCATTCAAAAAAACATGATTAGAAGCGTATTCACATCCCGCCATGACATGACCTACGAGTTATGCATCCCATCGTGATACATACACAATACGATCTACCTAAAGACATACTCGTAGTTTTATTCATGGTTTCTACCTATCGTTATCCACATGTTTATTAGACCAAGGACTTTATTTCTTTTGAAATGTATTTCGTTGGTCCTTGTCATTCTATCCGACTATTCAATTAATTTGATATATGTTCTGTCCTTTAAAGTTTCATCAAAAACGAAACCATTTAGGAACCCAGTGAAACTTTATTACCGAAGCTTCGCCTCAGGTACAAACTGAATAAGAACTTACCGTAACTTCTCATTATTTTATCCAAATATATCTACTTAGTTTTGCCACGTAAATATGTTTGACAACATTATCTACCCTAATACAAAATGGTAATCCCTGGACACAAAGGATTTTGCTAAGGTTGAAAATAAATGTATAATATCCGAATTAGTTATTTTACCCTGTATTATGAAAACTGAAGTGAGCCCGGATGTAATCTAGTAATTTATCGAATTTAAGTAAACCGGCAATGGACAACAAAGACCCGAATGCAAATATATAATATCAAGCACAGGCTTTTATGCTCAGTGGTTATAAGAATCAGTTATATTTATATACCTACTGATATTTAGCCGGATATTAGAATTGAACCCTGCTGTGAGCTGAAGGACGGGTAGTTGATAAGTAAACAGAATAGCTGCTTTATGTTGTTTTATGAGGTCATTTTTTTATTATATTTTCGCGGAGCAAACACTTTGGGGCGTAACGTTAAAAATTAAACAAAACAAATAACTTTTATACGACTTCATATTTTGACAACAATCGACTTAAGTCTGTGAAGTTAATTTTTTTTTATAAAGTGAGTATCGCACCCAACCGCATTGAGCCAGTGAGACTATGGCGTGCCTAACTAGGGAATGTTGTGAATCTGAAGTTAGTGGGGAGTGGAAAGAGATAGATGAGAGGAAGATGGTGGAGTACCTGACTATATAATAGCTGGTTACCAAACACGGTTAAAGATATTTTAAGTGAAGTTTTGATTGGCGGTCTTTCGATAGAGTGATACTGAAAGTATCTGCCACTCTGGAACGTGTCGTAAATAAACTCTATATTGTTGTGTCATGAAGTTTTGTTGTTGATTATCGCACAAGAGTCCCAACTTCTCGAAGCCAGTGGGACTAGAGAAACCCCGACATGGAGAATTTTGTTAGTTAAGAGAATATTGTGAAGGAAATGGAGAAGGCAAGGAGACCGGAATGAGAAAGGTTGAAATAAGGTTCCTAGGTTTTTTTTTTACTTTAACTCCACATAGGAAGCCTTGAGGAAAATAATTTCCCTCAGGGCCTATGTCATCTGGGATGCGGTGTGGAGGGTCTTTTTGAGGAGAGGAAGACATGAACATTAGTCTTGAAGAGACCCGTGTTGTAGGAAGGAGGAAACACAGAGGCCGCAAATCATTCAACAGCCGAGCTGTTGAACACAAGAATGAGTCAAAGAAGCGACCTGTTCTCATGTGACAAATGTCAACCATGTACAAATGTTGGGCACGCATTTGGTGTGTTTCACGACTATGCACCGGTGCCGAAGGGATCAATGACGCTAATTCCTCGGAGCATCTTCCATTGTAATACCGGTAGCAAGAAGGATAGCATTCTACTATGCTCTAAGGATTGCAATCCGTCTGTTAAGATGGGAGAATCTATCAAATGGACCGTCCGTTTCTGCACAGAGTCGAGGGTATTTTTCAGGTATTTTGGAGCTCCAGACCAGAGGTGGCTACCAGATTTAACCGTGGGGCGCACTTGTGATTTGTACAGGGTTAGCAGTTGTGTACTATCAAAGTATCTGCGGGCCCTGTACAGTACGCCCAGTTTTTTGAGAGGCTAACTTTGGCTTCGATGGAGCCCCCATATCTGAGCTTTTCTGATCTGGTTATTCTGAGTTATTCATATCTGGTCACTAAACATGGGTAAAGCCATTTCAAGCAACGTTTCAATTCTGAATGGTGGTCTTTCACCCAAGCGGTACAATTGGAAAATATAAATTCAATAGATAGATAGATATGCAAGGAAAAAGTGAAATAACACTAAACTGCGCTGTATAAATATTTATTAGGTATTATTAAACTAGAAAAAACTCTGCAAGCGAGGCTAGAAGAAGTACTAACGAGTCAATTTAGTTTCTAAGGGAAAAGGGTAAAGGTTTCTACAGAAGCCATACTCTCTACCGCACAGATAAATTTGTATATCGGTACATTGGCGGACTCTTCGGTTGGCTTATATAAAAATAATGTTATGGCACATATAAAAATTAATAAATAATTAATTGTGGGTAAATACTTCCACGTTGTTACTAATTTTCTTAAGAACACCGAACCCATACACATTGAACTGATTGCTTGTTACTTGTACCATATCAATTCATAGCGAAATCAAAATAAGCTGTTCGTCAATTCCGATTAACCAATTAATTAAGTCGGATACGAACAACCGACTAAACCACAATTTCACGCAAGATTAAGACCAGGGGAATTGGCTACATCATAAATTCGTTCGGGATTCAATACTGACTCAGCTCCGGTGGGATTTAAAATTACCCCATCCGAGGCTTGAATTAACATCTCAGGGCTTGAATGGGTCAGGAGAGAACCATATAAAAAGAGATTGCTAACATTATTTTTTTATTTGTACATTTTTGGAGCAGCTAGTAACTTACATAAGGGAACGTACCCATACTACGTGACACGTTTAGGGGGGGGGGGGTCTTCAAAATGTCACGCTCCATACAAATGAGCGGCGGGTTGCTTAGGATTTTGGTCACCGGGGGAGGGGGGGGGGGGTTAAAAATTGCAAAAAGTTGGTCACGTAGTATGGGTACGTTCACTAACACATAACTAGCAATTTTAGCATGAATAGGTACTATTGCAGACCGGTTGGTTGGACATTTACACAATACGTACTACACTTACCTACATACAAAGATAAATAGCTTCTTACCTATGTACATACTACTTATATACATACATCATAGAACCTGTATTTGTAGCTTGTATTGTCGCATGTTCCTTTCCTACCCATCCCGTTTACCTGTCATTTTATCATACCCACATTCAGTCTTTAATCGACCATCGCCGCATGAACATCTCTAATATACCGCTTACCGCATCCGCAATTAATCCCGCATACCGCGACTAATATAGTCGTAAGTTCAGAATAAACCCAGCCAAGATAGCAGAGTGCCACAAGGTTCCGCAGTGAGTCTTTTTTTATTAATTTCCTTATGTGCATTCTTTTTACTTGTGCAGTGGTCAAACACATTTCAAAACACATAGAAGGTCCTTCGACATCCACGTCTGCACATAAAACACACATCACCGGTGAAAAATTACGGCATATTTTAATTACAGGATTTGTAAAGATGAAAGCAGGAAATTATATATTTTTTGCCTCAGTATCTTTGCCTTTAAAAAATAATGGTCAATTATCTAAATATACAGGAATATATAAAACCCCAGATATATACACCTGTACAATATAAGGCCCAAAACTTCTTTTCCTAAAAAAAAATCGTCCACGCAGCACCCCCAAAGATGACCTGGGGGGATTTATTTTCCTCAGGGCCTCCTGTGTGAAGCTAATGTAAAAAAATAAAAGCTACCTACATTTTCGCTTGTTTCAATAATTCATTAAACAATCAGTTTCAATTTCGGCACTTAAATTTAGAGCAAAATTTAGCTCATAAAACGTGCATAATTTCAACGTGAATAACAATTTCACGCAGGAATAAATAACGCACTCATCACAGGCAACCGAAATTAGTAGGTACCTATCAGTGGCGGTCCGTGAGTTTTCAGTGAGCTAGATTGAAAAATATGACGTTATTGAATTGTTGTAGCTGAAAGCGATTTTTTTTTTATATATATTTTTATATTTAACTTTCTGTATGAAGATCTTTAGGATTATTTCAGTCAAGGGATGCGCCGCATCCACATTCTGAAAGATCTTCGTACAAAAAAAAATTGAAATTTAGAAAAAATTCAAATTAATTTTGAGCTACAACAACATCAGTGATGTCGTATTTTTCAATCTTAGCACGCTAGCTCACTGAAAACTCACGGACCGCCACTGGTACCTACGTTTGATCCCCGTCTCCTTTCCCTTCCCACTCACCTTCAGCCTCACAACATATCCCAATTGGGGATGCCATAGTGTCACTGGCTGCAGATGGGAGCAGTTGGTACTCTTGTGAGGTATTCACATAAAAAAAAATCCTCTGTTGAATAAAATTATTGTTAATTTAAAATAAAACAATAACTTTGTAAACACCACTTTTATTTTATATACTTTATGCCGACCGGGTTTCGCTACAACCGTAGCTTCATCAGGGCAGCCTTCATTCTCAGAGAATTATACTGCCCTGATGAAGCTGCGGTTGTAGCGAAACCCGGTCGGCATAAAGTATATAAAATAAAAGTGGTGTTTACAAAGTTATTGTTTTATTTTAAATTAATAATGTCGCATCACAAAGTATCCGCTTCATATGAACAAAAAAATTATTACTTCTTCTCCTAGTGCAAAATTATTTTGTGGTAACATTTTAAATTCAAATTAATAAATAACGTTGTATTAACCACTTAATTATTTACAAAAACCGACGAGTTTGCCAACCATTTAATAGAAACTAGTCATACCTTTAATTTTAACAGTGGAATAGAATTAATACATTGTAATGTCAATGGCTTTCAGTTAGATAAATTAGAAATTTTAGAGATTAGAAAGAGCGTTAATGCAAATTTAAATATTATTAATAATCAAAAATTGTTTTTAAATGACCCATTATTAAATCTATTCCCCTTTTAAATTTTTTAAATTTTTTTAATTGTTCTATATTGCCCCTCGTCCCTTACACATTATTTTCTTTCAAATTTTATTATTGTTTATGTCTATTATTTTTCTCTATTACCTATTTATGTCTATTTTTAAAAAATTAGTTCTGTCAAAACCCTGAGGAAGTCAGCTTTGCTGACGAAACATGTCGGTTTTTGTAAATAATTAAGTGGTTAATACAACGTTATTTATTAATTTGAAAAAATTTATTGTTGTTAATTTGTTTTGAAGATTTTATTGAATTATTGGGGCGAATCGAAAACAAACATTCGAGGAAGAGGGTAAAGGGATTTGTTAAACCGCATCACTGAAATATAATAAGTTTTAGAAAAATGAAACAATACAACTTTGTATAAACCACTTATATAATGCGTAAATCCTACCGGTTTCGGAACAAACGTTCCTTCTTCAGGGAAAGCTTATACTAATTTAACAGTTTTGAACAATGTTTTTTTTATATAATGAATAACAGATCACTTTGTATAAACCACTATTTTAAAAACAATATCTACATGTTTCGATAACAATGTTATCTTCATCAGGATATGTTAATTTTTTTTTTTTTTGGCTCCACCCCTACCCTAATAAAACATTGTTCAAAACTGTCAAATTAGTATAAGCTTTCCCTGAAGAAGGAACGTTTGTTCCGAAACCGGTAGGATTTACGCATTATATAAGTGGTTTATACAAAGTTGTATTGTTTCATTTTTCTATAATGGATAACCACAAAGTGATAGCTACATTAAAAAATATAATAAGTTTTATTAGGGTGGTGTCAGAAAACAGGGATCTGGTCTATTTGCAATAGCCAGGACGAGCGTATTCTTCACTGAATATACTATATCGGACGTGATAGATGACTTAAATTTAACTGTAATTGCATATTTATTTTAACTGTATTTTTTAACAATGTATTTGAATTTCATTCATTGTTAAAACGCAGATGTGACAATAATTAACGATTAACGTTTGTTATTTTGTAAGAATATGAACAGTGATAAAAGTATTTTTTTATTATGTAAATTTTAAAGTTTTTAATAAATTGATAATGGTTCGCTAGCAGAAGCTGTGCGAGGGACCAGGCAAGTTCGTACTATAAAAGGGTAAAAGAGATTCGACTAATCAGGGGCGGGGAAGCGGCATCACCGCTATTCCGTTCTCTGTTTGGTCGAGCAACGAGCAACAAAATGGCGTACTTTGGTCTTTCAAACACTCTCATCGGATCTCCTCGGCTACGGACTTGCCTGAACCTGCCACCTGCCTCCTGCTAGCTGGCTTTTCCTGCTGACTTCTGAGACTTTAATTTCTGGACAAAGCTTCCCCGGCAGGAAATCGAAGGTTGCTTCGGTCCTCAACCACCCATACCTATTCATGTAAAACCGTCCTTTTCAGTGCGAGAGTTCAATATTTTTGCACACCGTGGCAATGTCGTATCTGTAATTAACCGCCCTTTTAAAGGCGAGAGTTCCATATTTTGCATAATATTATACAAGGTCGTTTTGCAACCAACCCCTTTACAGTCTGTGTGCGTCTGATGTCCCGTCACGTGTACAGACTATTCCTAGAAGTAAAATCAATAACGAATTGAAAGAAACTAAAGTTGCCAATTTACATAAAACCTATTGACTCTTAAACCCCAAACAGACCAATGGATACGACATTTTTTTTTTTTTTTTACATTAACTCCACACAGGAGGCCCTGAGGAAAATAATTTCCCTCAGGGCCTATGTCATCTGGGATGCTGTGTGGAGGGTATTTTTGAGGAGAGGAAGGAATGAACATTGGTCTTGAAGAGACCCATGTTGTAGGAAGGAGGAAACACAGAGGCCGGCAAATCATTCCACAGCCGAGCTGTTGAACACAAGAACGAGTCGAAGAAACGACCCGTTCTCATGTGACAAATGTCAACCGTGTACAAATGTTGGGCACGCGTTAGGCGTGTTTCCCGACTATGCACCGGTGCCGAAGGGATCAATGATGCTAGTTCCTCGGAGCATCTTCCATTGTAATACCGGTAGAACAAGGATAGCATTCCCACCCGACGCCTGTGCTCTAAAGATTGCAATCCGTCTGTTAAGATGGGAGAATCTATCAAACGGACCGCCCGTTTCTGCACAGAGTCGAGGGTATTTTTCAGGTATTTTGGAGCTCCAGACCAGAGATGGCTGCCAAATTCAACCGTGGGGCGTACTTGTGATTTGTTCAAGGTTAGCAGTTGTGTACTATTAAAGTATCTGCGGGCCCTGTACAGTACGCCCAGTTTTTGGGAGGCTAGCTTTACTCTGGCTTCAATGGAGCCCCCATACCTGAGCTGGTCACTTAGGGTTACACCAAGCATATCAATGGAGGGCCTGTTCGGAAGATTGCTTCCGTTGAAAGAGACTAGATTTTCATTTCGATCCCTTTTGGACGTAATCAGACAAGATTGGGTCTTTGAAACATTAAATTCAACGAGATTATTTTTACCCCAAGAGAAAATACTCTCGAGGTAGCCGTCCATTCTTTGCTTCAAAGCCCTACGAGCTGTTGGAGTTTGTGAGCCCTTTGGGGGCTTGTCAAACAAAAAGCTATCATGAACTGTACTGTCATCCGCATAACAGTGAATTGGTGCACATGACAAAAGGTCGTTGATGTGCAACAAAAACAAAGTTGGAGACAGAACCGATCCCTGCGGGACGCCAGCATTTATAGAGTGTGAGGAAGAGGTGAAATATTAAAGGTTTGATCAGTTTCATCAAAAGTAAAAAAGTAAGGAAAAATTGTAGGTACTTACATCGTGCATACGAACACGTCCCCGACACATTTCTACAGGTTTACCTTCTTAATGTATTTAATCATTGCTTCAGTGGTATTCTCCGTCTTCTGGTAGAGATGTCTCGTTCAGTCTGAAGGAACAGTTCGTTCCACAAACGAGCTGTTGTACTAAATTTGCATCCAAGTTAAAATACCAAATTGTGCTTTGTTCGAATTTCATTTCCATTCCTTTGGCTTGTTACCTTCTAATGCGGTACATTAGCTAGGCCATATTATACAGGGTGTTAAGGACGTACTTGACTTACTTTAAACAGTGATTCCTGACATTATTTGGAGTAAAAATGTAAATGAAATTTTGGTCTCCGGTGACATTTTTGATGTTTTTTTTTTCTACAAAAACATAAAATAAATGGTAGTTGTTAAACAGTTGGAGGCGGGGTAAGGGGTTCGTCGGACACCCGGCTGAGTGACCGGTGACGACATGCGGAAAAATTTTTTTTTGTTTGATTTTGAAGAAAAAAATTTTGAAAAAAGAAAAAAAAGTTGTCAAAAAAAGACACCGAAGACCAAAATCTCATTTACATTTTTTACTCCAAATAATGTCAGGAATCACTTGTTAAAGTAAGTCAAGTACGTCCCTTAACACCCTGTATAGGTACATTACATTCAATGTTCAAACGGGAGTGTAGCTATGACAAGTTTGTTTTGCAAGACGAGTATCTGCGGTAGGTAAGTAGGCACACGTGTAACTAAATACTCGAATAATATCAACTATGGCAGTGTATTGTGTCATAGAGCGTAGAGTAGGTACCTAAAATCGATAAGTGTATTATTTTAGCTAATTAAAATATTACCAATAATGTAATTGAAATCTGAGTTGACACGTTTAAAACAGACCTTTAATAAATTAATACAAATTCAAAGGGAAAGAAAAT
This sequence comes from Limnephilus marmoratus, assembly GCA_917880885.1. NCBI lineage: Eukaryota > Metazoa > Arthropoda > Insecta > Trichoptera > Limnephilidae > Limnephilus > Limnephilus marmoratus. The sequence continues at coordinate 20,325,299 of OU862923.1, read as the reverse complement.
ACACGCGAACAGAGCAACTCAGAGCAAGGTGAATTTGATATTAAAATTGAGAAAACAATTTTCCAAAAGGTTTTTACAAATAAGTATTGCTTTAGTAGCGTTGCAGAGCGAGTATTACATTTTTCATAAATCATAAACAGAAAGAACGTGTTTTACTGTATTAGTTTTCTTATGCATGTCTGTAATAACATGTATATTATCATAAACAACAATTTGAAAATACGAGTAGGTTTATAAGATATTAGTATTATCACATCTGTTATTTTCAGCAAAAACGAATTATCAGTTTTTGAAACGTTTTGGGTTATATTGAATTGATTCGGGGTTCCAAAATAGTGATCAAGATTCTAATTTGAGCGAACAAAGGAGACATTTAGTATTTTAAATACATGTAGTGATCTGAAAACAAGTCACGAGACGCCATTGGAACTGGGGAGTGCTTTACTTCGAATGGAGAAACCTTCACCCAGTAATGGATAAACTACGGCTGACGATGACGGTGATAAATGTGATAATATTAGTTTGCCATCTTACCTCACTATTTATATTTTTTCAAAAAATTAGTTTGATATTTGAGGTCGCACAAACTCTTAACTCTGGCGTTATGAAAAATACAAAGGTTTCCTGCCTGGAATGTTACTATGGAGCTTTGACTTTTTCGAAAAGACAAGACCTATTTTAATTTTTTAAACTTTATGTGTTGAAATTTGAATAAAATGGAATAAAAACAACGTTCCAAATAATATGATATGCATCCTTGTTAAATAAATCGTACCCAGTTAAAATAATATGACATCTCACATATGACACAAAAAAGAATAAAAGAAAATATCTTGGAATAATTATTATCGATAATAACATCAAATGGAAAAGTCAAATAAATTAAATCAGAAAACTGATCTAATTTATATATTTTTCAGACTTATATGCACTTTGTACTACATTATGGAATCACGGCTTGGGAGGGTGCATATAAATGATCCCTACGACTACTGGAGACAATTAAAAAAATATTCATTTAAATCATAATATTAAAAAGGCCCTATTACTACCCAACAATAAATGTTTTCCAAGATTTCCCGGTTCCCCCACTAAATTAAAATAGTACCGCCTCATAATTTTGCTTATTGTTTAGATTTATGTTTTTGCTTTATCAATACTTTGTATCATTTTTTATCGTGTTTTCTCATAAAATTATTAATATTTTTGTAAAAATATTTTTATTTTATTATAGTGGTCCTTTCCTAAACACAAGCAGCTGCTTTATTAGGAAAGTGATTGAAATATTGATATTATATTATGTTGTAAAATTGTAACTTTAATAAATGTTTCAATTAATAATTTTTTTTAAATCCCTTTGAACGAAATTTAAAACTGATTACGCTAGTAGTTTTAGAAGTGGGTATGACAACAGCCAGCAGTGGTTTGCGGACACACATAGGTCATTCGTATCTTCTATGCATGTATGTGCGACCTCTGCTCGGGTAATGAACATTTTTTACTTTTGTGAAACCAATCTCATGTTGGCTGAACATACTTTTTCGGGCTTTCATAAAAGAACACCAGGGCGTGCGGTTTTTACTTAGCGACTAGGCACTGTATTTACTTGGCAATTTCGCTTTTTTAGGAAGCTTTTAACTTTAATGTGAGAGCCGCGTGTGAAATTACCTAAAACTTTTCGGGACACGATCCAAAAGTTTTAAAGTGTTGTTTTATATAAGTCGGAAATGCCAAAAAAACCGGAACGGTAAACAGGATGACAAACTTTTGAATATAAAAAAGAGATTAGTAAATTCTATGTCTCTGTATGACCTTCAAGCCGACAACCAATTTTAAATATTTTGTATGTGGTTATCGGATACGAGTATCATTTATCTGCAGCTTGTAGACTGTGGTATTCCCAAAGTTGAGTACGTTATTGGGCAAAAGGAAATGAGAACGAGAAGACGATGAAGTTGGGGAGTACCTCGATATTCAGATCTAGACACTAAATACATCAGATGAACGTTTCGATTCCGAATGTTGGTCTTACACAAGGACAAAGCTGATATCCACTACTATGTCATTTTCACCAGAGTTTGAAACCGAATTTTAAAACGCCGAGTTCTTATTATGTAATTTTTGTGTTTCTCATGGATGGATTTTTCTTAAATATATATATTTTAAATTGTGTGCTTTGACGCGTGGCAAATTTTTTTTTCAATATACCGCTTCTTGTGTCTGAATAACCATGAAATGTTTCAGCAGAAAACGCGGAGAAAACCTTTTTTTAGTGCTTCAGCATTGGCACAGGGAAATCAGGATTTAAGGTTTCTTTACGAGAGAAGCTGAATAATGTAGATCGGGCCGTTGCGGGTCGTTGATTATGGCAATACATTGGAAGGCCTTTATTTGGTTCACTAACTGTAAATAATGAGGTAATCCAATTTTTGCACACGAAACTTTATTCAACGTCAAGCAGAATAAAATGAAACATTAAAAATTTATAAAATTTTATGTAATATGATGAAACAAGTATAGAAAATTAACAATAATACCGTGCACCTGCATCTAAAAAAAATCCATTATTTAAGTTTGATTAGATCAAAAGCACATTTTAATAACTTAAAGATTGTATTTTAAAGGCAGAAAAAAAATCTATCAAACCTTTCCGAAAATAACCAAAGTTACATACAAGTGAATATGTTTGTTGAAGCTGATGTAACGAATTTCATTATAACATCTCGTATAATGAGTAATATTTCGATCATACACAATGTTAGATACCTATTATCATAACTCATATTTGGTCTATTTCGTCTTTGTCGTGGATAGATTTCCCTTGAAGAAAATATAAAAGAAAGCTGGGTGCATTGGAATTGCAAATATACGAAGATAATTTGAAAACGTAACAATGAAGCAAAAATGTAACAAAGATTTGTAATAAAGTTTGGAAAGTCGTAACCACTGTGAAGCGTAGAAAACTAAAACTGGAATATTTATGACAAATTACGGGCAGCGAAAAATACATGACGCAAGAAATAACTTTAAATTTTTGTTCGAGTAAAACAAAGATTTTATTTGTTGAAATCAACGGCGGCTGTACGTAAGCGTTTTCAACAAGAAGTTTAAAAAAATCAAGATTACAACTTTCGAAAGGGTAAAACAGAAAAAAATATTGGGTGAAAATTTTAATTTTTATGATAATCTTTACTGATCTAATCTTCTTTATGCAATGTGTCACAGGTTACAGTTTGAGTCGGTACGAGGATGATTTTTTTTAAATTTGAGCTACAGTGGTCACTTTTTCAAATAACCTATAATTCTTCATCTTCTTGTGCCCTGTCCATTCGACGGACGTTGGCTACCGTGTTGGCTGTGCGGACTTTGTTTACTGCGGCCCGGAACAGCTCTACGGTAGACTGGCCAAACCACTGACTGTCTCAGGTTTTTCAGCCATGAAGTTCTCCTTCTTCCAGGACCCCGTCTTTCCCAGCATTATGAGAACCTACAATACCAGATATCAAATTGAGTGTTCTCGAGTGCTTATGCATATCATGACTAAATATTTAAGATTATAATTCCACTAGCCAGAATCTTCATAGTACATACCATCGATAATATGAAGACGTGTCGATGGTGTAAGCCTGTCTTTATTCCAATTTTACGATTTATTTATTTTCTGTCAGACGTGCTATCGTTTTTCGTCAGTTTTATCAAATTTACCAATCGACATGACAATAGCAGCAGCATTTATTTATGCTATGACATAATTGAATTCGCAATTTTTCGACTCGAAACCAAACGCCCAAACTAATACGCTAAGGAGGTTTGTCTCGGTTTCGCAAGACAACCAATTTTGACACATATATTAAGAAGGCTAAGTAAAACTTATGAAATGTGTTCCTTCCTTTTAATATCAGAGAAAATGTTCAGTGTCCTCCTCTAATGGATATTGTCTGGCGGCGACATGAAAAATTGCATTATATTAAAAACGCTTTTGCTCAAATTCCGTCGCATAAATCTAATAATCTCATAACAATTTAGTTTTTGTACTAAAGGCGAAAGGTATCAGTTTGCTACGACTGGAAGATTGCAAAAATGATGCCAATGTCCAAGATTAAAGATAGATACCAAAATAGAAATTAATTTAACTGAACAATTTAAGTCGCTAAATTTTCAACCTTTTCCATTTTGGCACCATGATTAAAATGTAAACTTCCGCTTAAAAATTCAACTTTTGAACAGGGCACTATACAAATTAAAAGCGAACTCAAGTTCAAGTCAGAAGTTACAAAACGAACAAACAGAATTGGTTTCAACTTCAAGGTAAAACATTTACTTATATTATGTAATGGAAACAAACTGAAAAGCCAGTTTGTAACAGCAATTTAAATTTAACTTGAATAACTATATTTCTTTATTTATATTTTGCTTTATTTCTAATATTTTTCCGTAAGCGAGTGGAACTATGTAATTCCCATTTAGAGAATGTCGTGAGGAAGATGGGAAAGAGAAGAAGAGGATAATAGGAAAGTGCGTACATGGTTATTCAGAACCGGTCACTCGATATAAAAAAGACTATTTCAAGTAATCGATTATGAATGCTGCTTTTTTCATCTGTGGATCACGAGGAGGAAAAAACGAGCACTTAAATTAACAATTTCCTTGGATATACTGACACAAACGATTTGGTTAGAACCCAAGATTTCCACAATAAAAGTTAAGGCATGTTAAAGCAACCACAAGTTGTTGATCTGTCTCCTTAAATGTGCTCTAATTTTGCTTTATTTGAACCACCAAAAGTAAGGTTTATTTTGTAACAAGGCTTGTCTGTGCCCCTCGAAAGAAGGGGTGGATTTAATAAAACAAATTGCAGTGGAAGTGATATATTATATGGCTAAGGTTACCAAGGGTAGGTGGTGTGGGAAAAACTGCGGCAGAAAGAAAAGCAGAATAGAAATATATCAAGATTTATATGACAAATGTGTTACCAGCCAATTGATATACTTTTTTCTTCCAATAAGAAATAATTCGGGAACAATGTTCAGAGATGAAAAATAATCTACCGAACATAGCAAAGTTTTTATGTTTTTCAAATCACTTTGTAGAGTCGATAATCATTTAAGATGAATATATACGTGAAATCCTATTTAGATACTATTTTATTAATCTTTACGACGAATCGGCTTACAGTATGAACATCAAAAAATATGCTACGGATAAATCGAAGCTTATACTAGCTTTTCTATGTATTGGAATTACAACAAAATTATTATTTACGTAAAAAAAATATAAGCGTAAACCACCAAAAAAAAGTTTTTTCATGACTTAACTATGTAGTAACACAAGAAACATTTTTTTAAAAATACCCCTTTATGGCTAAGACTATTTTTGAGGTTTTCCATGTTCTAACTTTTTTTCGTTCTTATAAAATTATGCACAAAATAAATAAAAACCGCTTTTTCGCTTACTAACCTCGTGCAAAAGACGCTCGATTTTGAAATTTTGCAGGCATGAGATTCGAAATATTTCTAGCGTTTATATTCCTCTTAAAGCGTTGAGCAATGATGAGACAACTCTCGAACGGAGAGCTGTGGCATCACGAAATCAGAAAAAGCTTTTTGATCAAGATGAAATTTTGAACGTGATTCGTTATCAAGAACGAGATTTTGTTAAGTAGTGAGTCAGTAAGCAACGGATATTTTAAGAGAAATAACCCATCATACACAATCGTTTGAATAATAACCTTGTAACAGTTTGAAATTTTAATGCACAAGTAATCACTTGATGAAGAAAGCACCCAATAATTAAGTTGAAATTTGAATTCCTGAATTCCTAATTGAAAATATTCTTCGAACAAATCGAATCCCGCATTTCTTTTGTTGCCCAAAACACACCACGAACAATAGAATTTTTCTTCGGGAGTTCCAAGTAGGCAGCCAGAGGGTCCGGAAGTTTGTTTCAACGTGAGAAGGCACATACTTCGGTGAGATTCGCCATTACCTGTGAGCTAAACTCCGGTTAGTTTTGAGTTTATTGATTTACCATTTAATATTTTGTTATATTTGAATTGGCGCCCTTATAGTAGTTTTAGCATCTTGAGATCATTTTTAAAACACGAGAAGCTATCGATTCATTTATAAGTTTTTTAACTATTTAGTTTCTTTTTCTAAAGGTTGAACACGACCCTGAAGTATTAGAATATTATTATTTTGTTAGAGTCTCATGTTCTGATTTTATTATTTAATAATATAATTTAATAGTTGCCACAACTCTTATATTTATAGCTAATGTTGTATTAAGTGTTGTATTTATTCATTTACCAGCATTACATTGACGCCCAAGAGTGGTGTTTATTTGTAAAACATTACAACCTCGGGAGAAACCGGGTTTAATATAGAAGCATATTTCATACGATTCTAAACTCAAATACATAGTAAGACTATTGTAATATATAAACTGGAGTTTATAATTACGAATAAGGGTTTGTAATTCTGAGAAAAATTATTGCAGATAGAACAGAATAAAATATTGTTTTTGTGGGACAATTATTTGGCAGGAGGAAAAAAATGAATGAGACGAAAAATGCGGGAATTCTTTTGTGGTCGGTATTACTTTTCGGGTAGAGACACAATGAATAATGGGGATTAAAAAAGGACTGGGTGAGCTAATTACTTTAACGATCATGTTTGAGAAAACACAGAAGACAGAAAGAAGACGAATTTAGAATAAATTACAACAACCATAGAAGAAAAATTATTATGTACGCATATAAAAGGTCTAGTGTCGGTGTCGTCTTTGATCCCGAACTGACATTCTCTTGCCATATATCGCAGCTCACTCAGTCTTGCTACAAAATTATTGGGTTCATCATCAGGACTTGTAAGCAGTTTGATAACCAAGAAGCTATGGTAGCGTTATTTGATGGCATACTGAGAAGCAAGCTGGAGTAGGTACGCGAGCGATGTTTGGGCATCGTACCACAAGAATTACATTGATGTGTTAGAGCAAATCCAGAAGAAATTCATCAGGTATGTTTATATGCGGAAGCATGGAACCTATCCAAGGTTCATGCACCATATTGACTTACTTGAGGAAACTGATTCTGAGAGTCTAGAAACTAGACGGAAAGCAAGTCTTGCTATTTTGCCTTTCAAAATTTGGAACAATTTCATCGATAGCCCATTTCTCTTGGGATGCTATGATTTATATGTACCAGACCACTACAGCCGAAGTCGACATCATGACTTATTTAAAGTACCGAACGGCAGAACAGACGTCTTGGCAAAGCATAGCATGACGAGGGGAGTGGTGCTGTTAAATGAAATTGCAAATCATTTGGATGTAAGTGACTGTTCTTTGCATGCCTTTAAAATATTATTGAAGAGTCACTTGCCTAAATGCTGATGGGGTTACTAAATTGTGCTGTAATTGGAATTATTCTGTTTTACAATAAAAATAAAAAATAAAATAAATAAAATAGTCTTCATGAAATATCTCATACAAGGGGAGTACTCGAGTCAAATTCAAAATGAATTTTAAGATTAATCCAAGCTTTGATTTTGGGTTTGGTATATGGATTTGTGTGGCCCACGCAAACAATACTGGTGCCTACCTATCTGATAAATTATTCAGAGAAAACAAAGGATTATCTTTGGTAAGGCTCGAGATTCTCCGTCTTGGCAAACACTAGACATTGAGACTGTCAAAATACAAAGCAGAAGCATATTTGGATTTGCATCGCAAGACGTAAGTAATCTTATTACACGAGGAATTTTATGAAAATGGCAACAAAATTCCTACAGTCTGTCAAAATTAAGTGCATAAAAATGGAGTGCGCTGCTGTAGTTAAAATCATTTTTAACTTGAAAACTTGTAACTTAAAAAAAAAAACAATAAAGTTCAAGGGATTTTTTTTCGTATCAATATCAAACGATGCTCAAAAGATGGTGGTAATTTCTGAGAGGAGATTTTTTTATGTCAAATTCTAAAAAAAATCAATATTAAAACTTATTAATTTTGAACACTTATCGAGATAATTGCACTATTTTTAATGCACGTATAGTTTGGCAAGAAAAGTGTAGAAATTAAATAAATTGGAACTAAACGTTTTCATTACTATGGCAGCACCGAATTATATGACGTTTCCTATGGCTGTCATGTTATTGCATGTTACGATTGATTTATTGTCTTAAATCTGAGTAGAAAATCGCTGATTTGATAATATTTTTATTCATTGTTTGCCTGAATTTTATTAAAATGAATAAACCATTACATAGTGAAGCAAGAGGGGTTATATTCTGCGTTTTTCAACGCTGCCTAGCCGAGTGTCACGCGAAGAAGCTTCTGTCTGATTTAGAAGATATTTACAAACGAACTGCAGAAATGACTGGTACGTAGTATAGTTTGTTTAATAAATTTCATTAGTATTACAAGATTTATGCCAATTTTCGAGCGATAATAACCATTACAATCTGATTTGAGGTTATGTTAAAAAAATCCAATTTGACATATCGATTTGACAGTTAATATGCGGCCACAGGAAAAAGGAAATAACTCGATAAAAAAATAATAATATGCAACTTCTTTAAACTCGTAGAAAAGTTACTTTTTTCTCGTTTTCTCTTTTTTTCTTTCTAAGTGAATATTATCTAGTGTGTGTTTTTAAAACTACCTTCTATAATAATAATTTTAATGATGTTTTTCACACACAGGCAAATCTGAAACAACGGTAAGACGAATCGTCAAGGAAGGGGAAAAGGCAGATGGAAAATTTGAAACACCGGGAAAACGGAAAATGGGCATAATAATAATAATAATATGTAATAGCATAAGTGCTGATGATTGGAAAAATTGTTGCAAACACTTATGAAAATTGAGGCAGAATATTATGCACGAGGCAGTACTATATATGATGATATCGATGAACTGCGTTTAGATGAAGATGAAGATACGGAAGAAGAAGAATCACATGAGGACAAAGACAATAATTACATGTCGGGTGTTGAATTAATAGACTTAAATTTTTAAGAACCTACGTTTTTATATCGAAATAAATGTTTAAAACTTGTTTTGTTTTATTTTACTTCTATTAAATTACAGTTTTTTTGTGCAAATTTTTTGAAAATACAAATACGCTATGAAATATGCATTTTGCTAGAAGTGTTTTTTTAAAACATACATTCTTTGTCTTATGAGCCATCTTGGTGTTGCCATTTAAAACTAGAAAACGATCGAATTAGCACAGCAATTCGTCTGCATGGAAGAGGTCCTGGGTACAATTCCTAGATATGACTGAATCCTTTTCCTTTTCACATTTTTCGCTGGAGAGTGGTTAATATTAACTAAAAACATTTTTGTTCTAAAATCGGAGTCAATGACATTGACTGAAATTTTTTAGTTCTATTTTATGAAATTTCAAAATTTTATAAGTATTCTTTACATACCCGGAAAATATCAGGAAAATAGCGGTAGACAAACTACATAATAGCTTTTTGAATTTATGGCTAACACTTCAGTTCGGCGCTCAGCTAATTGGAGTTTGATGAGCAAGCAAGTGTGTAAATTCTTTGGTAAGTGTTGTTTAAGACATGTTGTAGCAACAAAAACAAAGCATCGCGAGACACTTTGTAACGAGTTGAAGATGAACATACATTATTCACGTTTAAACATAAACACGTTTTAAAAGCGTAGCTATATCCCAAGAAGAGAGAGATGTGACGTTTAGTATAATAATTAAAGAGGAAAAACAAATGTTCTTTTTATTTTTTAAATATATTATTAAAGTATATATCTATTTGTTGTTTGTGATAGCGAAAAACACTGTTGGGGGATGCGGTTGAGACTCAGGAAAAGCGACAAGCATAATAGGCAGCCACAAAAAACATAACACACAAACCGGTTTCAGTTCAATCTGAACCTTCGTCAAGGCTGTATAAATCAAAAATACTAATTTAGGTTGTCTGTGCGTCTTTTCAAAGCTTAAGCGTAAGCTCAAATTAAAATTTGATTTGAATTTAGGAATCATTTTCAAAATTGGAAGTGATTGTGTAATGAATTCAGAGAAGCGATAAAAAACATCAAATATAATATTTTTAACAGAAAATTATTTTTATCATTTTCAAAATTAATACAGAATTACAGTAAAAATTAGGATTAAAAAAATCAAAATAATAGTGATTACTACTTAAAATATTATGTGTAGGTATTCTTTTTTTATTTTTATTTTTTTATTTTTTATTTCATAAATTTTTTATTAGTTACAGATATTTGTTTTTTTGGCTACCACACTGGGCTCATGCCCGTGTTATGGTAGTCGTATATTTAATATTTATTTAAATTAATACAAATACTATTTTATTAAAACAGATGATTAAATATACTAAATAAAAATTATGAAATATTTAAAAGTAAGTGAAAAATAAAGAGAAAAAAAGATCATATTTTAAAGAAAAGTAGAAATAAAAATGAAAATTCAAATTTCGAAATACAAAAATTAATAATAAAGATTAAATGTTAAGAACTCAAGTGTTCTATACAAACATATAAATTAAACATATAAGTAAATAAATTAAAATTAAAAAAAATTAATAAAATTTAGTGAAAAAATTAAGAGAAAAAAAATAACAACATTTTAAAGAAAAATAGAAATAAAAATGTAAAATTATAAATTCTGGTAGATACCAACATAATACTCGTGCCAATGTAATTTTTTTTGTTTAAAGAAAGAAACATTCCCGGGTTGCGTATTTACAAAACCTATACCGATTCAGTCGCGGCAGCGACAATTTACATTTTAAATATACCTCTACATTGGTTATTTTTTATCACATTGCAAAAACAAAAATTGTTCTAAAATCTAGATAAAATAATCTTTCTGATGTGTGTATTAGAAATTAATAATTTTATTTCTAAATATTTAAAGTTTAATATTATTCCCACATATTGTAAATACACCTCTATATAGATATTTTTTTATCACTTTGCAAAAAAAAAAATTGTTCTAAAATCCAAATAAAATAATCTTTCGAATTGGTTTAATAGAAATTAATAATTTTATTTCTAAATATTTAAATGTTGATATTGAAAATTTAAAGCGACTGAAACGGTATAGGTTTTGGAAATACGCTCCCGGATTACGAATAATCCGACAATATTTGAAAATCTCCTACTACCAATACATTAAGCCGAAAATGTTGCTTGAGCCGTGATTGAGGACCTTAGCCAGTCGAGGAATCGAGCGCGGAATGCCTGGGTGGAACCCAAACGCGATGCCCACTCAACCACTGACCGGTGACATATATACTGTTACGATACACAAATACGCCCCTGCAAATTACTCGGCCCCTCCTCCCAAGTTGTAGCGCACGCCACTGCGCAAACTACAGTTTCGCTCCCCCTTCGCTAGCTTGCCGGCGCGCTACCGGCGGCGGAACCCAAGCCACCGTCGATAGCGAGCCACCAACCGCTAGACGTGGGTCGTTACGCCGTTTTCAAGAAACGTAACGAAACCAGTTTCTTGGTCGGCATAATCTGTTTCGAAACAGGTTATTTTTGTAACTAGTTATTTTCTTAGTTTCAGTTGCACACGAAACTGTATACCTCCACCAACTATAAAGTTACACACGAAACGAAAATAAATTTAAGCACTAGATAGTGCTTAAAATAAGTGTTTGTAGCTATAAATTAACTTCCCTTCATACTTTATTCAGGCTTAGGACTGACTGCATTAAATGTTTTTTATGATTAATTAGTGTTTACTATAATTTTAAATGCATTATTTTTCGCCACCCCAAATGCAAAAAGTTTCCTTTTATAGTAATTAAAGTGAATCTAAAGGTGTTTTTTAAAAAATTATTCGTAATAAGCGTTGACAGTAAGATCGAAAATTTACCGAAAGTACTCAAAATTATACACAAGTACAACGACGAACTAAAACAAACTGAATTATTTTACTTTAAATTCAAAAAATGGTGGCTCGTTTCCCAGAAACGGAACCCACTCCCGCTTACTCGAAAATGTTCGATTCAAAATCTCGCACGCTCGGCCGGCCGGCAAACGCAACTATGCGAAACGCGAAACGCGGCGAAACTACTCTGTACTCAATTACTCCCACACACCCAACACAGAAATAACGGAAATAACGCATTTACAAAAATAACTACTTGTGATTTTAGCGAGACTAGTTATTTCCGTTACATGCCGCGTAACTAGTTATTGTAACTAGTCTCGTTAAATAACGCTCACGCCTACCAACCGCCACTTCCCTGCAGCCCCCGGACTAGTGCGCACGCCTAATGTGTGGACCGTTCCGCGCTCATTCCAGAAAGTTCCACGCGGAAGCATGGAACGTGTTTTTGCTAAGTGATACACTAGGACACCAAGAATGGCCGAATTCTTTCCCGATACGGAAGATACAAGAGTCCAAACGCTCACTGTGAGTACCCAAGCTGTTATATTCCCCCATATTTGCGTGTGTTCACAGTAAATTCACCGCGGAGACAAATAGCCCTTCCAGAGAGATTATAGGGACAGATTCCTCCATTTTAGATATAACTGTTGTTGCTACCCTGAATTACTCTGTATGCATTATTGTGATATTGTGTTTACGCAGGTGTTTTACCCAATATAACTGTTGTTTACCCTGGTTACTGGTTTCACTGCCTTCCCCCAGCCCGTAGAAGTTTGAGCTTTATTTCAGGGAAGCCACACACACGCCTCACAGATCCTACCACCCTGGTGGTGAGGGCCTCTCCCGCTCTGCTGACTAAAACCTGAGCTAGTCTGTCGGCAGAATGTAGGGACCCCCATGTAGGCCGCTAACAATACAAATGTTATTAGTTGATCCGATGAAACTGATCTCCATAATTATTTTTTTCAAAATATGATACGAAACTCTGAGCAATTACTAGGAAAGGATGAAACGCATGAAATTAATTGTATTGAGCTTCCATTGAAAATATTAACAGCATTATGCATGCAGAAATGAACATGGTATTAGTCCCATTGTTCCTGTTGTACGAACGGTACAGTAAATTAACAAAGTACGTTGTAGATAATATATCTCCATACGCTCGCTAAAATATGACCATACTCAAATACAAGTAGGATTACTGAGGCTGTACGCTCGTAAATACAAATTGCCAGCCGGGGGAAATTGAGTGAATTTTACGTCAAATAGCTTCATTCACGAGGGATGCAAATTACCATAATAATAAGGAAGGATTTATTCCAAGTATTCTTTTGTATTCCGAGATTTTGTCATATTTTTTATTACGAAGGATCATTTTAAAATTTCGCAGATTATATTCTGCACGGCGTAAATTTTAATATTATCATATGGGAGGCTGGGAGGAGGTACCTTTAATACCTCCTCTCTTTAAGTACTTAAATATTTTAATCAAAAGGCAATACGTATACTGTTATTTTTTCGCTCACTCTGCTTTCATTTCATTTTGCTTAAAGATAATCTTATTTTTTTTTTAATTCGAAAAAGTTAAAATTTTATCAGATTTTTTCAGTTTTAACGTGCTTTCAAACCCACTTAAAAATAATATTCTTCATTCGGATATCGTAAAGAAATTTTAATTAGCTCAGGTTAAGTTCATAAATCTATTTTAATCAACCAGACAACATCGGTCTTACATCCACGATGACGATAGTATTATTGTCATCGTGGAACAAATGGGTGTCTCATTTTTCTATAAAGTTCAAAGTAAAAAGCTTCATCGCACGACCGGATACCGTTACTACGGCATTATCTCTAACAGCACCGGTTGTATTGAATTTAGTAGCAATAACGAGATGCCTTAAGAGGGCATTACCAGAGAAAGCCGGAAATACGTCATTTTCAAAAAAGTTTTTAGACGTATTGACTCTTTTCCACAAAAAATTATAAATGGATTTCGAAAGATTGTTCTTTTATCTAGCATTCGTATGTAATAAATTTTTAGAATTTTTTTTAATTTTTAGTATAATAAGGTTATTCCATAGGTCGTTGGCAGATTTGTTAAATTTTCAAAAAAGTTTTTGTATTATACCACACCCATTTCAAATAATGTAATCATGCAGTAAAATAAATCAATACATTATCTAGCAGAGTTATTTATTAGAATTTTAATTTTAGTTTCAATAAAATCATTAAAAAATATGTACGTACATGTGTTTCTTGACGAAAATTGGTCCATTTATGTATTTATTTGCGCACTTACAAACTAATATATTTCAGATTTTTTTAACGTTCTTATTAAATTTAGACATTATTTAAAAATGATAAATAATTATAATCAAAAAATAACTACAAAAAGTACACTATTTTAATAGTTTTATCACCACGCCTTTCAGCATTTTTGGATGAAGGTATAAATTAAAGCTAATTTGGATTGAAATAAATTCGATATTGAGTTATAATTTTAAAAAGCTAGTACGGAGAATAATTAATCTTTCTCATTGTAACCGCCCTGCACGATCGGAAGAACAACTTTCGACGAAATGTGGATTTTCGTCCGCTGGCTGGTTAAACGCTCTTAAGCCGCCGCTACCCGAATTTCTACCGATTTCTTACATATCTCCCTTAAACATTTGAAGTTTTTAAGCTCTTAAAGAAACATGTGTTAATTTTTAAGGTAATATCTAGACGCGTTCCACACTAAAACGCAAATTATGTGAAATTCCCTCGTTAGAAAAAAATCCGCAAAATATGCTCCGAAAATTATTATAAACACGTTCATTGCACTTATTTTACAAGTTATAGTTGTAAAAAAGTTCAGTGTTTCTTTAAATGATACTTAAGACGCCTTGCACGAGATTTTTGCTCTATTTTAAACGAGTTGTGTTTTATTAAACATTTTCCCAATTTTCGCTTCAATTTTAATTTAGATTCAATTCGCAATCATTTAAAATATTAGCGCGCTCTATCCAACATTCGTAATTGCATATCTCTTCATCTTCTTCTTTTTGAGAGGGGATGCGGCGCCTTAAGGCTCTGCAACCGGGCCCGAAAAGAAGAAGATGAAGAGATACGAAATTACGAATGTTCGAGGAGAGCGCTAACATTTACAGCGACAAAATCGATGCGAAAATTGGGAAAATGTTTAATAAAACACGACTCGTTTAAAATAGAGCAAAAATCTCGCGGGCATTATCTTAAACAGCATTTAAAGAAACACTGTGATTTTTTTCATACATATAACTTGTAAAATAACTGAAACAAACGTGTTAATAATAATTTTTGGAGCATACTTTGCGATTTTTTTCTATCGATGGAATTTTATATAATTTGCGTTTCGGCGCGGGCAAAGTCTAGATATTATCTTCAAGAATAACATATATTTTTTTAAGAGCTTTAAAACTTATCGTGTTTTAGGGAAATATGTAATAAATCGGTACAAATCCGGGTTGCGCGGGCCCTTATGTTTTATCACCTTATAAACTGTATTTACATCGTTAGAGTAGTGTGAATGCCGTAGAAATAAGATAGCTGAGGCGTATGTGTGTTAAACTACGTATGACCGTGTTACACATGTGGATTTCGTATTGTGATTTAATTTGTAAATGATTTCGCGTTGCGGAAAATAAAGTCCAGCATTTTATTGGAGCGGGAGATAATGTTACATTATTCGTGGGATATGAAAGGGAGATTTTCCGTGAGAACAACGTCAAGGTCCCATAGTTCATTTTGCGTTTTTATTTATTTTTGTTATGTGGTAGGGGAACATTGAATTGCTTTTGGATCTTCTAAATATGACGACACTGTATTCCTGGATACTAAAGAATAGATGTTCAGGTCTGACCATTTCACAAGAGAATCAAGATCATTTTGCAGAATAAGGAAACCAATATGACTTTTAATAACTCGGAAAAGATTGATAACTTCTGCGAAGAGGAGATATTTTGAGCGTTTATTTGTCTTGCCTATGTCTTTAATTAATAAAAGAAAGCACGGAAGACCTAGTTTCAATCCCTGGGGAATCCCGGGGTTTCTATTATTAGTGAGAAAGATGGTGTTCGTAACTAAAATGTCAACTTGTAATTTGTAATACGTAATGTGTAATTAGCTAGATAAATATTATATACATATATATGTTTATACTGTTTCTAATCAATGTTGCATGTTAGTATTTAATGATTTGAGTTTAATCCGTTTGTAACCTGAAAATGTAATTACTCATGATTATATTACATGTATATGTATATAAAGACAAATTAAAAAAAAAAAAAAAAAGAAAATTCTGAGAGAAACTGAGACTTAATGTTCTTTCAAATGAAAGTAGCAATAACTTCTAAATTATTTAAATAAACATTTTAAAACAACTTACCAATTTTTATCAAGCATCAACTACGTTCTACTACTGCCAGTTTTAATTCAGCTATGAAATGATTAAAAATAATTCCCTCATTACCCCAGCACTACAATTGAGTCGTGGAATTGTTAAACCCTAATTTGCAAGTCTCTAAAAACTTCCATAGCGGATTTTGCAAACCCACGATTCAAATGTAGAACAACGCAATCCCGGGACTGAACCACAAAACAAACATATCTATCAGAAAGCAATTTTTATATTTCAAATTTAAAAATGGTTAGAGATCGGGGCCTGTAAATGGCGGTATCGACACCACAATCCATATTCCCGGCGTTTCGGGTACACAATCCGATGAATGAGACAGTCCATAGTGGATTTATGTTAATATAAATCTCGTTATATCTTTCAGTGATAAATGGGTCACAAAACAACAGCATCCCGAGCGCACTGCAGTTACGTCTCGGCCCAAATGGTGGAAGAACCACACGAGAAGATATGTTAAAGCGTTTAATTCCAAACGACTGTTCTGATATGTATGTATGTATATTTTTAATGTGAATACCACATAAGAGTCTCAGTAATACGAAGGAGATGAGATGGGGAGTACCTGGCTATTCAGATCAGGCCATTAAGGACGGTCAAAGCCATTTCAAGCAATGTTCAATTCTGAATGGTGGGTTTACACCAAGGAGATGCTGAGGGTATCTTCCACACTGGAACGTGCTGCAAATGTACTACATATTATTTTTAATGAATAAATTGTGAAATAACACAAATCAATCAAATATAATTTACTTGCGCACGCCGGGATTTGAACCCGCGACTTCTGGCACCCCCTCGAACATAGGGGCCGTCAAAATCATAGTTTGATTTAACTTTATTTAGGCCATACTTTTAGATCGAGTGAAAAATACCTACTTCAATAGGGCCATGCCAACACCTATGTATGATACCATGTATCAATGATTCCAGAAAAAAGAAAATACATTTTTTCTTATTAAACTTAGAATCGTTATATAAATTATACAAATAATTATTACATTGCAATGTTATATATAATACAATCGTTCCATAGATAAATAAAATATATAATATTTAATTTTACGCATAAATTATTTTTGTTAATTTTAATGAAGCAAGTAGTATGTGCCGAGACACAGTTATGTCTCGGTCTAGCCTCTCTGCCTATTCCTGCTAGGAAACAGATTTACAGATTCTTTTTTTTTTGTTGTTCCGCGTAACACGACTGACTTTATGACTGTTTTATTTTGAATCTTATTGTAATGTGTAATAAGATTCAAACCATATCGGTAGTTTTGCGCCACCCTTTACAAACTTAAACCCGGGTGTGAACGAGTTTCTAAAACTAAAAAAACTTTTTTCTTTGAAAAATATGAAACCTCGAAATTTGACAAATTGCTATATAGCTTATAATGGAAATACGACTTTCATTATTATTTTTTTTTTAAGACAAATATTTCCAGGTTACGAATGACCTGAAAATATTTGCAAATCTCCTACTACCACCACAGTAAGCGGAAAATGTTGCTTGTGTTGTGATAGAGAACTTAGCCTAAAAGCTCCACTACACTACTCGCGAAGTTGATCGAAGTTAATCGAATATGATAGTGTAGACACGAACTTCACTTCGCTTCGTCCAACTTCGCTTCGCTTCGCCTGACTTCCGACAATTGTCGGTATTTGGCCCGAGTCAAAGGACTCGAAGTGCTCCAAAGTTCGAAGAGAGTAGTGTAGCCACACGCGCGTCGAACTTCGGCTAACTTCGTCGAAGCGCCGAAGCGAGTAGTGTAGTGGACGTTTTAGAATCGAACACGCGACGCCCAGGTAGGACCCAAACGCAATGCCAACTCAGCCACTGACCGTGTGGAAAAATAAAATATAAAAATACTCTGTTGACTTCAGTTAATTCTAGATATTCTTGACGAAACATTATTACACAAAGATATTCTTTACGAAAAATTTCACAACTCTCCTTCCAGGATATGTTGCTGCTTGAGATTAACATATTTTTATCTTATGGTTAAGATGAACAGATGATGATTATCGTAATGAAAAATCGCGTCATGACGATTATCGTGACGTGATTTTTGCGTTATTATGCCTTATTGCGCTCCCCCCTATTTAACCAACATTTCTGACAGCAGTACAGTGTCCATTTTCTATACTTTTTGACTACTTTTTTAGGTATCTTTTTATTTGCTGCATCCTTCAATTCTACATGATCTCTGCTCGGGGCAAATGGCGAAAGAGTCCAAAAAATCCACTTGAAAGGATGAAAGAAAGGAATAAAAGAGTTTGCAAGTAGAACACGAGGGAACACTCCCCAAAGAGCAGGGGACCGCGCAGTATTAAACAAAAGAACTACCTAATGTCATTTAACGTTGCTTTTCCTAGATAAAGAAATATAAATTACACTCCTAACTTTCAATAATCTCGTACAACATTCGTTTTTTATTCTAATACACTAATTAAATTTTAATTTAAAGTCACTACTAAGCATCAGACTGAACAGCTAAAATATGTAAATATACACCGTTTTTCACGCTCATGGCGCCAAAATTCGGGTGATAAAAAAATCCTAAAAAGTAAGGTTTTTTAGCAAAGAGATTCTTATTCCAAAAAAAGCAGTAAAAAAATATTCCAATGTAATCGAAGCTTACATTGCGAGTAATGCACGTGTCCGGGTATCAAAATGGCCACCCTCACATTTGAAATCTTAAGTAGAACGGCTGACCGAGTGGGAAGAAATGATATTTATATAGATGCTTATATATGAACTCTTTGTAAAATACACTACAATAAGAAATTAATTGTAGATTTTTCCAGCTCTAGCAAAAGTTACCAAAACACAACACACATTTATTTACACGGCAAATTTGAAAGCTAAAATATATTACAAAAACGCACGCGTATAAATTTTATGTAGCAGTATATACTTCGCGATTTTTTTCTATCGAGGGAATTTCGTATAATTACCGTTATTGCTCTATAAATGTTTAGATATTATCGTCAAAATAAGATGTTAGAATATTATGTTAAAAATATGTTATAAAACGATAGAAATTCGGTAGGAGGGGATTTAAAATCTTTGAAAAATAATTTCTGATTCATAAGCGGTCCAGTTACTGATGTGTGATGGATTTGGGTGCTTGGGAGTTGGTATTAGAAATTTCATTAAAATATTGAAGCAGATTTATGGTTTAGATTCGACAATATTATGTGTATTCATATATTGCAGTTCAGTTCAGTATCGATAAATTGACGTTTATTGAAACATAACTTTTACAATGTCACACAAATAATGTAAATAAATTAGTAGTTGTCATTGTCATAATTAATTTTCCGTTTAATTTAATTGTATGCTTCACAATACGTACTTCTCTACGTGTAACGTATTCGGGATGACAGGAATATAAATAAAATTATTTTATTACAATGTTATCGACAGATTAAGGAAGTGTTATTGTTAGATAAATATGTGAAGCAGAATGGTTATTAAAGTATGTAGTGTGAAGTGCATAAAAGAAGAATAAAAATGGTACGTTTTTAGACAAAATGGTAAAAAAGACGACGATGTATAAAGAAATATAAAAATGTATAGTAAAAATGCAGAACAGCTACAATGCAACAATGCAGCACTATAAGCAATGCATAAAGAGGGACCGGACAACTCAAAACATGCAACTTCATCAGCTCCGTTGAAAAGTCATTAAAAGTAAAGATTTTTTTTAAATAGTTTAAGGGCCTTTACCAGCCAGCGGCCGAGAATCCAAAGCTCGTCGAAATATGTTCTTACGATCCTACAGGGCGGTTTCAATAAGAAAGATGAATTATTCTCTGTGCCAGCATTTTAAAATTACAACTCAATTTCGATTTTAATTCTTTCAAAATTTGCTTTAATTTATACCTACATCCAAAAATGCTGAAAGGCGTGATGATAAAACTATTAAAATTATGTATTTTTTGTAATTATTTTTTGATCATAAGTACATATAATTTTTCAATAATGTCTAAGCAAAATAAGAATGTAAAAAAAATATTAAATATATTAGTTGGTAAGAACGTAAATAAATAGACAAACTGAAGTATGTTCATCACAAAACACGTGTGCGGATCTTTTTATTTAATGAAACATAGCTTTCCCAGATAATTTATTGATTTATTTTACTGCATGATTATATGATTTAAAATGTGTGTTGTATAATACAAAATTTTGTTTGAAAATTTAACAAATCTGCCAACGACCTACGGTATAACCTTATTATGCTAAAAATAAACACATTTTCTCATAATTTAAAACATAACTTTATCAGATAAAAGAACCATCTTTTGATATCAATTTATAGTTTTTTGTGGAAAAGAGTCAATACGGCTAAAATTTTATTTAAAAATGACATATTTCCGGTTTTGTCTGGTTATTCCCTCTTAAATACCTTACTATAGGTTAAGTTTTGGGCAATATTTCATTTTTTTTAATAACTTTTCAAAGGGGTGTTGAAATGCGCTTTGTTGAGTTGTTGTGAAACCGCATAAATATAAACCTAACATTAAAGAGTAGACCAAAATTAAACATTAATTATTGCAAATAAAGAAAGATACCTTTATTATGATTAGACATTAAACATGAAAAACTAAAGACATAAAGATTATATTCTTAAAAAATAAGAACCTTTATTCTAGTATTAAAAATGCCTTAGCAAGATAGAAAGACTAATGACTAGATTAGTAGCAAGACAAAGGTAGCCAACATTACCGTCACAATTTCCATTCTTAAGTGGGACTACGCTGGCACGTAGCGCAGCTAACAGATGACGGTTGGAATTCCAATATCATCCTACGCTTGCTACGATAAAATAAATAGAGGTCACCCACAGGTGAGTAGGGTTGATGGCCTAGATGTAATGTCAACTACCAACTAAAAATTCAATTTCAGGTTCCAAGAAAGACGATCTAAAAACAGAACAAAATCATACCATCATTTTAACTCATCATCGTGAGCCCATTTAAAGCAAATAAATATATGTTTTGACTGTTGTCAAGAAAATAATGTTTGTTCATATGAAGCAGATACTTTGAGATATGACATTATAATTTAAAATAAAACAATAACTTTGTAAACACCGCTTTTATTTTATATACTTTATTCTTGCTTTCTACTCTTTTATATACTTGCCGTTTTATTGTGGCAATACTACGACTAGGGCACAATTCAATATACTATACACAACTCAATATACTATACAGAATCCAAAACTTGGGTAATATGTATTCGCACATAGATATATGGAATATGTCACTGTTACACTATAAACATGAAATAATAACATCATCTACCCATAATTTAAATGCTCACTAAGGAATTTTTTTTGTAAGTTTACTACATCGACTTTAATAAACCTTTTTTAGTTTTTATCTAAAATATTAAAATTCAAATTGAATAGTTCAGAACTCCTGCGACTTACGAACCTACATCTTACACATAGCGGTTTCACGCTATGAGAAACCAATAAGTACTTAGGTGTTTGTTATTCATGATTATTGTTGTAAATTTGTAAACACATCTGATCACCGTACTTTAAAATTTATGTTCCTTGTATATTTATGTCATGCATGTATTTTTTTATTTTTTATCGCAACTTTATTGTTTTTATTTCTCACTGTACTTTTAAATTTTTGTTGCTTTTATTTTTACTTCATGTCTGTATTTTTGTTTTCTATCGTAACTTTTATTTATATTATATTTTTCTTTCTCGTGTTAAAATTGTACTGTCTTTATATATTTATGTAAAAGCCCTCTGGGCGTAAATTAAATAAATAAATAAATTCCGACCGGGTTTCGCTACAACCATAACTATCACAAAGAACACGCCCGTTCCCTTCCCAATTCTCCATCTGCACGTATGCCATCTTCCTCCTTCACTTGAGGAGTCCAGCCTATTTTGTTAAATCATATATTATCTATAACACACATGTAACTTAATGTTAGTAGAGTATTATACTGCCCTGAAGAAGCTACGGTTGTAGCAAAACCCGGTCGGCCTAAAGTATGTAAAATAAAAGTGGTGTTTACAAAGTAATTGTTTTATTTTAAAAGAACATAATGTGTTCATTGTGAAAGACTCACGACCAACCAATTGAAACATTGGCTGACAAAACTCTACAACTAGATACCCATAGCGGTGTGAATCCGGTCAGCCGAGCTATTTTATATTTTTTTGTGGGAACGAGATCGATATCGCGCGAGATCTCCTGTCAGATTTGTGTGATTTTCAATGGCTGTTATTTGCTTTTTCTACGGGCCGGTGTCAGAATTTCAGCTGTGAGCTGTCACGTATGTTAGTTTAGGTCGTATTAAACACACATTCCTGAATGTGTGTTTAAAACGACCTTTAAATTTCATAAGTTTTCACGTCAATAATGAACTTATTTTAGAAGTGAACCCGTAAAACCATAATATTACATATTCATATATGACAATATCCATCGAATGCAATGAAAAGGTTATTATAGTCCAGTCAAGATGTACATCCGTGCTTGCAAAAGGTCTAGTCATTCTGATTTTTTTATATGTTGTTAGGACCTAAGCTAACATTAAAAAATACAGATTTGCAATTTCCAAAGTGCTGGGCGAGTGGCGGTGGACCCTAAAAACCATGAAATTTTCGGACTTTTTTCAGTTTTTGCTCAATATCTCAATGAAGGAAGGGTCTGACCGGTAGATATAGCCAGTATTCATTTAAGTATGCTTGCTTATTTATTCATTTAACATTGATAGAAAATCCCACAAATCTGACAAGAGATCTATGTCAATCAAGATAGATATCGGGCGAGATCTCTTGTCAGATTTGTGTGATTTTCTATCAGTGTTAAATGAATAAATAAGCATGCATACTTGCAGGAATGTGTGTTTTAAACGACCTAAACTAACAAACGTAACAGCTCACAGCTGAAATTCCGACATCGGCCAGTGAAAAAGCAAATAACAGCCATTGAAAATCACACAAATCCGACAGGAGATCTCGCGCGATATCGATCTCGTTCCCACAAAAAATAGAGAATAATAGCTCGGCTGGTGTTAAATAAATAATAAGAACCAACAAAGATCTACAACTTTTATAATCTTAAAATAGAATTCCAAGATGATTTGAACAGTTACGAAATTAGAAACATCAAAAAAGTGGAGAGAAATATTAAGAAACAAATATTTTTAAATAATTTTGGGTGATATTCTATTCACAGAGCCCCCTTCCTTGATCTCATTTCGGCCGAGTAGCTTTATGCTTCCATTCAAAAACTTTCATCGAACAAATAAATCCTAGCAGTTCGTTTTATCTTATTTTTAAAAGCCAACCCATAGAACTGATACCGAATCATGTTTTGAAGGGAAATCTTCTTTAGCACCATTGTGATTTAAAACTCGATGAAATGAAAAATAGCGACACTAAAAAGAGATGAACACAAAAATCTATAGGAATTAGCTTGCGAGAGGATGAGATAGTATGATCGGTCTCCTCTTTGTGCGGTACTACTTAACTTTTCTGAACGTTTCACTTCTACCGTGTGTGAACTCTGTTTTTTTTTTCATATTTTTAATCTGTAATGAACAATTTCCTCCAAGAAAACTGTAATAATTCTATAAATAGGTAACTAACTAACTAACCATCACGCCGATTCCCCGCAGGGGTAGGCAGAGAGGACGGACCGCCAAACAACTCGGTCTTGGCACACACTCCTTGCCTCGTTCGCATTCATACATCGTCTCATACATGCTCTTCTATTATTCCGACTCTTCACGTGGCCCGACTCAAGTATCTGATTCACTTGGCCGTGTCATGTCTTCCTCGGGCGTCCCCGACATCTTCTACCATTCACATTTACGTCATATATTCTCCTTACACTCCTTTCTTCGTTCATTTGCTCTACATGCCAAAACCATTTGAGCGTCCCTTTCTTAATTTTGATCATTACGCTTACATCAGCCTTGCATTCTTCGCGGATCTCCACATTTCTCACACGATCGTACATGGTTTTACCACACACACTATAAATAGGTTCCTACTATTAATAACGTTCGTAGAAAAAAAAGTGAACAGTTTACGCGCGGTAAAAGTGAAACCTTCAGAAAACTAAAGTAGACAAGAGTGGGGAGGCTACGAAGCACCGCGCATAGAGGGGACCGATTATTCTGTATCATTCTCTCGCAGGCTAAATCCCACAGATGTATGTGTTTGTCTCATCCTAGGGTCGCCTTTTCGTTTCATTAAGTTTCAAATTACATCGGTACTAAATAAGTTTTCACGTCAATAATGAACTTTTTTTAAAAGTGAATCCATTTTTGACGACCTCCGTAGTCTAGTGGGTAAGACTCTTGACTCACAATCCGGAGGTCGCGGGTTCGAACCCGGCATGCGCAAATAAATTTTATTTGATTAATTTGTGTTATTTCAGAACTAATTCATTTAAAATAATATATAGTATATTTGCGGCATGTTCCAGAGTGGAAGATACTATCAGTATCGCCCTGGTGTAAGATCACCATTCAGAATTGAAACGTTGCTTGAAAATGGCTTTAGCCGTGTTTGGTGACCAGATCTGAATAGCCAGGCACTTCCCAACCTTCTTCTTCCCACCTCCTTCCCCTCCCCACTACCTTCAGCCTCGCAACATACCCCAATTTGGGATGCCATAGTCTCACTGGCTCCAGACGGAAGCAGTTGAGATTCTTGTGCGGTATTCACTGTAAAAAAAATATAAATAAAAACAATAATAATTACATATTTATGTATGAAAATATCCATCGAATGCAATCAGAGGGATAGTTTTATATTAAATACGTAGCCAGCTCAGAGACGTGACGTTGAAATTGTTTTTTTAAAACCAAACGAAATCTAGTAAAAAATATTGTTTTTTTTTTTTAAAGAAAGACAAATATTCCCGGGTTACGAATAACCCAACAATGTTTGAAAATCTCCTACTACCTCCACAGAAAGCCGTAAATGTTGCTTGTGTTGTGATGGGGGACTTAGCCAGCCGAGGAATCGAACACGCGACGCCCAGGTGGGACCCAAGCGCTAAGCCCTCTCAACCACTGACCGGTCAAATTTCATCAACATTTAACATACTATCAATAGAAATGACACTGAAGCATATTTTTTTTTATATAAGAAAGAATTTCGCTTCTTGGAAACAATTTTATATCTACGATTATCAAAGTTAAAAGAATAATCATATTTCAACAGGTTCTTTCATCTAAATTTCACAAACCTAGTTTTAAGTAAATTTGAACCATATTTTTACGGTGGATGAAATCTATAAAATACAAGGTTAGTTAGTTAGTAATCTTCTTGGAGAATGTTCTCTCATATAATTTTCCACCCACATTTCACTTAAGTCGTAAATCCACCGGTAACTAATCAAGTCATTACAGTCAAGTCGATTGGACGACACGTAATGAATCATTGATTGTGTTTCACCGTTCTAGTAATTGGGGATGTGGTAGCACTATCACCTCTGAAAAATGTTCATTAACGTGAGATAATTCTTAACTAAGCATAACGCGGAAAATCGAAGTTTTGATAGAGATAAACTCTCAAGCGAGTTCTGGAGCCAAGAATTATGCAAGGCTTTTATGTCTAGAATCACTGACGTCAAAACAACCGCCGTCAAATCACAATTTTTTCACCATCATATTGTATGAAGTTTTCAATCAATTCAAAGTAAAAAAAAACATTCACGGTTTTTTGTCGGCCTACGTGGTCGAGGGTTAAAGCTCTTGACTCGTTATCACGTGATCGAAGGTCGCAGT
The DNA here is from genome assembly GCA_917880885.1 of Limnephilus marmoratus. Classification (NCBI taxonomy): domain Eukaryota; kingdom Metazoa; phylum Arthropoda; class Insecta; order Trichoptera; family Limnephilidae; genus Limnephilus; species Limnephilus marmoratus. The sequence goes on along the minus strand of OU862923.1, from coordinate 20,299,190 downwards.
ATCAAAACCGGCGAAGGCAAATAATTTATTTTTTTAATTTGTGTTATTTCACAATTAATTCATTTTAAATAATCTAATGTATTTGCGGCGCGTTTCAGAGTGGAAGATATTCTCAGTATCGCCCTGGTGTAAGACCACCATTCATAATTGAAACGTTGCTTGAAATGGCTTAAGCCGTGTTTGATGACCAGATCCGAACAGCCAGGTTCTTCCCCACCTTCTTCTCCATCTCCTTTACCTCCCCACTACCTTCAGCCTCACAACATACCCCAATTTGGAATGCCTTAGTCTCACTGACTCCACTTACTACGTATTCACTTTAAATAAATCAGAGTGCGCAATTCGCAAGCGGTAGAAGTGAAACGCTCAGAAAACTAAAGAAGATAAGAGTGGGGAGGTTACGAAGCACCGCACAGAGAGGACACCGATAGGCTACGAGGCATCGCACAAAGAGGAGACCGAATAATAGTATAAATAATTAATAGTATAAACTATCTCATTCTCTCGCAGGCCAAAGCCTATAGATACATAAAATAAAACCGGTTGATACATAAAATAATAAATTCGTGGTTAAATACAAAGTGTTTGTTTTATTTTTATAATAAAATGAATTAATTTTGCTGTTTTCCACGAAGTACCTCACATTTAAAAGCGACGCGTCTGTGTTAACAAAACTCTGTATTTACCCACTTTTATTTATAAGGGTAAAAACGGAGAGACAAAAAAATTACGCAATGAAAATACATTTATGCAAGTAAAAAAAAATATGAAATTAAACATCAAAAGAGTAAATATAATTACCTTATTTCAGCGATGAAAGAACGTTGAAGCGTTTTCAGCTTACAAGTTTATTTGAATTTAATTTTCGTTTCATTTCAAAGTACTTTGAAATGTTTTATTCACTTGTACGAATTAACAAAACGCCTTATTTTCATTGAAAACATTTAAATGGGTTATTTAGATAGGCTGTTTTACCTATCCAATATCTTATTTCGCTATCTAAGAGTAATTAGTTTTTATGTCTTTGTTAGAACTGAATCTCGCAACAGTTACACCTTATCCTACAGTTAATTATTTTGTTCACGGGAATTTCGTCATAGTAATTGAAAATTACACCTGCAAAAATTAGGTATAGTGACTTTAAGCTTTAAAATGTTTTCGGTAAAGACAAAAAAAATTGTCATCACAACTATTGAAATTTACATAGTAAGTTACAATTTTAGATTTTCACGGCCAAAAGTATTTTTGTTATTAGTTTTTGGGATATTATGCCGTGTTGCGCTACCTCTTACTTTTTAAGGTCTGCAAAAACCAAGTTTCCTCTGGAAACAGATGGAGTGTACAATCTCAGCTGTTCTGGATGTGACAAGGTTTATGTAGGCCAGACAGAGCGGACGATCTCCAAAAGGATATCAGAACACTTTCGTGCCTGTAAACTTGGCCACCCTGATAAATCGGCAATCGCCGAGCACTTAATCGAAACCGGCCATTACTTTGGATTTGTCCCAGAGGTCCTGGGAAGACCCAAATCTCATAGAGCACGCCTGATTACGGAGGCAATTTAAATTCACAAAAATCCTATAAATATTAATAGAGACGACGGGGCTAAGCTCAATAGTTCTTGGTATCCGATAATTGACGGTTACATCAAGGCTAAACGCAAGAAACATGTTGAAGTATATTGTAGCGCCAGCTTGTAGAGGAGTGGAGCTGGCGACACGGTATGTTTGTACGAGTGATGTTTGTACTTATCTACCTAAGTAGATGAGTACAGACATCACCCCTAACTGTTACACATCTGCCCTGATGATGGACACTGTAACGCTGTCCGAAACGTTGGCTAAAGAAGGAGGTAGCGCAACACGGCGTAATATCCCAAAAACTAATAACAAAAATTTACATAGTAAGTTGTATAAATTTCCTTTTTAAAACTGGATTTTAGGTCAACACGGCCTCCGTGGTCGAGGAGGATTCATTCAATTAGCATTAGCGGGTTTAGATCCTGACGTGCGCCAACAAATTTTAATAATTAATTTTAAAATAACACTTAGTATATTAGCGACACGTTCCAGATTAATATCTGAACCAGACTGAATTAAAAAAATTATGTGTTTACTTCGAATTATCAAATTTTAAAGCGTTTTTAATCAACTTTCTAAAACATTTTTGTTTTGTTTTCGGATACGTTAAAAAAACAAGTCCAATTGCAAAGCGGAAACAATTTGACCTTCTGACAAAATATGCCTGAGGCCTATATTAGGATAAACACCTTTTATATAAATACTGCACTAACTCTACTCCACACATCGTTATCCTTTGGAAATATTTTTCAAAACGCAATAGAATAGTATTATTACGAACTGTGCATCTGTATAAAAAATACTACAAAAAGGTACTTACAGTAATTATTTAGGAGAAAACAAACCCTTTTTTTTACTTTTCTCGGAATACGAACAGCATTTCTTTTTATGAATGGGTAACCACACTCATTCAAAGACTATAGAGTTGGCTATTAAAATAAACATTATATTTGGTTTTGTTTCTCTCGCGTTATTTGTGAAAAGTTAAAATGTAATTCATGTTCACAAAAACATAGCACAAAAATTACTATTTTTAATGCACAGTAGAAGTAATTGTTTGCAATTAAGATAAAACCAGATTCTCGCATTATTCCGGAGAATGCTATAAAAAACCAAATACAATAGAAAACGAAGGAACCTATCTCACGATTCTGTAGAATTCTCTGGCTATGAACTGGAATCAAACCAGTTTATCTCACAATTCTGAAAAATACTATTGTTAGAAACTGGAACCAATCCAGGGTCTCTCGTTTTCAGGAGAATACTCCTGTTCCATTAATCTACAAACTATACCATAGATTAAATAATACCTGCTCTCAGTATCGTTCTGGTGAAATCAAACGACGCGACGGATTTTGAAATGGCTTAAGGCGTGTTTGGTGTCCAGATATGAAAAGTCAGTTACTTCTAAACCCCTCTTTCCATTCTTTGCTCTCTTCAATCTCACAACATAACCCAATTAGGGATACCATAGTCTCACTGCTTGTCCGGAGGTACAAAAAAATTAAATAACACACATTTTTAAAATATGTATGTATTTTAATGAGCAAAAATAATATCTTCGAAAAATCTGAAAATCTGAAATGGAAGGAACAAATATTTAAAATTTTCTGTCGATAAAAAATCTATATTTAATCTACTATGCCTTAGTTCAATCCACTTTACAATACGCTATTATTAGTTGGGGATCCGCGTATAAATGTAACCTTCTTCCAAAAGAAATTATACAAAGAAAAATTATTAAAATTATATTAAAAAAAATCCTTGGACTACCCAACAGAATGCCTGTTTGAAGAATTTCAAGTACCCACATTTAAAGATTTATATATTAAAAATTCATTAATTCAAATTATAAAAGAAAAAGATAAATATCCATTTTTAAATGAAAACAAAACTTGACTTAAACATGTTTTTCTATGCCCAAAACTAAATACGTCTTTTGCACAGCATCATTACAATTACCAGGAAGAACTTTTTTCAATCGTCTACCAGAAGAAATCAGAAGCATTAATGATAAAACCCGAATACTGCTCTCTGTCGAGAGACATTTTAAAAATATTCTTAAGAAAAAAACTACGGTCACTTAATTAATCTTACAAATATCCTTAGTTTTCGATAACATTCTTTCTTTTTTTAAATACACACTATTATCAAAATAAATACTGCAATGAATTATTTAAGTACTAACTAATAACTAATAACATTAATGTACACTCCCCTTCCATACACAAGCAAATGCTTTCAATGGAAGGGTAGTAAAAAACCTGAGATGTAAAATTATTATGTATATACCATGTAAAATGTATTATTGAAAATAAAAAAATAAAATTAAAAATAAATTATTAAAACAAAATCGGAAATTGTGTTCGGTATTAATATGCATATTTCATTTATAAAATACGTAGGTATACTATTTACTATGTATGGGATTGTAGGTACATACAAATTAAATTCTATAATAAAGATTTTTAATCAAATCATATGTACTGTCCCGCATGTTTATATTTTCTAGCTTTGTTTGTAGGAATCTGGGTCGTGCAAGAGTGTTTAAAGTCGGCATACTATAAGCTATGCGGGTGTGGAAACTGGACGTTCTCACATAGGCAAATGACAAACGCCAAAAGCTAAGCTTGCTGACGTGGCAAGCTGATATTGACCAGGCCAAAACTGAACGCGCTACGTTCTACATTCCCTTACTTGCCATAAACCGATATACCCAACGCCTATCTGGCTATGTGCTTTCGTTAGTACCTACCCACTACCCATGCAGAGAGGTTCTGTAAAAGTTCAGAAGCGTTGAACAGATGTTGGTTATACAGATACTTGATTCATACGAGAAAATTACATAATATATGTTGATTTTAGGCACCGAAGAGGAAAACTGATTTAGTGCGTTATTTTCTCATTTTTAACCTTCATCTGGTGAAATTAATCTAACTTTTTCAAATATTTAAACAATCAATTTATTTATTTTTAGTTTTTAACTTTATGAGTGAAATCTCAAATTATAATATTTAATTAAATGAAGACAATATTAGCGAAACTCAATCGAAAATCTGGAGACAGACAAATCAGAAAAAGATATTGGCTCCACTGGGACTCGAACCCAGGAACCCTTCCACCCTTGCAACCCTTGGAGCACTTGCCTAGTAAGCAAAGAGCTGATTTTTCTGTCTCCAGATTTTCGATTGAGTTTCGCTAATATTGTCTCCATTTAATTAAATAATCAATTTATTCTTCAGATTTTTTACTGGATTTTCTGGGGCTTGGAGTTGAAAAGTCTTACGTTTTTCTCTAACTGGAAAGGTAGACAAACGAATTAAAAAAGTTATTGCTACCTGATGTCATTTTATAAAAAAATAATTCATAAAAAATTCACGAAATTTTGTAATTTTTTTTCTCAATTTTAGGTCGGAAACTTTAATTTCATAGAGGTGCACATTTTAATTTTGCTGTGGTTAACGTCGAGATCCTTTTTCTCTTTCTAATATCGTTTAGATGATATTTCTCACCTTAACAGTAAGGGAGATACAATGATTTCTATGAGACGTATGTGAGCTAATCCCAAAAGCGAACAAATTAGCCTGGGGGTATATATAAATACCACTTTGGTATATATAAATACCATAATAATAATAAATACCATAGTGCATCAATATTTGTCAATTAAGCCCTAAGCAACAAGGAGGGAATAACCCAACATTACCAAAATAAAATATCAGTAATCACAAACCTTTTAAATTATATAAATTCATGCATATTCATTTGAAGTAAAAATATCTATTTAATATGTAGCATCATTCATAATTTTAATAATAAACTTTATAATTACCTGTATGTACCTAAAATTAACAAAATAACTTATAATACCTTAAAATTAACAAAATAGAAATATTCATTATATAGAGACAATGTTGTGTACCCCTGCCTAAGAGTGTATAAATACCGTAGCATAAGAATTTCAACTACCAGTCTGAAAATGTCCGTAATAAGATGAAACCGGTCCTGGTGAAATATAAATTAGTGGAAGAAAGTACAAAAGTGTTTTAATTTCAAATTCTAATACAATGGAATTCCACCAGTGCAAAACTAGACCCATTCTATAATAACCTTTGAGTTCCGACAAAATACAAGACATAACAACAAAATTTTATGTCTAACCGTTAATTACTAAAAGCTTATGTAACGAATGTTTAAAAAAACACGTATTTAAAATACGATAAGTCATTTTTATGTCAGGGGTTGTTCGTAATCAATTAAGTCGTAATAAAATACGCAAGACGTGCCTGTTTTAGACATATTTTTAAAAAGAAAAACCAAAAATTTCAGCAATAATTTTAATATTCTTACGACTTTCATATTGAAAGGGAAAATTTGTTTGTGCATTGCTAGCAGATGATTGAACCCCCGACCCATTTTAAACCCCCGACCCATCGATGGGAACCCGATGCTTTGGATTTTCGACCAACTAACCGACCGACCTAAAAACTCCAGCCGGTCTGAAATTAATCGCTTCATCTCATTGCATAAAACAAACATTATATTAAAGTAATTAAGGAATAAATATAATAGCATATCCAGGATATTTAAACACAACAAAACAATTATTTATCTAGTAGCGCAGGCTCGTGAAAAAATACGAGATATTAAGTAGGATTTATAGGATTTCTGAATCTAAAAGTATTAAAAAAAATTGTCTCAGAATCATTGCCTTTTAAAAGAAGAAATTTACCTTTCAAATGTTAACACCGGCTGCTTGTTTAGGAATAAATACATCCCAGAACACGTAATCGCGTTATATTTTCATAAGACCAAAATCGTCCCGAGTGACTTTACATTTTAAAAGCTATATATCTCTCTTCCTCTCATGCAAACACATATATTTTTCTTTTATTCAGAAAGAGTACGAAATAATGCTTCTTATTGTATTTGAAACGCGGAAGCTATCTTGCATAGATATTTTTCGTGCGAAACTGAGGCTTCCTGATTGTGAGGTGCGAATATATTGAACCAAGCAGACAGATTAATAAACGTACGACATCTATCCAAATTATAAAAATATAAGATATGCTGTATTCATACTAATCGAACTAAAAATGTAGCACCGCTTACGAAAAGAACAGCTATTCCAAGAAAATGAATAGGTATTAATATATCTATAATGGATAACCACAAAGTAATAGCTACATTCTAAAATATAGGTATTAATATAATTATGTTAACATAACTATATTTGCAGGACGTTCCAGAGTGGAATATACTATCATTATCGCCCTGGTATAAGACCACCATTCAAAATTGAAAAGTTGCTTTAAATAGCTTTAGCCGTGTTTAGTGACTAAATCTGAATAATCAGATCCCATCTTCCTCTTCCTCTCCGCACTTACCTTCAGCTTCACAATATAACACAATTGGGGATGCCATAATCTCAATGGCTCCAGATGGGAACAGTTGGTACCCTTGTGAGGTGTTCACTTTTAAAAAAGTATGTCCGCAGGACCTAGTTCATTGAAACCACGTGCTTTTTCTTCACCTTATTAATACATTTAAGAATCTGCCAAACATTAACAAATGCAAGTATAAAATTTGAATGAAGAAGAAAAGTACAAAGTTTAACGTTTGTCCGATTTAATTTATATATCAGTTTCAAGATTGAAAATTAAAAGTTCATTGAACTTTAATAATTTTACGCAATACGCAGGAATATCATTACATCACCCACGCACCGACTACCGAAATTAGAATGTTTAATGGTTAAAGGTTTTGAAATAACCATAAATAAAACTTTTAACTAGCAAGAAAGTAGGATGACTAAAATAATCAGAGATATAAAATGGCAATCTGCCCACTGTCCAATCCGTCCATCACAAGGGGTGATTCAGCAATGATAAAAGGGGGAGGTTTATGCCAAGTCACCAACCACCCCAAGAATTATTTTACTTTGTCAATTTAAATATTCTTTGTGAATGTCGGTAATAAAAAAAAAACTGATGGAACGATTACGATTAACGGTCCTCAAAAAAATATCAGGTTCTTTTAAAAATGCGTAATTCAACATTTTTCGCCAATACACAAAGGTCACTGACTAATGGAACATCTACCACCAGTGCATTCCAATTTAAGAGGCGGGTATGGGTACCGCCGCCCCGAGAACCATTTATTGGATAACCAACAACTGTGCCATAGGTCACCCCAAGTGGTTCGCCAATGACTTAGCAGGGGTGTCCGGGTTCATGGAGTGAGGTTTGTCCGGGTCTTGGCGGCGGATGCGTCTGCCCACCAGCTGCAGGGCAGGCTTTATCGGGAGAAAATAGTTGAGGGAGTCCCTTTGACTTCTGCAGCAGTACTCTCTCGGAACATCGCCTTGCACCACAATGGGAGGGATTAGTGCATACGTTCGTCACTCCGTGACTCACTGATCCCCAGATTCCTACCCACCCCTAATACCCTTTACCTTCCCAGAACTTCCTCTCTCTCTTTTCTTAAAAAGTCCCTCCACACAGCATCCCGAAAGATGACATTCATCCATACATCCATACAAACTTTATCCTTTATAGATAATATTAATAGGAATAGGATATGACCGGTCGATGGGTGAGTTGGCATCGCGTTTGGGTCCCACCCAGTCATCCCGTGTTCGATTCTTCGGCTGGCTATGTCCTCCATTATGACACTTTTAGAGGTAGTTTTGTGGGAAAGAGATAAAATTAGACCAGCTTGTGCGGCCAGCTTTATTATTTTCCGCTGTTACGATACTGGCTAATCACAACAATGCAATGTTGCCACAATCATGCCCAGCTGGCTCTCAGCAAGTAAGACCGTACTCACACTAAGGATTTTTAGTGAGTACGTCTTTTTGTATGGGAAAAAAAAATTGGAATTTCGGAAAAAGTGGTTAATCTTTTTAACTCCTACCATCGTGTAGAATCACCTCCTAAAGTTATTGCACTTGACCCACGGACACCCTGTATATTATCTTTTATAGTAGTAGGTACATTCAACATACATTTACGTGGGTGATTAATATTTGTTCTAAGTGCTACGACAGATAAATCCTTTATTTAAATAACGTAGGCGTTTTCAGAGAAATTTAGAAATTGTTTACTAATTTAAATGGTCTTTGAAGCATTAAATTAAATAACATTGAAGAAGAAGTTAATTCTAGCAAATCTAAACGAAACATGAAACAGAACACCTAGTCCAGTGGGTAAGACTCTTGACTCACAATCCGGAGGTCGCGGGTTCGAACCCGGCATGCGCAAATAAATTTTATTTGATTAATTTGTGTTATTTCACAATAAATTCATTTAAAATAATATATAGTATATTTGCGGCATGTTCCAGAGTGGAAGATACTATCAGTATCGCCCTGGTGTAAGACCACCATTCAGAATTGAAACGTTGCTTGAAAATGGCTTTAGCCGTGTTTAGTGACCAGATCTGAATAGCCAGGTACTTCCCAACCTTCCTCTTCCCCACCTCCTTCCCCTCCCCACTTCCTTCAGCCTCACAACATACCCCAATTGGGGATGCCATAGTCTCACTGGCTCCAGACGGGAGCAGTTGAGATTCTTGTGCGGTATTCACTGTAAAAAAAAAAAAAAGAACAAGGCACACAAAAAAGGGAAACGATCGCAACTGGGAATCAAAGCCAGGATCTCTGTCTTACCGGGACGACACCCCAATAAAGACGACCACTGGGACTTAATGATTTTACTTCTTATTCAATTTAATTTTTATCGATCTCTTATTTCAAATAAATAAAAATAAAAATTGCCAATGTTTTTGGCGCCTATCTTTTTAAATGATTATAACGTTCTAACGGATGTTCGTGTAATCTAGATAAACGTGTGTCGGATAAACAAATTAGATAAAAACATAGGTAAAGAAAATATTGTTAATTAACATAGGTATAGAAAATATTATTTATAAGATCAATAAAAATGACATAAAATAATATGGCCTCAATGGCCAAGTTGGTTGAGGCATTGTCCCAGTAAGACAGAGATCCTGGGTTCGATTCCCATTTGCGACCGTTACGTTTTTTCTGTGACTTGTTCGGTTTCATGTTTCGTTTATATATGTTAGGATTGTCGACTTCTGATGGATATATCCTTCAAAAGATATTGAAAAAAAACGTTATGACAATAAAATTTAATTAAATACTGGCAATCACGCGGCTCGTAAATATGTAATTAAAACCAAACAATTATAATTAATATCTAATAATAATCGTTAACACGAGAAAAAATATAATCGTAATCGCCAATTGCGGAAGAATGGAAGCATCACTAAAATTATCAATTACAACGTGAAACAGCAAATTTTGACAATATGACAATATTCATATTATCCGAAACGTTCGTTTATTTTCAAAAATGAGTGAATATTATGGTGATATGGCCGTGTCATGTTTTGCAGTACGTAAGCGTTTAATAAAACCAATACACGGAATTTTTTAACGCTGCATGGATGATGTTACAATGTGAATATTTCTGTATAACCAATAATTAATTTAAGATCGGACATGTTGGAAAACGTTAAATGGTTTATACAGGGTGTCCGGGGGTAAAGGTATTAACTTTGGGAGGTGATTCTACATGATTGTAAAAATAAAAAAAAGATAAATAACTTTTTTCGAAACTCCAACTTTTAGGGGTAGTTTTGAGGTAAAAAGATAAAATTAGCCCGGCGTGTGCGGCCAGATTTATCATTTTCCGCTGTTACGATACGGGCCAATCACAACCGAATCGGGCGCCCGGCAGCGTATTTACAAAACCTATACCGATTCAGTCGCGGTAACGACAATTTACATTTTAAATATACCTCTATATTGGTTATTTTTTATCACATTGCAAAAACAAAAATTGTTCTAAAATCTAGATAAAATAATCTTTCTGATGTGTATATGAAAAATTAATAATTTTATTTCTAAATATTAAAATTTTAATATTATTCGCATATATTGTAAATACACCTCTATATTGATAATTTTTTATCACTTTGCAAAAACAAAAGTTGTTCTAAAATCTAGATAAAATAATCTTTCCAATGTGTATATTAGAAATTAATAATTTTATTTCTAAATATTAAAATTTTGATATTGAAAATTTTAAGCGACTGAAACGCGGTAGGGATTGTAAATACGCCGCCCGGCAGGCTCTCAGCAAGTAAGATCGTACCTCACACTAAGGATTTTTAGTAGGTACGTCTTTTTGTATGGGAAAAAAATGTTGGAATTCCGGAAAAGTAATTAATCTTTTTTAACCTCCTACCATCATGTAGAATCACCTCCCGAAGTAAATGCACTTTACCCCCAAACACCCTGTATATACATATACCAGTGCTCACCTGTAATTGGAAGGATCACTATAATCATATTGATAATGTTATTTACTTACTTCAATTTCATTTAATCATAATTATGTGATGTATTCTGTCGGCGAGTCAATAAATAAATAAACAATAGCCATGAAGCAGATAATTGGCAGAAAGATGAAAAAATGATATCCCCAAGTCGGGTGTGGTAAAATGGCCTATAAGCGTGGTATGAATTTGGTGAAAAATTCATATAAGAAAGACCGTGAAGCAAAATTAATACAAGACCGCGTGATGAACACGAACAATAGGGGGACGCCTATTTATATTGGTTTGGACTAGATTGTGGAGAAAAGAGTGTCTGAAGAATATTATATAAAATTACTAGCTGACCCGATAAACGTTGTTCTGTCATATAAATTATTTGTAGTGAATATTTTGGTTGTTAAATAAAAAAAAAAACGAATGTATTATAAGTGTGTCTATGACAGAAGGAGGAATGGAGCGCTGTAGACCATGACCGCCGATAAAAGCAAAAAAACACCAACTAAAGTAGGAAAATGAAATAAAGAAAATCAATACTAATTTCGAAGAGCAATTGAGTGTACGATATTTTTTGTCAGTCCGTCTTTAGCCAACACAAATAAGCTCGATGGTTTGCCCATGCGAGAACACGATGCCGAATGAAATATCAAAATGTCTTGCGCATGTGTGGATGAAAGTTCGATCAGGCGGACGTAGCGCCATCTTTCAATCAACAACATAAATAATTTCGTTATGTTTGAAATACGAAAGACGGTTAAATTTGTTCATACAAAAATACTAAAATAGAGATTTAAAAAATGTGAGGGTGGGGGTAGGAGTGTCAAAATTTGGGGTTATAGGTATTTTTTGATGCCAAATAAAAAGAAATACAAAAAAAAAAATTGTGAAAAAAATTGATTTTTATTCTGGTAGGGACACCCTAATCATCTAGCGGTTTGAAATATACTTTAAAACCTATTCTCATACCTACCAAATATACATTAAAAAAATCATAAAAATCGGTCAAGCCGTTTCAGAGGATTGCGACCACAAACACCGTGACACGAGATTTTTATATATAAGATGACGCGAAAATGAATAAATGAATCGACGCCCCAGAAGTGTGATATTATCAATCAACAACAAAATGTAACGGCCGTTGTTCCCAATCCCCTGATCAACTGTTGAGCCGAAATTTTGGCTCAACACTCCTCAAATGCACAAATACAATCTTCCCAACGTAACTCTCCGAACAATAGGCGAATCAAGTGTTACTAAACTAATCACTTTTTTTATTTTTTTTATTTTTTTTATTTTTTTATTTTTTTATTTTTTTTTATTTCATATATTTTTTATTAGTAACAGATATTTGGGTTTTTTTTGGCTACCACACTAAGCTAAGCCCGTGTTGTGGTAGTCGTACATTTAATATTTTAACATTTCAAAAAATATTAAGAAATACTTAAAACTAAAGAGAAAAAAAAGACCATATTTTAAAGAAAAGTAAAAATGAAAATTCAAATTCAAATTTTGAAATACAAAAATTAATAATAAAAATTAAATGTTAAGAACTCAAGTGTTCTGTATAAATTAAAACATATAATTATATAAATCAAAATTAAAAACTTAATTGATCGGAGACTCAGATTGATCGATCGAAAAGTAGGGAACAACGGCCGTAGAAGATGAGATTTCATGTAAGTAAATGTGAGGTGATGAGTGTATGCTGAGACATGGTTGAGCGTTCTTCTATCCTGTTTGCACATCTCCGTAGAGAAATGGGGACTAATTGTAAGTTATTTCCTTAAATAATACAATGCCAAAAGTTTTATATAAAAATAATTTGATTAAGCTTGTCACCTTTTCTTTCCGCAGATAATCCCAATTGCCAATAAAATAAATTCAAGTCTCGTGAAACGTAACAAACTTTGTACGATTACACGACGACAGTCGTCGTTAATCAGTCTCAAATACAATAGATTCGAACAATATCACTGTCGTATAATATAAATTTCGCAAACAATACCCGGTGGATGAAATACATTTATTCAAAGTTTACTTATTTATCAATCAAACTGTTCGATAAGACAAAATAAATTCATCAACAGTAACTTTTCTCATTCAGAGAGTATGTGTGATATTTTCTTGGCTCCACTTGAGGTTATAAACTTTGGACTAAATTGCAATAAGTTTAGAAACACAGATATGAATTCTTCGAAAAAAACTAACCATGCAAAGTTTTAACAAATCTGAAAGCTTAAAAATCATGTCACATGTAGGCATAAAAATGTTACTTAAAAGTTCCATGTCAATGTTACTGACCGATGTAGATATTTTAGGTCAAAACATCGCGATTTGGACTACTCTTCAACGAGAAGATATCATTGTAAAAATGATTCGGTTTCACGACAACACAACAAAATGGCATTTCGGCACCCCTTCGACAATTTATGATTGATTTTAAATAATCCATACCCTAACCTAAAGTAAACTATTTAACCAGAAAAAAATTCGTCACTTTTAATGATTTTTCAAAGGTGATGAAGTTGCACATTGTTGAGTTGTTCGATCACCAAATGATTCCTTCTCAATTTGAAAACAATTCCTGATATTATGAAATGTATTTTCCGTCATGTCCTCCATGCTTTCACCAAAGTAGTTTTTTTTACAAGTACAATATACCAAGTACAAGGCCCAATATACCAATGATGATGCCTTTGGGCCAATACTTTTAAACTACATTTCTTTTGAGCTGGACATTTTTCATAACTCCAGTAACTTCAAGATGGCAATAATAGATTTTTTTATTTATTTTTTTTAATAACTTAATTATTAAAACTTCAAATTATAAAATCATCAAATGGCGAAGACAACAATACCTTAGCGCCACCATACTGAAGGGATTGTGCCGAGCGCCACTGTTTCAAACTTCTCCATAAAAAAATTCTAGTACGGGCGATAATAGACTAACTGAAACAGGCAACACGGCTTCGCATCTACGTCATAAGCATATTCACCACAATTTTCGATTACACGTCTGCCCTGACGATGGACACAGTATTGCTGTCCGAAACGTTGGCTAAAAAGAAGGAGAGCAACACGACATGATACCCCAAAAATAAATCACGACAGTACTTTTGGTCGAATAAATATTTATTTTATTTATTAATTTTATTTTAGTAATTTGTACATTTAAGTTTACAAATTTCTAATTAATTATAATATTTCATATTGCAAACTAAATTTTATGTAATTTTATGTAGCTCCTACAATACGTCTTGAACTTTCCAATTGGTGTTGACTTCAAAGTCTCTGGTAGCTTGTTATACAACTTCATCCCATTGTACGGCAAACTGTTCTGCGTATTCGCCTTATCCTTTTTTTTGAAGCCTGATTTCTTTGCATGTTCTTGTGTTATTATCTGTGAATGTCCTTGTTGAATACAATTTTATTTGAAAAGTATTTTGGTAAAATGTTGTTAATTATTTTATGTATAAATATCATCGTATTCAAGGTCAGCATCTGTTTCACGGTTAGCCAATTCAGTTCCTTTAACATTTTGTTTACTTTTGAAAATCTATTCCGCCGTATTCTCATTGCCCTGTTTTGGAGAATTTGAAACTTATTTTGTTGTCGTTCGTTACATAGGAAAAGGCTATAAAATCAAGGAAAAGGATATAAAATCAAGTCGCGCGTGCGTACATACTTAATTTTTCTCCCTCGTAATATTAAATAACATCCTGTTAAATGTCTGTTGTGTGATCTCAATAACTATAGAAAACCTTCATTATTTGCACCCTTTAATGATGATAGTTAAAACTTCATTCAAGGTATTTAATAAGACGATTAAAATGCTAAAAACGTTTATCCAATTTAATATTCGCCTCACCCGCTTTTAACCTCTCCTTTATGTTAACGAAGGAATATTTAATATTATTATTTTACTGCCAGAATTTGCACAGTTAAAAAACTTATTTGTAGAAATTACCCAGGTTATGATAAAAATACAATGTAGTTTCCATAAAAATTGGATAAAACATGAATATTTTTTATCAATAAAAGGTAGTTATTGTCTTCTATAAATTTGGTAAAAATTTCATTAAAGGCGATTTGGAAAACAACGAAGCAGACTTATAAATTAAAGCTTGCATTGCAGTAGAAAGGAAAAAAAAACTGTTTGAATTAATTCTATCATTGGTTGAAAAATGGTTTCGATCGAACGTAGGTAGGTACTCGTACGAGTGGGGGTCCATGAGTTTTTAGTGAGCTAGAGTACTAAGATTGAAAAATTCGACGTTATTGAAGTTGTTGTAGCTGAAAACGATTTTTATTTGTCAAAATTTCTACGTTTTGTATGAAGATATACTGAAAGGATTTCAGTATATCCTGAAAATCTTACGGACTTTGAAATCCTACGGACCGCTACATGGTAGGTAGATAACTACTGAAAACAAAATAAATTTTATACATGTATATTATTCCCAAGGATGGAGTGATGTAAAGGCATGGAATATGAAACATAATACGAATATCTACAGGGTGTTAAGAAACGTATCTGACTTGCTATAACGAGTGATTCCTGACATTTTTAAAGTAAAACAATGTCAGGAATGGTCTCACGTGACGTTATTCTTGCTTTTATAAAAATAAACTAAAAGAAATCTTTCATATGTGACTGGTAACTCATCTAAGTAACCCCTAAACCCCCCACCCTACCCTAACATTCCAAATAAAACCGATTTTTATAAAGGTTTTAGTTGAAAAAATAAAATGAAATTTACTAGGGGATTGAAAATGTCAGTAAATTTTTTTCTACTTCCAATAACCTATGTCGGGTTTTTCTCTAATTACCCTGTATATAATCACCTTTTAAACACATGCATATTATTCAATTTAATTTTAATTACTTTTTTTAATATACACTTTTTTATGGTTATACCCATCAATGTAATATAAATCATTGACGAAGAAGATAATACTAAAAAATCTTAACGAAACCTGAAACAGAACAAGACTCAGAAAATAAAAATAGATAATATATAATCCATATTCGTGGGTATGGGGAAGGTTCATCCGAAGACAGCGGTTCAAAACCCGGTAATTTAATTAATTCATTTTATTTCACAATTAATTAACAAAATATATTATGTAATACAATTGCGGCACGTTTCAGAGTAGAATTACTCTCAGTATCGCCCTGGTGTAATACCACCATTCAGATTTGAAATGTTGCTTGAAATAGCTTCAGCTGCGTTTGGTGACCAGATTGAAATAGCCAGGTACTTCTCCACCTTCCTAGTCCCCAACTCCTTCCCTCCCCACAACCTTCAGCCTCACAACATACCCCAAATTGGGATGCCCTAGTTTCACTGGCTCCAGACGGGAGCAGTTTGGGATCCAGTGCGGTATTCATAATAAAATAAATAGAATATAAAATATAATATATTATAAGATGTCTTATTCTGTTTCATATTACATTAAGATTGTTGGATAATTGTGGAAAAAGCCACACATTGTAAGGGATTTGATGAACAATATAAAAAATATTTTATTATTAATTTTTTAAACTTTATGAGTAAAATCTCAAATTATAATATTTAATTAAATGAAAACAATATTTGCGAAACTCAATCGAAATCAGGAGACAGAAAAATCAGAAAAGATATTGGCTCCGCTGGGACTCGAACCCAGAACCCTTTTCTTACATGGAAACAGCTCTACCGATTAAGCTACGGAACCCATATTAATTCGGTCACTTTTAACTATATCATACTTCGACTAAGAACTACCAACATTATCTTCATTTACTTAACGCACATTTTGTAATCATATAGTTGAATCAGTAATCATCGAGTTGAATCTTGTAATCATATATAAAGATAGCAGCCAATAATATGTGCGTTAAGTAAATGAAGATAATGTTGGTAGTTCTTAGTCGAAGTATGATATAGTTAAAAGTGACCGAATTAATATGGGTTCCGTAGCTTAATCGGTAGAGCTGTTTCCATGTAAGAAAAGGGTTCTGGGTTCGAGTCCCAGCGGAGCCAATATCTTTTCTGATTTTTCTGTCTCCTGATTTCGATTGAGTTTCGCAAATATTGTTTTCATTTAATTAAAAAAATATTTTAACTCAAAATAGAAAATAAAAAGGAACCTAACCTAAAACTACAAAAAAATGTTTGATAATAAAACTATTTTTCAAATTTAACTGCACTAAGAGAATGCAAATTTGTCTAATAACTTAAAGTCAACCTTAATTTCTAGAAGATTGTGTTTGTCTTGTTTCCTCGCTCATTTTCCTATAAAGCACACACGCTGCTCGAGCACTCTCTACTGAGGGGTGGTATTATACAGTATAGACAGGCACTAGAGGTACTTATGTAAACAAAACCATCCCCCTTCGGCAAAGAAAATAAAATAAAAAAAACTCCACTGCCGCAGTGTCCGAGATAGATTAGATAAAAGATATACCAGGAGAGAAGAACCGGCCAGGAGAAAAATATCACAAGACAATAATTAAAGAGGACTAATTGTAACTAATAGTTAATATAGATTATAAGACTGCCGATTTATTACGAACAAAAGCTATTAAAACACCCCAGAAATCTTTATTTTTTATGAGGAAAAAAGATTAATCCGGTTGATTTAACAGACTTAAGTGAAACGGTAATAAAATGGAATCGGTTATTTAAACACGAATTACTTTTTCCAAAGCGTAAGGAAATGGCGATAAAAAAATTCAATTCAATTTGAGTTTCATCCTTCGGACGGTGGAAAAGTAACTGAATTGTTGGATACCATATTGAATAAATTGCACCATTTACCTGAGTTTTAAATTATTATTATATAACTGTATCAAGCGACACACTTTTTAAAAAATAATGTAAAGGCCTTGTACTTACGAAATTACCTCAAATGGTTTTTAAATATCCTACGGAAAACAGGAAGTAATAACTTATTACATAACACTTAGGTTGACAGTAGCGCAATAGTATTTTCCAGTACACGTGCCAATAATATTATTTACGATCACTTAGTACACTTTTTTAAAACTTCGAAGCGAACTTATTTTACTCGAATATACAACTAGTTATTATTTATAATGTCTACGGTCTTATAATGTATTATTGCTTAGTTAAGAATCATTTTAGAAATGTATTCGTAATTGCAAGCACTGCAATTTAAAATACTTTCAAAGAATGTTTCATATCACCAAAACAAAGCTCTTATCCCATAGTGTTCTAGTTTTAGCACTGAGCGGCGCTCACACGGCACAACAATGCAATAACCGCTAGAGAACCAGTTTCTAGCCTACACCATTACATTTCTGAGTAACTGCAATCAAAAACACTAGAAGTTGTTCCCGACATTCTTTGCCCGCTACGTTCTGTGACAGCTCGTAGCTTCGCGTAGAACGCTGGGACTGGCGTAGCCGGACGCGGCCGCAGCGTAGCGATAGATGCCGCTACTGGCTACTGAGTACGATAGCTACGGCCCTCTACGCCGCTCGGCGTAGCTTCTTGCGTAGGCCGTCAGGCAGCGCTGCGTTCACTTCGCCCGGGAAGCCAACTTATCACTTGTATTGTGCGGTTTCTTCATTCCGTGTGTGTTACAGTATTCTCCTCTAAAACGGTCATAAATATCAGTAAATGAAGATATTTCGAAAGAAAATAAATATTTTCCACGGCTAAGCTACCAGATAATATCAATCTGGCACGGATAAGAAAAGCTTTATCATGGTAGTGTTTTTCGGTCTACTTTTGCTGAAAGTCAACTTCTGAAGGTGTACTTTAGACAGTCGTTAGAAGTTAGGACCCCTGTCTCTTGGACACTTCAATCGGATCCAAATCTGTCAGGACAGGGTCCGTACCAAGACAGGTGGGCTTAAAGCGAAGTTTTTCTAAAGTTTACAGATCCACGATAGTATTTGTACATAAGAAATGGGGTTGTCGGAATGTAATCTAGTACCTCGAATCAAACTCCTTTACAGAGTGACACATTGATTTACGTTTGTGAAAGGTAGTGGAGGTTTAAAGAAAAGTAAACAAGAAAGATTAGAATGGCCGCGAACTCTTCTGGTGTCGGATCAAGTCAAGAGAAGAAAAATATAGGATTTAGGGAAACAAAGGAAACAGGAAGCATGCCGTAAGAATAAACAGCTCAACGACAGTAAAACAAAATCTCTTCTAGTCCCACATCATTTTGAGTCACGACAAAAAATATTATGATGAATATATGACCAATGACCATATATGAATCTGCTATCAGGAAAAGCTACAAAATATATATACAAAGTAGTAGATAGTGTCTGACGAATAGAAAAAAAAGAGTTTTGGTAGTAACCTACGTTAGTGATGTTAGTTTTGGTAGTATCTTTTGGTAGTACGCTACAACCCGGCGCGGCGCGGCGGGATACAAATTTATATCATACATTTCTTATTATTTAAATCGAAAATTACAAGTCTCATAGTTTATAACTGAAATGACGTTAAGAAATAAAAAAAAATTATTGACTTCCTGACAAAAAGTGAGCTGATAACGTGATAACACCATAAAGATTACGTGAAGGTTAATAATAAAAACCATAGAACAACAAATTTGTGAAATGTATCATTGTGCATCGTCATATTCAGTAAAATTACCAAAATCACACCAAAACTTCTTGGCTTCGGAACAAAACAACGTTTGCTTCGAAATC
The DNA here is from genome assembly GCA_917880885.1 of Limnephilus marmoratus. Taxonomy (NCBI): domain Eukaryota; kingdom Metazoa; phylum Arthropoda; class Insecta; order Trichoptera; family Limnephilidae; genus Limnephilus; species Limnephilus marmoratus. Next base: position 20,279,570 of record OU862923.1, on the reverse strand, counting down.
TTTTTGGAAGATGGCGGTAAATTATCACACTTTACGTCATCTTAGATGTCAGCATCACGTGTAAAACTCAGACGCGACAAGTACTTCGTGATTTATAGTAAAAACTTCTGCCAAATTCTGTAACGCTATTTAAAGCAAGCGATCGCGTGGGGCACCACTAAATTCTAGACAATTCCGGAGTTTCGGTTGATTATGCAAATCATTCAAGCCCTCTTTGAAGCTCTTAATTGTATCGGAGAAGAATAAACAAGATGGGATTACTCGATACAAATATATCTTAGAATACTTAAAATGATTTTTTTAAAGCTTCAGTATGTATCTACACAAATGTATATGATGTCAAAATGCCTCTGCAAGCAAGACTTTCAAGCAATAGAAATTTAAAAAAATCTTTTCTTTATTACATCGTTCCCATAATCCACCATTTCCAATAACCGCCCAATATCTTAATAAATAAAACAAAGTCGGGTTAGTTACACTATTTATAACTCGAGAACGGCTGAACCGATTTTGATGATCTTTGATTTGTTGGATTTGTCTCCGCCCCGGATAGGATAATAACTATTAAAACATTGCAAAAATTCACGAAAAAGAAAGTTATGACGATAATTCATTTCCTCATACATTTAATATGGAACGAATTTTCATCTTTTGAAAGAGCTGAAGGAATATTGTGGTAGGTAGGTATAATATTGTAGTTTGCTTCAATTCCAAAAATCCAAAAACGTCAAATGTCAATGTGCTGATTGTTTTTGTTTTGTTCTTAAACATATAATGCTGCCTCTCTTTCTTATACACTAAATGTCAACAGTCGAAAATGGGACAAATGGTGAACGTATGTCTGCACACCTCCAAAAGAAAAATACAATAATTATAATAAATCTCTGAAATGAAACGCATTTTTTTACATAAACTCCACACAGTAGGCCACGAGGAAAATAATTTCTCTCAGGACCTATGTCATCTTAGGGGATGCTGTGTGGAGGATCTTTTTAAGGAATGGGGAGGATAGAAATTTCTTGGAAGGAAAAGGGTATGTGGGGTGGGTAGGAATCTGAGGGTCAGTGTGTTAGGGAGTGACGGACGTATGAATCTATCCCTCCAACTGTTGTGAAAGGAAATGGATCGAGAGAGTCAGGCTGGAAAGGTCAAAAGGACTTCCATAAATAGTCTATATCGATCCGGCCCTCAACGCAGCAGGTGGGCAGGAGAATAAACTGCCAAGACCCGGACATAAGTCTACTTATGAACCCGGGAAACGCTTTCACTTGGGGTGATCTATGGCAGAGGTGTTGGTTATTTAATAAATGGTACCCGGGGCGGCGGCACCCGTATCCGCCTCCCGAATTCCCGTAAGTAATTGTAAAAGTAAGAAAATCACAAAAATATAAATACGTACACAACGCCATCTCTGATACTGACAAAAACAAAACACGGACAGTTGCGCATTGATAATTGCTTCATTGCGTAATTTTTAACTTAATAAAAAAACTGAATTTAATTCAACAGCTATTGATTCTGAGGCGGTACGAAGTTCGTCGGGTCAGCTAGTTTAAAATAATGTATAGAAATGTAAATTACGTATTTCAAAATATTGTGTTGTATCATGTTATTACGAGCATTGTTTAAATAAATTCAAAAAGTCGAACAGCAATAAATTACTTATCAGGAAACAACGCTAAAATGCAAATTATTCAGAAGGAAAATCATACCGTTCAAAGCATAATTATATTTTGAACGGTCTAATTTTCCTTCTGAATAATTTGTTTGTACATCAGTCAATCGCTAAATGGGGGAATAAACAGTATCGTTGAATCAGAAAAAAAATAATAAGAGAATACTTACAAATCTACACGAAAATATGATACCGAACAAGCCCCATAAAAAGGTAACGGTCGCAACTGGGACTCGAACCTAGAATCTCTTGTCTTACCGGGACAAACAACTTAACTAACTCGGTCACCTCTTATTTTTAAGTCATTTTTGCCGATCTCGTAATTAAAATTCAGAATTAGCAGTATTATCTTCAACTAATTTTTCCCATATTTTTAGCTGCCACCAAAGCTGCCACCCATTTAAATGATCAGAAAGTTCTAAAGAATTGAATTGTAACCTAGTTAGCGTCTCGAATAAACTATTTTATTTACATGGGACACTTTTTTACCTTTTTCTAAGAGTCTAAATAAGTATTCATTTTTTATAGGAATACCTCTTGCTATAATAACCTCTGAAGGTTATATCCACCAATGTAACACATCATTGAAGAATAATAAGTATAACCTTCATTATTCCTTATTAATATAGTTATTACAACGAGAGTTATTCGAGAGCTATTTCAAGTGCAGAAACATACATAAAACAATCTTTATTCCTTGGACAGGAATGCGTATGCCAGATTTTTAAAGGATAATCGCTATAACGTTAATTAGGACCTAGATCGGGCATGCCCAATAGTTTGTGTCGCTCTACGTAGAGAGAAAAAAATTATCTTATTTTTAAACGTCTGGGGTCTCGAAAGTTGCGTATGATCTGTAGCTATTCGAAATCGTAAAAGTAAATGAAATTGGTGTTCACTATTAGCTCGCTAAAATGGCAGGTGGTTTTGAAAAAAAAATTGATTTCGTGATTAGGGAAAAAAAATGAAACAAAGGGTCCATACTTTATATTTTGTAGCAAACTTTATTTTAATTCTATAACTGCAGTAGAAAAAACGCGAAAAAAATGTTTTTTGTAAACATACGTGATGAGTTTGATAAAAACATTAAAGGGGAAAATAACACTTTTTTCTGGATAAAATCAGTATTCTTGTAGACTTATTTGCATTTAAACTTTTTTTTTCATTCTTGTCAGCTATACGCAGTTTTTAATAAAAAACAAACATTAAACAGTAAATTATGGTACAAAAATATATTAATTACCATAATTTAAAAATCCATGTTTTAGGTTATTTTTCTGATTTTCAATGCATTTTAGCGAACTACTAATAAGTTTTTCAAAATACATTTAAATGCAGTTCTCATTTTCTTTATAAGACGCAACTTTTGAGATATCAGGCGTTTCTAAATTCAAAAGTTGAAATAATTGACACACCCTAATAACCTCCGGCCCAATTGAAGATTTTACGCATCCCAAAATGAAGTTTTCACACAAAAAAAAGAAAAAAGTGTTTTCGTATGTTTATCACGTTTATATAACATTTTGTGAAATTAGAACATTTTTGTCATTATTACTCGGACCCTCGATGGGGGTTTTGATTTAGGTATTACTTGAAAAGTGCCAGGTGCATAACCGCAATAGGAATTTATTTTTGCAATCAATTTCAACCAATTTAATTTTTCCACATATTTCGCGGAAGATCGAATGCAACCGACCTGATTTTAATAAGGGTAGGTTAAGTGCAAAGGATTAGGCGCATGTATAGCATTGAAAGTTGCGATTTCAAAGTAATAGCATTTTTGCAAACGGAATTACCGGTAAAAATTAACGATAATATCCACCGTTTACCCCCCTCCCACCCCAAAATGATTTGGGTTGGGCATCCCTGACCCAGATCATACCGTAGCAATGGTGACGCTAGGTTATTCCATTTCAATGTCCGATCTATTTTATTTCAAGTGAGATAGAAAACATTTCTTCAAAGAATTGCATAATTGATCAAAGGGTTTACCCAAATGTAAGGGATATTTTAATGCTGAGAAAATGTAATGGTTGCGGTACTTTCTTCGATTTGCATGAAAAGAAACTTAATTTGAACAGGCTAAATCGTGGTCTTTACCCAGACCATCTTCCTTAAATTACAAACGAAGTATACAGTGCTACGAAAATAATAAATAAACGAATAAAATAATATGGAAATGATTTAATATGTCACTTTCATATTTTATACCAATGCTTTGATGACATGACAAATAGGTTTGTCAGAACCTTGCTTTATACAGATGTATGATGTTAATAAAACAGTCAAAGCCTGCCAACGCTGCTTTACTTTTGTTTCGTAAACAACTTTGACGAAATAACTATATTTTTTTTGTTTTTGAATATTTATTTAGATGTATGCAATTTTTTTAATACATCTAGTAAGAAAATATATACAAATACAATTTAGATATACAGTTACATTTTTACAAATAAATTTTAAGAGGAAAAAAAAAGATTACTACAAAAAAAAAAAACATTTTAAGGAAAAGAGATAACTATGTGATGTTATGATACACAAAGACGCCACCCCTGCAAATTACCAGGCTACTCCCCTGTAGAGACAAACAGTTTCGCTTTCTCTCCGCTAGCGCGCCTCGCGCTGACGGCGGTTGAACGCCAGCCGCCGGCCGCCATTCCTGCCCCGACAGCGCTCCAAGTGCACGCACCGCGTGAACCGTTCGGATTTGTTCCGGAATATTTCATAAAGCCGCCATGGCGGTGCCCGTCCATAGTGACTTGCGGGAATGCCAGTTACGGCTGAATTCCTCTCGCCTCTCCGATCTCCCAGCCATCAACCTGCTGCAGTGAGTAACCTGAGCCATTTAATTCCTCTTTATTGCGTGTGTTCCTTTTAAATTCAACGCATAGATGAATGACGGCCCCGAGAGACTCGTGGCAGAGAGAGATTAGGCCAAATACACCCGAATTAGATAGGATTATTGATGCTACCCTGTTCTAACTTTGCCTGTATTATGTACCATTGTTGTTTATGAAAGGATTCTACCCAATACACCTGATATTTACCGTAGCCAACTTGTTTCACTATCTCCCCCAGCCCGTAGGATTTGAGCTTATTTCAGGGATGCCACACAAACGCCTCAGAGATCCTACAACCCTGGTGGTGATAGTCTCCTCCGCTCTGCTGACCATTCTGAGCTAGTTTGTCGGCAGAAGGTAGGCACCTCAGGTAGGTGTACACAGCAGTGACTTTAATAATATTGGTAAGATTGTTGCAAATCAAAAAACATTCTTCACGTACAATGCACATATCCTACGAAAAGTGCTAAGACTTGAGGCTTCCTTTACGGCATTCGGCAAGCTGTTATAAAGTTTTTGCCCTTTATAAAACGCGCTATTTTGTGAGCACGAAAGTTTAGTTTTGGGAAGCCTAAAGTCTCCGCGTCTTCTCGTAGGATAATTGTTTACATTTTCTTGAAACATAGGATTACTGTGAATAACGCAGAGAAATGTTGTGAGGCTGGAGGTAGTGGGTAGGGGAAGGAGATGAGGAGAAGGAAGGTGGGGAAGCAATGGCTATTCAGATACACAGGAAATTATGTTATTTAAAAAGTTATGTGCGTTTTTAGTTTATTATTACCGTGACAGCTATTTCGGCGTTCAAAATCACGATCAAACCGTGATTTCGCCACATGGAGACTACCATACACACTATGAATGTATTATGTAGGTAGGTACATAAATTTAGTTACCACAAACCTATTCTTATTTATGTAAAGTTTAATTAACAAAAAAAATCAGAGGGTAATTCACACACGGTAGAAGTGAAACCAGAAAGTCTTTGCTTGTTTTTTTAAAGTGATTTGAAGATTGGATATTGATTTCACAAAATAACACCCGTTCGCTTGATGTCTGCATCTCTAGCTGCTGAGACTTGTCAGACACCTTACCCACTACGCTATGGAAGGCACGCGCCGAGATGCGAATTTACAGCATTATATTAGAACCGATTATTTGTGTAGAACTGAGTTGTGACTTGTGACGCATTTCCGTTGCACCCGAATTTCAGTCACTAACGGCGCTAAAGAAGTTTCACTTCAAAAATTAGAGTGTGTAATTCACACGCGATAGAAGTGAAACTATAAAGTCGCTAGATGTCGCTTTCTTTTGCCTGTTAACTTTAAAGTGGTTTGAAGATTGGATATTGATTTACAAAAACAAAAAAAATTTTTGGATTTTGTAGGATTCGAACCTCCGTCCGCCTGGATTTCTCTGGCTGTTGAGATTTGCGACGCACTATACCGCTTCTATACTTAAAAAAAAAATGTGATTTATTTTTGGGATATTACGCCGTGTTGCGCTACCTCCTTCGTTAGCCAGCACCAATCCTCTAAGAGCTGGTATTATATTATAATTTAAAATGGTTTTCTGCGTTTAGTTTTAGTGTTGCCGTCAAATACCGGATACTATTGAGCTTAGCCCCGTCGCGTCGTCTTTATTAATATTAATGGGATTTTTGTGAATTTCAATTGCCACCGTGATTAGGGGTGATTTATGTGTTTTGGGTCTTTCTAGGACTTCACGAACAAATCCAAAGTAATGGCCGGTTTCAATTAAATGCTCGGCAATTAGCGATTTATCAGGGTGGCCGAGTTTACATGCTCGAAAATGTTCCGATATCCTTTTGGCCTACATAAACCATGTAGGCCATGTCACATCCGAAACTGCATAGTGTATAATTTTATTTTTATTTTTATTTATTTATTATAGAAATACAAAAGAAAGTACAAATTACAATTAGGAAGCTTTGCCTGTCCAACTAGGAAAGTTTCCCGTTCCAGGACAGACAAATTGACATGTTAGTTCATATTATACCTGAAATGTTCATAATTACATAACAAAAACAAAAACAAAAAAAAACTGAAAATTTCATTTTTCTCTGAAACTAAGGTGTGTAATAAAGAAAATGTATATAAAATATATAAATATAAGTACACATACATTTTTTTGTGACAAAGTAGAAAGGTAATCTGGTAGTAAATATTATAATCGGATTTACCGAATTAACCTGGTAACATATGTATAATACATTCAGATTTACAATATGGAGGAATTAAAAGAACAAGAGGAAATCTGTCCCAAGGAATCTGTCCCAAGAGGAAACTTAGTTTTTGCAGGTCACAGTAAGTCTTGTATTTTTGTCGGGATCCGGAGAGAGTTTTGAAGCTTTCTTTTCTCAGTACCTTAATACAAAACTCAAATCAAATAATCCATGTGAGGTTTGGTTTGTTAATTTCCTAAACTCTTTTATAATGTTCTGTTCTGTCTTTTTCTGCATCCTCTAGAGTGAAAATTCAAAAAGTTTCGCGCCGTTGGACAGCGCTGTCCAGTAATAGGAAAATGGCGGAGTACATGGTTCGTGTTTTAATTTATTTATATTAATTAAATTTTCGTAACAAAGCCAACTGAAAATAATTATTAAGCATTTTAATGGTATAATTTGCAGTACATTGTAGTGAATGCGAAGTCCGAATGCGAATTAATTATGCAGTACTGCAAATCACATTACATGCTTACCCAATACTCATTGACTTTCATTTTGATAGTGTAACCAAAATAAATGAAAATAAAACGTTTTTTTTGGATAACTAAATTAATGGTTCCATGACAGTTCATCCTGCGACAATTCATCCGGCGACAGTTCATCCTGCGACAGTTCATCCGGCCGACAGTTCATCCTGCCGACAGTTCATCCCACCGAATTGGCGACAATTCATCCTGACAATTCAACCTAACCTAACCTAACCTATAAGTATAACCTATAAGTATAAGTATGTCGTATTTTGTTATTCACGCATGCTTCTTCGGAGAGTCGAAATTATTGTTAGTAAAAATATTTTTACAGCGGATTTCCACTCAAGATGCCTTCAGATATAAGTATATCGATTTTGGTTGAACGGCCGTATATCCTCTTTGCATACTTACTTAATAAAAATCTTTTAAATGATCAGGCAGGATGAATTGTCGCCAGATGAATTGTCGGCGGGATGAACTATCGGCAGGATGAACTGTCGGCAGGATGAACTGTCGGCCGGATGAACTGTCGCAGGATGAACTGTCGCCGGATGAATTGTCGCAGGATGAACTGTCATGGAACTATTAATTTAGTTATCTAAAAAAAAGGTTTTATTTTCATTTATTTTTGTTACACTATCAAAATGAAAGTCAATGAGTATTGGGTAAACATGTAATGTGATTTGTCGGAGTCTAACGTCTGTTCCCCGCTCTGTCCGGGGCATAACTGATATAAAAATGGGTGCAACGTGTGAAGATGCGGTATGTCGTCCTTCGGTGGACGGCATAGGATTCACTTGAAAAACCCAATTCGTCGACTAGCGGCCGTATTGTAAAATAACAATGCGATAATGCATATTTAATTTTATTTTGTGGAGTTCGTGTGTGAATATCAAATTTTTTTGCGGTTATTATATGAAAGAAACAGAATTAAAACCATATCAGAAGAGGGGTTTATAAATACGAGAGATTGGACTTGAAAGTATTTTTTAAAGACCTTATACTTTATTTTTTTCTAGGCTTATTAAAAGACTGTTGTTAAAAAAATGACCGATATACAGTATTTAATTGAAGCATCTATAATACTTCTAAGCAATCATATTTTCAAAACAAAAACATATGATTTTGTATGATTTTGCATTATTTAGTACAGCTTCATCTTAAGTGACATAACTGAACAGCCAAATATTTTGTGACCTTTCTCTACCCTCCCTCCTTCCCCACCTTTACAATTTGAAGTGATTTTGCGCTACTCACTTTTTGAAGTGGTTCGAACGAATTTTTACTTACATTTGATGATACCTTATGAAATAAAAATATCGCTTAATCCACCCTTAGGCCACCCTTGGGCAAAACCTTAAAAAACCAGAATGCTTCAATGTAAATTCGAAACTGTATTTGACATAAAAAGATTGTACGAGTTTACGCGACAATATTTTGTTTTGTGAGGTAACCGTAGCAAGAATAAATCCGCGCAAAAAATACTTTTCAGTGATTTTACCACAATCTCAGTGGCATTTCTTCGTTGACGGGAAAATTCGCATAAACATTGTTGAGAAAATTTCAGTACCGACAGTGTTGTCAATAGTCCTGGAATTCGTAGGTACGTCCAGTGTACGAGTTCGTTGACACGAACCTACATTATTTGAATGGTGATATTTCAAATATCCATGTCAATAGACGCACAATGGTGAATTTAGAAGTTGAATCCAACCTAACATATACATTTTAAAAAAAACGTAATAATGTTGAAAATTTGATATCATTACAAAAAATTCATGCAAAATGCTATAAAATTTCAATGTCATATCTATTAATTTATTTATACATATTTATTATTTACGCCCGTAAGGCTTTTACATAAAACAAAACTTTATAAATTACATTAGTGCAGTAAAATCACATCGCGGGTGCAACCAATTTGAGTCAACGTTTATTTCAATTCAGCTAACATTATTCTCTTAAAAACAATTGATTTAAGTTTGCCTTTGATTTCTTCTTTCTTTTACAAAGTTTCAAAACGTTAGTACTTTATTTCTGTGAACAACACAAACTTTTATATCTTTTTGCATCGCGGGTGCAATAAGCTAACAGTGACTTCTTGTAGTCAATCGTGATTAAAAAATAACAAAAAGTACTTCTTTCGACACATAAATATAAATTAATATTGTCACTACACGTTTAGCAGTAAAATATAACCTCAAACTATCGGTAACAGCTGTTTCGCGCCAGTGTTGCACGGTGTGATTTTGCAGTTTACATATCGATTCTTGGAATGATAACGTTTCCATCCTCGCCAAAAATTTCAATGTGAAGTAAAATCCTTTTTTTTTTAAACATTGACTTTCTTCTTTGCAAGATATCAAAAAAGTAACAAAAACTGCGATTTAAAAATTAATGTCTAAAATCGTCTTTAGCGGAATCGCCCAGCGTTTTTATATGCACCTTTATTCTTAGTAAGAATTAATAAAAACGTGAATGCAAATAATTTCAACAAGAGTACGGATTATATTTCGTATTCCTGACTGTGCGACAAAGCAAAATAACACCCTTAGAAGCACTCGTGTAAAGCTGATCGTGCTCGGTTATTTCCACAAATAACCACACCACTGTACATCCGCGACCAAACTATTGTGGCAAAGGTACAATACGCCGGTTGAATTTTTAATATCTATTCGGAATTTAATAGTGAAATATTCAAGCGGTTAATCCGAGCCTTGTACCCCATGAAGCGCTACAGGAGAGTCTGTAATAAATATTGGTTGGCGTTGATTTGGCGAATGTGTGTAAAATAACTAAAGCAACATATACACACATGCTAGTAACTCGCTTAAAAGCCTGTTAATAGCGGTCATCAGCATTCCATGTGTATTGTGTCAAATCCAATATCTCGCATGTTAGTAGTTCGCATGCCATTCAATCGCACGGAGTTTGATTTTTCCAGTGGCAGGCCGTGTGAGATAAGGGAGTAATGAGGACGCGCAGCATGTCTGAAACGGTGACCGGCCAACTCAGAATGAAACCAACTCACAACCACATCAGAAAGGTCATTAAGTTAGGTTAGGGTTACCGGCTATTTTCTTCTTCTTCTTCAATGGCGCTACAGCCCATTTCGAGCCTTGGCCTCCTTCAAAATACGCCTCCACCGCCCTCTGTCCTCGGCCGTCGTCTTCCAATCTGCAACATGGAGTAATCCTCTTGCATCCTTCCTGACATCATCCTCCCATCTCAGTCTAGGTCTGTCTGCCGGCTATTTTAAAATTATTAACTTTTAATGACCTTTCTGAGGTGGATCTGAGTTGGTTTCATTCTGAGTTGGCATTGAACCGTCTGAAACTGCGCTGCCGGTAGCTAGCAAAGTGAACACGTGCGTGCTCTGATTTATTCCTCTTTGCAAGTGTATTTCGCATAATGTTTCGATGAGGCAACGAAAAAAACTCTTTAAAAACTTTATTTTACACTACCACAGCTACGAGTACCAATACTCGTGGAATACTGGTTTGCTGTTTCTAAAAAATAAAATTGCGGTTCGTTTCTTGTTTTTCTGGGATTTCCATCTCAACCAGTTATGCGCATGAATCTAGAGATGTGAGTAGCTGGCATGCCTGCATCCAGTGTGTATACCTACTCACCTACAAGTACGCACGAAGTTAGCGTGCCAGGTACTCGCCAAAAGTATGCTTTTTCACAGGCATAAGCATACGCCGCTTTATATGAGTTTTAAATTCTGATAGTCCATCGGTAAAGGAACTAGCTCATATTACATTAACTTCTTCCTTTTGCCCTATTTGACCGTCGAATTAACACGACACCTCCAGGCATCTCCGTCCAGGGTTACGTCGACGGCCTCCGTCCATTGCACTTGCACAGCTTCTGGAGAGTTACTTTCTCTAACTTTGCCTGGGACGTCTCCACTGAACGTCTTCCCTCTAGAATTGCCCTCAGCATTTTATGCTGAAGATAATCTTCTGACTTCTGAGTTCATCTAGTAACTTATTAGTGATTCTGTTTACAGCACATAGAATATCACATGAATTCAAGTAAGTAAAACATGAAATTTACACTTACGGCCAAACGTTGTGAAAACGAAAACAGTTGAAAGAATCGTCTTACCTGTAACAAAAAAAAATCACTTAGTAATCATAAGATTATTTAGAAGCAAAAAATTTAAAAAAATACATCTACCAATAATTAAAATGCAAATAAACACAACCATTGTTTTTATCTATCGTATCGGTCTGAATAGTATTTTTTTGTGAGTACCGTAGAATAAACAGTCCTACGGCATCCCCAATTGAGGTATGTGTGGTGAGGCGGAAGGTAATGAGGAGAGGAAGCATACGGGAAAGAGGAAGGTGGGGAATTAGGTACCTGGCTATTCAGATGTGATCACCAAATAAAACTAAAGCCGTTTCAAGCAAAGTTTCTTTTCTGAACGGTGGTCTTTCACCAGGACAATATTGAGACAACTTCCACTTTGGAACCTACCGCAAATATACTATTTTTTTTTTTTTTTCGTTATTTGTTTGCCGTGTTGCGCTACCTCCTTCTTTAGCCAACGTTTCATCTACCGGATCTGCCGGATCTGCCCTGATGATGGACACTGCAACGATGTCCGAAACGTTGGCTAAAGAAGGAGGTAGCGCTACACGGCATAACACCCCAAAAACAAATAACGAAAATGCTTTTGGCCGTGAAAATCTTAAAACTTATCTATTTTTTTTATTTTAAATAAATAAATTAAAAATAACGTAAATCAATCAACCAAATTTTACAGGATGGTCAAAATATCCTGAAAGTAAAGTCACGAGGATAACAGTCACATGAAGGTAGATTCTTTTATCTTTGGCTATGTGGCAACAATAGAAAGTTAGAAAAACACACGAGATGAAAAGGTTATCGCTACAACTGGGTTTAAAACACTAAAATGGAACGAAAAATATTTACTTATTTTAATTATTAAATAATAATAATTAATTACTTAAATAAATAAAAAGAAAATACTTTGCTTTACGTCACTTTATTGATATTTTGCAGTCTACCGGTTTCGGTACCTCAGTACCATCCTCGGGACTGCCATAAAAATACTCAAAGAATACTCATGTTGAAAATTTAATTATTTGCTTTTTAAAAAGATGTATAGTTATTAGTTACCACAATCCTTATAGGTGCATATTATTGTGCCACTTACTAATAAACTTTTATTCAATTTTACACAAAATATGCTAAACCGTTTACCATTTATAAAAGGTTATTTATCAGCTGTGTAAAATTTCAAATACGTTTTTAGTAAGGCTGGGACAGCCCTTTTTTGTACAAATGAATCACATGTTTCCGTAATTTTATTTAACCCGTCTACTTGTTTAGGAATAAATACATCCCAAAATACGTAATATTTTCAAAAGACGAAAAACGGCCCGAGGGACCTTACATTTTAAAAGCTATATATCTCTCTTCCCCTCATGCAAACATATGTATTTTTTTTTATTTTAACCAGAAAGAGAACGAAATAATGCTTCTTATTGTCTTTGAAATATGAAAACTATCTTGCATAGATATTTTACAATCTCGATCCAAAGTGGCGGTTTTAGAATTTTCACGCGAAACCGAGAATTCTGGATTGTGAGGTGCGAATATATTGAACCAAGCAGATGGGTTAAATTTGTTTATAATTTAATTTCCTCTGGTAATTCGAAAAATATCTTCATTGTTTCGTATATCAACGACTTTTGATCGTGTGTTTTTGTGCGCCTACGCTTGTATTGCAGGTTTTCAATACGTCGTGTCGCGTCGTCTCATCTATTTTTTTTGCAGTTAAATGGACATTTTAACACCATAATGTAACAATGCCAGCTGTAAGAATTCAAAGGTTTATATTAACTATAAATGATCGTCTTCCATGAGTAGAATTCACACAAAAGGCAAACACCTAGGCAGATTCAAATAATTAATGATAGAATCTAGGTGAAATCAATAATTAGTTTTGCTAGAGGATGTTAGGGACGTCCCAGGAATACAGTGAATCGAATATTTGAGTCGGGTCATGATTAGAGTCCGAATAATTGACGAGTACGTCGTCGTCGAACTGTAGTGGGACATCTCACAAAATGTTGAGATTGAGGATATAAATTCATGATAATCTTTTCATGTAATTACTAAAACAATATTTAGGAAAAATGCGTGGGGATTTTGCTTTGAAAAAAAATTATGTTAAAAGTATTTCCCACTACAGCACTCACATAATTATTCTCTTCATAAAAAATTGGAACTAAAGAATATTTAATTGTGTGGATTATGGTATACTAGCAGACCCGGCCACACGTTGCTGTGGCTAACGAAACACAACGCCATTACCCAATCTTTATAAAATCCACACCACCCGCTTGCCAGCTGCCCGCTGCCCGCTGCCTGAATTGAATATTTGAATTTATCGACTTTTCTTTACTATAATAAGCATGTATTATACATATAAACTAATTCCCACTAATTATACAATGCTTGCAATGCAACACTGGATATTTGAAAGGGGAAAATCAAATACCTACTTACTCTAGGAAATCTATTTTCCAATTTCTTGCATAGAACGAATTTCAAAAGTCACTATGGACGGCCCGCCAGCCGTTTTAAATCGCACAAAAATATGTTTTCTTTGAATTTCTCGGCTTTTCTCTAATATAATTTACTTGTATTATACATATAAACATTCCTCTTCAATCACTCTATCTATTGGTGAAAACTGTATGAAAATCCGTTGCGTAGTTTAAAAGATTAACGCGCACATCCCTTTTGAGCGACTTCATTTTATACTATGTAATAATGTAATGTAATGTAATGATATCGAAGGTTCGAATGAAGGTAATTAAATAACATTAAAACGATGCATTATTTTCTTCCCACTTTAATTAATTCTCTTTGACCTTAGGACAGAGACAAATAGCTATAGTGAAATGTACGCGATCCACTCCGCCGCCGTTGTACACCGCACTGAAAACATTGTAACATTTTTGGATTACCCGCAAATAATTTAATCTCGTGAATTTATTGTGAATCCGCCCCGCGCCGCAGAGTTTATTGGCCATATCTGTGTTATCATTATTGTGGTGAAATACATATTATGTGTTGTATGAGACGAATGTCACTTACGTGTGAACAGTCGCTGTAAGCTGTGAAACTGGCCAAAAGCAAAAAGCAAAAATCAAGTGATTCGATATGTATCCGATATACTTAAATACATTTAACCATTAATAACGAATACCTCAGAACAGATCTCAATACTGTTAAAAATTGCGAATTTTATAAGCAGATAATCCAAGAAACTTTTTTGTTTTGGATGTTTCCCAAATTTTTTTAGGCGAAGATGTTTCATGCAAAGAGCGGTAGTGGTTAATAATTTAGTAATAGAAGGCAAAGTTCTTAACGTTTTGTTCCAATATTTACGTTCAAGATTTCTAAAAACATTTACACAAAACAACGTAAACAAACAAATTAAACCTTAACGACAAAGTTATAAATGTTTCTTTATATCTTCGATAGTTAATGGAGGAAAGGAATGAAGGAGTGCGATTGTTGCATAACAAAGGAAAATGACGCTTTGCGCTCTCCAATTTATCACTCGTGAAACACATCTGAAACGATGTGAAACGGTTTGAAACGGTGTGAAACGCGGTGTGAAACGGTGTGAAACGGTGTTAAACGGTATTAAACAGTGTGAAACGGTATGAAATGATGTGGAACAATTCGAAATGGTGTGAAACGGTGTTAAACAGTGTGAAACAGATGGAAACGGAGTGAAAAAGTGTGAAACAGATGGAAACCAGTACGGAAGAGATGTGAAAGAGTGTGAAACGGCGTGAAACGGTGTAAAACGGTGTGAAACGCGGTGTGAAACGGTGTAAAACGGTGTTAAATGGTGTGAAACGGTGTGAAACGGTATGAAATGATGTGGAACAATTTGAAATGGTGTGAAACATGTAAAACAGTGTGAAACAGTTGGTAACGGAGTGAAACGGTGTGAAACAGTGTGAAACAGATGGAAACGGTGTGATACGGTGTGAAATGGTGTGAAACAGCGTGAAACACCATATTTTTTTATAAAAATGTTATACAATAAAAAAGAATATAGTTCGAAAATTAAGTGACCATAAATTAAATTCCAACATTTTCTAATGCAAACAATTGACAACCAACGGTAATCCCCAATCGCGTTATGAATTTTCAATTTTCCGCTGAAATCGTTGATAATAATTCAAACCTATCTTCAAAAGAGGTCCGTGCGGTTGAATTCTATTAACAGATCAAGGCATCGTAACAGGCATACAATTTTAGAATATTATATCAAATCCCATATTTCATAGAGAGTGGAATGCGTGGGATTTGGGAAAGACCGCGATAAATTTCACTTCTGTCACAGGATAAATTTCATTCCTGTTCCGATAAATTTATTTCATGTGTAATGCCGCGCCGTCACCCTACCAGTACCAGTAGCTCTAATCAGGGAAGGGAAGGAATAGGGCCTGGAGCGGCTCAACTCGGGAACTTTTCAATTCATATTACCTTTTGAGAATAGTACACCATTATTTCTGTTTTTGTTAGCATCAAACCTTTATGCTTTAAGGGTCGTGTTTCTAAAGCTGCCTTCGAAAGGTAATGCTGTCGATCAACTCTCGGAAGGGGCGTCAATATTGTGACATGGAATAAACAGCTTCAAGATAAATATTTTTTAAAGAGTGATCAGCACCACAATTGTGAAAGACGACGATTCAAAATCGAAGCATTGCTTGAAATGGGAATTTACAATTTGGGAGGAGCGAATGGGTGCCGCCGTCCCGGGAACCTTTATTGGATAACCAACACCTCTTCCAAAGGTCACCCCAGGTGGTTTTTTACGTTTGGTGATTTAGCAGGCGTGCCCGGGTTCATGGGGTGAGATTTGTCCAGGTCTTGGAGGCGGATGACCAGGACACACTGAACCCCAGATTCCTACCCACCCCTTAAACCCTTTTCCTTCCCAAAACTCTCCTCTCCTTCCTTTCCTTAAAAAAACCCCTACACAGCATCCCCAAAGATGACGTAGGCCATGAGGGAAATTATTTTCCTCAGGGCCCCCCTGTGTGGAGCTCATGTAAAAAAAATGGCTTTAGACGTATTAAGCGACGGGTTCTGAATAGTCAGTTTCTTATCCCCAACCTTCCCTACCTTTTTCCCGTCTACCCCGCTTCCTTCAGCCTCGCAATATACCTCAACTTGGGATGCCATAGTCCCACTGGCTTCGGACAATTGGAATTCACGTGAGATTTCAACATCTATCTATCTATATATGTATATAAAAATCAAAATAATATGTTTGTTTCTGTGTTTGTATATACGTATGTATGTCCGCTACGCGTTGCTAAACCATTAATTCGATTGCGATGAAACTTTGGCGATTAGATGTGCGCATGCTCGCGATGGTTTTTGTATACAATAGTGAGCTCTGGCATCATGAAATTATGCTTTGCTAAACCGTTCATCCAATTGCGATAAAACTTTGGGGATTTGATATGCGCATGCCCGCGATGGTTTCTGTATACAATAATGAGCTTTGGCAGATGTAGAAAAACAAAAGAAAGCATATTTAGATTTTTATAAATAAAGATTTCCCCCTAAAACCATGCGAGCGAGGCCGCGGGTAAAAGCTAGTTTCGTACAAAATACAAAAAATAAACCACGATACTACAGACCATATTAGAGATACATTATTAAAAAATCTTGGCAACAACGGTTGTTCATTGTTCTATTATGTAGCTTCAAAATTCTGTACCGATTTTTTGCATATTACATTATTTTTTCATATTGAAACTTTCCACATTCCTTTCCATAGAACCAACTAAACCTTCTCCCAACCTCTTGTGCGAATGTCCGACTTTATTACATCCATAGCACTGGCAAGATGCAGGTCATGTTTAGCGATCGCCCCCAGAACTTCACTAAATTTCTCGATTCTTCATTTTTCTTCTTCTTGTGCCCTGTCCGTTCAACGGACGTTGACTATTGCGGCCCGCAACAGCTCTACGGTAGACTGGCCAAACCACTCTCTCAGGTTTTTCAGCCATCAGGTTCTTCTTCTTCCAGGGCCCCGTCCTCCGGCAATCTTTCCCTGCATTAAGATCTCATACTTCTCTGGATGTCTCATCACATGTCTAAGATATTGAAGTTTTCGGATTTTTATAGTTTTAATTACTTCCTTTTCTTTATTCATCCGAACCATAACATCTTCAATCGCAACCCTGTCCATCAAGCTTATTTTAAGTATTCCTCTGTAGATCCACATCTCGTCTCGAATGCCTCAAGTCTTTTCTTTTTTCACTTGACTCTAACTTAATACGTTCTTTTGTATTTTTGTAGTTGTTGTTTTACGTACTTGTTATTTTATTTTACCATATTATTGTATACTGACACTGATATTATTGTACGATGAAGAATGAGTTAATGATGAATGTAAGTAAGTCTAAAGTCAAGAGAGAGTGCGAAAACAATGTGTAACATAGTTGTGAATGATGAATACTTGGAGCAGGTGGAAGAATCTGTGTATTCGAGAAGTATGTTTACGAGAGATGGAAAGGCTGATAGAGATATTTACGAGAGATGAAAAGGATGATAGCTGAGAGAGCCGTCCATTACGGCACATGCATGGCATGGAACTGGCAAAGTAATGATGAAAGTAGACTGAATGCTGTAGAAATGAGATCCTTGAGGCGTATGAGTGATAAAACCACGTACGATCGTGTGAGAAACGTGGAGATTTGCAAAGAATACAAGGCTGATGTAAGCGTAATGAGTAAGATGCGTGTGTTCCAAGACCGAGTAGTCTGGCGGTCCTTCCCCTGCGGGGAAACGGCGTGATGGTTAGTTAGTTAGTTGTACACTGTTATTGGACGGTTGATGTATATTCTTTGTAATATATATATTTTTTATGTCAACCCTCCGTTTGATGTGTAGGTACATTATAAAATAATATAAATTCCTACCTAATTTCCTTTCATCCCATTTTATTCCATCCCTTTCACAAAATATTCCTCGGCCACAATACAATACAACACAAACGAATGCATTTCAAAAATTTTAAATGAGAGCCAAAAGTGCCTTATCCCATCATTAAGGGCCCGCAACCGGGCTCAAAAAGAAGAAGATGGAGAGATATGAAATTGCAAATGTTACAGGAGAGCGCTAACATTCAAAGCGTCAAAATCGATGCGAAAATTGCGAAAATGTTTAATAAAACACGACTCGTTTAAAATAGAGAAAAAATCTACTGGGAGACGTCTTAAGAGCGTTTAACCAGCCAGCGGACGAAAATCCACATTTTGTCGAAAGTTGTTCTTACGATCGTGCAGGGCGGTTACAACGAGAAAGATTAATTATTCTCCGTACTAGCTTTTTAAAATTATAACTCAATATCGAATTTATTTCAATTCAAATTAGCTTTAATTTATACCTTCATCCAAAAATGCTGAAAGGCGTGATGATAAAACTATTAACATAATGTACTTTTTGTAGTTATTTTTTTATTATAAGTATTTATGATTTTTCAATAATGTCTAAATTTAATAAGAATGTTAACAAAATCTGAAATATATTAGTTTGTAAGTGCGCAAATAAATACCCAAATGGACAAATTTTGGTCAAGAAACACATGTACGTATATATTTTTTAATAATTTTATTGAAACAAAAATTAAAATTCTAAAACATGCGTTTGCTAGATAATGTATTGATTTATTTTACTGCATAATTATATTATTTGAAATGGGTGTGGTATAATACAAAATCTTTTTTGAAAATTTAACAAATCTGCCATTGACCTATGGAATAACCTTATTATACTAAAAATTAAAAACTTTTCTCAAAATTTATTACATGCGAATGCTAGATTAAAGAACAATCTTTCGAAATCCATTTATAATTTTTTGTGGAAAAGAGTCAATACGTCTAAAATCTGATTTGAAAATGACATATTTCTGGTTTTCTCTGGTAATGCCCTCTTAAGCATCATTTAAAGAAACATTGTGAATTATAATTTATAAGATGATAGAAACAGACTTGTTTTTAATAATTTTTGGAGCATACTTTGCGATTTTTTTCTATCGAGGGAATTTCATATAATTTGCGTTTCGGCGTGGGCAGCATCTAGGCATTATCTTCAAAAATGACATATATTTTTTTAAGACCTTAAAAACTTCAAATGTTTAAGGGAGATATGTAAGAAATCGGTAGAAATGTGGGTAGCGGCGCCTGAAACGAGATATTTAAAATATCAGCACATTCGCTCATCTAAGAATATCAGTATTGTCTGCGAAACGAACCTTTGCTCCGAAGTCTTTCAAACATATGATCGCAGTCTACATATTTTCTTCAGTTAATCATCATCTACATATCATACCATTTCTGTACGAAACTTATTCCCTAATAAAATTGAAACGTTTCTCATCTTGCCAATGTGGGATAGATAGTAAAACGCCATCGATGCCAAATAAATTCAAATCAGGAAGGATATTCAAA
This sequence comes from Limnephilus marmoratus, assembly GCA_917880885.1. Classification (NCBI taxonomy): domain Eukaryota; kingdom Metazoa; phylum Arthropoda; class Insecta; order Trichoptera; family Limnephilidae; genus Limnephilus; species Limnephilus marmoratus. The sequence goes on along the minus strand of OU862923.1, from coordinate 20,259,804 downwards.
GATAGGAAAAGGATGCGAGTGAAAAGGTTTGTACCAAGGAATAATAAACAGTTTCTTTGCCATGATTAATTTGAAAATAATGCAAATTTATGAGATTATGGTATTCTGGGGTCTGGTAAACTAAAATAATATAATTAATGATTTATAACTGCCTTTGTTACTTCCGGTAACTACGAGTATTTGTGTCTCAAAATTGAATTCAAAGCAAAAATTATATAACCTCTTTTGATTTACGGGACTAAAATTAAAATGTAATGTTTTCGTTTATTGTGTAATTGCTCAAATAAAATATGACGAAGGATTCGGTGATATTTAATACTTCGAGCACGAGATGCTTGAAAATCATCAAAACATTTTGTTGAAAGGAATTGTTTGAATTTACCTTTATACCTCTATAAACAAAAGATGGGTAGTAAATAAGGCGAACCTTTGTATTATTTAAGGTTCTAAGGGTTAGAATTTTCTTAATTCCAAACCTGCTAAAACAATTTTCTTTTATAATATCGAGGCACGTTTTCACAATATCGGATTTTTGTAAAAATTGTTGAGGAACAATATATTATTAAACAATATTAAACAATATACTATTGTATTCAGCAAAATCTATTAGGGTTCTTGCAAAGGATGAAAAAAATATAGTTTTAAAATAAAATAAAAATACAACCAACGGAAATAATACCATATAACATATAACGTAATACTCCTACGCAGAAATAAAAAATCACTTATGGCCTATGTAAAATATCGTTGGCATAATGAATAGACTAGACAAACCTTGATTAAAAAGGTTTCAGAAACTTTTCCCGCAACGATAATATACCTGCCTATAGGGTTCTTTTTTCATTATACACCAGGCAAGCTTCTGCGATGTTGATGGTTTAGTCGCCACAAAATGGATTTTTAAGCCTTCGTAACTAGCTTTGAGAGAGAAAAAGAAAACAAGACGACGAGGAACGGGAGTTTAAGAGAAACTGAGCAATTTTAAATACTAAAATATTTTTTTAAATTTGACAACCGAAACAATTTTTAAAAATTTATGTTTGACGGTGACCTGTATCTTCAATGATTTGTTGATATCACTATAGATATATGTAGACAAACCATTACACAGTGTGGTTCTAAACGGTGCGCACCGCTTGGTGAAGATTGATGTAGGTGATACACACAGCTATAAAAGCGCGAGCAGATATCTGTTGAACCGCGAGCGCTTATGTGTCGTACCGTCACACGACGCTATCAAATATTTCTTCCTATAGTAGGAGAGGGGGTTAGTTGAGTTACAGAGCTACCACGAAATGCCATTTCTTTTTATTGAATCTATCAACTTGACAGCTGTCATCCGCCCGTTTAGGCAGCTCCGTAAGTAAAATGACACCTCCCCTGTTTTCGGCAGAGAGGGGGTCGCATAACTTTTCGCATATCGCCTCAGGAGCGGTTACGGCGTAAGATCTGTATTGTCTATGGTTAATCTGCGCATAAACCGCTTAGGTACGACAGGTCTGATAGGATTGTATGGAGAGCGATATTGGTCGTGCGATGATCTTTTATAGCTGTGTGTGGTGGGGGTTTAACGCTAAATCACTATTTTCGATTGGTTTTTACTATGAATCGGTTTACATAAAAATATATCTTGGATTAATTTAATCGTTTCTAAAGTGTAGGATTAAAATAAAATAGTTATAAAAAAAATTAGGGCAAACTACTGAAAAATGTATTTTTTCCTTAGAAATATATGAACGCATATAAGAAAACACGATTTTAAAATTACAAATATATGGCTAAAACTATCTCTGGCAGTTTCCATCGATTGATAACTTATACTTTACATTTGCAAACTACTGAAAAATGTATTTTTTCTTTAGAAATATATGACCGCATATAAGAAAACATACGATTTTTAAAATATAAATATATGGCTAATATTATCTTTGACAGTTCTCGATGATTTGGTAACTTTTTTAGATTCTTATGTTAACAAAGTAAATAAAAACTCCATTTGCGCTTGAAATCGTGATCTGATGTTTATGATGGGACCCAAAAAAAGAGTAGTTGTGCTGTGGTATAGAGGAAGAGTGGGGGACCCATTGTTCGACCAGATATCCGTTAGGGTCAGTCCTCCTGAGTCAGTATGCGAAGTTGTGTCGGTTCGCCCGTGAGTTTTTTTTTAGTAAACAACTTTTTTGGCGAAAAAGTGATGGCAGATTATCGAGAGCAACGCGCGGCTGTGAAATTTTGTTTCCTGTTGGGGAAATCGGTAAACTATTGTAATGCTGACTGCTTATGGGGATTTTGTCCTAGGTAAAACCAGAGTCTACGAGTGGTTTTTACGTTTTAAAAATGGAAAAATGTTAATTGAAGACCAACCCTGTTCAGGACGCCCCTCAACGTCAAAAACTGACAACAACGTCAACAAAATCAATGGCCTCGTTCGTGGAGACCGTCGCCGAACCATTGAGCAACTCTGTGAGATGTCTGGAATGTCATGGAGTTCAATTCAGAGGATTTTAACTAAAATATCGCACATGAGAAGGGTTGCAGGCAAATTTGTCACCCGCCTTTTCACTGACGAGCAAAGGGAGCATCGACTCAAGGCACGTTATGAGCTTCAAAATCAGTTCGAAGAGGACCCTGAATTTTTTCTAGGGTGATTTAGTCCCCTGTGACTTCTCTTTGTTCCCCACACTGAAAAGGGACATGAAAGGAAAGCGTTTAGCCATTGTGGGGGAGGTAAAACAAAAATCGCTTGAAGGCCTAAAGGACATCCCGATAAAGTGGATTTATAAACTGTTTTGAGCAATGGAAGAAACGTTTGAAGAAGTGCGTCGTGGTCAATGGAGATTACTTTGAAGGCGATCAAAACTTGGTGTAAAAATATTTAAAAATAAAGAAGTTATGACGAAATTACCCTTTTCGGCCCCATCGTATTACCTACATTAGTGGCTATAAAGGGTACACTAAGAAATCATACATTTTTGGCTTCCTCTTAAACAAGTATTATAAAAACAAATATGCCTACCACGGAGAAAATTTGTACGCATTATATTATACTAGCTTTTTCCCGCGGCTTCGCTCGCATGGTATTAGGGGATTCCCACTCAGCCTCCTCTACCTTCCATCTACCCACTCCACTCCCCCCATCAACCCCCCTAACCCTCCACCCACCCATTCCACCACTTCTCCCCCCCTCCACCTTCCCTCTCCTCACTCCACTCATCCATCAACCCCCCTCCCCCCTCTTCCACCCAATCCGCCTCCTCCACCTTCCCTCTCTCCACTCCACTCCCCCCCCCATCAACTCCCTCCCCCTCTCCCTCCACCCACCACTCCCCTCACCCCCTACCCCTCCACATTCCCTTTCCCCACACCACTCCCCACCATCAATCTCCTTCCCCCCATCCCCTACCCCTCCCCGCACCCTCCTCCATCATTCCCCTTTCCCCTTCCTTCCCTCCCCCCTCTCCCTCCCACCCCACAGCCCACTCCCCCCACTCACCTCTCACATTCCACACATTCATTCCCGATACGTTCATTTTTCAAACTGCTCGCATGCCACCTATTATAATTTTGTATACAAATTTCATAATGCCAGAACTCAACGGTAGTTTCATACAAAATAACGAACAAAAAAAAAGAATTATCCAATTTGATGCAGTCGTTCGGGTTTATGCGCACACATACATTTCGGGGATTCATTTTTAGAGATAGTTATTAAGTACGACACCAACAAAGTACTCTTTTTAGGGTGAATTGCCTAATTAAAAAAAAAAAAAAAAACGCTTCCAAGGCGACAATTGGTTTCTGACGTTTGCAATAAATCAATTTTATTAGCGACAGAAAACGTATGATAAATAATTTCATAACGCCAAAGATTATTCATAAAGCAAGAGCTTACCAATGTATATAGCCTATAGATCACGCAAATAATCTAGCTTTCTATTAGTGAAAGAATTTTTAAAGTCCATTTAGTAGTTTTTGTGTGAAAGAGTAACAAACATACATCCATACAAACTTTCACCTTTATAATATTAGTAGGATATGCCTTCTGTGCAAGAAGGAAATAATAACTGTTGACAGTATTTTTTATTCGAAAACGAATATAAAATAATATAGTATCGCGTTCAGGAATTGATCACTAATTTAAAACGTAATGTACAATCATAAATAAAAAATACAGTTCCACGTATTTCCTACAACACTTATTTAGACTACACTGAAAACTGATCGAATAAAAAAATTTCATTTTATTTCCTTCGTTTTGGATTGAATTCCGAAAACATGTTATGGCGAGTGGCCAAGAAGTTCCTCGATGGAAAGTTATGAAGACACAAGGTGTGCCTAATGCTACACTTTCTGTCCCAACTATATTTATAGAGGTCTGTTATTTCAATTAATGGCGGGACTGCAGGTGAGCAGCTTTGAAACTCAAATATTACCTTATAAAATCCAACACGGAATCGCACTTAATTTTTGGGTCCCGAAACTGGATTACCTATTTGTTTTAATGGTTGATTCGATTGCGTAAATCCTGAATAAATAAGGGATTCAGATATAAAACATTTACGTTAATCCTTTAAAAGGCTTTCGTTTCACCTACGTTAATAATAAAGTAGATTGAATATAGTAATTAATCCTCTTTATGAATGCTGAAATGCTGGCGAATTTGTTTAAAACATGTTAATTTGGGAATTATTTAGTTTTTGCTTATTCCTCTAAATTGTATTTTCGCGAACATTTCCATGCAATGATTTTTTTAATGATCATCATCATGTATATTACGCAGCTGCAAAAAGAGGATTTCCATTATTTTTTATTGTAGTGTTCATTCCGCTTTATCTTTCTATTCGTAGATATTTATTTATATACTAGCTTTTTCCCGCAGTTTTGTTCGCATGGTATTAGGGGGTTTCCACTCCGCCTCCTCCACCACTCCCCCCCTCCCACACCCCTCCCCACCATCCCTCCTCCCCCTCTCTCCATCACCCCCCCCCCTCCCACCACCTCGCCACCCTGTCCCCCTCCCCCGCCCCTACCCCCCGCCCCCTCTCCCTCCACCACTCTCTCCCCCCCTCCCCCCTCCAACCCCCCCCCCCTCCCGCTTTTATTTGTAGTACTCCACTAATAAAAATAACTGACTTCAAAAGAATCATAAAAATATGGATTATGGACATGGGAAGGAAGAATATAGATTCAATTTTGCAACCTAACAAAGATTTATTCTTGTATTGTACTTTCTTTCAGATTTAATTTTATAATTTCCTCTGAAATATTTTAATATATGTATTTACTTATATTTCAAACAAGAAAACTTGTACAATGTGTTCTTAGAACGGGGTACCCCAGTAAGGACACATTAATCTTTAAAAAACTGTAACACAAAAAAAAAAATACAAAATAATTTGAATCGAATAAAGAATTTTAGATATCTTACTAATCATGCCACCTATCGCAATTTTTTATACAAATTTCATAATGCCAGACCTCTGAGCTATAGCCTATAAGTTTTTCTGATGTATGAGCTATATTATTGTAGAGTTTCATTAAAATCCATTCAGTGTTTTTTACGTGAAAGAGTAACAAACATACATACATCCATACATCCATACAAACTTTCGTCTTTATAATATTATACAGTAGGATAAAGGAAATTTTCGGTGCTTTATGGCGAGCAGGCGACGAACTTGATTTGTACACACATCTAGAGTTTTATTTTTAGTTTGAAGAGATTTTGTATACTTGACCCTTGAAACGAAATGTAGGTTACTATTTACATTAGAATGAAAAATAAAAACGGTTTCAATGCATCGCCGTGTTCGTGTTCTGCCAAAATGTTTGAATTAATTAATTAATTGAACCAAACCATAAATATGTTTGCTCATAAAACGAATGTATAGCATCCACCGCATAAAGCGTCCTTCAGACCATTTTATAGATAAACGTTGCTGTGTAAAATTCCACGAAGGACAGAGTTATCTTTCACACCCTAGTTTCAACGCCATTTGTCTAACTATTTTGTCTTGTTTCATATTTTTATAGTTAAGTGGAAATTTTGAAGCTTCATAGCCGATAAAATAGTTACATTAAACTAAAAAGTTGATGAAATCTTTGCAAAATTTATGACATCAGAGTTCAACTTTCGAAATGTTTTGCTGATTCAGCACATGGGTATGTTAATTCTATTTTTTATTCATCTTTATTAATTACAATACAATGGTGATGTGCTGTGCCCTTCTCACTAGGAACTGTTCTGTAATGAGAGCAGGCTTAGTTTATATTATAAGCAGTTTACTACAAAAATAACAGCAACAATATTTCATTTATCTTTATATATATAAAAATTAAAATATGCTTGCTTCTGGGTTTGTAGTTTGTACGAGTATATGAGATATCTACGCGTTGCTAAACCATTCATCCGATTGCAATGAAACTTTGGAGATTTGATGTGTGATGCCCGCGATGGTTTTGATACATAATACCTAGTGAGTTTTGGAATCATCAAATCATGCATTATTAACTGTTCATCCGATTACGATGAAATTTTTGGGATTTGATGTGTACATGCCCGCGATGGTTTCTATATATAATAGTGAGTTCTGGCATCATGAAATTATGCGTTGCTAACCGTTTATCCGATTGCGATGAAACTTTGGGGATTTGATGTGTGCATGCCCGCGAAAGTTTTTTTATATACTGGTGAGCTCTGGCATCACGAAATTTGTTTAAAAATTGCAATAGGTGGCACGCGAGCTGTTTGAAAACTGAATGTACCAGGATTGAATGCATGGAATGCGGGGGGTGGAGGGGAATTCGGGAGGGGGGTTCGCAAGATGGGGGAAGGGAGAGGGGCGTGGGGAGAGGGAAGGCGGAAATGGAAAACGTGAGAGGAAGGGGATGCGGGAGAGGAAGGGGAGGCGGAAGGGTAACGGGACAATTTATTTATTAAATGGCATAGCAACGCATGCCGAGAACTACCTAGTATAAATATATCTTCTGGCCATAGTTTAAAGAAGGATTTTTTTTAAATTCATAAAAAACAAAATATTTACACATATACATAAACAAAATAAAGAAAGGTTCCAAACCAAATAGCATTTCGTAAACAAACAAAAAAACACAATCACATCTACGTGGAGATCTAATATTATAAAGAGACACAAAAAACCCAAGAGATTGAATTTTCGTTTAACCCAAATAGGATGGCATCCCATCACGAATTTACTCGCAGGTAATATTTCAAAATCTTATCTTGGTCCACTGGTTAAATTCGGATAAACCACAACCGCCAATTATTCTGAAACAAACGGGCCATATTATAAACGCACATTGCTTTATGTCGTGCTGCGAGAGTGATTAATGTGTGTTGTTTACTTACAAATGATTATGTCAAATGTCAGCAAGTTTTTGAGTTATAATAGCGGAGCATAAACTGTCTGTAAGCGGATTTCCTGAAGTTTGGCTAACTCAATGTACAGGGTTTCCTACTACTTGGATCTGGCTGTGAACCCATACAACATCTTCACTGTAAAGCAGAAAATCTGCTCGTGTTTCATCACCGAAAAGTTTGGGCGCAATTTCTGACACCATGAAATTCGAATTGCTTTTTAATTAGATGAAATTTATTGGTGATGCAATTATTTTCAACGAGCAAGAACATTGCTATCATTGAAACATTAACATTCATTGAGATGTTCTTTAATAATTACTGAATCATGTAGAATTAAAAGCGGGGATGAGAAGAATATGGAATATTATTTCTCTGAGAGTGAGTGCATACAGAGCAGAGAAATTGTTTATTTGATGTCGGAAGTTGCAAAAGCTTTCAATGGATAAGCTGTAGAAAGAAATCTGTTTTGAAGAATTCCGTTATATTTAAGAGAATAAAAATATTTAAAAAAAAACGTATCATTTGTCCCATAATTTTTTAATTTAAAAAAAGGGTGTTGAAAGTGGAGAAGAAATCAGAGATATCAGAAATCAGAGATAATATTACAAAATAATAAATTTTAACACATATACAATATTTAATGTATTCTCGGATTCTGCCTAGTAGCCAAACTGTTAAGACGACAATATAGCCTAAAACATATTCAGAATCGTAACGACACGACGCGTCGCGACGTAAGTAAAAAAGCCATGTATACAAATTGTTACTCGCGACTCGTCTATTGGACGGACCTACTGTCGAATTTGCCGTATCAAAGAAAAGAAGAAGAAGAAAAATAATGTGGGAATCTTAACGACGTAAGTGAAGAAAGTATGTTAACAAAAATACGAAATTACGGTCGAATTCACCCTATCAGGCCTGGAGATTCGAACTTCCGCGTTCATTTTAATTAATTCTGAAGAACGTGTTACAAATATTTAAAATGTGTCTCCTCGTTGTCCTCCCGAAGTTATTAATTCATCGTCTAGGTCTAGAAAAATAAAATATGATGCTTACCGCTAACCTTATAGTTGAAAAACGGGTTATAAAGTTTTAAAATCGTTGTAAGTAAAATATATTAATGGTAAGGTACTGTTTTTATTAATATAAAATATAAATAACTCACATTCCTTGTGCGGCATAGAAATAAAAAAAGTTATTATAGTTACGAATTCGCCGGAAATGATTAAAAAGTGAGTTTTGAGCAAACAAAAATTATTAGGGTTGCAAGCCTAAAATACGAAGTTCCAGGATTAAAAAATTGTTGATCAAGCGCCAATTGTTTCCGAACTTTGGGTACATCAAAAGACGAATAGCCCCACTTGTTCAACTAGTTAAACCAAAAAAGAAATGAAATAACTTGGGGTGGCACAAGTTGGGTGGTTCTAGAGAAACCCAATCGAGACCCTTACCGTAAATTGGGAGATAAAGAACCGAAAAGCAGAAAAAAGTGGCTAGGTAAGACAGTAATAAAAATAAGGTTAGTAGGTTCCAGGGACGTACATAGAAAGATCTTTGACAAAAGGACTTCAAATTGGGAGGTGGGTTTGGATACAGCCGACTCGTGAACCGTTTATTGGATAACCAATATCTCTGCCATAGATCATCCCAAGTGGTTCGCTATGTTTGGTGGTTTAGCAGGGGTGCCCGGTTTCATGGGGGTGGGTTTATAATTATTAGTCATCAAGTTCGCTAAAATATAAATTTTAACAGAAATCATTGGTTAAATATGCCACACCCCAACATTCGAAAATATTTTGTTATAGCGATTTACAAAAAATAGATTATGACAAAGAGATACTCTAATTAATCAGTGGGTCACTATTGTTTTTTTTTTATTCGAATTTTTTGAGCCTCGTAACGTGCTTGTTTACAGTGCACGTTACTGGTATTTAAGTTACTATAATATTTCTGTTATAAAACCAAAGCCGGGATAGTTAAAAAATGTACCGCTTTCATAAATTGCGAAAACTTGAAAACACATTCTCTAAATTGTCAAACTTGGTCCGAGGGAAAGTTGACATTTATTTTTGATTAATCCCTGCGGCCTGGTTTCGCTTGGGTGAAAAAGTCAATTAACGTTAGCTTTTTTATATTTTTCAGTCAACTAAAACCCGGGATTAATGGCCAAGAAGAAGATCCTTTCCTGAAGCTTCGTAAATTTTATATCTCCATTGAAATATTGCCTCGTATAGCCGAATGAAAAAGCTTAATCTGTTTTATCATTACACGCGTAAAAGCTCCGTCGCTGCGGGAATTCTTGTGTGGGAGTATTGGACAAAGCTTACGAATGCGCAAACACAGGCAGTGGCGGTTCTTCACAGGGGGACAATGGGGACGGTCCCCGCCAGTTACACTCAAAACCTACTAGAGGAAATAACAGACGACGCTTTGTCTTCACCAAAATGAATAAATAAACATAAAAGTAATTAACATTTGCAGAAATAAAATACAAATAATTATTCCGGACGATTTTAATAAGACCCTACAGCGAACAATGTACGGCGCACAAAACAGCGGGTCTATTTCTCAGTGCGCAGAATCTAATGCGCACTTGGGGGACGATCCGAACTATCCCCGTACTTTCCTTGCGTTGTTTCGCGATCGTACGCAACCGCGCATGCGCAGTCGTATGTGAATTCAAATACCCGCGGGGACAATTCTTTGGATCCCCACAGAACCATTTGTTTGCGAAGTTACGGGCGGGAATCGCTCGCGTTCAAATTAGCTTGATAATAATCTTGCAAGATAAAGCTTTATTTTTATTATACTATATTGAAAATTGGCATATATCTATAGATATTTTATATTATCTTGTGTTTAGATATCCGACTAGCGTGATTAGACCATACATTTTTTTTTTGAGAAATTTTATATTATACTCTACGGGTGGTGAGATTACGGTACAGTACGTACAAAAATATCGATCCCCACCACTAAAGAAGTGATCGAGCCGCCACTGAACACAGGCATAGTTTTTAATTAACAATTAACAAGTTGTAAAAAACTTTTGTGTTCACGTGCCATCGCACGCAGACGTGTTATCGGTAAACTTCAACCACACAAACACCACAGTGGTTCCAAAGATTTGAAGCAGCAATTAATTGTTGAATGATGTTGGCGCTTATTTACTTTGTAAAATTAATAATAATAGGTTTCACCATTCGATTTCGAAGTTGGTTAGCAATTTTAAATAGAGTTCAATATACATTAGAACACGTGGTAGGGCATAGATATGTAAAATATAGGTCTCGTAGTAAACCAGCAAAAGACCAAATACATGACCGTAGGAAGCATCCAACAAATCCCAACTCTCTCATGTGGAAACCAAAATTTTGAAACGTTACCAAGATTCACATACCTAGGCTCCCTGATAACAAACGACAATAATACCACAGAGGAGATCCAGAAGCGCGTAGTGAACGCAAATCGCTCTTATTTCCGCTACAAAACCAATTAAAGTCCAGACTGCTGTCCAGAAACACGAAGATATTAGTGTACAAAACACTTATCAGACCAGTACTTACGTACGTAGCTGAGACTTGGATACTAACTAAGAGGAATGAGCGAGCACTGGACGTTTTTGAAAGAAAAATTTAAAGATTCTAGAAAATGGATTTTGGCGCAGACGTTATAACAATGAGCTCTATACTTTGTTTAAGGAGCTAAACGTCGCAAAGTAAAATATGAAAATAGGAACTGTGGATGTAAACTGATGTATGATTTTAATAATTAGCGGCAAAAGGATTGTATTTTGAGTTAGGATTAAATTAGCCCATTTGCACCTGGGTAGGAAGATAATTACGACCCTTTACTCAAAATATCGCTTTTAATTACCACCGTGTTGGTTCACCTTACTGTACGGGAACTGGAAACCTCAAAACTGATATAATTTTTAAACAATTAGTAAGAGCTACATTAAATTAGTAACAGTCAGCATCGCCTCGCCGTGAACTAGCGGTCAACGCAAGCAGACACCGGAGAGGCTCACCACCTCCACGGCTGGGCTACTATACAGTGCCGGCGCGGTTACGGCTCGGCGATAGATCGTTAGGAGACGCCAGTTGACCACGCACCGCATGCCATTCACTAGTTTGTCCCGAGGCGAGGAGATGGCTTTACGATGCTGATACAAAGAATACGAGTAACGGGTTGACATATGTGCGATAATAATAAGAATAATGCAAATTTACATAGGAAACTTTCGACTCCTAGGCCGCTTACAAGCCAATAAAATAATTGTCTGTTCAAAAAAGAATTTCGGTGTGTGAAAATGTTTGATCAATTTAACTAGAAGTGAGGTAAAATCTTATTCCCATAAAGCTTATTCCGGGTAGTCTGACACGCCCACAATACATATTATCTATCTTCAGTGGTTTATGTCTTCAGTGGAGTACTGCGATACTTATAATACACATACATTTACGTCATTGGTAGAATACACTATGTTTACAGCAACATGGTAATATAATTAATTCTCAGCATTTGCAGAATATTACTAAGTAGACATATGTCCACGCAAAACAGATTTATAATTGAACCCAAACAAAACATTATGATCCGAAATATATGATAAATAAAATATATACGCTATCAACACAAGAGGACTTTAATATTCAATGATTTCTGAAAACCCATTTTATATGACTGCCAAAGTGAAAGAGTTTCATAGAAATCAATTTGAAGTCATTTTGAAGCACCCAGGCCAAACTAACGTTTTCCACTTCAATCGAATTTAAGCTAATGTAGGCGAAATCTAGCGAAATCGATTTACTTAGATAAGTAACAGTTACCATTTATAAGGTTCATTAAAATAGTTCAGATTTTTTTTTTTTGGATACCAATTTACCGAGAAAAACTAAAATAAGGGTAGATTAGTATCTAAATTGGAAACTAGAAAACATTAGATAAATTGAAAGATCTTAATGAACGTAATATGGATTCTTTTTGAGGTGGGATAGTAACAGATATTGTCCAAGTAGACAAAATCTTACAAAATTAACTAAAGTTTAAATGAAAAAAATATAATTATCCATATATATATAAGATAGATAGGTCGACATATGGCAAAAATATCGACAAATTTTCACAAAAAATATTAACAAAATATCCACAACCATCCAACAACATCCACAAATTCACGCAAATATTCACAAATAATATTCATTTACATCTGCAAAACCACAACTATTAAAAAACATTCACAAATATCCCACAAACGTTATGAAAATGTCCCATATACAAGTATTCTACAAATGGAGGACATAAAACGCTATTCAAAGGTTCAAATTTACAAAAGTATACAAGTCACAAAAATATTTTTCAGCAAATATTCTCAAATATAAAATATTTTCCAAATGGACTACCGAAAAATATAGTTCAAACAATTTTTTTTTAAATGTCCAACCGGCAAAACTATGGTCCAATTGGTTAAATAAATGTTTTAAGTCACTTTAGTGTTATTTTTTAGTCTACCGGTTTCGGTTCCTCCGCACCATCATCACGACTGTTATAAAAATACTTGTAGTCTTTTTAATAAGTATTTTTGTAACAGTCCTGATGATGGTACGGAGGTAACGAAACCGGTAGACTAAAAAATAACAATAAAGTGACTTAACACAAAGTATTTTCTTTTTATTTATTTAAAATGTCAAGTCACAATGTGTTTGCTTCTTTTGAAAAATTAAATAAATTATTTACAAATATCCACAGATATATAGACAAACATTTAAAAAAAATGTCAAAAATGCACATACATCCAAAAAAAATATTTACAAATATCTTTCCGGAAAAAGGTTTATCATCCCTGATCTAGATAAGGACCCCAAAATCACGTTCAGTTGAGTCTGCCAACTGCGTGGCGTGCCAGATCGGGAGAGGCCGGTTGAGGGAGTCCCTTTAACCTTTCCAGCCGGACTCTTTCGACCCATCGCCACCGGTTTGAAATGGCCAGTGGGAGGAATGAATTCATACGTCAGTCACTCTTGGAAACACTGACCCCCAAATTCCTTCCCCTCATACCTTTTTCCTTCCTAGAACTTCCTATCTTTCCTTCTTCAAAAAGACTGGCCTCTCTGCCTGGAATTGATGTAAAAATATTCTTACCTTATTATATTAATAGGCAAGCCGTCTAAAGAAATGTAAAGATGGTCTCTGACACTTATATAGGAAATGGGGTAGTGACAGTGAAGTGAATTGAACCTCAAAGAGTTATATAAGAAAAATATTGCTTGACGACGAGAGGAGAATTTTAAATGCTCGAAATCGGAGTCTAATGTATAAACAGAACTAAAAATGACTGTTTAATTCGGAAATAAATGCAAAAAATTCCAATCTTCCGGGAATACCAAGGTAGACATGTTTTTGAGCAGATTCAGAAAGCTTTTAGCTTTTAGCTTCCTTCTGAAAGCTGCTCGCCCCCATAACAAAGTTTCTTTATTAGAATATACACTCATTAATAAACTAAATAAAGAGCTTCCGGGAATAGAGTCCATTTAGAAAAATAAGGAAATACTTATGAGATACTCAAAAGTTAATGCATTCTTATTGAGATTCTAATTAAAATGATACATATTTTAGTATTAAATTAAATTTAATATAAAAAATTAATAGAATTAAAAATACTGATATCGGTTGTCGGTACAAGGGTGCATGCGTGATTTGAAATTGTATTATGAGTAATGCGTAAAACTATTAAAAATTGAACTGAAGTATAAATCGTATTGAAGCTGGTACCAAAATAATTTTATTCGTTAGTAATTTTTAAAGTTTACTAACGGTGTCCACCCAAAGGCTTAATTTAGGTTGTTTCTCTAATTATTTGTCAATTTTTTTAAATTTTTAAATTATTGTATAAAAATTGCATACAATTGGAATTTATTACCCGCTAAGCTAGTTAACAACAACAAATTAAATAATCATAAACGCATTAGCGTAGCAACAACACAAACAAATACACATACACCTATAACATACCTACAAATATTGAGATGTGGAATAGGAAAATATATATATATATATATATTTTTTAATATCATGAAAAAGTTGAGCAAAATAAAAACGGCAATATATCACATACTTGCAATTAAATGCATGGTAAGAAAGAATTATAAAAAATATAATTATATTACAAAGAAAATTTATTTCAACGTTTGAACGTAATACTCATCAATGTAATACATCATTCATAAGAATAATAAACGAGAACACAGAACAAGACACAGAAAATTAAAAATGTAACGGTCGCACTGGGACTCGAGCCAAGGATCTCTTGCCTTAATGGGACACAGCGCCTTAATCAACTCGTCCATTGGGACCTATATTTTGTCCGTATTTTATTATTATCTATGCTTATAGTATTATAAGTATTATTTTTTTATGTTTATTAATTAAATAATAAGGCTAACCTTCCTTTTTTGTTTTAAGGAATGATGCAGTGGAGCAATAAACTTATAAAACAAGCTTTAAAAGAAATTGGGATAATAACTTAAAAACCTTATCCAGATCGTGACAGATGCTATCAGCATCGCCCTTGTGAAAGACAACCATTTATAAACGGAATGTTGTGTGAAATGGCTTTAGTCGTGTTTGTTGACCAGAACTTCCCAACCATTGTAAATTCCAATTTCATTTGCTTCCCCACTCCTTCAGTCTCACAACGTACACCAATTGGGTATGACATAGTCCAGTAGCTACAGATGGTAAGACTCGTGCGGGATATTCAAGCAAAAATATTTTCATAATAGCATTAAAGAGTAGAGTACTCAAAAATCAAAAAGCAACAAAATTGCCAATATTAACTAATCCAATAAAATAACCATGGTAAATATTTTGATAAAATTCTTCTGCCTGGAACATTACTCATCTGCAACATGCGTAATCGTAGGCGAAATAAGTTTCACGGAAAGTTACGTAATTTATGGCTAAGGTCGCTGGTTCCATTCATTTCATTGATTTAGTTAGGAATCATCATAAAGGCGGTCTGTTGTTCGCATTCATTGTATAAATGTAAAGATCACTGTACACGATGAAAATGCCATGCATACTTATGACATAGACAAGTGACACAGGCCTTGAGGGGATTTTTTTTTCTGCGAGGCCTATAAATGTGTTAGCTTGACTTAATTTAACCAGTGATTTCTGACATTATTAGGAGTAAAAAATTAAAATGAAATTTGGTGTACGGTGATATTTTTGATGTTCTTTTTTTTTCACCCAACAACAATATTCAACACCCTGTATATTTTATGTGGAGCTAATGTAAAAAAAACAACGCCTCGGATAATTACATATAAAGAACAAATAAAACGGGATCCCACACAGGCTTTGTCGGTTCTATTTATCTGCTAGCCGTCATTCATCATTGCACAAGCAAAGTTTTTTGCTTATAATGATAGTAGATTTTTTCTAATATAGTAATGTTATACATAAACGGGAATGTTCATAACTCCAAAAATGAAACTTTGCTTGAAATGGCTTTAACCGTAATTGGTGACCAGATCTGAATAGCCGGGTAATTATATATTACGGGAACCTGAAAATAATAATAAATCCCGTTCAATGGCTCAGGATGGAATATAAATCCAACTTTTCCTCACATAGTACAAAAAATGCCTACCCACATTAAACCCCCATAAATACTGATAAAAATTTAAGTAAATTACTATAAAAACACTAAATATAGAGATCATAATTTAAGCCACTCAGCTATTTACCAACTATGTTGCATGATTGTCCATCGTTTTACATAGGTAAAACAACTAGAAATATAAATATTAGAATCACAGAACATTTAAGATGCTTAAATAATTAATAATTCAGAGTTTGCTAAAATTATTATTTTATTTCCACAGATCACACTTTTAATAAGGACACAGGGGTTAAAAATCTTCACCGTAACAATAAAAGCATAAAATTAGATAACTTAGAAGTACTTGAAATTAGAAAATCCCTAAATAATAATTCCAGTAGATATGAGTTTAGTGTTTAACGGCCAAAAGTATTTTCGTTATTTGTTTTTGGGGTGTTATACCGTATTGCGCTACCTCCTCCTTTAGCCAAAGTTTCGGACAGCGTTACAGTGTCCATCATCAAGCAGATGTGCAATTGTTAGTGGAGAAAAGTACTTAAGTACTTAGAATCGATACCGTGTTGATAGCTACACAGAGCGGACGATCTCCAAAAGGATATCAGAACACTTTCGAGCGTGTAAACTTGGCAACCCTAACAAATCGGCAATCGCCGAGCACGCCTAATTACAGAGGCATTTGAAATCCAAAAAAATCCTATTAACATTAATAGAGACGACGGAGCTACACTCAATAGTTCTTGGTATCCGGTAATTGATGGCTATACCTAAGCTAAATGCAGAAAACCATTTTTAAGTACACTGTATTACCAGCTCGTAGTGGAGTGGAGCTGGCAACACGGTATCGCTCTCGTACTAAAGAGGAAATACCAGCGACGTTTTTTCCATACAAACGTATTCCCCGTTTATCTCTCTGGATTTTGACCCTAGAGCAAAATTTTTTTTCACATAATATGACCATTAGCGTGTTGGTACGTTTTGCTTTTTTTGATAATTTACTTCTTATAGAAGTTAGGACCTTCCAAAAATGAATAAAATTGCCTAGTTTAAACGCCGTCAAAAGACGTTCAGTATACAAACTAAACAATGTATTTTGAAAAAAAGCAAAACGTACCGACATAGAATATTTTCTTCTAATAGAGTTAGTGAAAAAAAAAATTAAAATCGGTCCAGTTTTGGAGAAGAAAAATGGGGAATACAAAACATCGATTTTGACGATTTTGTTTCGGTATTTTCGGTCCGATATGCAGTTGTCCCTTTCGCTCAGTTCCCCTGAGGGGAGCGCGGAGTGGAACAGAAGACATTGGTTACAATACCTATCGACGATATTTTTAAATGACCGGCATAGCTCTTAAGCACACATCTGCTCTGATGATGGACACTGTAACGCTGTCCGAAATGTTGGCTAAATGAGGAGGTAGCGCAACGCGGCATAACACCTCGAAAACAAATAAAAAAATAATTCTAGTATTTTGAATATCCAAATTAATTTATCTTTAGTCCCATTCTAAATATGTTTCCAATAAACTGCTCTGTTCTTCCCGGAAATCCCGCAATTATCCCTACCCTTTTGCTTACCTCCCACTCAAACATCTAAAATTTGTATGTCTGCCAATATTCTATATCATAGGTTATTTATAATATTCTCCTGACGAAGGAAGGGTACTTCCGAAACAGGGTAGAGTGTGAATAAAATAAAAGTTATCTAACAAAGTTGTGTTTTTTATTGTATCTATTTTATAGTTCAATTATAACCAGCAACAGCAAACTATAGTGTTACAGGAAATATAACAGGTCATCTAAATATCTTTTATTATTGGTTTTCCGTACGAGAAAAAAATATGAATTGTTTTGTTCAGTCCAAAGTGAAAGCAATCAAACGAACCGATGTGCGTATTTACGTTTGATGTAATCAACAGTTTTATCTCAGGGGGATTTTATTAATCGTTGGCATTTATTCTGACCGTAGTCCGAACACTGTATATATTAGTTGGGTTGGGTTAAGCTTGTTATTAATCACGAAATACTAAACCTACTACTTTCTTTATTTGTTTGAATTGGAGTAAACCAAAAGGTAATTTGTTCGCTGATTTTTATTTGAAGTTTTTTTTGGAACGTACTGATACTGAAAAAGATTGGAAAGCATAATGATTGAATTTTATAAAAACATATTAAAAGACAAACTATCAGCGTATTTACATCTTTTGGTTAAATCCATATAAAAAAACGTTAAGGTACTTAAAAGCGTTTAACCTGCCAGCGGCCGAAAATCCACATTTCATCGAGAGCTTTTCTTACGATCGTACAGGAAGATTCCAATGAGGAAGATTAATTATTCTCCGTACCAGCTTTTGAAAATTATAACTCGATTTTATTTCATTCTAAATTTGCTTTAATTTATACCTACGTCCAAAAAATGCTGAAAGGCGTGATGATAAAACTATTAAAATTAAGTACGTTTTGTAATTATTTTTTGATTATAAGTATTTATCATTTTCAAAAATCATCAAAAACCACCATTCATTTAATGGAGGGCCAACCAACCAAACTATTTTTTTTTTGTTTTGTCATAAACTAAGATTGTCATTAAAAAAAAACTTGAAAAGTGGTACTACTTCACCCCCGCCGACGATTGTTATAATTTAATAATTGTTCTGTCAAGAAAGGTTCAATTGTAAGGAATGTAGCGGAACCGAGACATAAGAAGTAAAAATCAAGACCAGTCTAAAGACCCCCGTCAAAAGGTGAAATCGCTAAGGTCAGAAATAAATAATTGGAAGAAAACTATAAAAGATGTTGAAATACATAAGTAAGAGATATTTAAATGGAATTCCACCATGAATTCCATTTAAATATCTCATTATGGATTCTCTCAGATTGGTGTCAAAATTATAAATAAATACCTACCTAGTAAGGACGCTCTAAACTAGGTTCGTATTACTAAAGCAAATGCTTTATTCCGTCAAGAGTAAAAAAAACGCATTAATCAGTGTTTTTGATTTCTTAGTTTCATATTCATAACGGGAAACTGATACAGGGTTCTTGATTGGAGATTAAGCAATACTGAATTGTTCAAATTTACGTACCTATAAAAAAAACGCATTAATCAGTGTTTTTGATTTCTTAGCATCAAATTTATACAGCGAAACTAATAAAGAGGTTCACCATCAGAGGTTAGGCATTAGATGGGACCCCACCACTTTCCCAAACGGCGTTATAAGGAAAAACATGGTTTCCTCCTTCACCGCACAAGTCAAGAATCTATTTTATTGAACGAGGCTACATTTATTTGAACGATTCTAGACCCTTCAATGTCCATGCATACGGGGTTAGAAAGCAGTATGCAAGTACTTACATTAACATAATATAAAAAATTATAAATCTGGCAGCCAGTAGATTTATTCTTCTGAAATCTATCTAAGAGGAAGCAATACTAAATTGTTCAAATTATGAAAATACTCGGAAGATAACTCCCACGCCAAAAGGACAAAATCAACAAGATTGCCCGCTGAAAAGCCAAGAATTTGATGAAAACTGTGACCGATAAGGTGACCAGACAACTCATAATCAATCACCTTGAAAACTCAAAAAAAGCGATGAAAAAAAATATATTAAAAAATGGTTAGGTTTTGTACTAGTTTTCTTTGTTTTATAACTTTTAATGACTTCTCAAGGGGTGTTGAAATTACATGATTCTGGGTGGTCATGGATCCGATAAATACGTCACACCTCGTGGTTTCGAATATTACGTGACTAGATAAATGTAGTTCCACTGAGTTGTATCAGGCATTTGGATTACCCTGATGATAGCCGACATCCGAAATGAGAAAGCGAATTAGAAGAAGAAAACAAGCCTCCCATGTCCCTTCAATTTAAATCGCTTTATTCAATTACACACCTCGTCGAAAGATATCTACCAAGGCTACCAATAAATCAAGTTTAACAAATAGCGTTGCCAGAATTTTATAAATCAAAAACGAAATAACGTCGGGTTAAACAAAGGGTTCCGACTTGGAGAAAAGGTCCCGAGGGAAAGGTCTGTCAGTTCCTTCTCAAAATGTTAGATTGGAAACAAGATGTATGGTTCACATTCAATGAGGCTGCTTTCTTCGCAAAATAAAGGCTCTGATAAGAACAGAAGGTTTTGTGGAAATTCAGTTGCCGGACGGTGAACTGGAAAATAATAATTATTAACGGTCCATAGATTAGGAACTTTAATAGGCAAAAGTTGCTAAGCTTTTATAAGTTCTGTAAGCTGTTGGTAGCTTTTGATTCTGTTTTCTACAAACAGCGGGCGTACTTAAATGGTTTTCTATCATAATTTCAAATCGAAATAATTTGTAAGCTACGTAAGTATTATTTGCGTTACTAAATAAAGTATGTAGGAAACATCGTATTAGATATTCATAGCACCAAATGGTTAGTGGGATGGATTGTCCATGTCCAGAATATGTAAAGAGGGAAAATAAGTGAAATGTAAAAATAAAATAAGAGAATTTTTTGAGAAAGAAAATGTATGTCTTCTATTTAGGAATCGGATTCAACGGACAAAATCTGTCTTAATTTGGGTAACTCCCAAGGCTGGCTGTAGGCAAGATCGATGAAAAGGTGTATTAAATTAATCTTACAACGGTGATTAAAAATAACACAAACTGTTGTTTTAATGATCGACCGCGTTAATTTTACTGATAACCAGCAACGAATTGCCTAAACAGGAGTTTTCCCGCAGAAAGGGCTCTGTCATTATAATTATTAGTGTAGGTAAAGGGGTTGAAATAAATGTCTACGCATTTAAATATCTTCACAGTGAATACGATGGTATCTTAGTTACATTGGTTTTGGGGTGATAAAGGAGATTATGTATAATAACAGGTTTATAATTAAATTTTATAAGCAATGAATAAGATTTTTAAACTCTCAATCTATGTATATAAAAATCAATATATATTTCTATATTTTTGAATGTAGCTATCACTTTGTAGTTATCCATTATAGAAAAATGAAACAATACAACTTTGTATAAACCACTAATATAATGCGTAAATCCGACCGGTTTCGAACAATGTTTTATTATGGTAGGGATGGAGCCGTTGCTAGTTATTTTAATGTAGATTGGGTGGGTAGGTATTAATGTAGAGTGGGTGGGTAGGGGAACAAATCCATGATTTGAATATAAGACAATATTTTTTGTTTGTTGATAATAGATCCATTATTTTTAAGGGATTTTTTAATTTCCAAGGCTTCTAAGTTATCCAAACGTTTTCCTTTATGATTAATATGATTTATCCCTGTATTTTTTTCAAAACTATGGTTATTTTCAATGATATGGTTAGCGAACTCAGAAAAATTATTATTATTAAGACACCTTAAATGTTCTTTGATTCTGATTTCAAAATTACGAGTTGTTTTTCAATATAAAATGAGGGACAATCATTGCATTTGAGTTTATATATTCCGGAATTAGTCAATGTATGGTCTTTATCTTTAGTATTTCTCAAAAAATTACCGATATTATTTCTTGTACAAAAAGCTGGTTTAATATTAGAAGGGAGATTTTTGCAACATAGAACTGAAAAATTATTAATATACAAAATTTTACGCAAACAAAATTTTTATCATTATTAGAATTGTACAGATAATTATTTTTTGAAATTTTGGTACGTTTTTTATTTAGGATCTTATCAATTAATTTTGGTTCGTATCCGTTATTTATAGCAATTTGTTTTATTATAGAAAGTTCAGAAAGAAAATTATTATTAGACACTGGGACATTTACTAAGCGGTGTATCATGGAATGGAAGGTGGAGTGTTTTTGTGAGACAGGGTGGTTGAAGGTCTTATGAATTACTATGTCAGTGTATGTTGGCTTGCGATATATACTAAAATCGATTTTATTATTTACAATAGATAAAGTTAAATACAAAAAGTTTAATTTTTCATTGCCTATTTCTATCGTAAATTTTATTTGATTATGAAAGGAATTTAAAAGGTTAAGAATGTTGTTGAGTTGACGTTCGGATCCTGTCCAAATGACGAAGATGTCATCCACATATCTCTTCCATATTAAAACATTGCTTAAAAGGGGTTTAAGAAATTTATTAATTAATTTGTCTATGCATTGCTATATTAAGCAAAGGAAACGTTTGAAACTTTTAAAATACCTTATTAATTTCCATCCTAATTTTGCAAACCATCGATTAATAAATCAAAATTCAATTTTCGAATAAACTCTTTAAATTAATGAATTTAATCTAAGTACTCACCTATGATACTAACCAAAATGGAATACTGTGAATCTAATCAAAAATTATATTTATTTTAAATAGGTACCTACGTTAGGTACCAATTTTGATTGATTGTTCGTATAATATACAAAAATGAATGTTTGTAATATTTGAAAACTGAAAATTTCTTAAAAAAATTGCAAAAAGTGGCACGCGAGCTGTTTGAAAATATGAATGTATCGGGACTGAATATGATTAACGCGGGAGAGGGGAGGGAATCGCGGGAGGGGGGTTCGCGGGAGAGGGAAGGAGGGGAAGGAACGGTACGAATGGGAAAAGACACGTAGGGAGAAACAATTTCTTTATTAGTGGTATTGCAACGCATGGCGGGAATTCGCTAGTATGAAATAAAAACGGAAAAGAAAAATTTTCCAAACGTTTTCAGTAGTTCGACTTAAGTTTTGACTCAAATAACAAATTATGGAGGGTGGCACTTTGGATGGTACTGGAAGATGCGAGAAAGTTTTTTTTAACATTATATCCAACAATCGGAAGCCCTGAGGAAAATAATTTCACTCGGGGCCTGTAGATATTTGGGGATGCTGTA
The DNA here is from genome assembly GCA_917880885.1 of Limnephilus marmoratus. NCBI lineage: Eukaryota > Metazoa > Arthropoda > Insecta > Trichoptera > Limnephilidae > Limnephilus > Limnephilus marmoratus. The sequence goes on along the minus strand of OU862923.1, from coordinate 20,236,966 downwards.
TTGAGGGTTTTTTAGAGGATATGGCGGAGTTTTAAAGAGACTAATATTTCATAAGCTGTTGAACATGAGACGTAGAAAAGATCCGTGCTCATGTAAATCATGTGACTCGTATAGCTCGTTAGTTCCTCGGATCATCTTGAATAGAACAAGGATAGCATCCGCATGTGCTCTAAATATTACAATCCGTTCATTAACAAAGAGGAATCTATCAAAATCTATAAAATTATTTTATGAATTAATATTTTGTATTTGAAATGCATACTCCAAATGGTTCAAATGTTTGGTCGATGCAGATACGTTACTGTTACTAGACAATGCACGCAGTTTCATCAAACAAGGCCCAGGCTGGTTAAGTCATCCATCACAACACGAGCAACATTTTCCGCTAACTTTAGTGGTATTAGGAGATTTTCACATATTGTCAGGGGGGGGGGGGGGGTTCCGAAAAAAATTACGAAATATCACAAGGGGGGGAGGGTGAAAATAATGAGATATTACGTGTATATATTTTTCGTTGAACGCACGATAATATTTTGAAAATTTCAATATATTTTGTACTAAAAAAGTACACGTGATTTTGGGTATGGGGGGGGGGGGGTAGTCTAAAACCTCACCACATATCAACAGGGGGGGAGGGGGTTAAAAAGTTGCTAAAAAATATCACGTGATTAATGGACGACCCCTAACCTGGGAATGTTGGTGTTTCTTTTTACAAAAAAAAATACATGCACATTGCCCCAAACATCGCGGATTTTCGAAGCTTTGACCAATGGTAGCGACCCCCACCCACCCACCCTTTTCAATATTGTACTGGAGCACGTCGTGAGGAAGACAATGATCAGTACCGACTCAAACATCTGCTACAGAAGCAATCAAATAGTTGGCTACGCAGATGACCTTAACATTGTCGGAAGGTCCCTACAGGCTGTAAGAGAAGTGTTTGACCCTTTGGAGACTGCGGCAAGAGAGGTGGGTTTGCAAATCAATGAAAATAAAACAAAAATCATGATGCAAACCAGAACCCCTCACCGCAGAATAAAAGATAAAGTGAAATTTAAAGACAGTTATAATTTCGAAGTGGTCGAAGAGTTTACCTACCTGGGCTCCATCATAACGCAGGACAATGACGACCCAGTAGAAGTAAGAAAGCGCATTACAGCCGCTAACAAAACTTACTTCGCGTTGCTGCCAGTGTTCAAATCCCGAAACGTCCATAGGAAAACCAAAATTACCTTATATAAAACAATTATCAGAACGGTCTTGGCCTATGGATGTGAGGCGGGAACACTGACAGCAAAGTCAGCGGAACAGCTGGACATCTTCGAAAGAAAGGTACTTCGAAGAATCTTAGGAGCGGTGCGAGAGGGAGAGGCATGGAGAATCCGCCACAATAATGAGCTCTATGATATTTACCAAGCTCCCAGACTCTCCATCCATTTAAGACTCCAAAGATTAAGATGGGCCGGACATGTGCACCGAATGCCAAGCACACGAGTACCCAAGAAGGTTCTGACAGGACACCCGGTAGGTAAACGAAAGGCGGGCAGACCTAGACTGAGATGGGAGGATGATGTCAGGAAGGATGCAAGAGCATTACTCCATGTTGCAGATTGGAAGACGACGGCCGAAGACAGAGGGCGGTGGAGGATTATTTTGAAGGAGGCCAAGGCTCGAAATGGGCTGTAGCGCCATTGAAGAAGAATGGACGACCCCTTACCCGGGAATGTTGGTGTTTCTTTTTACAAAAAAAATACATGCACATTGCCCCAAACATCGCGGATTTTCGAAGCTTTGACCAATGGTAGCGACCCCCAAAATTCAATTAAATGAGAAATATTAAAAATGTGGCTATTGAAAGCATTTACAAGGGTACCCCGAAAAAAGACGAACTTTTACTTTTTGATGCAACCTTAAAAAGTCAGTGTGATTTAAAGCAGTTATATTTTTTGCCAACACGCCAACACCAATAACTATTAACTATTACCCTCCAAAACACCGAACCCGATAATATAATGTGATGTGGAAAATTGAAGTTTAATTTGGAAATAATAAGTTTCTTCACCCCAATTTAAAGCCAATCAAACGTCGTTATCGTCGAGAGGGGTGGTTGGGGTAGGGGAAGTGGCGGGGAAGGTGGTCAGGGGGAGGGAAGACAGATGAAAGGGGGAAGTACTGGAGACACCCGTCACAAACCATAAAATTCGCAATTCATAACATATAAATGTAATTTGATTCATCATTTATACACGGTATCCGAAAACCAGTAGCACAAGCGGGAAACTGGGTAATCTTCATCAAAGGGTACCATAAAAAAAACATTTTTAAACTTTTCATTTCAGTTTTTCAATTTTTTTTGAAAATTTTTGCGTTAAAACTATCGCAGCCAGGGCTACGCCTCGGCTTATCTTAAAATACAGTTAACTCCTGATAGTAAAAATGTAGCGATTTTTTCCATATTCCAGATCTACAAAATTCCAATTTCGGACTCGATTTACTCGAAAACAAAAGCTCAAATCAAAAAAAAATAATCAGAGAGTGTAATTTACTCGCGGTAGGAGTGAAACTAGAAAGTCGCTAAATGTCGCATTCTTTTCTATTGCTTATTTTTTTACGTGGTTTGCAGATTGGATATTGATTTCACAAAATAAAAATGTTTTTTTTTATTTCGTAGGGAACCCCCGTTCGCTTGATGTCTGTCTCTCTGGCCGCTGAGACTTTCAGGCACCTTGCCAACTACGCTATGGAAGGCACGCGCCGAAGTGCGAATTTACAGCATTACATTAGAACCGAATATTTGTGTAGAACTGAGTTGTGACGCATTTCCGTTTCACCCGAATTTCAAGTCACTAACGGCGCTAAAGAAGTTTCACTTCAAAAAGTTATGGCTCAAAATCGACTACAAATGTGATTTACATTTACCAGTTTCCCGCTTGTAGATTTAGTTTCCGGACGCCATAGAAATAAATCAATGAAAAAAAAAGTTGCAAACTAAAATTGGAATTAAGAATTTTCCCAAATACATGAAAAACGGTGTTTTAAAAATTCTTAGAATTTTGCAACCAATATCCGGCCACTATTCGATAATAGTACATATGGCAAATACATCATTTCTCTAGTATCGATTGGGTGCTGTAGCGACTTTAACCCCTCATTTATTAACTAATTTTTTCCGTTTACGGAACAACTCATATAGGTCACAGAAATCGTAATAATCGTATTGCTTTATATTCAATTCTAAAAATTAATCACAAAATAATTTAAATATCACCTTTATGAATCCAAAGTTTCCGACCGCAATTTCAAATAAAAATAATGAAACTGTGGGAATTTTTTATTAATTATTTTTACATGGAACGACAAAAAAGTGAGCTGACGAGAGCTTTTATAATACGTTTGTCTAATAAAATATCTGTGTGTTTTTTATTTCGTTATCATTATCAGTAATTTTAGATTAAAAAAACGTACTGTGAACCATTTTTAAAACTTTTTTTATGTTTCCTCAAAATTTTGATATTCAAAAAATTTGTTGTTTCGAATTATAAAAATTGGAAAACATATTTCATCAGCTTTCAATAACAGTTTTTAGTTTTCGGATACGTTCAGAAATATTCAATAGCGGAAATATGTTGAAAATGGTCTGGTTCTCTATCCGCGTTTAGAACAACCGCGATGGTACAAAATTTGGTTTGTACTGCGCATACCACTCCCCCCGCTACGGTCCCTTCACCGGCCCTCGGCTGCCGCCAATCACTTTGCCCAAAATTCAGTATCTCGTTGACCGTCGTACTGTTTGTCCGTGTTTCAAAAAATTAACCCATTCAGACCCAGTGGTAAAATGGGTAATCAGACTAATCAGCCGATATGTTCAAATTTATCACTAATTACAAAGAACAAAAGAGGACAGCTCTCACAGAGGGTTATATGATAAATAATAAGTATAAAATATGGTAAATGTCACTGCTAGCGAAGTCAACAAAACTATGCTACGATTACTTCCTTGACATTGCGAATTAAACACGAGCGAATTGGTATAGTCGATGATAAAATAACATGTTAAAGTAAACAATTTCTCCTTCAAAATAAATGCCTAAGAACACCTACGTAAGAAGGTATCGGAAAAGTTAGATCAGAGTATTTGAGTAATTGTATTCGACATATTATTAGTATTAAGCGATAATTTTGGAATGTCCATCATATTATTGTTCATGACCTCGGTGACAACAACGATGATTCATTGGCTTTCAATGTTTCAAGTGAATAATCTGAGGTTTTTTTTTAAATGACAATGATGATATTTTTAGTTTCGGATTAATTCCTCAGCCAATTTGGTAAATCTCATGCCACATAAAGTACAATATGTATTTGGTAATACTACCGCTACCATTATTTTAAGGTATAAATTGTTGTCATTTTTTGTCAGACAAATAAAATAAAATTTAATAAAATAATTCAATTTATTTAAATAGTGGGATTGAATGTGTTAGCGTTCGTCTAGCAAGCAGTGGGGAGAATGGGCGGAGACATGCGCATCCACGGGTTGATCTTATTTTGGATCGAGTTTGGAAAGGTTAAGCGTTTTATTTTTATATTTCTGATTATTCGGCTATTCGGCGAACATCTTGGCCAAATTCACCATTCGCTTCATCACTAATTACAACCACCAAACTTGGCATTCGGATTACAGTGCTTTATTTCCCAGGATCTACAGAAAATTCCCCAGACATCACTTCACTTAAAAGACTAGATGTTTGCGTTGTTGGAATCGTAGATAATTAATCTAAGCATTAAGTTTAACGTTCACGGTAATCGTCCACTATTTAAACACTGTAGTTTGAAATTCATTAAAATTCCCTATAAGCATTTATCACGAAAATTGATGCCTAAAACTTCAATAAATACTTTTAAGTGATGGATCATTTCACTACCTTGATTAATTTCTTATCTTTTGTCAATATCCCGCGTTAACTGCTGCGAATAAATCAGCGTTATCTTTGCAAAGCAAAGTTCATTAATTCGTCTGGGAGCAGAAATACACTTTGAAAACGTCGTTGGCCAACGAAGTATAAATAAATAGATTAAGATATAATCTTTGAAGCTTCTGGAATCTGTAGCAAAGGAAGAATTTTACAGCTTTCCAGTTATCCGGTTTTCCCAGAAGGTTGGAAAACAAATAACGTGTAATAAATAAAAGAGAGAGATTAAGAATTATTGGCTGTCGGGCAATAAATGTGTTGTGTCGCTGTTTTGGGTGAAAAAATGTCGTATGAGTATGACAACACAAGAATATACATAACATATTTTAAGATTATCTTCACAAAACGGTATTGAATAGAGGCAGTAAGACACATACTTAATATTGGAAGATGTTATGAGACTTAGGTCTAGTCTTTCAAGGGCTTCGAGGGGTAGAATTATGATAACTTTGACGTTATAAGGGACAGGTCAACAAGTTTTATGTTTTTCAGATTATTCTTATAAGATTTACATAAATTTATGTAATACATAAACTGCTTATTAGAGAATGGGTAAGATAATGAGAAAGGTTACATAAAGTGGTTAACGGCGGCTTCGACTGTTCACTGACCAATACCGTGATTGAATTACACAACATACTAACTCACCATCACACCATCCCTCTGGAGGGTTCAGCGTAAGTTCGTGTGGGTTGTTGATTTATTTATTTACGGACAAATAGAAAGAAGAGTACATATAGACAAGGAGCATTGACAAAATACATTTAATATAAAAGTACATATAGAAGATAACTACAAGTAGCTTGAAGATGGATTTAAAAAGATTTTTAAAAAATCACATTGCGTATCGACTGCCGGAAGTCATTTAGGCTTACACCAAAAAATTCAATGCTTTGATTTGCGTTGACAAGTCTCGACATTCGAGACCAAACGACACTAGCATATTCAAGGTGAGGGCGAAACAACGAACAGTAAAGAGTTTTAAGTTTACTTAAATGTTTAATCTCAGAGGTAATTCTATGAATGAAGCCAAGTAGTTTGCGATTTGTTTACGATGTTATTAATGTGATCACGGAAAGAAAGTTTACAGTTAAGAGTGACCCCAAGGTCCTTGATAGATGTGACAGAAGAGAGACAAACATTATTTAGTTTATAATCAAACTGAATAGGTTTTATGTTATCATTGTCTTGTCATAACACACATTCCGTGTTAAATACGTCTCTGTGACATTGATTCGTTTCATACGGGATATTCGATTTAGTTGATCACAAATATCTCCGCGGGACGTGGCTACCTTCAACTTCGATCACTCTTTATTCGTCAAACCTCCTTTCTTTCATTGCGTTAGATATATATGACATTCTGTTATATTTAGCTTATCTCCCGATTCCAAGCCACTCGGTAGAGTTTCGTTATGATTACTTAAGACGCACTTTACATAAGCTACTTTATTTATATTTGAGAGAAGATACTTTGCCCATCGCACTAGTCCCAGACCACCATACGGAATATTAAAGTTAGGTAGAACGGTCATAGCATGGTAATTTATAATTCAATTGCTACCTACAACCATGTCCACCCCCTAATCCCGCGCTATTCTTATCTCTTCCCTCTCTCCCACTTTCCTCCAACTAGTTAATAAGATTCATCAAAAATTAATGTAGGTTCCAACAATTCAGATACAAATATTATATTGGTTTAGCCCACAACTAATAACAGTTTTTCAAAGTTACTTTCGTAAACTATTGAGTGATTTTAAGAAGGTTCATAACTTAACGACTAACTTCACAATATTCAGACCTGCGAGTACCTACTATAGATAATGAACGAATTATGCCAATATATTTGCACGGCGCAAGAATCGAACTCAAAAAATATCCTCCCAACTTCCAAGTCAAATGCGCAGACAGTAGATCACAACGCTATGAGGTCATTCAAATAATACTGGAGAAGTTAATAATAATAAGTTTATAGTTATAGTTACATGTTGTTCTTGTATTGTTTTGTATTTATAATACTTATATAGTGCAATTGTATAGCGTGGATTGACTAGAAGATCATTTGGGGAAGTGTGAGAAAGGGTTTGGTTTTTCCTGTGGGGAAAATTTAACCCGGACATTTAAATCTGGTGGGTATAATTGGATGACTTGTAGAGCGCCGTTTTTGTGAAATATCACCTCAAGGGCGCTGTACAAACCTATAATATATTTCTACAATCTTACTTCTAACTACAAACTAGACAAACCATTATAACAACTTATGGCTAAAAACTGCATCCACCGAACATATGTACAATGGTTTGACCAATGAACGCTATGCTGCGTAAAATGTATTGTACAGGCAGAAAATATAGTTACCTGGGAGGTCATTTGAGATTAACTGTTTATTGTTTATTTAGAGAAATTTAGGTACAGTTCGCACGCAGAGCACGTAATTGGGAACTACATATAACAGGTTCTTTAAAGAGCATATTTTGAAAGCAAAAGCAAAATTTTATGATAGGCGGTGCTTTGATCAGAATATTTAGATTCGAATAATGTTAATCCATTTAAGAAAAGGGTGATTAGGCCATATCATAGGCAAAACAAGAATGATACTCTAAGATAGGTACAATTTAAGATTATAAGAGCCCAAAAAGGTAGGTTTTTAATTTGGACCTGAATTCTGTATGTACTTTACTTGTGTTTTATTGATAAGATATCTCACTTTAATAAAGTTACGATTTGAGATAAAGTCTGCTTCTGATTTCATTGTGAAATACAAAGCATTAAGATTGTTTTAATTCAATTCGCCCAAAGAAGTTTTAAGCACAGTTAACTCTTACAAAGTCTAGTTACCACAAGGAAGAAGTGGAACCGTCTGTAAGTCGCTGACAAGGTTTTACAAGCGGAAACTTCAACATTTTATGATAATATTTGCAAATGAACACTTAAGCCCCATGGGTGGAGGATGCTCATCTCAGGGACTATTACGCGAGACACGTGACTGAGACTTTAGAGAATTAGTAAATAAGTAACACACTTATTAAAAGTTTGCTTTAGGTATTTTATATTTGTGACTACATAAATCACAATACATACATTTATTAAGAATGCTGTTCCAAGCGAGTTTCCAAGGGTTCTGAAAATCGCCATATATATAGAAATAAATTTTGAATGTCGGAAATGTGTTAATATTAGTTAGTAAAGGAATATTTTTGAAAGGAGAAATCAGTGGAGTGCGTGTGGGTTTTTTGTTTTATTTAGTTTGGTTTTACACCCAGCTGGGCTTTGTCTTGAGGCATAATGGAGGAATGGATCTTGCGTGTAAAGATTGTACAGTCACGAGTTAATTTATTACCCCAATTCAACTTTTGTATTTTTGTAATACAAAACCCTAATTAACATAGATTTATTACATACCTATTAGAGCCGACGGGATGAAACATCATCCGTAAAAAAAACAGGGATATATTTGTATTAATTATAGTAAAAGTACCTAACTAAGCAATTAAATTCGTGACGTTTAATTTAAGGATGATGTCTTGAAAATAATAGTAGAACAATGTAGTAGGTAAACACAAAAATTGCAGGCTGTTCCATTGTAGAGTTCCACGTAAACGACATGTTTTAATTTCGTGTTAAATGTTAACTTTGGGAAAATATTGGGGATTAGTTTGTAGTGTCGCTTGCTTGGGAACCGTGGCTTAAATTGTATTTGTATTACGCTAATTTTCCGTAACACTTTTAATTATAATACCGATAGCATAAACACATATAATACCGATAGCTTTCTACCTGTATTGTGTATTTCAATTCTCTTAATCCGTCCGTCGATTTCAAATGACAGAAACAAGGGAGTAGACGACGAAAAACGATGCTTTATTCAAAAATACATATAAAGGAGATTATGAGAAAATCGAAGATTCAATAATAAGGACAATTAAATAATTTTGAACAAAAACCTCATAAAACTGATCGCTGAAAACCTGAAAACCATAACTACATTATTTGAGAAAACCACGACGCACAAGATTTAACCTAATTTTGAACAAAAACCGTAGAATATCAGATAACCGCAGTTGACCGAGATAATATTAATTTTCCAGGATAAATATCGCACCATCTAGCGGAAAATGTGTAAATGAAAATAGCAAAAGCTCCTACCTTTACGTTGGGCCTGGAGAGTAGTTCCCTCAGCTCCGTGGCGTGGCGGGACGTCCTGAGGCGCGCCACCAACTCGCGACATCTAGCGGCGGCGTCCGGAGCCGGCGCACGGTTCGCCACCACCACTCTGCTCCCGATTCGGTCGTAGAGCTACACAAACCAGGAAAAACAATCGTATTTTTAAGCTTTTCCGGGCAGCATAAAATGTGTTTTGCAATTTTGTCAACAGAGTGAAAAAAAAAACAAATTAATTAAACACAACCGTGAAGCACTGTGTACATAAACATAATTTTTTAGGTTGCAAAATAGATAATAATTTACGGACACAAATTAAATCTTTTTTATTGTGATAATGAATATTCCCTGTCATTATTAAATAAAAACTAGACAAAATTAAAAGCTTATTTATAACGATTAACCGATTTAAATGCTTTTCCCACAATTAAATTGTTTCAACAAAATCAATTTTTGTAAATTTCTGTCGACTTGCTTCGACATAGAAGATAAGGGGCAGATTTTCTACTAAAATCTATTGAACTTCTTTTTGCTTGTAAAAATACATGACTTGTTCTGTATATTGATCCCATAGTGCCTTAGTAAATAAAATAAAAATATCTCAAAAGGTAGTAATTTTAATGCACGTTAAAGTCTAATATCTTCACAGGGGCGTTTTACAATCCACAGGGTAATGTATATATTCGATTAACGATTAATTTATTTATAAAGACCAAATTTACTATTGGAAATGTACTTTATTAAAAGGTTATGGGTATAATAGGTACTATCGGATATGTTAGCCGAGTTTTCCACGTATTGTGAGTATTTATTTGTTTATTTATTAAAATGCGTTATTCTACGGATAAGCTATCAAACATGATGAAATACTTTTTAGAATTCAGATTTTTTTCGTAGGCATCTCGATAGACCGATTCGCATTTTAATACATAGTCCTGTTCTGATTTTTTATAATTTGATATTTCTGTAAATATTTCTGTAAATTTCTGTTCTGATATTTCTGTAAATATCTGTTTAATAAATGGCAAATAAATAAAAATTCAATTTTTTTAATATAAAAAAAAGAAAACAACAAATACTTGTCTTTGATCTGCATAACGCATTGAAAAAAAGTACTTTTCATTTTTTACTAATTTATTAATACGTTTTATTGCGCTTAGATAAGACTCCTTTCAAGTTCAATTAAAATGCTTTGGTTTGTAAAATTAAAATTACTTAAGACTTTGAACACCTCGCGGTGAAAAATATAACTATCGTTTACAGTTTTCAGCAACCAACCATGCTCTGAAATCGTGCTACTCTGAAGATTTCGATTTAGGTACAGAGACATCTATTGAAGGGTGGGTAAACTACGTTTTTAGTCCTGCCGGAAAATACGAAAAATCATAGGTATGAAGAAACACCGTATGAAAACATTTGGTTTGAGGCTTCGCTTATTTTGAGAGTGAAAATGAAAGCTTTAGTAAACAATATTTTCATAATGATCACCTAAGACGAGGGGAGGAAAATCAATATGAACAACAACAGTATTTCTAACGCATCTTAACAACTTGTATACATATTAGAACACACATGATATTGCTAGATATTATATCGCATGAATAAGATTGGTTAGGATTATAATTTAAACTAACGTATATAATCGTATTAACGTCATTCTTATTTATGTTTCAAATTTCATAAGAAACATTTATAATAAAAACGATAGTGCAATTTATATTTATCATGCGACAGATCTTACATACTGAAATTATCCAATGTATAGCTTATTGAAAGGAATCAAAGACCAGCGTTTTTGTATAAAGATGACGCTGAAAATAGAAAATCTATTTATATTACAAAATATAAAGGATCATAAAATTTCTCCGGAAATCTAGGATTCTAAATTATACAGAGTTGAGTTAATGTTTCCTTAAATTAATTTATCAGGAAGTTCTTCTATAATCCAAGTATCACAATAAAATGGTTCTTTCTTCAAACCCCATTAATTCATCACATAAATCACTGTACAGCGTGAAACTTTGTCAGTTTAACGAAACTTTGTAAGATTCGAGAAGAGATTCTGTAAATTCATATCCTGGACCAAATTCTGTAGCGTCTTCAAAACACATCACAAGAAAATCAACAAGGCAAGAAAATCAAAAGCATGCGCAAACGAGAATTCCAAAAAGCGCAAGCGCTGTGAATGTTTTTCATTTCCCGCGAAAATTCTCAAAGGGACAATACTGTATAGTCTAATTCGCACTCGCGAGGAGGAAGTCCTTTGTCACTTTGTGTGAATTTGCAAACATTACAAAACTCTCATCCTCAACGATACTCTCTTTAAAAATACGAATAGACCATTACAAGAAATTTAACAAGTAATTTAAATGTGTAAAAAAGGTTTTTCGCGGTAGAGCGCAAGTGTTTTGCGTAGTGAATTAAGTTAGCACTTTTTTATGATAATTGTTAAAATAACTTTTAAAACTTTAAAACGTTGTGCATTTAGACTACAATGCGCGTTTAAGGGCAATAACATTATGTTTCGCTTACGCTGTTAGATTAAAGGAGGGATTGGAGAAAGACGTGGTTTTACTTTAAGACAAGTAAAATTTTTCCCGACAAAAAAGCTGAATAAAAAAAGGCATTTATGCATTTCAGTGAAGCCTAAAAAATTAAATTGTATTAATTTAGATAATATCATCAGACATTATTAGCACGATATATACTCTGTTTTATTGGCATACTGGCCATAAACAAGCCGTTATCACATTAATTATGGAACTTTCTGTTAATTTACAGATGGTTAAACAAGTTCGATCAACTTATTTGTAGGTATTTCATAATTAACTATTTACGAAAAATAATTAACTTTGACGTATCAAAAGCAGAGAGCGTTGATTAATTTCCTGGAAACCAACCTGGCTCAAATGAGCGTACTATAAAATTTGACCTGAAACTTTTCTGTTTGCAGCGATAAACATTTCGGTAAATTTTTGCAATATTTAACGGGAGGTAAAAATATACTTTTGGGTTAAACGAACCGTTTTATTGGCTCTTCGAAACCTTTTCCAGTAGATCATTTGGGCAGAACAAATTGAGATCCATTGGGGATGATTTTACCATCCCCTGTGTTCGACAAATGGTGGTCGACTTTTCCTTTTTTATTTATTTTCTTATTTATTCGAGTGTATTGAAACTAAACTGAGTATATAGAAAGATTTGAAACGAAATGTTTTTTTTATACGAACTCCACACAGGAGGACCTGAGGAAAAAAATTTCCCTCGGGACCTATGTCATCTGAAATGCTGTGTGGATGACCATCCACACAGCATTTCAATGTTTATTCCTTCCTCTCCTCAAAAAGACCTTGTTGAGGAGAGGAAGGAATAAACATTGGTCTTGACGAGGCCCATGTTGTAGGAAGGAGGAAACACAGAGGCCGGCAAATCGTTCCACAGCCGAGCTGTTGAGCACAAGAATGAGTTGAAGAAGCGACCCGTTCTCATGTGACAAATGTCAACCGTGTACAAATGTTTGGCGGACTTCCCGGATATGCACCGGTGCCGAAGGGATCAAAAATACCGGTAGAACAAGGATAGCATTCCCACCCGACGCCTGTGCTCTAAAGATTGCAATCCGTCTGTTAAGATGGGATAATCTATTTAACGGACCGTCCGTTTCTACACAGAGTCGAGGGTATTTTTCAGGTATTTTGGAGCTCCAGACGAGAGGTGGCTGCCAAATTCAACCGTGGGACTCACTTGTGATTTGAACAGGGTTACTTTTGGTTTGTGTATTATTAAAGTATCTGCGGGCCCTGTACAGTATACCCAATTTTGGGAGGCTAACTTTACTCTGGCTTCGATGGAGCCCCCATACCTGAGCTGGTCACTTAGGGTTACACCAAGCATTCAATAGAAATTTGAAAATATCTGCCATTTCTGCATTACAAATTAAATATATTTATTACTTAATGAGTAAAACATCAAATAAATAAATCGTAGACTTGCATAAAAGTCAACAGATGTCGTAAATTAAATAAAAATAAATATATATATCCAAGACACTACGTAGATTGCATTTAATTCGGAAAGAATCTTGCAATAAATAAATATAGCAGCCAATAAAAATAGGCGTTAAGAAAATGAAGACAATGTTGTTGTTAGTTCATAATTGAAATATGATACAGATGCGTATGACCGAAGGGGATAGGGTCGAATTGTTATTAAACAGTGGTAGAGCAAGGAGCCCCGGCAAGGCTAAGAACCTGGATTCAATTTCTAGTTTTGACCGTATCTTTTTCTGATTTTCCTTTATCAAATTTTCGTTGGAAAGTCGCTAATATTGTCTTCAATGATGAAAAATATTTTAACTAATTTTTTTGGAACATATACATATTATATTTTTGAATATAGCCATAACTTTGTGGTTATCCATTATAGAAAAATGAAACAATTCAACTTTGTATAAACCACTTATACAATGCGTAAATCCGACCGGTTTCGGAACAAACGTTCCTTCTTCAAGGGAAAGCTTATACTAATTTGACAGTTTCGAGCAATGTTTTATTATGGTAGGGCTTTTATTATGGTGGAGCCCTTGCTAGTTATTAATGTAGATTGGGTGGGTATGTATTAATGTAGAGTGGGTGGGTAGGGGAACAAATCCATAATTGGGCTATAAGACAATGTTTTTTGTTTGTTGATAATCGTTTCATTATTTTTAAGGGCTTTTTTAATTTCCAAGGCTTCTAAGTTATCTAAACATTTTCCTTTATGATTAATGTGAAGAATATTCATCCCTGTATTTTTTTTCAAAACTATGGTTATTTTCAATAATGTGGTTAGCGAACTCAGAAAAATTATTATTATTAAGACACCTTAAATGTTCTTTGATTCTGATTTCAAAATTACGAGTTGTTTTTCCAATATAAAATGAGGGACAATCATTGCACTTGAGTTTATATATTCCGGAATAGTCAATTTATGGTCTTAATCTTTAATATTTCTCAAAAAATTACCGATATTATTTCTTGTATAAAAAGCTGGTTTAATATTAGAAGGGAGATTTTTGCAACATTGAACTGAAAAATTATTAATATACAAAATTTTACGCCATTCTTTATCATTAATATTATTAGAATTGTATAGATAATTATTTTTGGAAATTTTGTTAAGTTTTTTATTTAGGATGTTATCAATTAATTTTGGTTCGTATCCATTATTTATAGCAATTTGTTTTATTATAGAAAGTTCAGAAAGAAAATTATTATTAGACATTGGGACATTTACTAAGCGGTGTATCATGGAAAGGAAGGTGGCGTGTTTTTGTGAGACAGGGTGGTTGGAGGTCTTAGTTTTTTTATTAAGGATGTTATCAATTCGATTTTTCGCAAAAACAGCGCTATATAAGTTGTCCAAATTTATTATTATTATTATTAATTAATTATGGTTCATATCGGTTATTTATAGCATGTCGTTATTTATAGCTTTCCCTGAAGAAGGAACGTTTGTTGCGAAACCGGTCGGATTTACGCATTATATAAGTGGTTTATACAAAGTTGAATTGTTTCATTTTTCTAATATATTGTATCTAGAGACGATAATCATCTTTTACTAAATAAGCCCATTTCACATTGACGGATTATCGATCTAATCGGAAGTAGTTATTCAATTCAGCACGACTCGGACGTCTGTCACAGTAAACAGTCCGCGGGGAAAACACGTTACACGTAAAGTCCGGACCCTACAGCCTACAGCATACAGCCTACAACCTGTGCATACAAATACAGGTATTAACGGTCTACGTTCGTACGTGGATATCCGGTTTAGGACTGCGGCAAAACGGTTTACTTCCGGAATCATTTATCGGATTAGCACCGATATCAACAGCTGAAAATATTTTGGGAAAACAAAAATAGAATAGGTGTATTTTTTTAAGTTAGCTCCACACAAGAGGAAAAAGGAGGAATCCCCGAGAAAAAAGGGCCTGTGTAATCATTGGAGATGCTGTGTGGAGGGTCTTTTTAGGGAAAGGAAGGAGAGGAAGTTCCGTGAAGGAAAAAGGTTGATTTGTTTTGTGAAAACGTAAATAAAAAGAAGAAAATTTCAATCGAATTTTAAAATAGTTTACAATAAAAAACACATAAATTTGTTTAAGACCACTTTTATTTTAAAACACTCTACAGGTTTCAGAAGCACCCTTCCTTCGTCAGGAGATAATATTATAACTGGTGTAGTTATAATATTCTCCTGACGAAGGAAGGGTGCTTCTGAAACCGGTAGAGTGTTTTAAAATAAAAGTGGTCTTAAACAAATTTATGTGTTTTTTTATTGTAAATTATGGCGAGCCACAAAGTTAGTGCTTTTAACAAATATGTTTAAAATAGTTCTAATGTTTTTAATACCACCATGCCTAAAATTCAAACAGTTGTTCAAATTCAGTTGCGATTAGGGTTTGCCATACGTTCGGAATTTTCCGGAAATCCTAAACAGTCCGGAATTAATGGAGATTGATATAAAAAATGAAATAAACCAAAATATTTTTATTACAAATCAAAGTAAAAACATCACTTCTGATATATTTAATGCTCCCAGAAATATTGTTTAACACTTCCGAATCTTTAATAATAGTTTTGTAGAACATTTCGCAAGTCATATTTTTTACATTATACTGTATTAAGAGAATCGACTTGACAGACTCTACAGAAAGCCTGTTCCTTTCTTTTGACCATTGGGTTTCCATTAAGGAAAAGACCCTTTCAACATTGGCATTTTGTGCCCTCATCGCAAATATATAAGAGCACATCTTTGTTAATTTCGTAACTTTCGAAAGTCCGGAGTTTTTATCAAATGTCAGGAATTTTCTCCGGGATTTTGATTTTTTGATCTGCGATAAAGAAACAAAAAATAATTATGAAAAATGTTACTTGCAAAAAAAGATTTTTGAAGTCAAATTTTTCCAATTTCAGCTAAAGTGAACAAAAATTTCAAAATAAAAAAGCGGCTCATTTCACCCATAAGATTTGACTTTCGATAACCAAAGCACTCAATACAACAAACAAAAAGAAAAATTAGATCCTTTTAAATGTCCATTAACCTCAAGGCGTGATTTGTAGCATTCTTTTATTTTAAAAGGTCAACATTATTAGCCGAAACAATTCCCAATTAAAATGACGGATGAATAGTTATTCGCAAAGGGAGTGGAGAAATAAAATAATAAAAAAAATACAAGAAAAGCAAAAAGAAAAACGCTCCTCCATTTACACCCAATTATTATGATTGATATCTGAGATATAGCAGCTGACGCAAAGAGAGTATTTTTACCTTCGAGTAAACATTTCTTACGCTTTATTTTGCTTCTTTTTCCTGACGAATTGTCGGAAACATTAAAAACCGTCTCATTACTCTTCAGCTGATCGTAGCGCTTAAGTATTTCGATATAAATTTTATATCTCGAAGGTCTCAGGTTTTCTTGGGTTATTAATTAGATAACCGGGGGCTTTCTGTCATCTAATACTGTCAATTAATCAACACTTCTTATTTTCTCGCTCAATAAAGTGAAATTTTATTTAACAGAGAGGTTTCGTAAACAGAGGCGTAATTACATGATGGAAGACATTGCCCATTAAGAAATGTAATTAGGCATTTAATTAAAAAAATATATGGATACACCAGCTTTATTAGAAAACATTAAATCAAATTGTTGATTCCGGTTCTATGACAATTCAGAATCATGCAAATTAATTCCCCTTTAAAAAGTCATTAAAAGTAATAAAAAAAACTGAATATAACCTTACCTAACGTATTAACCATTTTATTTATATATTTTCTCTTTTAATGAATTTTCAAAGGAGATGTTGAAGTTGCATTTTCTGAGTTGTATAGTCACCGTTAATTACGAACCCTCTAACCCTGCTGTGTGTAAGATGTATAAGTTACTATACTCATTTTCATTATTATTGTTGTTTCTTATCTGTGAACATTATTTTAAGATGTAAGTATGTGTAATTTCAATTTTAAGTTAATCTATGCAGGATACTTTAATTTGATTTTATCTGTCTATACAGGAGTTAACACCACATACCAGTAGGATTTTCACCAGCGAGATTCCTGAGCACATTTCGATTAAAACATGTACAAGTCATGTTGCTGTCCGATGATATTATTTTCCATTAAGAGGGTATTACCAGAGAAAACCAGAAATACGTCATTTTTAAATCAAATTTTAGACATATTGACTTATTTCCACAAAAAATTATAAATAAATTTCGAAAGATTATTCTTTTATCTAGCATTCGCATGTTTTAAATTTTGAGAAAAAATGATTATTTTTAGTATAATAAGATTATTATATGGGTTGTTGGCAGATTTGTTAAATTTTCAAAAAAGATTTTGTATTACACCTCTCCCATTTTAAATCATATAATCATGCAGTAAAATAAATCAATACATTATCTGGCAAACGCATGTTTTAGAATTTTAATTTTAGTTTAAATAAAATCATTAAAAAATATATACGTTCATGTGTTTCTTGACGAAAATTGGTCCGTTTGTATATTTATTTGCGCACTTACAATATATATACTAATATATATAATAATACTAGCTGATCCGGCGAACTTCGTACCGCCTCAGAATCAAAAACTGTTGTCAACTTATTAGCTGAATTGATCTAAATTGTTTCTCCCTGCGTATACCATACCTTGATCTAAATTGTTTCTCCCTGCGTATCCTTTCCCCTCTCGCGTTCCCTCTCCCTCTCTCCACTCCACTTCTTCCCTTCCCCCGTCCCGCTAACCCCCCTTCCTGAGTTCCTTTCCCCCCTCCCCCCTCCCCCGGTTCACAATTCAATATTATACCCCTTACAATATTGCTGCAGTTCTTTCAAAATAGGAGAATTCGTTCCATACGAATCATTCCGCTCCTAAAATATATAATGCTCTGAGTACTGACATAAAGTCAAATAATTCTAATTCTCTTTTTATAACACGTGTACAACATTGGATTGTTGAAAGGGGACGAACGCACTTTAAAGAATTCATGAGTTCTAACACTACATTTTAGTTATTAATTTTTGCATTTCAAAATTTTACTTTCCATTTTTATTTCTATTTTTCTTTAAAATGTTGTTATTTTTTTCTCTTAGTTTTTCACCAAATTTATTTATGTTTTTAATTTTGATTTATATACTTATATGTTTTAATTTATACAGAACACTTGAGTTCTTAACATTTAAATCTTTATTATTAATTTTTGTAAATCAAAATTTGAATTTGAATTTTCTTTTTTATTTCTACTTTTCTTTAAAATACCTATGATCTTTTTTTTTCTCTTTAGTTTTAAGTATTTCTTAATATTTTTTGAAATGTTAAAATATTAAATGTACGACTACCACAACACGGGCTAAGCCTAGTGTGGTAGCCAAAAAAAAACAAATATCTGTTACTAATAAAAAATGTATGAAATAAAAAATAAAAAAAATAAAAATAAATAAATACAAAATGTATGGGGAAAATAATTTTCTTCGGAGTGGAACATCCTTTACTTTTAGGGGTATGAAAAATAGATGTTGGTCGATTCTCAGACCTACCAGATAAGCACACAAAATTTCATCAAAATTGGTCCAGCCGTTTCGGAGGAGTATTGAATGAAAAATGAAATTGAATGAATGAAAAGAACATGGTTTCACATGGTTTAATGAATTTCTACGCCAATGAAGAGTACTAGCTCTTGAGCTTGGCATAGGAGTTATTTTACACTATTTCATTTTTATGACATACATTCTACTTACAATATACAGTAAATATAAACTATATATAAATTTAATATATAAACTACCATTATTTCATTTTTATAACATACATTTTGCTCAGTGTATACAATAAATATAAACTATGTTGTGATGTTAATTTTGATTTGATATGAATTGAAGTTATAACATTTTGATTGGTGATGTTATGGTTGTTGTTTTTTTTTTAAAGATTAATTTTACTTTTTTCTTGAATGATACAAAATCTGTAATTTTTTTAATTTCTTCAGGAAGACTATTAAAATGTTTTATGCCTTTGTAAATATAATTATTGTGCATTTGTTGTGTTGAAAACAGAGGGATTTGGATGTTAAATTTATGCCTTAATGATGAGTTGAGTTTAAATTTTAGTATGGTAACAAACACCGTGACACGAGAATTTTATAAATTAGATATTTCGGATTTTTTTTACATTCTTATTTAACTTAGACATTATTGAAAAATGGTAAATACTTATAATCAAAAAATAATTTAAAAGTACATAATTTGAATAGTTTTATCATCCCGCCTTTAAGCATTTTTGGATGTAGGTATAAATTAAAGCAAATTTGGAATGAAATAAAATCGATATGGAGTTATAATTTTTGAAAGCTGGTACGGAGAATACTTAATCTTTCTCATTGGAACCGCCCTGTACGATCGTAAGAACAACTTTCGACGTGGATTTTCGGCCGCTGGCTGGTTAAACGCTCTTAAAAACCAACAAAAATATCTTTCAATCACACGTCGCCACCGATCACACTTCTACACGTTCCGACATGATCACGTGATACGTGAGTTATTTCGTGTATTACCGTACTTGCCTATTTATAACCGACCACACAGTGGCGATGTGTGATGAAAAATATTTTTATTATTTACAGCAAAATTTATTATTTCAAATATGCTTAGGAATCGCTGGTCAAAATCCTGTACAATTTGAATCGGTGTTTTTTTTTCTATCAATTCTACTCTATGTTTTTCTATAACCATTCAGGTTTTTTTATGTGATATAATACATTGATTTATTCGTTTTTTACCTTTTTTAGAGCAAAGCTCGTCATAAAAAGGCGGAGAAAATGAGTGTAGACCGCAGTTTAACAAAAAAAATGTTCTTTTTGTCTTATATATGTATTACTAATAAACAAAAATCAATTTAAAAAAATAATACCCCCAGACCCCCATGTTGGTATGTTGGTTAGGCATGTTGCTCGATTTTAATGTGGTATGTGGTTTATTTATCACAATTTAAATTATTATTTTCTATTTATCGGATTCCCCTTAATATTCAAGTAAGTTACATAACATATAAATATTGAGATCGTAATAAAATATAGTGCTATATCGCTATTGTTATTTAGTTACTTGTTATGTTAGAACATTTAATATAAATTATTTGGAGTACGAAATATATGTACTTACTTTGATATTCAAGAAATGATTTTTAAGATATTTTGTTCTCGAAAAATATACTCTCGTTATGTAGATCAAAGAGAGCAGCGTGATACTCGCTGTTATATGGACCGGAAAATGCTTAAGAAGAACATGTTTAGCTCTTTTACATGCCATCATTAAAATTTCAAAAAGAAATAATTAAATAAGAAAGAGAGAAAAATCTTTTGACTTATAAAACATACGTTCATGTAAATCAAAAAATATCGATTCTAAATATATAAATATATTTCTATATTATTATTCTTAGAATTAATTAAACGTTCTTAAAAAATGATTAAAAAGCTATAAACTAAAAACGCTTCAAGATTGGTCGAAAGAATTCTGATATTATCTGTACGCCAGTTCGTATGATCGTTGGAATCAGGATCGTACATCTGTTTATATTACATGAGAGATGATTTGTTTATGATGTGAGAGGTATAGACCAAACAGTTTTGCTTGTTATCTTGTTATGAGTCTTTTTAGTTTAAGTAAAGCCTCGATGACGCGAGTTTACAATCTACTTGCTGGGAAATTCACTATCTGTTAGTAAACTCGCTCAGTGTCATCGTATTACTAGCTAACTAGCAAATTGTGGACAATCTACGAAAAAAGTTGAAAGGTGGTCAACTTTGCTCACTACCCGCTAGCGTTTGCCTAAAGATGGCGGCCCACCAACAGCTGATTTCGTAACTGTCAGAATTAGTTCGCACGAGAGTCGTAATTCTCGATACTGGCTAGCATGTGGCGCTAGCTGCGAGCTGAAGTTTTCTACAAAATGTCGACAGAATTGTCTAGTCGTTATTCAAAAATTCTAACTTTAAAAATTAATTTAACGATGAAATCTTGATCAATTTTCAATCAAAATTATTCTTATAGACGGTTAACATTGATAAAAAAATTACCGAAAATCCTTATTGAAGAATGTAAAAAATCTCCATACAAAATGCTCAAGCGACGTGTTTTTCAGAGTCCAAATGCCTCTTACCGCTCGAATTCCGCTTGTTTTGGCGGGCTTCATAAAATTTAAACTTGGTGAATTAATTTAATTATAAAATGGAAATTAAAAAAAAATACGAGTAGATATTTAAGTTTTAATGTGAGATTAAATTTTTTTTTTTTAAAATGGACTCAATTTCCTTTTTAAAAGGGTTATTCCAAAAATCGAACAAAAGGGAAAATATAAAATAATTCATAATAGATCAAAGACGACTCAACAGCACATGCCAACACCCCTTTGTAAAAAATATCCCAATAAAAGTTATGAAAAAATAATTGTAACCTATTTATCCGTTTTTTTTCATCATTTTTAATGAATTTTCAAAGGAGGTGTTACAGTTGCAGGTTGTCCGGCCACCCCGTAAAATAATATTATTAGGCTAATATTAGCCCAGAAAAAATAAAGTATCAGGCCGATAAAAACTGTTTTAATGTTCAAATCTCCTACTTACATTGCCATTCTTGAAAGAATTGGGTTTTTATGTGCAGAAAACCTTTTATTCACTTTCATATTGCGTATTTAAGGCGCAAACAAACTATTCACCGTAATATTTTACAAAATTATTTGCAAAAAGGGTTCTCTTCTAAAATAATTAAATTACCGCCATCTATGAACGAGTAGATTATGTTCGTTATTTGTTTTTGGGTTGTTATGCCGTATTGCGCTACCTCCTTCTTTAGCCAACGTTTCGGACAGCGTTGCAGTGTCCATCATCGGGACAGATCCGGCAGATCCGACAGTTGTGTATCTGATGATGGACACTGCAACGCTGTCCGAAACGTTGGCTAAAGAAGGAGGTAGCGCCACACGGCGTAACACCCCAAAAACAAATAACGAAAATACTTTTCAATTTGGGAGGCGGGAATGGGTACCGCCTCCCCGGGAACCTGTATTGGATAACCAACACCTCTGCCATAGGTCACCCCAAGAGGTTCGTATGGTGATTTAGCAGGGGTGCCCGGGTTCATGGGGTGAGGTTTGTCTAGGTCTTGGAGGCGGATGACCAGGACATACTGAACCCCAGATTCCTACCCACCCCTTAAACCCTTTTCTTTCCCAGAACTCTCCTCTCCTTCCTTTCCTAAAAGAAACCCCCCACACAGCATCCCCAAAGATGACATAGGCCCTGAGAGAAATTATTTTCCTCAGGGCCTCCTGTGTGGAGCTCATGTAAAAAAAA
Source organism: Limnephilus marmoratus (assembly GCA_917880885.1). Lineage (NCBI taxonomy): Eukaryota > Metazoa > Arthropoda > Insecta > Trichoptera > Limnephilidae > Limnephilus > Limnephilus marmoratus. The sequence continues at coordinate 20,214,446 of OU862923.1, read as the reverse complement.
TTTTGGCAGTGAAAATCTAAAAACGTATCGAGCAAATTATGAATTATTTTAAGTTTAATAGGTTAAAAAATTTTGTTTACAAAATAATATGGATTTACGAACGTAGTAAAAACAAAACATTTTTGTTGATCTGTGCAATTGCTATAACGTGATAGACATTGCTTGGTATTAAGTATTAACGTTAATATTATGTTGAGAACTTATCATCATTTGTCACATAAAAAAGGATCTTAAAAAGCACTCACCTCCAACAAAGAGTGAAGTTGTCTGTCAACAAGGAGACCCATGAAGAGATCCTCATCGCAGGATTGGTCCTGAAGACAGGCGATGTCATCCAGAGATTCCAGGATTAGATTTACAGCTGGGGAATATAATACAAATAAAGTCAATAAAAACACATTACCTATACAAATAGGAAACAGCGGTTTTTCGTCTTCATATTAGAAACTTTAAATAAATAATTTAAGCCGTTAGTCTCTTTTTTTCGATTTTTCTTATCAATACCACAAAAACAAGGGGAGGTGGTACCTACCTATATGCATACTCTAGTCAAAGAAAATAATTTCTGAGAACGAATCTATTTTTGAAAGATCACTGGAATCGTAATTTAGTACCAACAATATTATTTTTTGTAGAACACGAGCATGAGGATCTAAAATTAGATAAGAGAAGGTTACTATTATTCAACGAGACCATAATATAACCATAAACCAACGGCCGGCATGGTCTATAGGTAAGGCTCTTGACTCGCAATCCGAAGGTCGCGGGATCGAATCCCGGCGTGGGCAAATCAATTTTATTTGTGTTATTTCACAATTAATTCATATAAAATAATACATAGTTTATTTGAGGCACGTTCCAGAATGGAAGGTACTCTCAGTATCGCTCTGGTGTAAGACCATTATTCGGAAATGAAAGGTTGCTTGAAATGGCTTTATCTGTGTTCAGAGACAAAATCTGAATAGCCAGGTATTTCCCCACCTTCTTCTTTCCTATCTCCTTCCCCTTCGCACTACCTTCAGCCTCAAAACATACCCCCAATTTGGGATGCCACAGTCTCGCTGGCTCCAGACGGGAGCAGTTGGGACTCTTGTGAGGTATTCATATAAAAAAAAAATTAAAACTTACAAAATAACTTTGTTTAATTGAGTTGAAAAATAGGCATTTTATACTGTTTGTAGTTGCCTCGTTCGGTTCGCAACTTTTTTAACAACTTTTGTTAAGCAGAATTTTAGGAAATATTTGTATAAATCCGGTGATTAAATACGACCACGAATGTATTTAAAATATAACACACCATTCATCACATTCGATTTTTTTGCACCTTGAATTATTTTGTATTAAATATGCAATATTATAATTTACAAGCAATGGTTCAATAATTATTCTGAAAGGCGGTCGCTTGAAACGACATTACCATGAGCAATATCCAATCAGTCACAGGATTTAAGTGCAATTTGTCATACATTTGCTTAATAATTGTAATGTACTCACAATTATATAATAATATTTGAACCGTTGTGTCACAATTAATAACACAGGAGTATAATTAATCAAATGCCATCAGCGTTCACAGGAAGTTGGAAACTTGAAGCGGATATTACATTAACACGAATGAAGACACGCAGGCATACTAACTATTCTATTGTGTTTACATTTAATTTGTAGAGATAACTTCTAAAACGCTAAGTTCTGTACCCTGCAGTTAAAGGTTCATACATGAAATCCCAAAAATAAATTAATTAAATCACAGCTTTTGCATTTCAGGGCAGACACAACGCGCGTTGCATGTTTGATAAATTGCGAGAAAGCGATCTCTAGTTTTCCTTGCTCCACATCCTCCGATTTCCTGTAAATCGGAAGTGACATAGTTACACCAGCTCTGAGTGGTTGTGACTCCTGTGCGGTTGCACAAAATATTTACTTCTCATTAGAATAGAATCACTACTTCAATAATTGCAAAATTACTCTGTGATGTCATTTAAAATTAAATGAAAATAACCAACGTTGTTCACTTTTACAATTCTTTTATAGTATACTTTATATCCTAAAGGAAGTAACCTGTGGTGTTTTATATTTTATTTATTTATTAATTATACACCCCTAACGGACTATTACATAAGTTTATATTATACAAGTACCTATCTGTATGACACAGCGACAACAAGAGTTTTGAATGTTTATATAATAAAAAAATAAATAAAATACTTGTATAAAATTAACGAAATACAAAGTAGATATAAAGTTGCATTTAAATGTATATTATATAATTTAAAAAAAAATAAAAAAAAGAAAAGAAACCGGTTATTAAATTATTTTTTTAAAATTAGCTCCACACAGCTTCACACACTCCCATAGATCCCTGAGAAAAATAATTCCCATCAGGGCCTATGTTATCTTTAGGGAAGATGTGTAGAGGGTCTTTTAAGGGTAAGGAAGGAGAGGAAGTAATGTGAAGGAAAAAGGTATATGAGGGGTGTGTGGGAATCTGGGGGTCAATGTGTCCAGGAGTGACGGACGTATGAATCAATTCCTCTCACTACGGGTAAGGCGTTATTTGAGAGTCCTGCTGGAGAGGTCTACAGATCTTCCACAACCAGTCTTTCCCGATCCGGTCTACCACGCAGTTGGTGGGCAGAGGCATCCGCCGTCAAGATAAGGATAAACCTCACCCCATGAAGCAATACCCAAGTAGCAATTGCATAAAAATTATATTAAATAATAAAATAGGTTCACACAACTAATCGACTGCAATAAAAAATAAATATCGCTAAAAACACACATAACCAGATTTGAACGTGGCAGATTCTAATATACCAAGGATCAATCAGCTATTTCCTTGATATCTCCTTGAAACAAGCTTTGTGTAACATGTAAATTTAGCGATTGTTTTTCTTCTGGGTTCGCTGAAAAATCCTTTTTTTTTGATTTTGGGTCGCAGCTGGGTTTTTTGCAAATCCAGCACCTTTTTTCAAATCCCTCCGGAGCGCAGGATAGAATTTAGGTATCTCGCGGAATCCCGAAGGATTTGTGGAATGTATATTTAGAGGTATTAAATTGAAACAATGCCCACATTTCAGGAATTCAAAAAAAAATTAACTAAAAAACTAACTAACCATCACGCCGTTTCACCGCAGGGGTAGGCAGAGAGGACGGACCGCCATACAACTCGGTCTTGGCACACACTCTTTGCCTCACTCACATTCATACATTGTCTCACGCATTCTCTTCTATTATTCTGACTTTTGACATGGCCCGACTCAAGTATCTGATTCACTTGATCGTGCCATGTCTTCCTCGGGCGTCCCCGACTTCTTCTACCATTCACATTCGCGTCGTATATTCTTCTTACACTACTTTCTTTTTTCATTCGCTCTACATGCCCAAACCATCTGAGGGTCCCTTTCTTAATTTTAATCATTATGCTTACATCAGCCTTACATTCTTTGCGGATATCCACATTTCTCACACGATCATACATTGTTTTATTACACATACGTCTCAGGGATCTCATTTCAACAGCATTCGGTTTACTTTCATCCTTCCTCTGCCAGTTCCATGCCCCACTGCCATACATCAGGGTAGGTACCAGAACTCCATTGTGGACTGCTAGCTTCGCTTGTTTTGACAGTTTTTTATTAGCGCCAACGGCATTCAGTCCACCATTAATAGAGTTACCGGCATTCACCCTTCTTTCAATATCTCTATCAGCCTTCCCATCTCTCGTTTAAATTTGGTATCAATAAATTTTCTTTGATACTGTATATTATAAAAAATGCATTAAAATGATGAAGTAAGTCTTTTAAGAGGACTTTGATTTAAAAAGTTCGTAAAAAACATATACTTTGGAGAGTCTTGTCAATTGTACGCTTGTGAACGAAAGCCCGGCAGAGGAAAAAGTTCTCCCAACTTCCACACTAGTTGGTGGGACTGTCACCAAGAAGGTGCGTGCTAACTTAAGGTATCTCCCCCTGATACCTCCATTTTTAAAAAGGGATTATATCTTTCGCCAGAATTGATTTAAGGTCTTGAAGTTTCCTAGCATGAGATGTTCGTCTCAAATCCCTCACTTGAAAATCCCGCAAATCCGCGGGATGAGGTATTGGTCCTTACATATGAAATTGGCGTTTTGTAAGGGAGGAACAAAAAGTCGTTTTTTTTTAATATAATATATTTATTTAATCAAAGTATGTACCATTGCTATCTATGCACTTTTGCCATCTCATGGGTGGTTCATGGATCCCTTTACTAAAAAAAACCATTCGGACGGGAATCAATAAAATCTTTGAAGGCATGCCCCAACGGAGTTGAATTTTTTCCCTTGCAAGAAGTTATCCAAATTTCGTTAAAATGTTAATCTGTTGGGGCAAGGTCCAGAGAGCACGGTGGATGTCTTAGACATGTGGGCCAGACGGAATACCTGCCCTGGTACTGCAGAGGTGCGCTGCAGAATTAGCTCCAATTTTGACGAAGCTTTTTAAAATGTCCCTGAAGACTGGCTCTGTGCCCTCTGGTTGGAAAAAAGCGGTTATCCATCCTATTCCAAAGAAGGGTGACCGCTCCAACCCGGCCAACTACCGCCCCATAGCGATCACATCAGTTCTGTCTAAGGTGATGGAACGTGTGATCAACGACAAACTGCTCACATACCTCGAGAAGAACAAAATTATTAACGACCGTCAATACGGATTCCGTCGGAACCGCTCGTGCGGTGATCTTCTCGCGTATGTGACGCATGTTTGGGGGCGATGCCTGGAACGTTTCGGTGAGACCCAAACGGTTGCACTGGACATCTCCAAGGCCTTTGACCGGGTTTGGCACCGAGGACTTGTCAACAAACTGCATTCTTACGGACTTCCCGCATCCTTGTGTACGTGGATTGCCGACTTCTTGAGGGGGAGGTCGATTCAGACGGTAGTCGATGGTTTCACCTCTTCCTCACACTCGATAAACGCTGGCGTCCCGCAGGGATCGGTTCTGTCTCCAACTTTGTTTTTGTTGCACATCAACGACCTTTGGTCATGTGCACCAATTCACTGTTATGCGGATGACAGTACAGTTCATGATAGCTTTTTGTTTGACAAGCCCCCAAAGGGCTCACAAACTCCAACAGCTCGTAGGGCTTTGAAGCAAAGAATGGACGGCTACCTCGAGTGTTTTCTCTTGGGGTAAAAATAATCTCGTTGAATTTAATGTTTCAAAGACCCAATCTTGTCTGATTACGAAAGGGATCGAAATGAAAATCTAGTCTCTTTCAACGGAAGCAATCTTCCGAACAGGCCCTCCATTGATATGCTTGGTGTAACCCTAAGTGACCAGCTCAGGTATGGGGGCTCCATCGAAGCCAGAGTAAAGCTAGCCTCCCAAAAACTGAGCGTACTGTACAGGGCCCGCAGATACTTTAATAGTACACAACTGCTAACCTTGTACAAATCACAAGTACGCCCCACGGTTGAATTTGGCAGCCATCTCTGGTCTGGAGCTCCAAAATACCTGAAAAATACGCTCGACTCTGTGCAGAAACGGGCGGTCCGTTTGATAGATTCTCCCATCTTAACAGACGGATTGCAATCTTTGGAGCACAGGCGTCGGTTGGGGATGCTTTCCTTGTTCTATCGGTATTACAATGGAAGATGCTCCGAGGAACTAGCATCATTGATCCCTTCGGCACCGGTGCATAGTCGGGAAACACGCCTAACGCGTGCCCAACATTTGTACACGGTTGACATTTGTCACATGAGAACGGGTCGTTTCTTCGACTCGTTCTTGTGTTCAACAGCTCGGCTGTGGAATGATTTGCCGGCCTCTGTGTTTCCTCCTTCCTACAACATGGGTCTCTTCAAGACCAATGTTCATTCCTTCCTCTCCTCAAAAAGACCCTCCACACAGCATCCCAGATGACATAGGCCCTGAGGGAAATTATTTTCCTCAGGGCCTCCTGTGTGGAGTTAAAGTAAAAAAAAAAAAAATTCCAATTGAAGCTCCTCTAATTTGGTAGCCGTCTGTTGTGCAGTGTGTGGTCTAGCGTAACGCGCGTTTGTTGATTTGCCTCACTCAATTCGTGAGGTACCCACCTTTCAAGCTTTTTCACCTTCCCAATTTGCTTCAAGTGGATTAAAACAGTTTTATCACTAACATCGCAGCCTGCAGCTAACTCGGACGTGGTTTGCGATGGATCCGCTTCCACAATAGCCTTCAATTCTTCATTATCAACTTTGATCTCCGGTCGTCCAAGGGGCTTGTTCTGCAGGTCGAAATTTCCAGACCGAAAACGTTGGAACCAAAAACGCACTGTGTTTTCTTTTGCGGCACCGTCGCCATACACATCATTAATCCTTTGAGCCGTTTCTGCAGCACTGGTGCCACGGTGGAACTCATACTCGTAAATAACGCGATATTTCAAGTTTTCCATTTTGTAAACTAAGTTACGCAAAGAAAAAAAACAATTAAGGAAAAAACAAATAAATTATAATTTTCGAAACACAAATACATGAGTAAATAGCTGTATAAATTTGAATTTGGAATTCCTAACCAAAGAGAAGATATTTGAGATCAAAGTTGCCAATACGGCAAAACGCCAATTTCATATGTAAGGATCTAATATTACCGAAATCCCGCGGGAACTTGAAACCAGCTTCAAAAGGTTGTGAACTGCTGATCTACGTGTATGTAGATGATGATAGTCAACCACCAATAAGATAGGGCACCAGAAGAAGAAAAGAGAATTTTGAGTAAACAAAAATTCAACCTAACCTTGTAAATTTTAAAATTTTCATTTCATTCAAAGTACATCAAAAGCACGTTTTATTATTTTGCCGACTTTACTTAAATACAATTTGATTACTTTCCAGCGATTATAGCCTTTTCAACGATTCCATTTTTAATCGTTCTTGTCCTAAACTTATTCAAAGGCTTTACTCGGTGCTTATTTCAATAAAAAAGCCTTTATCCTTATCTTGTCACATCTATTGAAATTAGTTCACATTCAATTAAAGTAAAGGCACCACTCAGCGATGGGCTACTAATTGAAAATGTCGTGCTTTGATCCGACACTCAAATGAACTGAAATAAAACTAAACACTTGTTTGGAAAATAGAGTAACATAATATTATGTAACGTAGGTACAATAAATATTTTATCATTTTGACTATCGAGTTGCACTACATCGATTTGAATATCAATCAGATAAAATTCAGAATTGTTATATCTATTGTATTTACGTCTAAAAACAAGATACTTGAATTAAGGGCAGAATTCAACTAAAAAAGTGCATTTTTTAAATTTATTTATATTATTGTATGCCTATTATACAGACATTTCATCTACGTGATATTTTTTTAAGAAGTACTGGTGAAGTAAAATATGCTATTTAAATTATACAGGGATTTAAGGGACGTACTTGACTTACTTTCCAGTGATTTCTGACATTATTTGGAGTAAAAAATGTAAATAAAATTTTGGTCTCCGTTGACTTTTTTTAGTATTTTTTTTCCTTTAAAAACAAAAAATTCTTTACTTCTCAGTCAGCCGATTAACCAGAAAATCCTCAGCCCGACCCTAACTGTCCAAAACCTACTGATTTTTTAATGTTTTAAGTTGAAAAAAAATAACAAATATGTCACCGGAGATCAAAATTTCATTCATATTTTTTACTTCAAATAAAGTAAATCAATTCTATTTCTTAACATCCTGAATATTTAGCACGTTGGACGCAACCAATGACCTCTTGATACATAAACAGGGATTTTAACCGTTCGGCCACGGTGGTTGTCTATAAGCAGTTTTAAAAGGTATTCAAGTTACCATATAAATTTTGTCATACAAATAATGGCGTAACTCAAACCTACTTACACAATGGTTTGTGCCATACATTTTTACAGCCTCGAAGTGATAAATTTATCGCTACGGACTTACGAGTAATTTGTTTTATAGGCAATCTCCGAACGAAAATCAATGGACGTAACAGTTACGAATAGTAATATTGATAATTTATCGCACGAGTTCATTTGTCAAGTGTAATTTGGGAGTTCTTTAATTCGTGTCAAAATCTCTGACCTCCATATCTGTCTAAAGTCGAAGGTGAAAGATCCAAAAACAATGGATATGTTACGTTCATCATTATGAAATACGTCGTTAATTAAGTATTCCTTACCTAGATAGCACAATAGTAACTTTATCGTTGGTCTCGAAGGAGTTTCAAATATAATTAATATTCAATTTTTTATATGAAAAACCCTCTTTTATAACTTTTGAAGGTTATTCCCATCAATGTAATTTAATTAACGACGTATTGAAGAAGAAGATAACAATAATAATTTCTTGAAGACAATGAAATCCTGTCATGCAAACAATACGGCTTCGGTTCGGTTCCGCAAAGGTCGTAGTGCCTCAGATGCAATTGCAGCTTTTACTAAATTAATATCTGATAATCTCGATAAATATCGCAAACCCCTTGCTGTATTCTTGGACCTAGCTAAAGCCTTTGATACTGTATCTCACCGCATACTTCTGAAAAAACTCCTGCAGATTGGAATAAAGGGGATTCCGCTTGAATGGTTCAAGAGCAACCCAACAAACAGATCCCAGTCAACTATTATCAATTCCGCTAAAGAATACAGAAGTTCAAGTTTACCAATCACGTATGGCGTGCCCCAAGGCAGTGTATTAGGCCCACTTCTCTTTCTAATATACATTAACTCTTTATGCAATTTGAATACTGGTGGCACTATAATATCTTTCGCTGATGACACAGTTATTGTATTTGAAGGTGAAAATTTGAATTCAACCTTTGAAAAAGCAAACTATGGCATAAATGTAGTAAAACACTGGTTAGATTCCAACCTCCTTACTCTTAATATTGATAAAACAAAATACCTAATTTTTTCTATACAGAAACCAAATCTCCCCCAAAACTGTCATAAACTTACCATACATTCATGTTCACAGAACCCTAACACGCCTACATCACTTCACAAAAACTGTTCATGCAATGACCTAAAAATATCAAACGAAATTTAGTACTTAGGGGTTATTATTGACGATCACCTGCGTTGGGAGGCACACATCAATTCTACAACAAAAAAACTTCGCAAATTATGTTACATTTTCTACTCTCTCAGATCTATTCTTAACTTACAAACACTGAGATGTGTTTACTTTGCACTTTTTCAATCAATTGCTACGTATGGTATTGTGGGATGGGGAGGGTGTGCAATGTCAATTCTATATCCCATAGTCCTAATTCAAAAACTTCTGCTAAGGATAATATTCAAATGTAACCCATCACACTCATCAGAACCACTTTATAAAAAGTTCACAGTGTTAGACATTCGACAATTATATATAAAGACAATTCTCATATTCCTATGGAAAAATGATTTGATGGAAAAAACACAAAACAAAATTCACAATCGGTACTCGTCACACCTAAAATGCATAATTCCTACGACTAAAACAACTTTCGCACAGCGACAGTTCTCCTATATTGCCCCCAAAATGTTCAACTCACTGAGTATTGATACTAGGAAATCGAAAACTGATAAGCTTTATAGCAAAAGTGTACAGGATTGGTTATTTACAAAGGGGAGAAACTATTTTAAAAAATGCCTGAAGTCAACGAGTTAAGTTTACTTTAAAGTTAGTAAATTTGCTTTATCACTATTATTTTTAATTTTTATTACATTCAAATTAAAAAAAAAAAAAAAAAAAAAAAAAAAAAAAAAATTTGATAATTATCATAATAATATTTATATTTGGATGACTTATTTTCAACATCTCCACAAGCAGAGTCATTATTTATTTATCTACTTATCATGTATTTACGTACCTATTTTATTTAGCGAAACAGCAGCCTACAATAAGAATAGTTTATTTATATGTTTATTATTATGTAAATCTACTTAATTGAAACCACTTAAAGGAGTCGTTGTTATATAAAAACATTGTACCTAACTAAACTATATATTAATTAACCAATAACAATTCTTACATTTATATAATTATATATTAATAATTCGACTACCATAATACGGGCATGTGCCTAGCGTGGTAGTCGAACCACCTGTAAAAACTGTATAAAAAGTTATATGATGAATAAAGAAAAAAAAAAAAAATCTAAACGAAAATATGAAAAAGAATAAGACATAGAAAAACAGAAAAAGACAATGGTCGCAACTGGGACTCGAACCCAGACCTCTCGTCTAGCCAGGACGGAGGCGTTAACCAATTTCGCCATTGCTATGTCTTGTTGTTATTATTATTGCTATATCTTGTTATTATTATTTCTGTGTCTTGTTCTCTTTCATATTTTCGTTTAGATTATTATTGTTATCTTCTTCTTCAATGAAATAAATATTATTTTATATCATCAAAAATACTTGTCTGACCTCTGTGTATTGTAAATGACATAACATTCTGGTGGCTGTTGAAAAGCACCACAGACGGCGTGCAATTGTCTGTTGAAACAAAAAATTTAACTTTCAAATAATTTGTTACAGTGAAAAGAAGACCTCACCTACAATGCAATCATTGTGAATTTTGCTCTCGTCGGGTTAGTTTGTCCTAATTTGTTTTCTCACGAAATATTGTAATTGGGACGTGTTTTTAAAGTGTGGATATCATCTGTTCACTTTACAGTTTGGTGTCGTTTTTATACATTTAGGCAATTTCGTATAAACCACTTTCGATATATTTGTCCACGAAATAAATTCATACATAACTATTTTTAAGGATATAACGCCCGCTTAGTTTTGAGATAATTTACACCACTTTTGTCGAGTTGAGATCGTTGCCAATTTAAATATTTAGTTAATGCAATGTAACACAAAATATTATAAACATCGGTAAAGAGTGTCATCAATAACTTCTCTGTTTAGATTAGATTACCTCGCAAAGTTGGAGTGAGATTTTACGACACACGGCCAAATCACCCTTTGTCAAAATAAATTCGAAATAAAAATTATCGGATAAATAAAAATGAACTGTGATCGCTTCGTTTTACTCTCGTAGCAATTAACTAGATCAGAACACCGCCAATAGCTCCATTGCAATTTCCTACTGTTTCTCATAAACAATACATAAAAAACAAAGAAAAGTTACAGCGGAGCTGTTGGTGGTAGGTTCGTACCAGTTATATTTTCTTGTAGAAGGACTGTACATTACATTTATGCATTACACCGCTTACTCGTCAATACGAAATACGTTTTATTCAAACATTTAGATTTAATTTTTTTTTTTTTTTTTTTTTTTTTTTTTTTTTTTTTTTTTTTTTTTCATAAGAAGCAATTACTTTGTGGTTAGACATTATATTATAAAAATAAATAAAAACACTTTGTATTTTAACCACGAATTTATTATATTACATATCAATTTTATTGAATTGAATTTATTGATATGTAATTTAGATTTAACTTTATTATCACGAAAAGTGAGTATTTATGTCGAGGGAGACAAAAAAAAACGTGCAAAAATATGCATTCAACTTTTTAATTTTGTTTAAATTAATTCGCTTACGCGGTAACGCCATTTATACGTTTTTATCTAACATTTCAAAGACAATCAATCAATGCTGCCAATCAAAGAAAAAATATTATTGACATGTGAAACAAAGTGAATGCATTATTGACAAGTTTGTACTTGTATTTATAACAGTAGAACATGGAAAGAAATGTATTAGAATAATTACACAAACCCGCTAGACAAACCCTGCTTTGCCAAACAAACCATTCAAAACCTGGGATGTTTTTTTTAAATTGTGATGAAATGCGAGTTTATTTTAGAGAATTTATTTTATAAGATTGGTACTTCCGACAAATGTCACATTTGATTGTCTACTAGTTAAGAAAGGAATATTCCGTATTATCCGTACATCAAACTTCGAAGCTCCGTATTATCCGTGGGGTGGACTAACTGCAAATTTACCATATACCAATTTAAAGAAAGTAAATTTGAAGTGCAAACAAACCGTAGTTCTTGGGTATATACTCGTAGTAGTTAATATCAAATTCAAACCACACAGTTTTGAATCACCCCTCTAAGATCTTTAATCAAAGATAAGTTAATCTTTTGGATTCCAGCCAAGATATATATATCTTCGACCATAATATGTAATATAGATCAGTTATCCTGAATCTGACAGGGATGGATGTGAAAGGAATAAGAGAAAAGATAACGGTTTTCCATTTGAGTTTTTCACATTTTTACAGTACCTACAGCGCCGGATCTGCCATACGTTCAAAAACGTGCAAAAACCTGGCGCCAACTCCGAAGGGGCGCCGTGAGAAAATAAATATTGTATTAAAATTTAGTTATAATATTCCCTGAATCGTTTAAAAATTACCCATAGTACGAAATAATTATTACGCTCTAGCAACACTTTCCAAAGAAACAGAATGCGCACGCATCAGGTTGGTATCAACGGTTTACGAATTTATATTATAGTCAGTTACAGAATTTTTTTACAAATTCCATATATTTAGTTTAAACGTAAGATCTATTTTTCCATATATCTTTTACCGTCTTTTACAACGAATAGGTGCGATCCAAATTCAATAACCAATCACAGCGCGGTATTTTTGTTCGTAAGCCGTTGATACCATACGTCAGTGTTTAGTATTTGTTCGCTCAACACAGGGGAAATGCAAGGTACAAATTTGAGGTTATATTCTTATTATCACTGCTCACTGTCTCTCGTCGGGACTGCCTGTTGCTAGTCAGCTGTAGATGCTATTCTTGTGTTATACGTTGCCATGAGAACGTATTTGTATTTGCTTTTTCTAATATTCGCGTAGGGTATATAGCTCAAGAATGTCTAATGGACCTAGTTCAGCGAAACCACTCGCATTGTCTCTAAACCTATATTTTAAATCATGGTACGAGCACAAACAATTCGATGTATTATTTTAAAGCATAACTTGCAAAGAGTTTTTCCTAAAATAATTAAAATAGCACCATAATTTATGTTTACCCAATAGATTCAGAGAGTATAGGGCTCCTGGCGATCCTCTCTTTAAAAAAAAAACGAGTGTGAGAGCTACCGCCAGGTCACTTAGAAAAGTTACACCCTTTATATATGTCTTGATTTTATTTGATAAATTAGTTTAAAATAAAAAAATAACAATTACATAAAAAAATTGGGGTGAACGAATTTTTAATCAAAATAAAAATGTAGGGGGGGCGCCATCGGTACCTACTGCACAGGGCGCCAGATTTCGTAGATCCGGCCCTGAGTACCTAAAGCTAGGAGTAAAATCAATCTTCATAACGATATTGCGTCAAAGGTACTAGTATTAAGTATACTTGAATTTAAATAAAGTTGATCAAAATATTATATAACATTTGGTAGATATGTGGTAAGCCTTTTTTCGATAAAGTATGCAGCCATATGCGTAATAAACACTGCATTTATAAAGAAATATTCTCCAAACTTTGCCTATGGTATTTCACTGAATAATTATGATTCTTGAATCGCTTCTTGTAATGAATCTTGATAGTTGTACTTCTATTTGCAGAGACGAACTATTAAATGGCTAAAGGACCAAGAATGTTTCATTGTTAAACCATTTCATTTATCTACCGTATATTGTAGAATGGCTATTCTTAAAGGGACATTAATAATTCAACCACCATGTCCTTGCGCTTAGAAAATCGATACTACAGTCGTTTAAAATTGATACGTTTAATGGTAACTACCCTTTCTCCTGGCTTCAGATATACATTAAAGAAGATAGTAAAATGTGAGAAATGTTACATTTATAGATACAGCAAATACCTGCATTAAGAGGGTATTACGAGAGAAAACCAGAAATATGTCATTTTTAAATCAGATTTTAGACGTATTGACTATTTTCCACAAAAAATTATAAATGGATTTAGAAAGATTGTTCTTTTATCTAGCATTCGCATGTTTTAAAATTGGAGAAAAAATGTTTATTTTTAGTATAATAAGGTTATCAGGTCGTTGGCGGATTTGTTAAATTTTCAAAAAAGATTTTGAATTATTAAAATAAATCAATACATTATCTGGGTATCACATGTTTTAGAATTTTAATTTTAGTTTAAATAAAATCATTAAAAATATATATACGTACATGTGTTTCTTGACGAAAATCGGTCCATTTGTGTATTTATTTGTTCACTTACAAACTAATATGGTACAGATTTTTTTACAATCTTATTTAACTTAGACATTATTGAAAAATGATAAATACAAAAAATAATTACAAAAAGTACAGTATTTTAATAGTTTTATCATCACGCCTTTCAGCATTTTTGGATGTAGGTATAAATTAAAGCAATTTTAGAATGAAATAAAATCGATATTGAGTTATAATTTTAAAAAGCTGGTACGCAGAATAATTAATCTTTCTCATTGTAACCGCCCTGCACGATCGTAAGAACAACTTTCGACGAGATGTGGATTTTCGGCCGCTCTTAAAAATCCATTCAATATAATAAATTAAACTTCCCTTCAGAAGTGAGCGTTGGTTTTTGTAAACAATAAAAGCGGTAAAATCTGAGCATTTTATTAATTTGAATTAAAATGGTGCCACAAAATAAGTTTCCTGTGTTAGAAGAATTAAATAACCTGTTGATTTATACATAAGTTGACACATGATTTACAACCTAAATGTTTCTTCGCCTTCTGCACAATTTTTGAACAGTTATACTATTTTCTATTTAATTTGATTTAATGTTTTTGTGCCGTATAAAATATACCTGCTAATAGGGAAATAGCCTTATCGCAATGTTATATAAATATATAATATAATAATGTTATATTATATAACGGATGGAGTAAAGTAAACGACAATCAATTTTCAGGACACCGTATTGCTCAAACCTTAATTTAAAACTTTGTATAAAATGTACATTTGAAGTGTGGCTTGGCTTAGGTCAGAGGTCGGCAAAGTGCGGCTCCGGAGCCGCATGCGGCTCTTTGGCCCCTTAAATGCGGCTCTGGCACAAATGTCCACGGACTAATAATTTTATTTCATGAAATACGTTACGTCTCATCCAAATCTGCTTAATCATAAACTACAAGGGAAAAATTTTTTTTTCGATGTTAGAAGGAGTCATTTCATTCGAAAACAAATTATCCCTATTTGCTCAAGATTTTGAAACAGGGAAACATTTCCGAATCTACTGGAGTATCGCCAAGTAAATAATTCGTCAATTGACAAATACTATATCAAAATAACCATTTTAAATATGAGGGAAGCATTTCTCAGCAGGTTTTAGGAATTTAAAAACAGCACAGCGACCTTAGCATTGGTCAAACACCCTTTCTTCTTCGATAACAAATTTGAAATTTTCTTCTTTTGACATTGACATTGGCAACTTTGAAATACAATTGCTAGATTTAAAAAATAATGAAATATGGAGTTCTAAATTTGAACATCTTTGTGTTGATTTGGAAATATTGCTCACAAATGTGAGCTAAGTTCACAACACAAGTGGTCTGCTTTGAAAGACCTGGAGAAGGAAAACATGATCTACTTCAACTCCTGGAATGGTATTCTGACTCTTATGATCAGCTGAAAAAACTCGCGTTTACTGTTCTTCCCCTTTCTACATATTCATGCGAACATATTCGTTCTTCATATATCAAGAACTGAGAAGAAGTCTTATTGATGAGAACCTGGAATCGTGCTCAAAATTAAGAATAACAAAATGCAAACCTGACTTATTCAAATTCTGCAAGGAGATGCAAGGACATTGTTCGCATTAAGTGTTTGTCAGCCATTGTCAAGATTTAGTGCTAAGATTATAATAAATGTTTGCTAAATCAATAAACAGATTTGGCTCTGATTTTTTTTTGTACCTTTGTAATGTACATATTTGGCTCTTTTACTAATTAGTTTGCCGACCCCTGGCTTAAGTGCCTGGATAATCAACAAAGTGTAATATTAAAACCATATTTATGTCTGTTTACGACTTTTTAAGTTTGTAAAGTGAAGTCATCTACACACAAATCTCAGTTAAGAACGACAAAGTGACTTACTAACATATATTTCCAAATTGAGCTTTTAATAAACACGTATAGTTTTCGATGTCCTTTATCATTAAATAATTTGAAAAAAAAAATGGAAAAGGATTATTTAAACAATGACTTCGCAATATTTTTAACGATTAAGGAAGCCGTAAAGAATACTGTTTTATTAAAAACTCAAATGGCATAAATTTTATTTACCCACTTGTCGCTCTTAACCGACTCATCACATAAATCACATACCTGTAGATCGACGGTTTAAGCAATATTTTAAACTCTGATACTAGTGTTATTCCATAAATAAAAAAGTAGTGCCAAGAATCAGCTAGTTAATGTCGATAACCAAACTGCCTTCATGTAAAAATATAGGTACTAATGCAGACATATCGCTTCCGAAAATTTCTAAAGGAGAATGGCATATATCGACGCCATCAAAAGTAACGCGCACTCTTATCTCGGCTCCTAGATTATCTGATGACGGAGTAAGCAGGTACAGTGTTATGTAACTTACATGGTGCCAGGATAAACATTCAAATTATATGTATTTACCAGAGTGAGGGATTTCCCCAGAGAGGCACGTAATACTGCGTATACATGCACGAACATGATTGCGAACTGAGCCTCGAAATATTAATTATTTACTTCTTCTAATAGTGCAAAATTATTTTGCGGTAACATTTTAAATTCAAATTAATAAATAACGTTGTATTAACCACTTAATTATTTACAAAAACGGACATGTTTCGTCAGCAAAGCTGACTTCCTCAGGGTTTTGACAGAACTAATTTTAAAAATAGACATACATAGGTAATAGAGAAAAATAATAGACATAAACAATAATAAAATTTGAACGAAAATAATGTATAAGGAACGAGGGGCAATATAGAACAATTAAAAATTTAAAAGGGGAATAGATTTAATAATGGGTCATTTAAAAACAATTTTTGATTATTAATAATATTTAAATTTGCATTAACACTCTTTCTAATCTCTAAAATTTCTAATTAATCCAACTGAAAGCCATTGACATTACAATGTATTAATTCTATTCCACTGTTAAAATTAAAGGTATGACTAGTTTCTATTAAATGGTTGGCAAACTCCGAGAAACTATTATTATTTAAAGCTTTCATATGCTCTTTAATCCTTATTTCAAAGTTTCTCGAAGTTTTACCTACATAAAAGAAATATAATAAAATTTAAAATTTATAATAAAATATAATAAAATTTCTTTTATATAGGTAAAACTTCGAGAAACTTTGAAATAAGGATTAAAGAGCATATGAAAGCTTTAAATAATAATAGTTTCTCGGAGTTTGCCAACCATTTAATAGAAACTAGTCATAGTTAAGACATCTGAAGTAAGTAGTTTAAAATCCGTAGTAAAATATGATTTAGTAGCTAAGTAGAAAAATAGCATCATGCCATGGGAATTATGGGAAAGGAACAAGTATGTAAATGCGAGTGTCGTTTTGCGCCATTTGCGCTAGCTTAGTTCGCGTTCATGTTCGTGCATGTATACGCAGCATAAGAGTGAATTAGAGACGGGTAAACGACAACAAAAAAGGGAATGATGCGACGTGTTGCGTCGGTCCGTTTTGAAGAAGGGTAATATTTACTCTTCGTAAATGAAATCCGTTTTCAAACAAGAATATTTTTATTACAATTTTGGGCAAAACATACAATTTTATTCTTTAGTTCAATATTTTGTCGAATGCCGAAAAATACGTCAAACTTTAGACTTCTTAGAAAAAGTGTAATGTTTTGTGGAAACATTGAGTTTATCATTCATAAAAATGTTTCAATATTTCTTTTCCTACGGGTTAAAAGTTAAACGGTGGAAATTGAAGTGAAATACTTTTAATAAATTAAGTGGCTTGTATTTAGGCGGCCCCTAGACGATCAATTATATCGCTCAGTATTACGAATTGTGCAATATATTGACCGTTTTGGGTTAATATTGAAGATTGCTCAATGATTGAACAAAAGTTTGAGCGAGTTTAATTTTTATTGAACCATATTTTTCCATTGCATCGTGTAGGGTCAGTATTGCACAATATTTTTTTCAATTTTTTTTATCAACTCGCAAACAATGAGCAGTTCGTTTATTGTGCAATATAATTGATCGTTTGGATTCTAAGCGCCTTTCAATCTGTAGGGGCGTGTAAATAGCCCCTGACACGAGGGAATGACTACCCTATGTAAATTAACGAAAATTGAATTCTTCCCTATGTGACACAAAAACAGTTGACCCAGCAATTCCAAATTCCAAAGTGAAAACAAACAATACTCACTCAGAGAATGCAGCTCATCCACGATGTCCAACACAAAAGACACTTCTTTTCATTAAAAAATATCAAGGCGGTATTGCATAATCTTAACAGATGTTTCGCACAGCAAGGAAGTTTCAACAATGAATAAATTTGCATATTAATAATACGTGCCAAAAATCTTGTACAGCAATAATTCAATTCTTGGGTGAATTATTCGATAATGACTGACTAGGAGAGACATCTCTTGGCTTTGACTCACACTCCCGTCGGAAGTAATTGCCTGATTCACAGAGGTAAGGAAATGAATCTCAAGTCACATAGGTAAATTCAATACAATACAAAAACCATAGATGGCGCCCTCATGGTCTCATAGCATATTTATGGCGCGTATCCACAATCTTATTGAACAATAAAATATGTTGTACAATATTATTATTGTAGCGTCTAGGGGCCGTCTAAGATAATGAATTGTGAGTCATGCTGTTAAGGGCCCGCAACCCAGATTTGTACCGATTTATTACATATTTCCCTTAAACACTGTAAGTTTTAAAGCTCTTAAAAAAATATAATATAAAACACGTTTGTTTCAGTTATTTTACTAGTTATATGTATGAAAAAAACACAGTGTTTCTTTAAATGCTGTTTAAGATAATGCCGGCGAGATTTTCGCTCTATTTTAAACGAGTCGTGTTTTATTAAACATTTTCGCATCGATTTTGTCGTTGTAAATGTTAGCGCTCTCCTCAAACATTCGTAATTTCGTATCTCTCTATCTTCTTCTTTTCGTGCCCGGTTGCAGAGCCTTAATGTTTAGTATTACTTACTAGCAGGTAATTTTTAACACGCTTTAGAAATTTGTTATCAATCCGATCTTGAAAGCATTAATAAAATACTGATTACGGTCAGGTTATGGGCGTTAGCACCAATCCATTTGGAAATCATTATCTTATTTTTTCATAAGAAAAACTCAAACTTTATTTTATTACGTCCAAATACATACTTCCTCACAAAGCAAACGGTTCTTCATCCATCACAGAGCCTGTGTAACTATGACGTGGGATGAAAAGTAAAGGTGAAGAAAAAGGTTTTGAAGGACCTCGAAAATACCTGGCTATGCATTTATTTAAAAAAAAGCTGAAACAATATTTCCGATTATTTTATTTTTTGCATAATATAGTATACATTTGTAGTTGAACATAAACTGTCTCACTGGGTGAACCTGTATTGAGGTAGAATTTTTAGAAAATTATTGAATGCACTTTATGGATTTCTTCAATAAGTAATAAATTCTAAGGATGGATTGTTTCAGAAAATTTTAACAATTCATCAAATATTTGAAGTTAATTTTCACCTTCTGTGAAAGTTCTATTCAAGTTCTGTGATTATGTCAGTTTTATGAAGAAACTGGCCTATAATGATATAATAACAGAACTTGGATAGAACTTATACAGAACGCGATAATTAACTACAAATATTTGATTAATTGTTCAAATATTTTCAAACAACCCGTCGTGAGAGTTTAATTTCCGATTTAAAAGGAATTTCATACAAATCTTAAATTTTTATTAAGAAAAAGGTGATTTTGAAAAAGGTCGCGCAGCTGTCCTCAAAACCACACATTATTTTAATTTATCAATATTTCTTGCAAATATACAACGTGTCCGGAAACTAGTAGTACAAGCGGGAAACTGGTGAATCTACATCACGTAGAGAACCCAAAAAACTTATTTTTTTCAATCTGAGCATTTCGATTTTAATATTATTTTTTTTCTATTTTTCCATTTTTTCGGCAACTAAAGGGTTAAAAAAAATTAGAGCCCGGTTTACCCTTCGATGCATTTTATAAGACATTACACAGCTGAAATCAACCCCCTAGTGATTTTTTTTTCAAATTTAACCAAAAAAATTCCAACTTCGGACCCGATTTACTCGAAAACGAAAGCTCAAATCAAAAAAGTTATATCACAAATCGACTCCGAATGTGATGTAGATTTACCAGTTTCCCGCTTGTACTACGAGTTTCTGGACACCGTGTATGTAGGTTTTGCACAATACTTATACATTTTGATTGGCCTTAACTGAAAACCAGAAATGTCACTCTATGAAATCGAAATTTAAATGCATATTTTTCCATCTCACCCGACATAAATAGTTGTTTATTATTATAATTAATTACATTGAAACGAAGCATTATGAACAAAAATACTTCATAAAATTTATCGCAATTTGTATAAATTATTTCAGATCCCCAAAAAATTATCTTACATTGATCGCCATTTGATTCCCATAAGAATATTTTTCCTTAATTTTTTCTTAATTTTAAGAAAATTACCGTATCAACAATACAACCAGTATGTATCGACAAATCAATTAAACCAAATTTATTCTAACGTGTCCAAGTTAAATATAATTTGCATAGTACTGTAGGTCTCTATTCGGATAGCCGTAATAATATTTTATTAGGGCAGGTACCAATTCGATTAACGATTGCTGGGGCATGGCGGGAGGGGGAGAAGGTAGAGAGGGAGGAGGGCATTCATTGTACCGCTCCTTGATCCGATTAAATGATAGAAAGGCAATGACTGTTTAATGAATGAAACGAAATGGTTATCAAAACAGACACCCTCTTTGTTCGTAATGGAAACAATTTGTGATGATGTTGTTTATTGTTTTTGATTTCGAGTTTGATTAAAATCGAAATACTAAGGCTGGAAAAATGTTGTCGTAGAATTGGCTGCTAACGAAGTTTTAAGAGGGTTTTAAAGGTGAAAATAATAAAAATTATAATGCCGGTAATAAAAAGAGGCAGAACAAGTGTTCCATATTTTCGAAGCTTGTAATCGTGACATTGGAGGTTATCCACCGCATACCTGCCCCTGTATAAGTAACTGATGGTTACTCCTTCAGGGCTCTCTAATGGAAGCTATTTTTTTTAATAGAGCGGCTCTACATTTAATCAATCAAAACTAGACCCCCATTGTCCCAGCATACGGGTTAGGAGCAGTATGCAAGTGCTTTCTGTGTACAGGTGTTAGAAAACTTGTGTAAAAATAAACATACCTTACCTTTTTACTTATAAGGTACATCGAACACATTATATCAAAATCCTACAATATGCTAGGTTTCCTATTAAGAATATGTAAAGTTTTCAAAAGTGCTAAGACTCTAGAAATATTATTTTGTTCATTGGTCAGAAGTCCATTGGAGTATGCTTCCATCATATGGAATCCTCAATATAAAGTCTACATAGATTTGATAGAAAGCATACAGAATAAATTTTTGGAAGATTTACTGAAGAAATACAACAAAACTACAAACAATATGTTATCTTCACAAAAAAGACGGACATTGTCAGATCTGAGTTTCTACATAATCTGCTTAATAATAAAAAATATAATCCCGAATTGCCATCCGTCATTGGCTTAAATGTACCAATGAGGCGTACCAGGGACACTTCGCTTTTTCATATAGAATCAAATAACACTAATGCAGCAAAAAACTCACCATCTCTCGGGCCATTTTATACACACCATGAAAAATTAACACATTTAGACATTTCCACGATTCCTTGCAAACATACAGAACTAATTTACTAAATTTCTTGGCTGATATAATTTATAATTTATTTTAAAACTTCTTACACTTATCTTTTCATTGAACTTTTACTACTATACATGAGCATGTAATTCTTGTTCTATGAATAATGTCTCTTTTTTCACATACGATCTTCTTTTATAATACTTTACTTATTCATTCTTAGTTAACTTTTAATAACCGTTCAAATCTCAGGCGAAATTACCTAATGATATTCTACGGACTTACGTAATAGGTACTATAATCATGTAATATTTTATTTAATATTCCTTATACTTGTATAATTACTAATTACGTACTGTGTATGTCTGAATGTTAGTGCGATGTTAGTGCGATGCATGTTAGTGCGATCATCTCCAGAAAAGTTTCCACAAAAAAAACTCTACACATAAACACGCTACAGGGTTTACAGAAAATTTATTAATACCAAAAGCAAACAAAACAATTTTCCAAAAAGGACCCTTTTACATGGCCATTAAAGTATACAACAACCTTCCACATGATATTAAACAAATAGAAGATACACTCAGATTTAAGTCATCACTAAAAACATTCCTTCTGAACAAGTCTCATTACACATTAAGTGAATACCTCACATAGGTACCACTGTTTTTATATTTATGTTTATATAATAAATTAAAACAAATTCACTTTGTATTACACCACTTTTATATTTACATTTCATTTGTGTTCAAATCTGTACAACATGTTAGGTTAACTGGAAGAAATAGGATATAGTACCTATAAGTTATAACTTTTGTACTAAATGTAAATTTTGTACAATAAATGATTTTGATTTTGATTTTGAATAAACAAATAAGAAAAGGGGTAGAAATAAAAATAAAAAACACGAAAAGTAGTTTGCCTACCCCGCCTCTTTTTTGTACATGAAAAACAAATGCATAAATAATAAAATTAAGCAATATATAAGTAAGTGAGTGAGAGATTCTAGGTCGGAGGCGGCGCGCCGCGGGGTGACACATAAACACCCGGCAGTCCTGTTGAGAGTTTGTCGGTGATCAGGAAGGCAGGGGCCGAAGTTGGGTTTCCGCGCCCCTAAGCCGACTTCCCGGAGGTGCCTCGACGAACAGTGATTGGGAAGTAGGGGATTGGACGCCCGAATCGTAATCGTGACAGTTGGGGAATATTTTGAGGCTATAGGAAAAGGGAGAGAGAAAAAGGGGATGTTTGAATGTGCCTAAGATTTAAAATAAAAATTTAGCCATTTATGTCTCAGTAGTAAGCGTTCAAAAAGAAGAAGAACATGGTTTGAAAGGGTGTGTAAATACTAATGTTAGTTATATAAAAAAAACTTATAATATAAATGAATAATCATTATCATTACTAAAGACCGGATTATATTTGCATATGCATTTGCATATTTTGACCCTTTTCAGCGGTAGTTGCATATTTTAGCAAAAAAATTGAGATCTTGTATATTTACGCTCGATCTCGTTTATCGTTCAGATGCCTCACATAGTGACACTATAAACGTCAGATAGCTAAGTGCGCAGCAAGCTGCGACGTTAACCATGAACATTTTGAGGCCATCAAGGGTGTTATTACTTTTGCAGTTTTCCAGAGCAAAAAAGCGTTTGACGATGCTAGTATTAAAAACCCTAGCTATGATAAGCACTCATTTCGCCTACATACCTGCAAGTATAAAAAACGCTTGAAACTCGTGGATTGGTGTTGAATGAATCTATTCAGGTTATGAAGAAAATTCGCCTTATGAATTCCTCGTTACCAAAGCTAATCCCCGAGTAAACTCAAAGAAAAGTTTGAAAACTTACTGAACAATAACCCAGGGTTTGAACCCTTGTACCTTATGTCCAAATTGATAGTTCATCAACGGGGCAGGTGAAATTTTGCCAGGCATGATAAGTTCAAAAATCGCACCCAAATTTAAATTCTGTCCAGTCACAACAGTAGACGTAGAACGCTCCTTTTCCGCTAACAAAAATATATAAAGCAATCATAGACACAATTTATCTACAGAACATTTAGAACAGTACTTAGTCATATACGTTTTTAAGGTAAATTATAAATTTCATTGTTAAATACATTTTGTAATTGATATTTTCTAAAATACGATTGTTATCCTTCAGATAATAGCTTACACAAATAAAAAATATTCAACAATACGTTTTTCTGTATCATTTGCATATTTTAGCCCTTTTTATGGATTTTCGTGCATATTTGAGCTATTTTTATTGCATATTTGCATGCATATTTTGGGCTGTTTTCGTTGCATATAATCCGGTCTTTAATCATTACATAGTTTAAAATGAAGTCTTTTAAACTACGCAACGGATTTTCATGCGGTTTTCACCAATAGATAGAGTGATTCAAGAGGAAGATTTATATGTATAATACATGCTTATTGTAGTAGAGAAAAGCCGAGAAATTCAAATATTCAATTCAGGCAGCGGGCAGCGTGCAGCTGGCAAGCGGGTGGTGTGGATTTTATAAAGGTTGGGTAATGGCGTTGTGTTTCGTTAGCCACAGCAACGTGTGGCCGGGTCTGCTAGTAAATAATAAATAGATAATAATAATTAAGCGAAAATCGTGAAAATATTTAATAAAATACGACTCGTTCAAAACAGAGCAAAAATATAGCGTGTTAACATTTAACGATAGACATTTATTGATAATTGACAGTGTACATATTTATTGGCAGTATATGTTGTTGACTACGTGTTGATTCTGCATGGTGGTCTCTTGCCAGGACGACATTGAAAGAATCTTCAACAATGCATGTACATTAATCAGTGTAACATATTTTAATTATACGCGTGAAAAAAATTATAAAAATACTATAATAATTGTATTTACGACCTTTGGGATAACTTTAGGAGCCTAAAAGATGATCTTCCACACGACCACTTGTCTTCCACTCCATCGGACACAACGAGTTACTTCTGAAAGTTCGTGTTTCTCTAGACAATTTAGTCAAAGAACTTGACTTCACGCTTACTCGGTGTGCAAAAAGACACTCATTAGAATCAGGGGGTGGAATTAGTACTGCCGCCCGGGGAACTATTTATTGGATTACCAAATCCTCTGCCATAGGTCACCGCATATGTTCGAATTTGTTGCTAAGTTAAGCAGGGATACCCGGGCTCAAGGAGTGAGGTTTAGATCTTGACGGCGGATGCGTCTGCCCACCTACTACTGGCAGCGGGATCGGGAGACTGGTTGAGGTATGCCTTTTGATTTCTCCAGCCGGACTCTCGCGATTCGTCACCTTGAAAAGCGATCGGAGGGATGGATTCATACGTCCGTCACTCCTGGACACACTGAGCCCCAGATACCTACCCACCTCTCATACTTGAACTTTCTCTCCTTTACTTATAAAGACCCTCAACATAGCATTTCCTAAGATAACATAGGTCCTGATGGAAATTATTTTCCCCAAGGCCGGGGTTAACGTAAAAAAGTAGAACAATTTTTCCATAGACACATGAGTCCATTCTCTTGTTTACTTTTTACGTATAATTGTTTTATTATAAACCTCAAATACTCTATTAACACATTATTTAAAAATAATTAAAAAAATTAAAAAAACAATCGGAAAAAATATATATTTATAACACATAATTATTAATAATGTGTTATAAATATAATAATCATTTTAACACTAATTTTCATAAAATTAGTGTTGACTTCATCTCGATGGAGGGTTAAAAATAATTTAATCATGTATAAGAGATTTAGCGTCTAGCATGTATGAAACGAATCACTGTGCGCCGCCCCGGGAACCTTTATTGGATAACCAACACCTCTGCGATAGGTCACCCCGAGTGGTTCGCTACGTTTGGTGATTTAGCAGGGGTTCCCGGGTTCATGGGATGAGGTTTGTCTAGGTCTTGGAGGTGGAAGACCAGGACACACTGAACCCCAGATTCCTACCCACCCCCTTTCCTTCCAAGAACTCTCCTCTCCTTCCTTTCCCTAAAAAAACCCTCCACACAGCATCCCTAAAGATTACATAGGCCCTGAGGGAAATTATTAGGAGCTCATGTAAAAAAAATATATATATATATTAAACAATAATTCGGTTTTACTTTCTGATCATGTTTGGTTCACGATACCAAGCCATAGAAGAAGACAGAAAAATTAAAGCCTAAAAGTTAGATACTTATTGTGTGGCTCTAGAATACTCTAGATGTCTAGATCGATCGATTCTCTCAAACTCGATCAACCGTAAAAACATCGTTAAATAAATAAACTTTTCGTTTCGTGAAATCGTTTCCATTGTTTTTCATGTTGAATTACACGCCAAACCAAATACAACCGACAAAAAAGTGACAAATGACAGCTTTCTGATGACAGCAACGAAGGGTGCTTAACCATCGAAACCAATAAATTAAAAAAGTGCTCATGATTTATGAGAAATATTTGCGGGAATGTATGGTATTTTTAGGTGTTGAACCTTGTAGGCCACCAACATCAAGGAAGGTGATCAATACAAGGGCCGGTACATTAGTTCATTGAAGGAGGCTCAACGCCCCAAAAAATAAAATTAATAAAAGATAGTTAGCCGGGAAACATATCAGTCATAAAGAACAACGAAATTTTAATGCCACCTCGGAAGAGGCTCAGCCTAGTGAGGTGGTATATACCAAAAAAAATTATATTGTATTTTGTATATATTGTAATATCTAGGTTAATAAATAATAATAAAATAAAAAAAATAAAAATAAATAAATAAAAAACTAGCCAAGTGAACGAATCAAGAAAACAGTATTAGGAAAAAACATTAATATTTAGAAATGATTTGATATTTTCATGGCCAAACGTATAACATTGATTTATTTTTAAGGTATTATGCCATGTTGCGCTACCTCCTTCTTTAGCCAACTTTTCGGACAGCATTACAGTGTCCATCACCAGGGCAGACGTGTAATTGTAGATTGTGGTAAGTATCTAAACTTGGCCATCTCGACAAATTGGCAATTGCCAACTGGGTAAAGTAAGTATTGAGTAACCGGACTTTACTTTACGTTTATTCCTGATGTCCTGGGAAGACCTAAAACGCATAGAGCAGGCGTAATTATCAAGGCAATTGAAATCCACAAAAACCCCATTAATATTAACAGGGATGACAAGTTCTTATAGTTAATAGTTCTTGGTGTCAATCTAGTCTGTGCGTGGTTGTTGGTCCCAGTGAAATCTTATTTCTTTGAACTCAAGCTTGCTTTGACTTGTGTGTCATTTTCAAAATTAGAATCAGTTGTGAGAGGAATTCAGACAAGCGATATAGTACCTACGCTTAAAATATATATTTTTATATTAAAAATTGGAACAGATTTGTCAAGAATCCCGTGATTTTTCACGATCTGTGCTAGTCCTACCCTACTACTGTGCTCATAAGAGAAGAGGAATAACGCATTTTTAGTAGTTTATTTTGGTGGCCGAATAACTCATACCTCCCTTGAAAAGTCATTAAAAGTGATAAAAAAAATATTTAAAAAATTTGTCATTTAGGTTACGTTGGGTTAGGGTTATGGACTATTTTAAAATAAAAAAATTTCATAGCTTTTAACGACTCTTCAAAGAGGTGTTGAGTTGACTTGATTCTGAGTTGGCACGGAATCGTTTATTTTTATGTATACATTCTGATGAATGATATCTATGTTTTTCCTTTATTAAATTGTTATCGAGTTTATTCGTCAGCATTTTAATTTTAAGTTTTTTATTATTAAATATTATACTAGCTCCAAAAACTTGTTCTCTGCGTTACGATTTCTTGTGTACGAATACGTGTGTGAATGTTCTATCATAAATTGTTGAATATTGTTTCAGCATAATCTCATTAAAATGCAGTGTTATCAGTTTGAGGGAACACAAACAATGCACATAGTTCTCCATTAGCCTCATACAAGCAATGCATCATAAATTACGCCGCTAATTAGTTTAAACTTTAACCTTAATACAAACAAGGGGGTTCAGCGTGAACAGCAAAACCAGCAGTAAAATAATTAAACCCTACATATTGCATCAGGCCGTCTTTTCTGGTATGCACATTAAAAATTCAACTGGGAAATGCCACGCTGCATCACGCCACCAACTCGTTAACTAGTAAACCAAGTTATTAATTCATCGTTGAAGTTTCTCTATTAATAACACGTCAAGTTTATTCGTGCATAGAGTTTGTGGAGCAAAATGTTGTCGATTTGTTCATTAAGAAAGGTCTTAACCTTTGACTGGTGACATGGTTTTTGTGTAACGTAACTGGTGACGAACGGCCTGAGAGGCCTCTGCCGTATCTGGTCTATAACATAGAAATTAGGTAATGCAGCTTACAGCAGTCTTTAAAAACAGTTTAATAACGCATAAAACGATAAAATAAATTAATCAATAAACTCTAATGTAATTTTTAATGAAGAACTTGTTATTACAATATATGTAGTAACTAAAATCAAAAAACTAGAGACGAGATCAGTAATCAGAAACAAAAAAAAAATTAAATCAACATATTATAACAAAAATACTAATTTTCCTTATAGTTAAGATACTAATCAATAAATTTAAAAAAAAAATAATGCTCTAATCATTTTATCATTTTACAAAATTGACAACGGTCAAACTTTGGTTATTTTTATTGGCAGTCAGAGCATAATTGTTTGGCACATTGCAAGCACACATGTTTTGTGCACAAATTATATTGGTAATTAGATTTGCGATTTTACTTAGGACAACTAGCCTGTTTTTGGCTTGTCATTGGAGTTTTGGTTCAGGTGGAAAATCAGAATCCAAAATATGCGCTAAGTTGGCTCGTATATCGTGTGGAATGTGAGTATTACTAACTCTGCGCTGCATGTTTTGTAAAACCGCATTTCTAGACAATATTTTTCTGAATTTTCCTCTATCAATAGCATTGGCACACCCTACACCTCTTTTTTGGAGGTGCGGAAATATTAATTGCAAGTAATAACTGTAAAAATACGAAAAAAACAATATTTCAAAATTACTTTAAAAAGTTACGTAAGTGGTGACATAGGGTCTGAGAGGCCGCTGCCGAACTTTACATCGATGTAACTTACTGATTTGGGATTATACGATGCAACTATCCTTCTCTACGGTGTGGACGCAACTAAAGTCGAAGCTACTCGTGCGTTGGAACAAAGCAAGCGCGGGGAAGGAGGTGAAATGATGTTTCACTGATGCTGCTCGGCCTTTGAGACCGCTTGTCACCAGTTAAAGGTTAAAGTAAACGAAAAATGTGTTAACTGACGGTATGTTGTAAAGCTTTGATCAGCAACACATGGCCGGCGAGCCCATTTCATGCCCATTTTTATCCCACGAGCATTTTCGCACGGCTCACTTGGCTAAATGATATAGGTATCAAAAAATGCAGAGAGAAAATGTTTAGCCTTTCATCAAAGTTTTAAATCAGCTGCTTTCTTTACATATTCTAAAGAGATAAATTCGTTGTTCGTCCATAGGGCTTTTACGACGCATTTTAAAAGGTTTCCATTTTACATAATAACAAAATTTTTCTTGACCATCTTTTGTTTAACTTTCCGAACGATAAAAATCAACAGCGTTTATTGATTAAATCTTAAAACCCCGTATTTTTTTAATATTTGGTTCTATTATTGTAGATATAATTATCAATTTGGGAGGCGGGTATGAGTACCGCCGATTATTGGATATTGGATAACCAACGCTTCTGTCGTAGATCATCCCAAGTGGTTCACTACGTTTTGTGACTTTGCCCGGGTTCACGGGATGAGGTTTGTCTAGGTCTTGGCGGCAGATGCTTTTACCCATCTCTTGCGTGGCGGGCTTAGATAGAGAGAGAGTAGAGGGGGTCAGAGACTAGTTGAGGGAGATCATTTGGTCTCTCCGGCAGAGCTCGCTCGACCCCTCGCCTTGCACCGCAGCGGGAGGGATGGATTCAAACGTCCGTTACTCCTGGACCCACTGACCCCAGATTCCTAACCACACCCCATACCATTTTCCTTCCCAGATTTTCCTCTCGTTCCTTACTTTTATGGGTATACGTGGGTTTTGAAGAGACCAGTGTTGTAGGAGGGAAAAAACATGGACACAAAGACAAAGAAAAGACAAATACGAATCGGAGAAATGTTTTCATGTTCTTGTCGTTCTTAAACGACCCATTCTCATATGACAAATATCCGTATGAACAAATGTTGGGGGCGCGTTTGGCATGTTTCCCCACTGCGCACCTGTGCTGAAGGGATCAATGACTCTACTT
This sequence comes from Limnephilus marmoratus, assembly GCA_917880885.1. Taxonomy (NCBI): domain Eukaryota; kingdom Metazoa; phylum Arthropoda; class Insecta; order Trichoptera; family Limnephilidae; genus Limnephilus; species Limnephilus marmoratus. The sequence goes on along the minus strand of OU862923.1, from coordinate 20,184,364 downwards.
CCTACATCTTCCATTAAATGCCGAAAGAACAAAGACAACATTCCCACCCAATGCCAGTGCTCTGAGGAACTCCAATCCGTTTGTTAGATGGGTTTCTGCACAGTTTCAAGATTTTGGGGCTCCAGACCAGAAGTGACTGCTTGAAGTGGTGTACTGATTCTACCAGAGATGAGCAAATACTATTACCACTTTGGGCTGTAGAGCCCGGAAGAAAAATGTTACGATCTCTTTTTTTTGTCCCGTGTCAAAGAACATCTTAGATGTTTACAAAGCTCTGAATTTTCGGAATTTGCAAACCACTTGATCGAAAAAGACCATAAATTTGATAGAAACACAGGCGCCACCCTAATTCATAATAACAATGTAGGTATAAGGTTGGATAATTTATAGGCACTTGAACTAACGAAAGCAATAAACACTAATAGTAAGGTAGTTAATAACCAACTAAACGTAAATAAAAGTCCTGTATTAAGATTGTTCCCTATTAACAAAGAACACTTCCGTACCCTTCCCAATTCTCCATCTACGCTTATGCCTTCTTCCTCCTTCACTTGAGGAGTCCATCCCATTTTGTTAAATCATATATTATGTTCTATAACACACATGTAACTTAATGTCAGTAGAGTATTATACTGCCCTGAAGAAGCTACGGTTGTAGCGAAACCCGGTCGGCGTAAAGTATATAAAATAAAGTGGTATTTACAAAGTAATTGTTTTATTCTACATTATTATGATCTCGCCTAAACGGTAAAATAGCCATGAAGTTCGACTTCTATCGGCATTTTTTTGCTACCTGTCTTTCCTTGCACTACTATTGTGTTCTCAACTGGATTGATTCTCATTAGCTAACCCTTTTTATCTCAAACGCACATTACGCAAATATAACTTAAGTGAAAATAATGAGGTAACACATCATAATCACTGGAGAATGAAAAATATTGCATTATTTTAAAATGATTCAATAATAATTATCCATGCACAAAGTGCCACCTCTCGGCAAAATTATGAAATAACAAAAGCAAATTAAAAACAATTAATGACAATAAAAACGTGCATTATTGCCTTTAAGTCACCACATTTGTACTACAGTGTAGACAGAGTCGAATAGAGATAATTAATTAAGGGAACTAGCCTAAAGTTTCGCCAAGTTTGAGATTCGACGCCTCAAAACTTGTAATGCCGAGTTTAATAGTTAAGATAAGTCACCCCGGGAGCAGATGAACAATAGGTCGGTTGGAGCACATGTATGGAATACGAATTCTTCTCTCAGTTGGCCAAATCTTGAGCAATAACCTAAAGTAGAATTCACATAATAATAATGCTTTAAATCTGAAGCTTCAAAGCCGTAGTTAAATAAACGTGACAGTGCTGTGAGATGTTTGTGTTTTAATAATATTTCTTACAAAGTATTGATTTGAACATTTGTTACAAAATAAAAAGTAATACCACAGAATGATATAATATGTACATTTTTAAAAAATATATTTAGGAACATCCACGAAATAGCTACGAAATTAATTACATTCGCGTATACCGCGCCGAGTCTCATCTGACCTTCCGAGAATGTGAGAAGGGATAAAATATAATATTTCGCTGTCATAACATTATAATATTTGGTTTGTTTACCAAATTATAAAGGCTATATGATATTTACAAAGAGAATCCATCCATTAAGCAAAATTTTCGAAAATAGATTTTTGAATAAGCATAACATGAAAGAAAAACAATAATTAAATAATGAAAGGGGAGCAAGTCATTTGGAGATAATTCACCATTTATCCGCCCTACCATGGATACGGAATCGATTCCATACGTAATCGCCTGTCCCATTTGTGTGATTGTCTATGGCTTGCAATTGCTTGTTCTGCGGGCTGATATGTAAGCTGCGCGGTTGCCAATGCATATGTTCTAAAATACAAGAAATAAATATTCATATTCCCCAAATTGCGGGGAACTTGTGGGGAAATTGCGGGGTATTTGTTATTTTGTTCTCCCAAATTTGGGGAATTTGAACATTTCTTGAGGGTATTTTAAAACATAAACATTGGCAACCTGCAGCTTACACATCAGTCTGTAGAAAAAGCAATTGCAAGCCATAGACAATCACACAAATGCGACAGGCGTTTACGTATGGAATCGATTCCGTGTCCACAGAATCGCTCTTCTGGTCTAAGTAACACATGGTTACTCGTTCAAGGCTCCAGGGGGAGCAAGTCAGTACCATTTTAGGATTCGGATCGTCGATGTCGGCAGGGATATCGATGACCTGCCGTTATTTATGTGCTGAGATTTATCAGCAATTTTTTTTAAATTAACAAATATGGGCAAATTTTTACTTCGCATGAATTTACTTTATTAATGAATGTGCGGTGAAACCGATTTGTAAAGCTTTTTTCAAGGTGAATTTTTTAAGTCTTTTTGTTAGAAGCGTTTTAAATTTCCCTTGAACACGCAGTGTGGTTGGATAGTTGAACTGTAACCTTTTCATATCGATCGTCCAGTTGATTAGTCAGACATCTCCAAATACCGTGTTTTGAGATAATGAGGAAAGCAATATTCGATAGTTCACCATAAATAAAATATTATTTACACGCGTCTGTATTATACATCTTAAATATGTCATAAAATAACACCGGGAGACATTACAGTCTGGTAAATTAGTGAGACATTTTGAAATTTCCTACTAGTGACCTAGAAAGTATTTTTTTGTTTGTTTATTTCACACATTGTATTTAATTTGGTGGGGTTTATGTGTAATCTGAGTGTTGTACCATATGGAAGTATGATACTTCATAAATAACAACATCGGAGTGTTGTACCGTAAATCTGAGTGTTGTACCGTATGAAGTTATATGAAACTTTTACATATAACTTCTTACTCAACTCAAATTTTGATTTTTCGGAGATGTCTGACTAATCAACTGGACGATCGATATATCTAATAATACTGTAATATATCTAAGAGGCAGAAAAAAATAGTTAATAGCCACTTCATGAATTATTTCACAACAACTTTGTCCCCAACTCGTCCATACAAAGATTTCACAGCCTTATTAAATGTCGTTATCTGTATTATTTCCTATATAACTATTCTTAGTTAAGTAAAGTAATGTTTTGTTCCTTCTTAATAATAACATCCACATTAATTTATTAATATTTCTTAAAAATGTATTTAAAATACAGACAAATATCCTTCTGTGCAGACAATATACTTATAATTTTCACGTATCACTTTTATGTAATAGGATTTTTGGCGTAGGTATAAATAAAATATCATAAATATCACAGAAGATGAAAATTACGTTTATCCTTTTCGCACCAAATAATATTAAGAATCACTGGTTAAAGTAAGTCAAGTAAAAGCCACCCTGTATAACTTAATATTGTTTATAATTGAGCCCTTGCCCGGTATAATGTTGTATACAACAAAACTATCGTGAGTTATTGATGGAATAATGTTCGGCACATTAATATGCATCTTTTAAGGTAGAGATTACGGCAATAAACTTTATTATTGGCCTGTGGCAGCATTTTAAAGCTTTTTTTGTGGAAGAACGTCGTATAATGCCATTTATTGAAATCACGGAGCGTGGTTTAATTCATGGGAATAAATGGAGAAAACGAAAGTCTTATGACTTCAACTAGAAAGAATTCGTAGCCAAGAAGCGGAAGGATACCGGAAACTAGAATTTGTCTAGAAAATATTATTAAGCCGTTGAAACAGTTTTATGGTATAATATTGTACGTTGATCTCAAGAAATATCTCGAACGTAAATTGTTTCATTTATCTGTTTAAGTTCAAATACATCAATGATATGTGTATTTGTAAATTAATGTCAGAAGAGCACGTTGCTTTCTGTAAGGTACAAAGAGTAAAAAAAAACGTTTTGTGGAATAACGTTCTGTGTAAAATTTTTATACACAAAATTATTCCACAAATTCAGCATAAATTCTAGTAATAAACTCGTCATAATTTGATTGTCTTTTTAGACGACTTTTCATTTAAAACTCTTAAAAATTGTATGTTTTATGAATTTGAAGTATTAATAATATAGCTAATGCTTCTATGGAAGAGCGGTATTAACATATTTGAACATTAACATGTACGCAAATTATTACATTATCTAAATGTATATTATATTTTATATGCTAAAATAAAATAAAAAATAAAAATGTTTAATAAACAATAAACATTACTGGTTTCGTTTTTTTCCTTTTTTCTCGAACAAGAAATAATATGTTGGATACAACATTATTCCGGGCAAGGGCAAATTGAAGGTCTTGAAGAGACCCATGTTGTGGGAAGGAGGAAACACAAAGGCCGGCAGATCGTTCCATAGCTGAGCTGTTGAACACAAGAACGAGTCGAAGAAGCGACCCGTTCTCATGTGACAAATGTCAACCGTGTACATATGTTGGGCACGTGTTTGGCGTGTTTTCCGACTATGGTGCCGAAGGGATCAATGACGCTAGTTCCTCGGAGCATCTCCTTTTGAAATGCCGGTAGAACAAGGATAGCATTCCCACCCGATGCCTGTGCTCTAAAGATTGCAATCCGTTTGTTAAATTATGAGAATGTATCACATGGACCGCCCGTTTCTGCACAGAGTCGAAGGTTTTTTCAGGAATTTTGGGGCTCCAGACCAGAGGTGGCTGCCAAATTCAACCGTGGGGCGCACTTTAAAAAATATAAATATGCATATAAATTGAAAGTATCCAAAATGTTTACCTGATGAAGTGGCCTCGTCATCCCCGCAGTCGGAGAACCCGTCGCTGGGTTCCCGGTCAGGATCTTCGCATTCGGCCCAGCGAGGACTGGCCACCGCGGCCAACACCGCCCCTCGCAGCTTGCGGCGCGCGTTGAACTTCTTTAGCTCTTCCACCGTATCGCCCAGGTGAATTCGCATCTGCTTGTCTCGATCCTGACAAAATATCAACAGATATAACTATATGTCCCGTTGAAAATTAAAAAATAAATTACTTTTTAATTAAATGAAGACAATATTAGCGAAACTCAATTGAAAATCTGGAGACAGAAAAATCAGAAAAAGATATTGTCACCTGTGGGACTCGAACACAGGACCTTCTGCTTTCAAGGCAACAGCTCCACCAACTGAGTTAAGGTATCTATATCCAATTCGGTCACTTTTAACTGTATCATACTTCGACTAAGAACTACTAACATTATTATATCGAACGTGTCATAGGAATACGTGTGCATTGAACGAGTGCGCAAAAGCATATGACAATCCTGGAAATTCAAGATCGGAATTTACGCTGTCACAGAGTACCGTGCCGCGAGCACGACAATCTGAGTGCTGCTATTGGCTAGCGGAATAATATGCATGTGGTGCCCCTTCCAAATGATTTGACTACAACGCAATTATGTCCTTTAACTAACTAATCAATTGAAAACATTAATGAAATTGATAATGAATACGTGCGGCAGCCTCATTGGACTGGAAAACACATCTAAATAACCACCTAATACTTCCACAAGGGAGTCTAGACAGCAATGATCAACGCCAAGGAATTGGCTGTCTATTTACGTCACCCCCACCATGCGACCAGCCGAGCCACTATTGGTCAATTCTGAACAAAGGAAAAATCTGAATCGTAAATATTTACGACAGCGAATTCATGTTCCGAAAAATTTGGAGCTCAATTTCGAGAAATTGGGAATAATTTGGATCAAGAAATAAACATCATCACCTAAAAATGAGTATATGCTACAAAAACAACCCAAAAACTGACGTCTATCAGTGATTGTTGCACTTTAAGAAAAATATTTACTGTTTAAAATTGTACCTTTTATCACATATGTATACTTGTACCTTTTCTTGTAAACACAATAAAAATGATGTGAGGCTTTGGTATCCTAAGTTGGTAAGATCATGGCAAAAACTATCACACATAATTTTGACACAGCTGACTTCCAATCGTAGCGACCAGGGAAATTACCTAAAACAAGTACCTTAGAAAAATTAAGGAGGTTCTGTCCCCCAAAAGTCCGACCTGAGTTTGCCCTATAAAAATAGAAGTCAAACCGGTAGGGAGTCAGTTCAAAACTATCAGCCAAGAAGAAAGATACCAACTCAAGATACCAACAGTCTCCAAGTTCAAACCTCTTTTCAAGTGTTTTAATCAGTCTTAGATTCAGTTTACCTCTCCCAGTATCCCAGTAACCTAAAAACCCCAGTCTCCCACAGTCTCCAAAGTGAAAAATATTTATTTTAATCCAGTACTCAAATCAGTTTTGCCATTATACCTAGAAGCATTTTTTGTCAAAGTAGTAAATTCATTTAAAAGACCAGTGGCGTTCCAAAATCCACTGGCGTACGAAACTCCATTGGCGTGTCATTGTGGCCAGCTCCCTATTATATTTAGTTTATGTACAAACGTCTAGTACAATTATCTTCATTTTCTTTACCGAAATGTATATAGACACCTTAACTCAGTTGGTAGCGCTGTCGCTATGAAATAAGAAGGTCCTGGGTTCAAGTCTCAGAGGCGCTATTATCTTTTTCTGATTTTTCTGTCTCCAGATTTTTTATTGAGTTTCAGTAATATTGTATTTATATTTGTATTGCGGCCCTCGAGGTTTTTACAACTACTACTACTGACAATAGGAAGTAGTAGTCCAGAACTGTCATAAACTGCAATGGTGACAGATTATTCAAACTGTGATCACAAATTTCAGCATGAGCTAGAGCTATTCTATCTAACTAATTAATCATATTTGTAAATTTTTCAGGAGGACAAAAAAATCTGCTTTTTTGTCACATTTTATTGGATGTTTTGCTTTTGGGGTTTTAACTACTCTTTTTATATACCCCATTAGCGAAACATAAGTAATAAAATGTAGTTCGCAATGTTTGGTGACTTAGCAGGGGTTCTTGGGTTCATAGGGTGAGGTCCGTCTAGGTCATGGTGACGGATGGTTTTGCCCACTGGTTGAGAGAGGACAGTCCCCAGTCGAACTTTCTCAACCTTTCGCCTTGAACCGCAGTGGGACGAATAGATTCATACGTCCGTCATTCCTGGGCACATTGACTTCCAGATTCCTATCCATCCATCATACATTTTATCCTTCCTCTACCCCGCATATCTTCCTCACCTTCCTTTCCCTAAAAAACCCCAACAAGAATCCGGCAAAAAAAAAACATTTTTGGCACTCCTAAAAAATTAACAAATATGAATGACTAACCTCTCTATTATTAGGAACACTTAACGAATTCAAAATTTGGCCAGAAACTGAATAAATGTGTATTCGTATATTCGTGTTCGAAAAATAAAAACATTTTGTCATATCCCGAAAAAAAATTGTGACAACAAACTTAAGTTAAGTTAAAGACAAATTAACGGCCATAATTTCAAAAAGATAGAACTCTTTTTTGATTGAGATAAAGTATTTTTATTGCTTATCTTTTAACCTGCATAAGATGTTTTGACAGTAAATAAGTAACAACTAACAGTATTAGCTATCGAAAAACAAGCGAATTTGGCCAAAACTGCTGGTTACGATAAAATGGATGTTAACCTGTTAGGCTCTTACTAAAGGTTGTAGTAAATAAAGTCAGTTGCTGGAAATTGGGTTCAAAGAGAACATTCTAGGAAAACCCGGAGGAAGATGTTTAGTGAGTCACAAAGAGCCCATCTCTTACTTTAGTGCTATTATTTCTTTGAGGTCTTGTTGTTGAATGGACAAATGATAATATATGATCACTTCTTCTACTAGTGCAAAATTATTTTGTGGTAACATTTTAAATTCAAATTAATAAATAACGTTGTATTAACCACTTAATTATTTACAAAAACCGACATGTTTCGTCAGCAAAGCTGACTTCCTCAGGGTTTTGACAGAACTAATTTTTAAAAATAGACATAAATAGGTAATAGAGAAAAATAATAGACATAAACAATAATAAAATTTGAAAGAAAATAATGTGTAAGGGACGAGGGGCAATATAGAACAATTAAAAAAATTTAAAAAATTTAAAAGGGGAATAGATTTAATAATGGGTCATTTAAAAACGATTTTTGATTATTAATAATATTTAAATTTGCATTAACGCTCTTTCTAATCTCTAAAATTTCTAATTTATCTAACTGAAAGCCATTGACATTACAATGTATTAATTTGTGGCGACACATCATTATTATCTTCGCCATCAAAAGAACATACGAGAAACATCTCCTAATATACGCGCCCATCGGCAAACCTACTTGCCTAGGTACCTTCGTACCTATACTGGCCGCGATGTACTTTCTCGCCTCCCGTGCCAGCCCGATAATAATATCGCCCCCGCCTAGAAAGGTCTCGAGACAGCACCGTACAATATCTGTACGGCGCCGAATATTCTCGTCAACTGCAGAAGTGGCTCGTATTACCTACCGCGAGGTAGTTACTCTACCGCGGCTATATAAGCAGCCGATCGCTCGCCGGCTGCAGTTCAGTCTCACATTAATCGTCGGTCAATATCTCAACATGTAATAAGTGCTCCTGCATGGTATCGCTACGCTCCAGGGCAGCTTCCTCGAGGTCCATCACCACGTCTCAGCTCTAAGGCCCACCGTGTCTTCAGCTCCAGAGATCAGCCCCATCCCGCGACTTACAAGGCTTGCGTCACCTTCAGTCCAAGGGATCAGCTCACCACTTCATGGCACCCCGAAGCCTCACCGTGCTTCGCTGCCATGGAAACACGCTCCGCCTCGCCAGGACTACCTGCTGGTGGCTCAGCTCACCGAGCCACACACCGTTCATCTCCGCGATTCAAAGCGTCGAGCAACGGCCTGGAAGATAGGTCGTCTCCACTGCCATGGTGTCGAGCAACTCGCTGACCTTCACCGCACCATCTCCACCTCCGTACGCCTGCAGCATCATCTACGGCACTCCGCATTACATCAAGTTACCGCTTTACCGACCCACGCTACGTAGCCCAATAAACGACTGACTCACTACTTCGACCCGACGCCTTTTATTTCTCGTTCCGTCTCCCGCTCCCTCAAATTCTATTCCACTGTTAAAATTAAAGGTATGACTAGTTTCTATTAAATGGTTGGCAAACTCCGAGAAACTATTATTATTTAAAGCTTTCATATGCTCTTTAATCCTTATTTCAAAGTTTCTCGAAGTTTTACCTATATAAAAGAAATCACAATCATTACATTTCAATTTATAAATTCCAGATTTTTTCATTTTTGAATCTCTATCTTTATTATTTAATATGTAATTTTTAAGTCTATTGTTTGCATAAAATACAGGAATGTACCGAAAAAATAAAAAGAATGTACCGAATGAAATTATTTAAACTTTCAAATTCATTTAATAATTTTAGGGCAACTTACCCTCAACCATCTGTGGTTGAGCACCTCCTGGATGGTAATTCTGTGTGTGTGGTCCACTGTCAGCATCCTCTGCACCAAATCCTTTGCAGCATCACTCACGCAGTCCCAGTTGGGGGAGTCAAACTGATAAATAAATTACACAAATCCATTAGAAAGATACGATATAACTATCTAACTAACTGTAATATATCATATTAGTCAACGTTTAGTTCCCACAATACTTCAGTTGTCTACGGGTTCTTCGGGTCACATGGTCTCGTTTCCGAGTTGTGCCGAAGGTAACCGAAGGTAGATGTGCGGAGTCATTATAATTCAAGAGCTATAATAGGAAGGACGTCAGTCCCCTGAAGTATAACTATAAATTACGATACGTCAATAGACAGTCACTGTGATTTAAAGAACCTACATAAATGTTATAATATTAGCATCCTATAGTACAGGAGAATACTGGTCCCAGTACTTACATATAACGAATATCTTTGGAGAGAACAAGGGAGATATTACACTATCCATCACGCCGTTTCTCCGGGGGGGGGAGCCAGAGATGATGGACATACAGATGACTGTGGTGCACGCTACATGATTAATTCACATTTATGGCATGACCCAACACAGATATTTTATTCACTTGGTCGTGCCATTCTATTAGTCAATATTTTACCACTCACCATATTCTCCTGGCACCCCTTTGGTTGTTCAACCACTACGCAAACTCTATATGTACAAATAATGTAAAAGTCCCTCCCTTAATCTTACTCATTAAACTTTTAATTTTTTTATTTGAATACCGGTCAAGAGTTCAAACTGCTTCCAACCGCTTGGAGCCAGTGAGACTATGGCATTCCCAATTGGGTTATGTTGTGAAGCAGAAGGTAAGTGGGGAGGGGAAGGATATGGGGAAAAGGAAGGTGGGGAAACACCTGTCTGTTCAGATCTAGTCACCAAATACGGCTAAAGCCACTTCAAGCAACATTTTAATTCTGAATGTTGGTCTTGCACTAGGGCGATACTAAGAGAATCCTACATTAATTGAGTTGAAAAAGTCATAGAGAGAGAAAATTAAAATTATTGGCATGCATAAATAAGTATCAATAACATAAATAAGACTGCATAGGGGTTGGTAGGTAAGGACAGGACACTATCAATGTTTATCTTAAACACTTTTAACCCTAATCAACCCTTAAAATTTATACGACTTCCGACTGCACGGTTTTACAGCCAAACCTATTACTGGGGTCATGTTTCAAACCCTATATGGACGTGGGAAATATCAACTTATAGATTTTTTTCTTTATCCATAAAATAAATAACATATACAGTTTTTTTACAGGTTTTTCGACTACCACACTAGGCACAAGTCCGCGTTATGATAGTTACAGATCATAAACGCGTACTACCAGTACTACGAGTACTTGCGCGTGCTACAAGTAGGTACTATCGCGGCTACGAGTACTAACGCATACTACGAATATTAACGCGTACTACGAGTAGTATCTAATGCTTACTACGAGTACTAACGCGTACTACGAGTACAAACGCATACTACGTGCACGTTTCGCGCTGTTCGCGGTTGCTTTATTCCTTTTCCATAATTCGTGGTTCGGTTTGCGTGTTCAGTTAGCGAATGTATAAGCAGCTTTATAAGCAAAGAAAGATTATGTTATTTGTGTGCCTATACTAACTACGTTAAAATGTTCGGAAATGCGTTAAAATATAAGTTGTTATTTTTGGATGAACTAATTTCATATGTGACATCAAATATAATTTAGATAATATAAATAACCTTCATAGTACGCTTTTCGTTTAAAAATTAAATCACTACACATTACTTTAAGTCCGCTACTATTCTTGATCTAGGGTGTTTTGGATCAATAGCTACGGAGAAATATCAAAATTAAAAATAGGAATCCCGCAAACCATTCATGACATGTAAAGCAATAATTTTATACAGAAGTCTCCTCACTTCTGGCCATTGTCTTCCATACAGTATCAAAGCGATGCTTACATTGTTCTTGCCTACCAAAAAATATCCCTATTTGTTCTTCTCAGTTTCTCGAGACCACCGGATCAAACGATAAATTGCTTGTCACGTTTCGTTTACAAAAAACTAAACAACGAATAAGCCATAAAAGGGGGAGAATTGTAAAAAAGCCAACACTTATTTCAACAAATTTTTGGCCTTGTTTTGAGGTAAATATTTTCATTGAAGCTTATTTGTAAAACAAAGTATATTTTTGGGTTCTTTGTTAACTTTGACTCGTATTTGATAGGTTTTATAAACGCCTTTATGTGTATTTTTGGTTTTTATTCGATAGTTATCGAGGCATGCCAACATGAAAATATAATCTCCTTCAACGGAAGCAAATGAATTTGGCAGCCACCTCTGGTGGTCAGCCTGGTCTGAAGCCCCAAAATACCTAAAAAAACCCTCGACTCTGTGCAGAAACGAGCGGTCCGTTTGTCAGATTCTCCTAATATAACAAACGGATTGCAATCTTTAGAGCACAGGCGTCGGGTGGGAATGCTATCCTTGTTCTACCGGTGTACAGTGGAAGATGCTCCGAGTAACTAGCGTCATTGATCCCTTCGGCACCGGTGCATAGTCGGGGTACACGCCAAACGCGTGCGCAACATATGTATATGGTTGACATTTGTCACATGAGAACGAACCGCTTCTTCGACTGCTTCCTTGTGTTCAACAGACGGCTGTGGAATGATTTGCCGGCCTTTGTGTTTCCTCCTTCCTACAACATGGGTCTCTTCAAGACCAATGTTCATTCCTTCCTCTCCTCAAAAAGACCCTCCACACAGCATCTCAGATGACATAGGCCCAGAGGGAAATTACTTTCCTCAAGGCCTCCTGTGCGGAGTTAATATAAAAAAATATATTTTCATTGTAAAAACGCAAATTTCGTGAATTTGTGTCAACTTTTCATCTGAACATTCTAAAGGAGATATTTTGACGACAAACACAAAGGAACGAGTACCTATAATATAATGTTTATCACATGATGACAAGTCATAACCTCACTTTGAAACGAGTTTGCCACATATCCAGAACGCCTCATAAATCAAGAGATAATTTCAATTTTTCAGAGCTATATCCGCGTACCTAATACACAACCAGGCTGAAAAAAAACACCGAAACTTCGTTAAATATTTAAGATTCACTTTTCGCGAAAGAATTCCCACACGTAATAATAATTCTCGGTACTTCCTGATAGGCAGTAATATGTGGTTACTTCTTACGTGAACTGAGAACTTGGCTCGGGGTAAAAGAGCCTCGAGCCATGTGGTGGGCTGGGTGCCGTAGGGGAGATATGAATTATTACTTAGAACGTAACCTTTTACAGGTAGAATAACACAACACATTTTTTCCTTTGGGACAGGTGATTCATTGTGATTTTAACTAACACAAAATATTAAGCGCAGCGCGATAATGGTTAGCGAAATTTAATTCTACACGTTATAATGTCTGGCTTGGACAATGTTATAAAATAAAGGTTTTATTGTGTAACGACAATGTAGAAGCGTTTTAAGTAATGATACATAAAACATGTAATATTTCGAGTTTTAACGTTACCAGAAAAGGGAGTTGCTTGTTCGTTGGTTTTTATATCGGTAGGTTCGGAAGTTCTTATCCGATTTTCAGTATTTTATAGCAAAAATATTAATTGGATAAAGTAAAATTAATGAAAATGATGCAAGGCGGATGAGGTACAATCACTAACTATACCATTTTTTTGTATAACATTTATAATTTTATATAAAAAAAATATCTAAGCCAAATGTAATAATGTCATTAGTTCTGCAAGTATTTTAGGTTTTTGAAGTAAAACTTCTTTACGCACGCTTGACTTGGGGAGTAAGCTGGTGAATGCGTGACGAGAGCGTTATTTAAAGTGTGATCGGGCGAGGCGAAAGGTCGGGCCTTTACGCACGCTTGACTTGGGGAGTAAGCTGGTGAATGCGTGACGAGAGCGTTATGAAAAGTGTGATCGGGCGAGGCGAACGTCGGGCGAGGCGAATGGAAGTTGAGAGGGAGATATAAGTTAGTGAAGTTTTACTGTTTTTTTTATTACTGTGGCAGCTGTTTCGGCTTTCAAGGCCATTTTAAAATCGTGGTTAGGCCACTTTGAGACGACTCATTTATATGACTCTATTTATCCCTGCCGAATTTCAATTTTTATGGTGTCTAAAACGATTTAATACCGAACTTATTAGCAGAACTAAAAAATAACATTATTAAATTTGAATTAGGTACATGTAATTCAAATTGTATGTATATATTTAAATAAAAAAATGTAGTTTTATGAATTAAACGCAAAAAAAATTAATAATATTTATAATAATGGAATGGCTTCTGTAATGTATTGCAAAAGCTTTCCAACTACTCCGCGAGATGTCAGCAGGGAAGTACTTCTCCACTATACCAACAGAGGTGCCGTTGTCTCCTCTGCCAATTGGACGCCAATCTTGCTCTCTCCCAGTTAGGTCGACTAACTTGTGGCCTTGTTATTATTAAAACGTAAACATAAATAAACCAGATTGTTATTAAGAATCTACTGATCATTGTTTAAACCTCCACAAGTTAAGTTTAAGTTTTGGGGCATCTAAAAAGTACCGAACAAAACAGCTTCTATGAACAGAGCACGTAGCAAGGACGGAAGATAGCAGATAATCAGAGATCTCCTTTAAAATAAGCATGTAGACCGAAGGAGTGTTTGGAGTAGGTACTTGAGTTAAGTAAATGTGGGGTAGAGAGGCAAAACTGATTACATTACGAAATAACTTATTCTGAAACTAATCTCAGACGTTTTTTATAAAATAAAGATGATTTACATAGTTCCAGTGAGCACTCAGGCGATGGGCACATTGTGCAATCTCCCATTTACCTCATTCATTTTTCAGAAATCGAGTTCCTTTGATAAAGTTCACCTAGGCTGTCGCTGGATATTTCGCTGTCTCCTAATTCTACGATGTTTTCTTCCAGATACATTGACTGTCCTGAATCACTTCAATTTATCAATAGCATGTACCCAAAAAGTCATGCCGGCTTTTACTTCAATAACACCAGGACACTAGCTTATCAAAATTCTCCGACTTCACAGTCTCGGAAATAAATATTCTGATCTGGGCGATAAATTTCATATTAAAACTAATCAGTTTAAAAGTTATATATTCTATCACTTTTATTCTTTAAGATACAAATAGACCTATGTACCAAATAACTTCTATGCTACTACTATTTTGTTTTGTAGAATCTCTTAAATCGAATTATATATAATAATTATTAATTACAGATACCAGGCTATAAAACTATACAATTCTCTTCCTACACAATATAAAACAACTAATATTATTGAATACAAAAAAAACATAAGAAACTGACTACAATCTTTTTAACTTTTAATTTATAATTTTTGTCTAATTGAAGTCGATTTTATATTTAGATTTTTATTGTTTTATTGTTTCCCTTTTTTATATTAACTATGAACACTCTTTTATTTTATTATTCACAATTTATAATTTATAATTTACAACTGAAAAATGTCCTATACAACACAGGTGAACTCCTAGTGTGGAGGACAATATATTATACTTTTGTAATGCAAATGTACTAAGAATAAATTAATAAATATGCGTGAGGATTCTTAGTTGCTGTTTACATTCTTATCTATGTATTTTGTTTTGTGTTTTGTTGCAACCTTTTTTTGTCATTATCTTTATATTTTTCTTTATTGTTTAAATTTTTAAGTATTTACCTTGATACAAATAGTTTGTAAAAATTTTATAAGAATTCTAGGGCGTGTAATAAATAAATATACGAGCAGTCTCCCGCTAATAGTCCTACAGTTCCCCACATGCTAGTGTTTCCATAAACTTATAAGCAAGTATTAAAACATAGTTCTAGTTTTACACAACAAAGGGTGTAGTTTATTAAAAAGTTTGTTCCGCACAATGTTCTCAACAGCCCGGAGTCAGAAGAACAACAGCATTCAAATGAAGTAAAAGGGGCGGGAAAGGAGAAGTTTAGGAACTATTAGTAACTATATTGAATTCTTCTCACCCTTAATCTGCCTCTGCAGATGCTCTCAAATAGCCTGTCGCGCGTGCCGTTGAAGGGCAGTGACCCGCTCAGCAGCACGTGTAGCAGTACCCCCGCGGACCATACGTCCACGGGCTTGCCGTACAGCTGGTTGGACACCACCTCGGGGGCCATATAGTGGGGGGTGCCTATCCGACCTAGTGGAGGAGAAACAATACACATTCATTATCTATTCATAAACATATTTATGTATTGTTTTGGAACGTTTACAACGTATTAACATGATTACATTAATAAAATTACAATTGAGAAATACGTAAGTGTTAACATTCAAGTAAAACAAATTCACAGAATATGTCTAAACTTTTTATCACTGAGTAGAGATGCCAAACAAACTATAAAGATACAGTAAAGAGGAATATGAAGAAAAAAAATAGAGCATAACATAAGATAATATAGAAAGAGAAGAAGAGATAAAACAAATTAAAACATTTGTAATACACCACTATTTTCCATGACATATCAGTCGATGGCTAATATGCCATTTAAAATTTACGAGACTTTACGTATAGATGTCTTTACAAGGTGTAACAGCATCTACCCGAAGAATTTTAATCAGCGATTCCTGAGAATATTTGGAGTAAAAATCGTAGATATTTGTCCGATGATATTTTTTAACAATTAAAAACATTTTTTTCTGTCACCCGTCGCGCGTCACCTCGGGAACACGCGATACGCGTTCTGTGGCGTATGTTACCGTGCTGCTAGAACGAGATAGAGTGCATATCACGTGATCTGCTAGGCTGCACCCAACTACGCCGCAAAATGACATCCACATTTTTAACTCCAAATATTCTCAGGAATCGCTGATTAAAATTCTTCGGGATTTAGTCTAGATTTGCAACATGCATGATGTATTTCATTTCTTGTTAAATAAGTGTTTTGCAGAATGATAAAAACGTGTTGAGGATAACGAGAATGCGCATGTAATGGCTACATGTATTTGCCACGAATTGTGGAAAAGGGATAAAATAACCGCAAGCGACGTTTCGCGCCGTTTGGCAGTTGCTTTATTCCTTTCCCATAATTCGTGATTTGGCTCGCAGGTTCGGCTCGCGTATGTATGCGCATCCTTAGATGTTAGCGGAAATATAATAAGGCTTTTTCTCTGTTTTGATTGACGCATCCAAAATAAGATGTTACTATTCGGTGAACAGAAACAATTGACTACAGAGTTCATATAATCTGTGGTGCAAATTAAGAACAAATAAATGATTAAAAGAAGACCATTATGTATTTTGGAAGACAAAATTATTTTTCAATTTAACTGCAATAAAAGCGTTTTTAAATAAAAGATGCACTAATAAAATAGGTAATTGGTACAAAAGCATTTTACATAAAAGCTATAGTAATTGATCACCAGCATGCTCCGAACATGTTAAAAAAGTTTAATAATAAAAACGTATTTTGCAAAGAATTATGAATTCAATTAATTATTGATTTTTGAATAAAATGAAGCAATAATTTTCTGCAAAGATAACGAAATGTCCATAACTAAAAATAAATATTGATATGTAGCAAACACTTTGTGGGAATACATAATTATAATAAACACAATTAAATAACTTTGTTTCAATTCCACTTTATTATTTTTTAATCCAACCGGTTTCGGTTCGTACTGAACCTTCCTCAGGGGTGAATAAAAATATATTGCCATTACCATATATTTTTATTTACCCCTGAGGAAGGTTCAGTACGAACCGAAACCGGTTGGATTAAAAAATAATAAAGTGGAATTGAAACAAAGTTATTTAATTGTGTTTATTATAAAAATAAATAATTTGAGAGAATCAGTTAAAAGCATTGTGCGGTAATATTATAATTTTATAGGGAAATCAAAAGTTTTCAGAATAATAACTGATTTTTAAATTCTCGGAATTGGAGATTACTTTGAACTTATCTCAAGTGTCAAAATTTTGAGAAATAGCTTAACTTTGAGGAAAGTTTCGTTTTCAAACGAAGGGATTTGTCGAAACAATATGTTACAACATAGCTCTTATTACGGCATGTCAGCGAGAACTTTCCAACATAATAGATGAAATTTACATTATTATTCATCGCCAACATTATAATTCTGTTGGCACGTACGAAATCCTTTTTTTGCGAAATTAAGAATAGGAGAAAATGTCGATCTTAGGATAGGTGCCAGTAAAAATTTGGTAATATCGTGGCAAACAGCTGCGAATTTAAAGTTAAAAACTGTTCGTTATCTTTGAAGTTTCTAATTAATTAAACGAGTTGTTTGTAATAAATGCGTACGTATTGGGGTTGTTCTTCTTTTTAACTTACATAACTTTTACCACTCTGTCACATTTCCACCCCTCCGTCACATTTGTTTTTACTATAAATGAATTCTCGCTGGATCTCAGAGGGGACATTGTAGCAAGGGGCGAAGGAGGCCTAAAATGCCTAACGGGGATGACAAACACGAGCTGCATGTACATCTATTTCGAATGACAACCCAAGTGACAGAGTTGACGTACGACATAAAAGTTGTAGGAGACAAGTTTTTGAAATTTAAAAATATATTTTATTAAACATCATTTAGAATAATAATCGCTATTACTACTTGATAGGTTATACTTTTTGGAGTTTAAAAATAGTTTTATTTTTTTATATCGTCATATCATTTAGCAAAAAAAAAAAAAAATTTATTTCATAATTAGCTTTTAGAACTAACAATACAATAGATTTAAAAAAAAACCATTGTGCGATTCACACGTGGTAGAAGTGAAACCTTCAGAAAACCAAAGTAGATAAAGTGGGTAGGGTACGAAGCATTGCGTAAAGAGGATACAAATTATACTACCACATTCTCTCGCAAGCAATAATTCCTACAGATCTATGTGTTTGTCTCTTTTTAGTGTCGCTATTTTTCGTTTCATCGAGTTTCAAATCATAACGGTGCTAAAAAAGTCTTCACTTCAAAATACATATATATTATAGAATATGTGCCCACCTACATTAAATATTTAAAAAAACCTATTTACAAGATATCTTTTTCAGCAAAAAGAAATAAAAATAAAACAGAAAGCCGACATCCACAGCAAATACTGTCAACCTTTTTGAATTTCACCACAGGATTATGGATTACTCGGTATCACGTAGGTATATATTATACATTCAATCGTGTACCTTACCGACTCGTGTGTGAGCTTTTATAGGCCGCTCGCCACCACTTCACTATTTATAGTCAGGACCAACGACAAACTCTTGCATATATAAAATGAACCGTGAACAATTCTGTTGAAAGAGATCCATTGGATTCCAAATTCCGTGCTGTATTATTATTACACGGGGGAAGGTAATGAAGCAAGTATCACCATCCATTACTTAACCAAACTTATTCCCTCTGCGGTTCAGGGCAGGTGTACAGTGTACAGAATACCGTACCGGTTTAGCTCTGCAGCGTCCATTATAGATTAGCGGGAGCCTATAATACAAAGGGAACAATGAATAGCAAATTCGCCAGAGTCCTTTTCTCCACCATCGCGTGGGATAATTCGCAAGTTGGAAGAAACGAATATTACCAAGGCCGCAAAGTCAATATTATTTAAACACAATACAAACAGAAGCTGTTTTTACAAAATTAACTTATTATCAATGTTCCAAGCAACAGTTTTTTCCACAGACAGGCGGGTGTTTTTAAAAGTTTTTTTTTCCTTAATTTTTCCCATAATAAATAAACACAATATTATGACAATCACAAGAGTGATGGGAACCCACTAAGGCGCAGCCTGTGCGTGGGTAATATATTGATATTAATCTTATCATTGTGCCTAGAAAGAACAAAAGTGGGCTTATAAAGCAAAACATAATTAAAATTAAGTCTACAGTCATGGTGTTTGAAAGAGAGAGTACGAAAACAGTATGCAATATAGTTGTGAATGATGAATATTTGGAGCAGGTGGATGGGTTTGTTTATTTGGGAAATATGTTTACGGGAGATGGGAAGGCTGATAGAGATATTGAAAGAAGGGTGAATGCAGGTAACTCTATTAATGGAGGACTGAACGCCGTTGGCACCAACAAAAAACTGTCCAAAGACACGAAACTAGCCGTCCATAATGGAGTACTGGTACCTATCCTGATGTATGGCATTGAGGCATGGAACTGGCAGAGGAAGAATGAAAGCAGACTACGACCTCCGTAGTCCAGTGGCTAAGACTCTTGACTCACATTCCGGAGGTCGCGGGTTCGAACCCGGCATGCGCAAATAAATTTTATTTGATTAATTTGTGTTATTTCACAATTAATTCATTAAAAATAATAAATAGTATATTTGCGGCATGTTCCAGAGTGGAAGATACTATTAGTATCGCCCTGGTGTAAGACCACCATTCAGAATTGAAACGTTGCTTGAAAATGGCTTTAGCCGTGTTTAGTGACCAGATCTGAATAGCCAGGTACTTCCCAACCTTCCTCTTCCCCACCTCCTTCCCCTCCCCACTACCTTCAGCCTCACAACATACCCCAATTGGGGATGCCATAGTCTCACTGGCTCCAGACGGGAGCAGTTGAGATTCTTGTGCGGTATTCACTGTAAAAAAAAAAAAACAAGACTGAAAGCTGTAGAAATAAGATCCCTGAGGCATGTGTGTGGTAAAACCATGTATGATCGTGTGAGAAATGTGGAAATCCGCAAAGAATGCAAGGCTGATGTAAGCGTAATGAGTAAGATCAAGAAAGGAACGCTCCGATGGTTTGGAAGACATGGCACGACCAAGTGAATCAGATACTTGAGTCGGGCCATGTCAAGAGTCAGAATAATAGAAGAGAATGTATGAGACGTTTGTATGAATGTAAACGAGGCAAGGAATGTGTGCCAAGACCGGGATGTTTGGCGGTCCGTCCTCTCTGCCTACCCCTGCGGGGAAACGGCGTGATGGTTAGTTAGTTAATTAGTTAAATAAAATTTGTCTAAACAGTTTGTAAAAAATATACAATAGTGTAATAATAAGTGTGTAACCAGAGAAAACCAGAAATATGACCTTTTTAAATCAGATTTTAGACGTTTTGACTCTTTTCCACAAAAAATTATAAATGGATTTCGAAAGATTGTTCTTTTATCTAGCATTCGCATGTTTTAAATTTTGAGAAAAATGTTTATTTTTAGTACAATAAGGTTATACCATAGGTCGTTGGCAGATTTGTCAAATTTTCAAAAAAGATTTTGTATTATACCACACCCATTTCAAAACATATATTCATTCAGTAAAATAAATCAATATATTATCTGGCTATCGCATGTTTTAGAATTTTAATTTCAGTTTAAATAAAATCATTAAAAAATATATACGTACATGTGTTTCTGGACGAAAATGAGTCCGTTTGTGTATTTATTTGCGCACTTAAAAATTAATATATTTCAGATTTTTTTAACGTTCTTATTTAACTTAGACATTATTGAATAATGATAAATACTTATAATCAAAAAATAATTACAAAAAGTACATTATTTTAATAGTTTTGTCATCACGCCTTTCAGCATTTTTGGATGTAGGTATAAATTAAAGCAAATTTGGAATGAAATAAAATCGATATTGAGTTATAATTTTAAAAAGGCTGGTACGGAGAATAATTAATCTTTCTCATTGTAACCGCCCTGCACGATCGTAGGAACAACTTTCGACGAAATGTGGATTTTCGTCCACTGGCTGGTTAAACGCTCTTAAGTAGGTATTAAGATAGTTTAGTTGTCACTTGAATTTTTTTTCGGTAAAAACTTGACTTGATCGAAGACGATGTCCAATAAAACTGATTTGTGTTTGCATTTGTTTGGTATTAGTTTGTTTGGAGGGTATAAAATACATTATTCTTTCTAATGTTGACTCTGTTTTCATTTTTTACGAATTTATTTTTGTTTTTAAAGATATATTTCATAGTTTGCAGTATAAATAGTTTACGTAGACTGAATAGTTTAGATTCTTTGTAGAATGTATATGTAGAAAAAGTTCTATTTCTATTGTACAAATAAAATTTTGAATTATTTGTAAGGGTTTAATAAACACATCAAGCGCACCAACCCCATCCTATTATACCATACGGATTGAAGATTCCACCAGAGAAAAATAAATCACTTTCAGTTTGTCAATATTAATTACTTAAGTCTGTAAAATATTTTCATGAAACATACCACAGACCGAAAAGGCAATGAAATTATGTGAAAAAATTCCACGAGATGCAAAAAATTGTCTCATGGAATTTTGCGGATATTTTTTTGGCAATCTTCGAATTCAAATACGTAATCTGGTGTTATCTAAATTTAGAAAATAAATGCAACTTTAAAATCTTTACAAAAGTTATTTGACTGACTGTCAATCTTTAAATTTGTTTGTTACGTTCCATTTCCGATTCAAGATAACATAGTGGCCGTGTTGGATACTATTATTGCCTTTTTTACCGTCAGAGAGCCACTAGGTCTAGCGGAATAATAGCCTCGATATATAAGAACCTCGCAGCTGTTTGTTACGTAGCATTTTCCCAGACAATGAAACCATTTTCGGCTCAGAAAAGCATTTCCATCGTGAGCTTTGAAGTACCCATTTAATTGTAAGAAAAGAAGCCAAATTTTTCACTTTAAGTATCGGAAAGAACCGGACAGTAAAGATATTATTAACTAAAAATTTAAGTAACAAAATATATTTGGTTTTATTTAAAACTAGCGTGCATATACTGCATGTCCTTTCCCATTCGTCTCCTTCCCTTCTTTCCTTTCCGCCTCTCCTTACCCTCCCGCGTTCCCTATTCCTCCCGCGTTCCTCCTCCGCCTACCCCGCGTTTCCCCCTCCCGTCTCCAGCTTCCACCGTCCCGTGAACTCCCCTCCTTCCCCTTCTGCCGCTAAACTATATGAAACACACTAATTTTTCAAACAATTCGCGCGCCACCTACTGCAAAATTTGTATACTTACAAATTTCATGACGCTAGCGCTCACCATATGTATATAGAAATCTTCGCGGGCGTGCGCACGTCAATTCTCCAAAGTTTCATCGCAATCGGTGTAATAATTTAGGAACAATTTAGTGAATAGTTTAGAAACACATAAGGGACAAACCAATAAACATTCATTTTTATAAATTATAATATTATAATTCTTATTTTGAAAGAGCCAATTAATTTTTTGTCTAAATATTATATTACTTTATATGAAATTATCATACATTCAGTTCAAGTTTTGAAAATTACACTTAAATTCAAAGCAAATCCGAATTACAAAGTTTACTGAACCATAGTTGCACAGGATGATCACACGACCGAAGATAGCATTACTGATGAAAATAATATAACTTATTTAATTACAGTAAAGCCATTTAATCGAAATATGAAGTCAAATACCACGTCAAAAATAAACACAAACAAAATTGATAAATTAACACCTTAATTACAACCCTTTCATGTAGATTTGGCTAAACGGTAATGGGGTTATTAATTAACACGCTCGTGTCCATTTGCTGTGATGCAATTTCCTGAATTTGTACGCTATGTGCGAATGAATGGAAAACTATTCACATTAATTTATTTAAGCATTTTGTTAATTCTATGAAAATTTATATTGTTCGATCTACAGATTTAAATTGATTGTTTGATGAAGGAGATCTTAATTGAAATTGTGGTTTTCAATGATATTTTTTTTAAATTATGTGAGTACCTACTGAGAGTCTCAACTGCTCTCATCGTCTGGAGCCATCGAGACAACGGCAAACCCAAATTGGGATATTTTGTGAAACTGAAGGTAATGGCGAGCGGAAAGAGATGGGGAGGAGGAAGGCTGGCTATTCAGATCTGGCCACCAAACATGGGTAAAGCCATTTCAATCCAAGATTAAAAGACCACCCTTTACGAGGGTGACAATGAGAGAATCTTTCACCGTGGAACTACACCATGACGTAGTGACGTGGTCATACTTTAACCAGTAATTCCGAACATTATTTGGAGTAAAAAATGGAAATGAAATTTTGGTCTCCGGTGACATTTTTGATGTTTTTTTAACTAAAAACATTTTAAAAATCAGTAGGCATTGGATAGTTAGACGTAGGTTAAGGGGTCGGGCGGTTACTTGGCTGAGTGGCCAGTGACAAAATGTGGGGAAAAAATGGTTCGATTTGGAAGAAAAAAAATGCATAAAAAAGTGACCAGAGAACCAAATTTCAATTACATTTTTTACTGTAAATAATGTTGGAAATCGCTGATTAAAGTAAGTCGAGTACCTTTAATACCTTTAAGGCCCCCTTAATATATGCTGTAAATTATTTTTAATTGTGAAAAAAACACATAACTGATAAAAATAAATTTTGCGCACGCAGGGATATGAACCAGCAGCTGTGAAAAAACACATATATCTGTTAAGCACGGGTCACATCATGCTGGTTGCCAGCGGCTGCTTACCAGCGGCTGGTAGTAGTAGCAGCTAGCAGCGGCGGGCAATCTGGTCACACTACGCTGCTAGTCGCGTCTCGCACTCTCCAGTTAGTCATTCACTATTATGTCGTCTGTCGTTTCACGTAAAAAGCTAATTAAGCAGTTGTTGAGAGAGGGTGTCAGAGAACTTAGTTTAGAAATGCTTAACCAGAGAGAGTTAAAAAAAAAACAAGGATAATTTTGAAAAACGTTTAAAAATGTTATTATTTGTTTCGCAGTCCACTTTAACTCAGACATTATAAATAACTTTAATTATATCAATTAAAAATTATAAAATAGTCACAACTATTTATATTATTATATTACAACTTCACAAAAAAAACACTGCTTTCTCGTTGCTGATAGACGCAATAGTGGTCAGACTGCGCTGCCGGCTGGTGTCAGCGGTCACGTGATTGATTATTCGCCGCTGCTTGCTACCAAAAGTTAAACATGTTCAACTTCGTCAGCCGCTGACAAATACTCGCCGGCTGGCGACGCCAGCGCTGAATTTTGTGGTCACACCAAGCTGATCGACGGCTGGCAGAAGCGGCTTCTTCAACTCGCGGCTGGCAACCAGCGTGATGTTACCCGCGCTTAAAATAAAATTTTCTCGCGCACGCCGGGATTTGAACCAGCGCACAGTGGTTTTACTAGTATGGGAGCGTCGGAAACAACTCGAAATTTCAAATTGCAAGGATCACTAAATTTGGTTTCTATATCTTGACACTACATACCAGTGCATCTTTCCCCATACCACAAAATTCAACAAAACGTTTCGTCACTGCGAAACACGTCAGCAAAGATTGACTTCCCGTGCAGTCAGGACATTTGTGTGTAAATGCAACGTTTATTATGTAACATTTAGGGACTGATAACTTTTTACACCGCTTGCTCGCAATTTTTTTTTAACTTGGATTCAATACCTTCAGGTGCTTACTAAAGATGTTAAGTTTATTTTTTTCATTTCCTAATGCGACAAATTTGGTATTTTTTTTATTTAAAAAACATCTCATGAATTAAAAAAAAATTACGAAGATTTCTGGAATACTTAAGGTTAAAGTTAGATACTCAGCAATATTCAGTAAATGTGCTGATGAACTTTTGTAGCTGAACTATTTACGTATCATATTTTAAAAAAAAATCTTGCGCACTTTTGAGGTTCTACGGCCCAGGAATTTTCACGTTTTTTACTTATCGTAAAATTTGAGTGCTTCGTAAACATTATTTTTGTCACAGGTTCGGTTTCAAAGGATTTGTTCTTAAGACAAAAGGAGTTATTTGGCATAATGATGAACTCGAAGTGTCAAAAGATGGAAAAAGATTTTAATATTTGAAAAAAAAATGTATATAAACCTCAGCAAATGCCTTACAGAGAGGTTGGATAAATTCAGTAAAAAAATCACGGGCTTCAAATTTCGCATTAATACAAGATGGACTATTGCTCGTCGAAATGATGCTAGATTTGTGATGGAAAATAAAAAAAATGACTTGAGACTCCGATTGGTTTTATATTGTATGCGATTTATCCTGAAAACGGCACGTGATGATCGTAAACACAATTTGAATGTAGTTCAGACTAGACGTGGGCAAAATGATTCCCAAAAGTGAATAGATCCCGTCTGATTCCCCGGGCCTTTTGAATTGATTCCTTCTATTCATTCCTTTAATTCAATTAATTCCAAAAAAAAAAAAAAAAAAAAAAAAAAAAAAAAAAAAAAAAAAAAAAAAAAAAAAAAAAAAAAAAAAAAAAAAAAAAAAAAAAAAAAAAAAAAAAAAACTAGAGTGAATGGGTAGACTATGAAACACCGCAGAACCGCACAAAGAGGAGACTGATAGGCTACCAAGCACCGCACAAAGAGGAGACCGATTATTCTATCTCACTAACTCGCAGGCTAAAACCTATAGATTAATGTGTTTGTCTCTTTTTAGTGTCGCTTTTTCGTTTCATTTTAAATCACAATAAGTGGGGAGGCTACGAAGCATCACACAAAGAGAGGACCGATTATTCTATCTCATTATCTCGCAGGCTAAATCCTATACTTAGATGTATATGTTTGTCTTTTCTTAGTATCGTTATTTTTCGTATGTAAAATGTATTTATAGCTAGCAATTAAATCTTTAAATTTTACAGTTTTTTGTTTCATCCTTAAAGTATTTTATTTATTAAACTTAAAAGTATTTTATGACAGCTGATAACAGCTGACAACAGCTGATTGGCCTTATAATATATGCAAATTTACATTTTACATCTACCCAAGATCCACGTCTAAAAGTAGGTAGGTATTTGTATTCCAATATCTTTCACACGTGCCAAAAAAACGATTACAAGTGCACAATTTTTGCTTCCCACTTTTCTAGCCGACGCCGCGATGTTCGGATTCAATGTCGAAAGTTTTCGGCTAACTATGTAATGAAATTGAAGGCTTGGCCCGCCGAGGAATTTGTGAACCGCTGCGCCCGGACGGATTAAGGGCCGGCATTGAGGAATGAAAGAGTAACTTTTGACTAGTGTCTTGTGTCTTACCCCGCAGAGACTTGATCAACTCGCGAGCCGAGATTGACGTGAAACGATGATGTAAGACGATGACATCTGACGTCATTTTTAGGTCTGAGATTATCTAGAGACAACAACGTCACAAGTGAAAAAGACTTTTAGTTTTAATTCGTGAATAAAGCGCTTCGGACACGGACATAGGAATATATGGACCTGCCCTAAGTGATAAAAGCGTATTGTTTCCTCCTCCCCATAACGGTTCCATGGAACCGCCTGGGCTTACGAGAGCCGCCTCCCTTGAATCTCAAAACGTGACGTCATCATTCTTGTTCTGACCAGCGCCGAAGTCACATAGTACATTTTACGAAATAACAAGGCAAAAACGGTAGCTTGTGCTATGAAAACGTGTAAAAATAGAAGTGAAAAAGAGAATAAACCAAATTGTCGTATTACATTCCATAGGTAAGCATTATTTTACTTTATTTTAAGCTTATTCGAATTATATTACAATATTATCAGTTTTGTAACATACACTATCATGAACGTGTTTACACACAGCCGTAATATGCGTGGGATGGCGTATTTCAGCATATCGCTCGCCATATATTCCGATTGGGAATGTACGGCGAGCGATATGCCGAAATACGCCATCCCACGCATATTACAGTTGTGTGTGTGAACACGTGTTAACGCTCAGAGGGCGTGTTCATACTACATATTATGAATGGCGACGTAAAACACACAGCCGTTTGCAAAAGAATCAGGGATGTGCCTTCGCCTTTTGCGCTTTGCTAATATTTATTTTTGCGCTTTCCTAATCGTATCATTTGGAACGTCTATCTTTTCATGTGTTATTTCTTGCTGGAAATCCGTCGTATTAATAAAGGATAATAAACCAATCATTTTTAAATTTATCACACTTTAAGGGCCTTATTACTAAACGAGTTTTGAATTTTACGCAACTCATAAACAACCGTTAATATAAGATAAATAGTTGGTTATTCAGTTGTATAAAATTTAAAACACGTTATTAGTAAGGGGTTAAAAGTGGAATAAAGTATGTTTTATTTATTAGGCGTTATTGTATATTTTGCTTTCTTAATTGTACTCCTTCGTGGTATGTTTAGAAGTAAAATGTAGATACAGTGAGCATGTTTGGAATGAAAAATGTATGTGTCATTTTGCTGTCCGATGATATTTTTTATCAATCAAAATTTAAAATAAAATATGTTTCTATCGCACGTCGCCACCGATTATATTATTATATTTGGATCACACCGTCACGTCTCAGCGGACCACGTGTTAGGTAAGCGCGTTGTTTCGTATGTACGGTACTGCTGGAACGAGAACGAGTGTATATCGCGTAATGCTCTAGGTTATTCCGAGTATGTGTATGTATGGAAAACACGTTTTTTGTTTTTAATTCAAAAAGTGTCATCGGACGACAAAATTACATCTAAATTTTGACTCCAAATTCTCTTAGGAATCGCTGGTAAAAGCTGTGTGTATAAAATTTAATTTGTTTTTGAGTTGTTTTTCTTTTCTATTATCTTCTGAAAAGTGAAATGTTATGTACTTTCTTAAAGATTTCCCAAAAAAGAAAACTTGAAGACAATGTGGCGACTTTCATCCGGTAAAAGTGAGCAGACAAGTGTTCGTAACCTTCGTATCTGCTCAGAACATTTCAAAGAGACAGATTTTATAATAAACAAACAGGGCACACGTGTGCTACGTGTAGGTGTGATTCCATCGGTCTCTTTGTCACCTGTTACAGAAAGAATTATCGTTAGTATATAAATTCTTTAATGACTAATAATTCTTTTTTGTAGTTATTCATTACATGTATTTATTTTAATTTTATTATCTATCCATTTCAGAAATTAAGTGACAACTTCTCTGAGAAATCATATGTATGTCTTTCTCTAGCTGATGAAACGATCAATAATACTTATGGATGGATGAACCCTCAAGAGGATTCTGATTTTTCTCTCGTTTCTTGCGCACCTGCTCTACACAGCACACACGTCGTGAGTTCATTCTTATATTTAATTATCCTTTAAATTATCTTTATATATCACAAATTTGTAATAAATATGTAAATTATCGAATTGCAATAATGATTATATACCTAATATTGTCAACTTTGTCTCGTTTCGAAAAGGAATGCGAACCAGAACCTATGACTATGTGCTTGACGGAGATCGAGGCCGTAGCTGCAGCTGCTCAGTCATATGTGCTCGTCAGTTGTATGGTACCCACTACTATTCCAGAAAGCTTTGTGAGTACCAATTGATTATTGACCTTTGATGACTTCAAAAACACATTGTACTGTTATGTAGTGTGCAGACCACTCTAGTAACTGACTAAATGTTTTTATACCTAAAAATATAATATTATGTCTCTATTCCCCAGATTCAGGAACCCCAACCCGTCTTTAAGGAAGAACCACTTATTATATCAAAAACCACTCAAAAAAATAAACCAATTGAAGTCAATTACAAAAAAATGGAAAACTTATTATTAGAAAGTAAGTTACTAATTAGAAAATTTAAAAAATTAACGTTGTTTATAAACGTAAAATATTTCTTTAGAAAATATTTTTTATTTGATATACACAGCTTCTCTGACGGTGTTGGAATAAATTATCTTTTTTAATCTTCTTTTTTTATAAATGAAACCGTACAAGAGTCCCAACTGCCCTCAACTGTCTGAAGCAAATGAGACTATGGCATCCCCAATTGGGGTATGTTGTGAGGTTGAAGGTAGTGGGGAGTGGTAGGAGATTATGAAGAGGACGGTGGGGAAATCTGGCTATTCATATCTGATCAATGATAGTATTTTCCACTCTAGAACGTGCGGCAAACATTTAAAAATTATTTTTAATTAGTAAATTGTGAAATAATTCAAATTTTTAATTTGCATGTTGGGTTTCGAACCCGTGACCTTCCGCTTGCTAGTTGAGAGCGTTACCCCTCGACTACGGAAACCTTCGTATCTATGATTTTTCGGCGTGTAATTTTTTCTCAAGGTCACGGCCGTCATCACAGTCAACATATTAATACCTTCTTACTATGTTGGCTCATCTTTTTAATATATTTTTATTCAGCTGTTATTATTGTACTGTTTTTAGCATCGATAATATAACTCCTGTATATGTTATGTTGTTTTCTCTTAGGCTGTGCTGTTATTTTTGTACGTTATTTAAACCTCTGTAAGTTGTTTATTGAATGCTGTTCTCACAAATATAATGTTATCCTTAACCCTTTTTGTCTTTTTCTTTTCACTTCTTCCATTGTCCATAGACAATGTAAGAAATAATTTAATGGAAGTTATATATATTATAAAAATATTATTTCTTTAAACAATATTATGTATAGTCTGAGAATACTGTTACTGTGTCGGTGTAGGTATATAATACTGTTTTACTAAGTTTCTGCTGATATATGCTTAAATGTACCTAAACAAAAAATATTATATCCAAAAAATAAATAAAAAGCACCTTCGTCGTCAAAATATTCCAATTAATACGCCACTCCTGGCTACGCACGATCCGATTTGCAGAACCCAGATAAGTTGGGAGGTTTAGGGGGAGGGGGGAAGTTGTTGCTTATACACAATGCGTCGATGTGGTGGTGACAAGTACCTATCTATGTAAATCTGGTCACCAAATACGCTTAAAGCCATTTCAAGCAGTTGGGGCGATACTAAGAGTATCTAAAAAAGGATCAAATAATAACTACTATATAATCAAATAATAACTACTATAATAAGCATGTAATATACATATAAACCTTTCTCTTGAATCATTCTATCTATTGGTGAAAACCGCATGAAAATCCGTTGCGTATTTTAAAAGATCAATGCGCACATTTTGAGTGCCTTCATTTTATACTATGTAATTATACCAACAGAGCGGTTGTGATAACCCTAAAATATGTCGATAATCACGAATGTGGGCGGTTCTCCAATGTGCTTGTCGCTGGTTACAGGGGTAGGTAAATTATGAAACATTTGTAAAAGTGTCTTAACTAAATATGGCAATAAAATAGTTGTCTGTGAAAAGATGCGAACTTTACTTTGCCTATTCAGACTTCGCAAATATGTTAATAACGTAGCGAGCAATTCGCGCTCCCACGTAAAAAGGTCTATTCATTAAAAAGCAGATGTTATTTTTAAGAACTAAATGGTGATATTATAATGCGAGATGCCTATATACTGTCAGATTAATTTTTCAACCAATCACAGTCATCTTCCCCTCTTCGTACCGCCATAGTTGATTTTTCCCCTCACCTGTTATTTCTGGTCTATTGAATTTGGATGTCTATGGCTTCGGACAATTTCCGATAGCGACAGACTAGCTACGAGTACCTGGGACGCGGACGGGACGGGACGCGCGGGGACCTTAGGACAATCTCAGGACATTGACTACGACAAATGATTAATTCCTTGCGTGAAAGGGACGCTCGGACAATTCGGCTGAATCGCGGCCGCGTTTTGATCTACGTGTTTTTAGAACGGCGGCCGGTGGTAGCGGGATACGAGTCGTTCACAATACCGTCGACAACTTCGCGGCGCGCCGCCCATTGAATAATATTTAAATACGTATTTAATATATTTTAAAAATACCTATGAAACATTATAATATTTAAATCGTTTACGGAACACATTATTCATTGAAATAATTTAACAGTAAAATAAATGGAAATTAAACATTTATGTTGCCGTTAAAAATCGTACGATACAAGGCCAAAGGTAAGGAATGAAGAATCAATTCCTTTTGAAATTGAGAATCAGATCAAGTGTGTCACAAGATTGAATTTATTCATTTAATTCGGTCATTCAATTTTGCCCATGTCTAGTTCAGACCAATCCAAACGTTTGAAAACCAAAGATCTTCGGAAAAGTGCACCTCTTTCTCGTTTGGTGTTGGAGAAAGAGGTATATTTTTCGGTCAATCGGTAACATCAAAATTATTAGAAGACATTATTCTAGGCTCTCATCTATTAACAGACAAGTGTGCAAGATATTTGATGATAATCGCTCTTCTTAATAACAGGTGTTCATTGAAACGCGAGAGGATGCGGATTATTCTAGTATTTTTAAATCTACAATTATTATTATTTTTTTTTATTTAGTACAAGATTATACATGTATATACATAATTCATTAATTTTTTTGACTGCCCAACTAGGAGTATTCCCGTTTTAGGACAGACAAATTATTATGGGTATAAACAAATGGAACATGATTTGTACAAAAAAGAAAGAAAATTGATCAAATAAAAAGAACAGAAATAATATAAAATAAAATAAAAAAAAGTTTAAAACCTTGTAACTGTTATTTGTTTAGCATAGTTATTAAAATAATATAAATTTTAAAAAGAAAAGGTAAATAGGTACATATATAGGTAACTAAGAGAAATTAAGAGGGTTAAAACATTTAGGTAACTTCTGTATGCATTGCATATTATAGTCCTACATACATGTGTCGTAGAAAAAAAGGAAGAAAAGAGGAAGAGAAAGAATAAAATATTCATTCAGAGAAAGAATTATATAATCATGCAGTATAAGAAAATCAATAAATTATCTGGGAAAGCTATGTTTCAGAATTTTTATTTAATTTAAATAAAAGCATTTAAAAAAAGACCCGCACACGTGTTTTGTGACGAAAATACTTCAGTTTGTCTATTTATTTACGATCTTACAAACAAATATATTTAAGATTTTTTTAACATTCTTATTTTGCTTAGACATTATTGAAAAATGATCAAAAAATAATTACAAAAAGTACATAATTTTAATAATTTTATCATCGCGTTAAATAAAATCGATATTAATATCTTAAAAACTGGTACGGAGAATAATTAATTTATCTTTCTCATTGGAACCACTCTGTATGATCATAAGAACATCTTTCGACGAAATATGAATTCTCGGCCGCTGGCTGATTAATGGCCCTAAGCCAAAAGTAAATCAGTGATATAAAATTTCCTGAAGAGAAATGTTCATAATTTCATTCAAATCGACAAACAAAACATTATTTTTAAAACGTAAATTTGTATTCAATAATATTTTTCTTTTTCGATGATAAACTACAAAAAGAGCGTAAAATGTATTCCATCTCGGACGTGAATATCTTAAAAGCCAATTACAAAGCGTTCTTACATACGTCTCTACGACAAAGTGAGGCTAAACTTAACCCAGAACTCCAGAGTCTTCCAAGTTATTAGACCCAATATGTATGAAAACGAGTATGTGCATATTAATTGGTACCAATGAGGCGCTACAGACAGTAGAACAAAGTAAGAGGACTATAATATATAATACAAGGGTAGAATAACTTCAAGAAGTAATATGAGACGTGGAGGACTCGTGGGTAACGGTGATAAAGGAAGAAGTTCTCTAGTCTATTTAATAAATAATGTTTACTCCACATAATATACGAATAGAGTTGGTTTGGCATTCAAAGTTCACGTTTATTAATATTACTTGAGACGAACAAAGTTATTGTATCAGTTGTCTATTGAAGAAACCAAATATAACTTTTGATTGATATGCCTTCAGAGGGAAAATTGCGAGAATACAAAAAAAATGCAATCTCATCATTATTTGTTAACATTGTGTATGTGTTATTATGTAAAGTTCACAGTGAAGGAAGGTAGAACTAAAATATATATAGATATATTTATTTTTTTTTAATTCAAAAGAAAGACAAAAATGCGCATATTACGAATAATCTACAAATTCGAACATTGAGTTGGCTCAACTTTTACATGTGACTAGGACTAGGACTAGACTAGGTAATTTTTTAAATATACCCCTGTTGAAGGTTCAGGTTGAACCGAAACCGGTTGGTTTAATATTTTTAAGATATACAATAAAGTAATGTTCAAACAAAGTGATTTTATTGTAATAAAATTATTATAATTATGTACACCCATAAAGTGGTTGGTTGCTACATGAGAAAATTTAATAGCATTTTATGCCGACTATATTTTTAAAAATCATATTCCACTTGTCACATTTTTGTTTTATAATACTGTTTTTTTAGTTTTTATTGTTAAATTTGTAAGCACATTTCGAAACTTAACAAAAGGTTTTTTTATACTGTCTATAGAATCGAAAGGATTATAAACAAACATTGTTTTTCTCGAACAGATTTCACCAATCCATGACTAATCCTCGGCTTCACTGGGAAATTCTTAAATACTTATAACTTGGAGACGGTACACTCAAGTATATGTTTTGATAAAATTTCCTCAGAAACGAGAGCTTTCTAAAATATCTCATCTATCTAATACACAAACCCAAGATTTCTTAGCGATTTTTCTCGAAGAAGCTCGTTACTTTTCCCCTTAAGTTTCGGCCTTATTTTGTCAGAAGGCCGATTTGCAATAAAATCCAAATAAATGATATATTTCTGACCGCATCCGACAGCTAAAAACTGTTTTTGAAAGCTGAAATTTTAATTCGAAATAAACAAATATTTTTTTAATATAAAAATTTTAATGCAACCATAAAAGAGTTTTAAAAATTGCTCACCTTACGTTTTTTCTAACTAAAGTTCACACGCGGTAGAAATGAAACCTTCAGAAAACTAAACTTCGAGAGAATGAGACGAAAGGAGTAGGATAATTGTAGACAGGATTTATTTATTAAAAAATTGTTACCAAGTTTAAAAATTATTTAATCATTTTATTTTACGACGCACCGCACAAAGAGGAGGCTGATATGCTACGAAGCATCGAATTAGTCTATCTCATTATCTCGCAGGCTAAATCCTATAGATGAAGGTGTTTGTCTCTTTTTTTAGTGTTGCTCGTTTCCGTTTCATAGTGCTTCAAATCACAAAGGTGCTAAAGAAGTTTTCACTTCAAAAATGGCGTGACCGAGTAAATCAGATACTTGATTCAGGCCACGTCAAGAGTAAGAATAATAGAAGAGCATGTTTTTTTTAAGTATGTTTATTCAGTTTTTTTAATTTTACAATATTTATCTTTAAAATCTTACAAAACTGATCAATCAGTTTGATTAAGAAATCTCTCATTTTTCCTGTTTAAATACTATTATACTTTTATGTTTTACATTGTAATAACTGTGTAAAATTTAAAATACTAATTATTATAAACTACTAATTACGAATACAGTGTGTGATAGTAATTTCCAGGTATTTGATCAATATTCGATTTGGGTATTTGTATACAATATTATTTGCTTTCATGTTCTACGGAGATAGAATGATATAACTTTTTTTTGATATTTGAATATAAAGATGTCTCATTTTTAATATTTTCAGGTAATGCGTTAAATATTTTCGGAATTCTATGCCTCTTTGTTCTATCACCGTATACATTTTGAGTTTTATTAATAATTTGTGCTTCTCTATGCCTAGTAGGGTAGTTGTGGTTTACAGGTTTTTTGAATTCTGTATTCCAGAATTCATCTAGCGTTAATTGATAATCTACCTTACTGTGTATTGAGAGGACATTACACAAGGAGAAATTTTTTTTATAATCGCCTTCACATAATTGAACTTTTTTTTTGCCTGATATCAATTTTAGGAAACGGATTTGTAATTGTTCAATTTTATTTAAGTACGTTTTCTACGTTAATCCGTAACTATTTATTCCGTATCCTATAATTGATTCTGCTAATGCATTGTGTGTGAGACGATGTGTGAATGTGAACAAGGCAAAGAGTGTGTGCCAAGACCGAATTGTTTGGTGGGCCGTTCTCTCTACCTACCCGTGAGGGGAAACCTCGTGATGGTTAGTTAGTAAGTGAAGGATGATTTTCTCCATATTTTTGTCGTCGAATTCCAGTGCACCTTTACCTGTACATTTATATGGTCATCTTCTTATTATTTGTGGTTTCTCCTTCGTAGTCGCTAGATGTCATTTTTTTCGCCTGTTAACTTTGGAGTGGTTTATAGATCGGATATTGATTTTGCAAAAATAAAAACGTTTATTTTTTATTTTATTTTATAGGATTCGAAGCCAGATAGTTAGTTAGTTAGCGAAGGATGATATTCTTAATATTTTTGTCATGGAATTCCAGTGCACCTTTTCCTATACATTTGGTCAACATAATAAAATTTGTGGTTTCTTCTTCGGAGTCGCTAGGATGTCATTTTCTTTGGCCTGTTCATTTTGGTGTGGTTTGAAGATTGGATATTAATTTTGCAAAAATAAAAACGATTATTTTTTTTGGATTTTATAAGGTTCGAACCCAGGTAGCCGCCTGAATGTCTGGCCACTACATTCGTTACGCGGCGCTGGACTATGGCAGGCTTGTGTGAGGTCGATGATTTACTGTATTATATGTTAAAACCGAATACCGTGACATGTTAAATTTTAGTGTCGTGTTTCTGTTTCATCAGAATTTCAAATCGCCAACAGGGCTAAGGAAGTGTTCATTTCAAAAACACACCCACATTTTATTAGGCAATGTATTATAAATGTTATCGTCAATCCAACTTTTTTGCTGTTTCATGCCAAAACAATTAAAAAGTCCAAAAGGTGCATTTTTTTCAGATTGTGTTCGAAATATTGATTTCATAAAGATGTACATTTCAATTATTTTACGGTTAATTTTTAGATTTTAATAAAAAGCGTGGTGTTTTATCTTTATAAGACCGTTCAGATCATATTTCTAACCACGGTAGTAAGGGCGACCCGACGATTTCTACGAGACCTATATGTGTTGTTCCGAGAACTGCACAAATTAACCTGAGGGGTTGACACCAGTATATTCCCTGTCTTTTATTTGGTTAGTTCGCGTTATTGCATTATAATATAATAAACACATGTAGTGATCTGGGGGTCAAAGTGTCCAGGAGTGACGGATCCATCACTCTCAATGCGGTGCAAACCGACGCGCGACGGGTCGAGAGAGACCAGCTGAAGAGTTCCAGGTTCCAGGCTCCCTCAACCAGTCTCTCCCAATCCGGCCCACCACGCGGTAGGTACGCACGCATAATCCTCACCCCACGAACCCGGGCACCCCTGCTAAATGACCAAACGTAGCGAACTACTTAGGGTGACCTATGACAGGGGTGTTGGTAATCCAATAAATGGTTCCAGAGACAGCGGTACCCACACTCGCCTGCCAAAATTGTCACCAAGGGATCGGCTTTTGTAGGAAAATCCTACCTCGCTGCGCTGTTGTGAATGTCCTGCCTTCCACTTTTCCGAGCTTTGCGTCAAATAAATCACTTCAGAACACGTTAGGACAGCATATTTCAGGATTCAAAGAGCCTAACGTCCATGGTATCCTAGCATTTTAAGCCAACATCACCTCGAGGTCAGTTTGCCTTGAGTGTTCGTGTTCCCACACCATACAGAAATGAGAAAAAAATATCAACGTTTGGAAGAGTCTTTTATATTCTACCCTCATAAACATTCTGACAGTAACATATACATCTCGTTTTTATCAGAAGGAAAACATATTTTGTGGGGTAACAAAGACGTTTCGCAGTTCTAAGTCGCAATCCCAAGTTCGTGCCTATAATAAAAATTGTAATTTCAATATATCAGAGCTCGTTTTGAATCTAACATGCCCATTTTGTAATTGAACCACAATAATATATTTTAAAAATGTTTTAATTACAAATGTATGAGCATCTCTCGTTAGGAACTTTAAACCAATTAAAATTGTCGGACTTTGAATTGGCTTTGAAAATTTTTATTTTCTATGTAACTACTTAATTTTTTTTTTAATAAAATTAAAGTAATAAATGTGTATAGAAAATAAAACTTTTCAAAACAAAATACATAATAAACGTTAGTAGTACATGTTAAAACATTTTAAGCAGTCAAATTATTCTAATAATCACATTTATGCTGACTGTCTGTAACACTAATCCTGATATATGTTTATTTAACACTTGTTGCTAAGTAAAATAATAATTTCAAAGTACGTATACACTTACCACTGATTAGAAACGGAAATTAGAAACGGAATTCCAAAAAAAATCAACCGCATTCACCGAAAAAACGGATCTTAAAAGTTAAATTATTTTATTTCTTTCAGAGGTCCCCATTTATCTTTTTAGATACATAATATCATTTTGAGATGTCAGTGTTACAAATAACATTCTCTTAATTCTCCTTATTTTAATATTGTTGATGTTGATATTGTAACTTTTCGGGGGGGGGTTTGAACCCCCAAACCCCCCCCCCCCCTGGCTACGCCCATGATGCACTATAACCTATCGATTGTCCTGATCTTCTTCAACACATACTTGTCAAAATCTGAACGTGTATAAGAAAAATATTAAAAGCTGGGTAAAAAATAATTTGGAAGTGAGAAATTTTTTTCTTTAAATTGTATTATATGTTTTCTAAATTCCTAAAATATTCCATGTCTTTCTGTATTTTAGATTAATAAAAGTAAATATATGTGTATTATATGTACACATATTTATGAACGTGTGTATGTACTTATTGGGTGTATACATACGTTATTATATGTACATATCTTTGATTTTAAGAAATCTCACAATAATCTCCTGTAAAATCGATCATGTTGATCTCTAAAGACACTATGTATATATATTTTTAAATTCTATTTTAACCACAACTGTTTAATATCCACATAATATAATACCCACGCACAGGCTTCGCCTTTGTGGGATCTTTTTTGTTACTCTCTTATATTTTATGTTATTATGTTTGTACTTATTCCCATGTATCAAAAAATTTTGCTAATAAAAAAAAAAAAAAAAAAAAAAAAAAAAAAAATCATTGCAAGTTCCAAATCGCAACAGCAGGCAGTCGCTTTGGAACCTTTAATCTCCCTGCAAGACCAACTCTAAACAGAACTCATTTACCTACACATCTACACACTCATTTAACTTAAATTATCACCACATTGACATTTTTAACTCGACTTTACGTGACATAAAACGAAAACACATCAAGCAACATGACTCAAACTAGAAAGTTCAATCACTATAAATTCCCGTCCTTTGACTCTTAATCCTATTCCTATGTTCCTCCCCCCCCCCCCCCCCCTTTTTTATATATTGTAACTAAAAAATAAATTAAATAAGAAAATACCCTTACAATGTCACACTTTATCATTATATATCATCAGTGGAAAGTTCATAATTGGCATAATCAACTCTTATTATTGTATTATTTTGTAATCTCTGATTTGCTGTCAACTTTCTCTAAAATAAAAAAAAAAAAATAAAATAAAAAAATCTGAAAAAATACCTAAAATAACTAACCATTCATATTCACCAGCCACTTATTCCGTTACATACACTACTTTGCCAGAAATTTTTGAAAGGAGAAAATGTCGTACGTGTCGCATTGTTTTAATTTTTGACGGTCAAATTCGA
The DNA here is from genome assembly GCA_917880885.1 of Limnephilus marmoratus. Classification (NCBI taxonomy): domain Eukaryota; kingdom Metazoa; phylum Arthropoda; class Insecta; order Trichoptera; family Limnephilidae; genus Limnephilus; species Limnephilus marmoratus. Next base: position 20,145,666 of record OU862923.1, on the reverse strand, counting down.
AAGCTCATCATCAAAATTATGTTTAGGCTGAAAATAGTTCCTTTGTCCTAAATAAAGACACCATAAAGAATGCTCAACGTCTGGAGATTTTTTGCAAATGAATATCAGTGAAAACTAGTTCTAACTAGACAAAACGCGTTTTCTCGAAAAGATTCAGTTAAAAATTTTTCAACCGATATCAAAGTTCATTTAAATATTTAAAGTAGTAAATTCTAGTTATGACTAGGAAATTTCAGTTTTAACGATAGCAGTTAGTAAAAACTAGTTTTAACCAGAGAAAACGCGTTATAACTAAACACGGGTTTTAACTGTAATATACCTATCGACTACCATAATACGGGCATGTGCCTAGCGTGGTAGATTACTGTATTGACGGTGCCTTATAAAAAATGTAGACACTGATTCACATATTTTCAATAAAGCAACAGTAGTAAACAGGGTGAGTTCTCCCTAATAATTTGCGACTTTTGGATCTTATCACTTCAGAGCGGGAACCTACTTATGCAGCCATTACTCGCAAGGCAGAACTGAGTGCCAAAGCGTAAAATTTCCTTTGAAGGCCCCGCTGAATTAATGAGATTTACCTTCAATAATTACGTACTAAGTTTCATCATTAACACCGTGAGAGGTGTTCTAAAAGTCATGCCACTTTTCGGCTTAATTTTACAAAATTAATGTTCAGTGCAGTTCGGTTGTAAAATCACGTCAAGAAGTAAAGAGGATCTGTCAATTCAAATTGATTTACAAGCTTAATATGGAAAAATCGTGATTTTTTTAAAAGCTAACAAAGAATAACAATGGCGGTTTAGATTTAGAGCCTACGGTTAAAGACTTTGGCAAGCTACAATTACAACATCCTTTATTGCAAAAGCTAATGTGTAGTTTAAAGATGGATTCTTAAAAATTTTTAGAAATATTCAAATTTTTACCATATTAATTTGGTGGTATGAAAAGAGTCCTTTCTTAAGGGCCTTTAACCAGCCAGCGGTCGAAAATCCACATTTCGGCAAAAGATGTCTTTACGATCGTACAGGGCGGTTCCAGTGAGAAAGATTAATTCGAACCAGTTTTTTTAAATTATAACATAATATCTATTTTATTTCATTCCGTTAATTTATACTTACATCCAAAAATGCTAAATGGCGTGATGATAAAACTGTTAAAATTATGAACTTTTAGTAATTTTAAACATAAGTATTTATAATTTTTAAACATAAGTATTTATAATTTTTCAATAATGTCTAAGCAAAATAAATGTGCAAAAAAATCTGAAATATATTAATTTGCAAGACCGTAAATAGATAGACATTTTTTTTTTAAATTATTTAAATTGACGGCAACCCGGGCGTTTATTGAAATAAAATTAACATACAAACGAGTAAATAACCCGCCTCACTAGACAAGATCTGTTCTGAGATGGGTACATATAAAAGCATACATATACACAGACAAAGTGTGTCTGTGTATATGTATGCTTTTAGACACACACAATAGTATGAATACGAGATCAATTCTGGACTATCAAATGCATCATTTAAAATTTTATATAGAAATACCAAGTCATTGATAAATCTTCTATCATCATCTTCATCACTCTTGGCTCTACAACCCCTGGTGGGTCTTGGCCTCCTCAAGAATCTTCCTCCACTCATCTCGGTTTTGTGCCAGCTCTCTGCAGTTTAGAAGCTCCAAATAGATATGTCTTTGAGGATGTTGTCGTTCCATCTTAGTCTTGGTCTTCCCAGGCTCCTCCGCCCTATTAGTCATGAGTTCAGTAGGGACTTTGGTGCTTGATGCTCGGTCATTCTCTCCACATGACCCAGCCACCGAAGTCTTCCCAGTTTTATAAATTTTGGGTCGTTTAGCTCCTTAAACAAAGTATAAAGCTCATTGTTATAACGTCTGCGCCAAAATCCATTTTCTAGAACCGGTCCGAAGATGTGCCTTAAAAATTTTCTTTCAAAAACGTCCAGTGCTCGCTCATTCCTCTTAGTTAGTACCCAAGTCTCAGCTGCGTACGTAAGTACTGATCTGATGAGTGTTTTGTACACTAATATCTTCGTGTTTCTGGACAGCAGTCTGGATTTTAATTGGTTTTGTAGGCGGAAATAACAGCGATTTGCGTTTACTAAGCGCTTCTGGATCTCCTCTGTGTTATTATTATCTTTTGTAATCAGGGAGCCTAGGTATGTGAATCTTGGTACCGTTTCGAAATTATGGTTTCCACATGAGAGAGTTGGGATTTGTTGGGTGCATCCTACGGCCATGTATCTGGTCATTTGCTGGTTTACTACGAGACCCATATTTTTGGCAGAACTTTCAAAATTTATGAAGGCGTTATGTAAAGCATCTGGAGTTTTCGCGATTATGTCGATATCATCAGCCAAGCCAATAGTTGCACAGAGTTGTTATCGTTGCTCTTATCTCGATGCCTGAGTCACGAATAACTTTTTCTAAGGCTATGTTGAATAAGAGGCAGGCCAATCCATCTCCTTGTCTCAGCCCGTGGAGCGCTTCAAAGGGCTCGGACAAATCACTGCCAACCCTGACTCTACACGTTACTGGGGCCATTGTTAATTTCACCAGATTTCACTCATTGCATTGTACAATGCATTCCTATTTATGCTATCGTACGCGGCCTTGAAGTCTACAAAGAGATGATGTGTTTCGACATTGTGTTCTAGCTTCTTTTCCAAAATCTGTCTTAAGGAGAAAATTTGATCAATACACGATTTGCCTGGCCTGAAGCCACATTGGTAGTTGCCAATGATTTCTTCAGACATTGGAAGCAATCTGTTGTACAAGAGGTTGGACATAATTTTATAGCCGGTGTTTAAAAGCGTTATTCCCCTGTAATTACTATACTCGAGTTGGTCGCCCTTCTTATGTAGTGGACACACAATTCCTAGTCTCCACTCTTCGGGCATCTCTTCTTCTGTTGCAGCGGTTGCGGCCAGTACAATGGAATTCTAGCCACGCGGATTAATGTAAACTACAGCCGCCGGCAAAATGTACAGGCGCCGGAAGGCGGAAGAAAGATCTAGAACTTCTTCGATATTAGGAAGAATTCAGTTAGTTCCAAGAGGTGAACAATAGTATATAGTATTTTTGAGCCACGTTCCATATTAGAAGATACTCTCAGTAACGCCTTGGTGTAAGACCACCATTCAGAATTGAAATGATTTTAGCCGTGTTTGGTGACCAGATCTGAAAAGCCAGGTATTTCCCCACCTTCCCCCTACCCATCTCCTTCCCATCCCAAATACCTTCAGCCTCACAATATACCCCAAATTGGGGATGCCGTAGTCTCACTGGGTCCTAGTTAAGACGGGACTAGTTAAGATTCTTTTGCGGTATTCACATTAAAACAAAAAAAAACGAAAAAATCATATGGATGAAAAATAATTTAATTTATTCCGAGTAAAGCGTTGCATGTTTCAGATACTTTTTGCTGCAAATGAAACTATTACAAACTAACGAGTTCTGATTGAAGCAATTATTTATTTAAATGTTCAAATTCTCGGTATTTTTACCTGCAATGCATTATTTACGCTTATAAATGTAAATTTAACCATCGATACTACATAGAAGAGATTGGTATATGAAGTCAGGGATGTTAACCTATATTGTAGTGTGGAATAAATTAGTTTCACAAAATAATTGACATGAAAACAAATGTGAATATGCAATTCTACCTTCTCTTTCTTTAAATGTGGGTATCTTCAAGACTGAGATTTACTCCTTCCTTTAAACTCAAAAGAATTAAACCTTCTCTTGCGCCCTTACAGTGTAAGTCAAGACCCTTAATAGTCCAGTCAAGTAAAACATGAAAAGGGGGTAATTCTTGCAAAAGGTCCAGTCAATCTGAATTTTGTATATGTTGTTAGAACCTAAACCAAGATTAAAAAAAACAGATTTGCAATTTCCAAAGTGCTGTGCGAGCGGCGGTGGACCCAAAAACCTTGAAATTTTCGGACTTTTTTAGTTTTTGCTCAATATTTTTTTTTTTTTTTTTTTTTTTTTTTTTTTTTTTTTTGTGTATTACAGACTGTGTCCATTTACAATACACATGTAACATTAACTACATATATATGATACAAATAACAAGTTATAGATTTTTAGCATTAACATGCCTCTTGAATTCTTCAAGGCTACTATTAAAAATATCGATAGTCTTGGAGGCGTTGTTTAACAGCGCCATACCTCGTGTCATGCTATGCCGAGCCAGTACGTCCGTTCTGCCACGTGGGATACAAAGCAGATCATGGTGACGTCCCTGGCTGTAGTTATTCGGTACGAACAACTTATAGCATTCCAGAAGGTATGGGCTATCTATTAAATTATTAATAATTTTGTACGCCGTTACTGCAAGGGCCCCACTCCTCCTCGAGTGGAGACTTTGGTAGCGCGTTTCGGCAAGCAAATCTTCGTGATGCATGAATCGCGGGTACTCTCCGTGCATTCTCAAATACATGTATCTCAAAAACTTTTTTTGAATCTGTTCTAGTTTTTCAATATATTTTTGTTGGTATGGGGCCCATACAGCAGAGGCGTATTCAATTTTAGACCTTATAATGCAGTTGTACAAAGTCATCATTGCCTCGGGATTGGAAAATTGTTTGCAGAGTCTTATGACAAATCCGAGAAGCTTGTAGCATGATGTCGTCAACTGCAATATATGGTCCGAAAACGTAAGTTTGGGATCAAAGACTACCCCAAGGTCCTTGATGGATTTTACTTTTGACAATATATCATTTTTGATGCAATAATCGAATTTGATAGGGTTTCTCGAACGTGTATACGACATAGCGACACATTTTTTTGTATTAAAAAATAATTTATTTTCATCAGCCCATGATGTAATTGAATCTAAATCAGTTTGCAATTTGACACAATCTTGACCATCACAAATTTTCTTAAGTAATTTTAAATCGTCAGCAAAAAGCAGGCAAGTGGAATGTTTGATGCATTCTTGAATGTCATCAATTAAGATTATAAATAGTAGAGGACCTAGGTTTGACCCCTGTGGCACTCCAGAGAATGCAGAGAATTCTCTAGACCTGTATCCGTCGATGCAAACATATTGTTTCCTATTCCTTAAATACGTGACAAAAAAATTTAGGAGGGGTTTGTCGAAGCCAATTCTATGTATTTTTCGTAGCAGTACGTCATGATCAACTCGGTCGAACGCCTTGGCAAAATCAGTGTGATCACATCAGTTTGATGTTGAGCATCTAATCCTCTTGCTACTCTCTGTGAGAGTTCTAGAAGATTAGAGACGGTGGACTTATTTGATAGAAATCCGTGTTGGTTTCCCTGAAGAAACGGTTTAATTTGTTTGTTTAGCTTTTCGCAAATTATTGTTTCGAATATTTTTGGGAGTATTGACAGAACTGCTACTGGTCTATAGTTCTGGACTTCCGTTTTTGTTCCAGATTTATGTATCGGGCTAACCTTGGTTAGTTTCCAGGATTTAGGAAAAGTGGAAGTTGAAATACTGAGGTTGAAGATAAAGCATATCGGGTTAAACAAATGTTCTTCCAACATGATAATGATATGAGGTGGGATTCCATCTGGCCCCGTGGCCTTGTTGGGCTTTTGTTCCCGAATACACGCTTTGACTTCCTCAGGCTTAATTTGTTCCAAAGATATTGAACCTGTGTTTCTAGGCACCTCTGCCCGGAGACTTTCAACATCTAGGTTAGGGGTCATATGGTTGTATACCGACTGGAAATAGTCCGCGAATCTCTCTGAAACTTGTTGGGGACATTGGATTATTTTATCGACATTCATAAGTCCAATAGGAGTGCCCCTACCTGATTTTTGTGATCTAATATATTGCCAGAAGTTTTTGGGGTCTTCTTTGATCCCATTTTCAATATCGGATAAATATTTGTTCTTTTTTACAGTCATCTCTTTTTTGAGATCGCATCTCTTTGCAGAAAATAATAAATAGTCTGATTTATTATTAGTAGCTTTGTACTTCCTGCGAAGAGATTCCTTACATTTGATTTTTTCTATAATATTTTTATCGAACCAAACTGGGTAGTTAACATTTGCTTTCGATAATTTTTTTAAAGGTACACATAATTCAAATATACTAAATAATACAGAGTAAAAATATTCCACAGCTTCGTTGACAGATTTCATGTTGTATAAATATCTCCAGTTGAAGTGTGAGAATATTTTTAGACACAGATTAATATTAACGTGTTTAAAATTAAATTTGTTAAAGTTCGAATATAAGTGTCGTCCCATTTGATGACGGTTTGCACGCATTTCACGCCTGCTGTATTGTGTCCTCGCCAGGGTGGCCGAGATAGCCAGTGTAGGATGGTGGTGATCTTCTTTAACCAATGCTTCATCGCTGTACGTCACCTCACATATATTATATCTCAGTGAAGAAAGGGTCTGACCAGTATAGTCAGTACACATACTTTTAAAGTAGATTGAATTTGCTTTTAAAATTGAAGCAAGTCATATAAAGCTATTGGTTTCTAAGATATATTTCTTTGAAAATAGGCCTTTTTTCCAAAAAAGTGAAATTTTATCGAAATGGTCACATATTTTGTGAAATATTTTCTAAAATACGCATCCCACGTCAAATATTATTTAAAATAAAGTTGTAGTAAATTTAATACGCTTTCAGTTGAGACCAGATTGATATCTGTGGGCCTACCGGTTCTCACAAAAACGGCAGATAACCAAAAACATTCCTAAGTGGGTTTTGGGGGGAAATGCAAATAAACTGTTCTCACGTTTTTTATGGTTTTATTTATCAACAATTGCAATTAATTTTTTTTTGGTTATTGTTAACAAATTCTTTGATAAAAAAAGAAAAAGATAATACACCTATCGGGAATTACGTCATCATCAAACATTGTTTTATATATCTACATACATACTAAAATGCTTGCTTGCTGTATATAGCGCACTTTGGTCTCAAATTGCAGCAAATTTAGTCAATTTTAAAAGTGTGTAGACCGACTATACCGGTCAGACCCTTTATTCACTGAGATATTGAGCTAAAACTGAAAAGTCCGAAAATTAAAAAAATTTTTGGTTCCACCGCCGCTCGCACAGCACTTTGGAAATTGCAAATCTGTATTTTCAATGTTGGTTTAGGTCTTAACAATACATAAAAAAAATCAGAATGACTGGACCTTTTGCAAACACGGATGTACATCTTGACTGGAATATAATCACTCAGGTCTTACGTTAACTGGAGTCATCAATGATTTTTTGTTCATCATTTTTTTTATTTAAATTCTGCATGTTACCGGATATATGTATTTGTTTCAAACAACATTACTATTTTCTTTTAGGCTAAACACAATCCTGAGATCACAATATTAGAGTTATAAATGCAATACATTATTTATGTAAGTAATATATTAGAGTCCATGTTCTAATTTTATTTTTAATTTAATAACACAATACAATTTTATTTAGTTACATTTCTTTTTTTTTATCAAAATAGCTATTTGAGGTATCTTCCAAATAATTGTAATAAATTAGTCTTTTATATAACTCAAACGTTTATTTTACAAACTAACTTATATTTTATGAAAATAATGGCCTCTCGGTGAACTGAATACAGTTTTAGTGGCAGATGCAAACGATCGCAGCAGCGTACTGTGCAATAAACTACGCTGGTCCGCTGTTGAATTCCACCCTAAATTGTTACACTACATTATTCAAACACCTAGTGGGAGCGTTGCTATGATCGTTTGTACGAGTACGAGTAATGCTACGAAAACACTAACCAGTAAGTAAGATTAGTTACAAAAGCCTTCGCTAGGAGCACGTGGGGACATTCATCCTATTATAATGTTGTACATTGTACAGGTGAACACGGGTTTGATAACATTAAATAGCTACGTACTGTTGCATCGAAATGTTTAATGGAAAGGTAGGAATTTAAAAGCATTTTGCAGGGTGTCTAATTGTATTAATTTTTAATTTTTATTCTTCACAGGAAGCTTGAGTAAAAGACGTTTAGAGTAAGAGGCGACCGAGATCTCGGTCTCGGTCTCGGCATTCTCGGCTAAAAAATTCTACCGAGAACTCTGTTTCGGTTCTCGGCAAAAAATCGCCGAGATTCTCGGCCATAACCGAGACCGTTGTGAGTAGGTACAGTATAGGATAATGGGATTCAAAACTAACGCGCGCGTCCACATTCGTCACTTGGTGTCAGTGCGTGAGAGAGCTGTCGATTGTGATGAAAGTTTTTATCAGCAGCGCCTACTAGTGTAACATTCGAACAGCTCTTTAGCAGAGCTGGTCAATTATACAACATGAGGCGACACTCTTTGAAGGGTGCAAACGCGGAAAAATTGTTTTTTATGTGCAACAACCATAAATGTTGTTCAATTTTGATTATTACACTATTTAAAAAAAATTATAATTACATTCTTAAAAATACTATATTATTCAAAAATAGCTTATTTTCATTTTTCTTCTCAACTTATCTATTCTCGGTCTCGGCGAAGTTTTTAATTTATTCTCAGTCTCGGTCTCGATCTCGGCCGAGAACGAAAAACCTGTCTCGGTCGACCCTTAGTTCCGAGTGCCTCAGGAAAAATATCAGTTCAATTTTTTTCTTTAGTGCATTCTACAGAATAGTGTGAGTACACTTTAGATGTATTTTTAGCCCACCGTGGTTTTCCCTTGATGTTAGAAATATAAATAATACTTCTCCTGGTGAACCTTCCGATTAACATAAAAATTCCGCTTTGAAAGCTGTTTTCTGCTATGCCTCGGTACATTGACGGTGTTATGGAAAGTGCTTGACTTACTTTAACGAGTAATTCTTGAAATTATTTGGAGTATAAAATATAATTAAAATTTGTTGCGATGACTTTTTTTTAATTTAAATAAAAAAAAACAGATAAGATATTTTTTCTTCAAAACCTAACAAAAAAAAACTTCTACGTGTCATCGCTGGTCACTCAGCCAAATAACTAATCAAAACTCTCACTCCGACCTTACTGTCCAATACTTATTTTTTTTTTATATTTTAAGGTGAAAAAAAAACATTTGAAATGTCATTAGAGACCGAAATTTTATTCACTCCAAATTATGTCAGGAAACTGACTGGTTGGAGTAAGTCAAATACGTCCCTGTATACCCAGTATAACCAAATAACTGAAGAACTCCTTACCCAATACCCTTACCACGGGTAAAGTGATGAAAATATAGATTCAGGTGTCTTGAACTAAGAACGTAAAAAATTAAAAGAAAGTTTCTGCCAAAGAGAACTACGAAGATCGATTTTATTAACTATGAGAAGAAACGTGGGAATCCTACAGTTATAATAAACAAAAATTGATAAAAAACAACTCTCTGGAGGAACTTTAAATTTCGGAGTGAGGAATTCCAATTATTATAAAAAAAATCATATAACAACGAAAACCTAAGATTTTCCTCTAAAAATAGAGACAAATATTAGTTTAGCAAGTAGGTATATCCAATATATTAAAATAAATTCCATGTTTGACGTGCCCAGCATTCCTCATTGTTTTTATTCTATTTAACGTTGTGCTTTTGTTTAGTTTTATTAAAAACACAGAATGAATTAATTATTTGCTTTATATAATTACAAATTAGCGACAGCATTCCTACAAGATAAACAAAAATTTTAACAAAACAAAAAAACGACTTCAAAAAATGCACTAAAAAGTAAAAAAATAATTTCGTATTCTTCTACAACTTCATAATCAACTTACTTTTTCTAATCATCAATATGTTGGTACGATTGTTACTTTTGGAGTCGGTGTCAGTCAAGGTAGGTTTGTAACTACATACATAGATATAGATGAGATGTGCTTGTGTCGCACAAGCGACTTGCTGACACCGACTCCAAAAATAACAATCGTACCTACATATTGATGATTAGAAAAAGTAAGTTGATTATGAAGTTGTAGAAGAATACGAAATTATTTTTTTACTTTTTAGTGCATTTTTTGAAGTCGTTTTTTTGTTTTGTTAAATTTTTTTTTAATTTTTTGATTTTTAGTGAATCTGAAGTACACTAACTAATTTGTCTTAATATGAGTAAACCTACTAAACGTGCTGCTCATATGAGACAGAGATAATTTGACCATAACGACGTTAGGGTCAAATTAAGAGATTCGGCCGAGTTTCGTTAATTTGTTATGGATCCGATGATCAGAACCTAACCAAACTCTCATCAAATTATCCTTGAAGTACATCCTTTCCAACAAAAAAAGAATCATCGAAATCGGTTGGCGTGATATTGAGTTATTTATCCATTTGTCGCGCACATTCTTATTGCAAATTTAAGACTTATATGGTTTTCTCATGGATGCCATTGTCGGAACTGGACCAAATTAAAATGGACCACACGGGAAGCACCAGCTTTCAAATAAAAAAGAATCATCAATATTGGTTCACCCAGTCAAAAGTTCTGAGGTAACAAACATAAAAAAAAAAATTAAAAAAATACAGTCGATTTGAGAACCTCCTCCTTTTTGAAGTCGTTTAAAAAGGGAATGTATTTGTTACACTTTTCAGTCCTTAATATTTTAGTCTTAATTCAAGAGTATTAAATTAATTTAATTGTCGTTTTTTACTGCATATGCCATTACACTCAATTTGTTATACAATTTTAGTGGCGGATTTGGGCACCGCCGCCCCGGGAACCATTTATTGGATAACCAACACCTCTGCCATAGGATTCCTTAAGTGGTTCAAGGGGTGAGGCTTATCTAGGTCGTGTGTGTTTGCCAACCTACTGCGTGGCGGGCTGGATCGAGAGAGACTGTTAGAGGGTGACCTCTACAGCTTGACTCTACCCATCGCCTTGCGCCGCAGTTGAAGGGATGAATTCATACTTCCGTAACTCCAGGACACCCAGATTCCACCCATCCCTTGTTCCTTATTCCTTACCGGAGCTTCTTCTTCTTCCTTTTCTTAAAGAGACCTTCCACATTGCATCTCCTAAGATTGTTGAGCTAATATAAAAAATAAAATTAAAAACTACTCCGTCTCCATATTATTGGTTTTACCTACCTATTTCGATTATGTAATTAAGTTTAAAAACTTTGTCTTCGTGTATTTTTATCTTTATTGACCTTTCTAATATTTTTTTTTATTTTTTGAAGAAGAATGGTGTACGCTAATTTTGTTCTTTGACCTTAACCTTTACAAAAGGTCAGAATATTAATAAACATTGGTCAATCAATATGTACACGGGTAGAAAGGGTAAATGAGTGGCCTGATAATAAATTTCCAACAAAATAAGGGAATAATACACAACCCCCAAACGAGAGTTTTTTGCAGCATCTAAATTACTTTTTACATCACATACTCTACAATAAAGGTAATTCTAGAAAAAGTATTCGGTAATCGAAATGGCAGCAACAATACGTAATTGAGTTACACTGGATTTTGTACAATCTTTTTTAACCTTTTTGCTTTACTTAAAGATTGACTGCTGAGTGAAATAGATGTTGTACGGTTAAAATGGTAGGCATAAAAAATCAACCCTAAAAAACAAAGTCTTTTACTATAATACATCTAGACTTTCTATCTAATTGCATCATCTCTTAGGCCAGCTAGTCTCAATTTCAAAGATTTTTTTTGGTTTGTGTGAGTTTTGAACCTTCTTTCCCAGGGATTGGCTCTTAAACTGCTGTGAACTTTTAAAATGACTTTTAAAATTGAGTCGTTCAATTTCTATATCCGCTATATCAACTTTCACTGTCACATCTCTAGCGTAAATAAATAAAATGAATTTTTTAAATTATATAATGAATTGGAGTAATATACATTCGAAAAGTGTTCATTTTTCAATGTTTGTCTAGAAATATTTAAGTATTTTGGATTAAAAAAATGGAAATAGCGGATTTTGATACTCACTTCGTGATTTATATGGAATATAGAAGCTTTTGAAACTCAACTGACCTGAGGGGCGTGTTTCTACACCCACCATCTTGGCAAAATAACTGCTCGTGATTGGTTGAATTCCGATACAACCAGTTTTGATAGTAACTTCTTGAATTACATAGCGGGTTTTGGTTCTCACTCGCAGTTTAACCATGGTTTTTGGTCGTGATAAGGGAGGTTTTGAAACTCAATTTAGGTTAATCTTGTTCCTCGCAAAAATGTGAACAAGAAGTCATACTCAGATCATTTTGTCAAAAAACCGGATATAGCGGGTATTGAAATTATAGGACTCAATTATAAAATCGTTTGTCTGAGGATTGAACCTTCCTACCCAGGCACTGGAGTCAACACCGTTAACAACAGATCAAAATCACAATTGGATAAGACCGAAATTTATTTCGTATATTAACTGCCATATTGTCATCCAATTTCAAAGAAATGCGAACATGTCAGTCAGACCGGTCGACCAGTCGACCGGTCAGTGGTTGAATGGGCATAACGCTTGGGTCCCACCTGGGCGTCGCGTGTTCAATTCCCCGACTGGCTAAGTCCTCCATCACAACACAAGCAACATTTTTCGGCTTTCTGTGGTGGTAGTAGGAGATTTTCAAACATTGTTGGGTTATTCGTAACCCGGGAATGTTTATCTTTCTTTTTAAATAGATTTAAATAGAAATGTCCGTGAGTGTTTGCCACGACAGCGACAGCGAGTCGACCTGACGAGTTTTAGCTCGATTGGATGTCGGGTAGTGGATTAATTTCCACTTCCGAGATTCCACTTCATCCGTCATTCAAGGAAACAAAATCGAAACTCAAATAGATGTAAGCATTTTTTGTTGTTCTTTTAACAATATCTGAGTGAAATGGAAGGGTTAAATTACTATGAGGGGGCCTTAGACTATCTTCGGGTGATGAATAAAGATTAAATAGTGATCGAATTGAAATTGAAAAATTGAAAAACTGAACGAATCTACTTTTTTAATGGAAAATTATATGAGTACCGTCAGTCCGGGAGGACTTAAAATTTTTTGTGGGGTTCACCGTCGGTTTTATACAAAATAACTTAGCAACTAAGTAAGAGGATAAATAATGCAATAAATACTTAAAACTGAACCGAAAAGTCTTAAAAAGTAATTAAAAACAAAATAAAGTTTTTTAATCAGCGCACGGTTCCATTAAACAGATTTACCTCACATTAATTACTAAGTTTTAGATTATCAGGTTTTCGTATTTTTTTCTATGCTTTATTTTTACTATTACGAAAAAAACCCATTCAAAACTTGAAGAAAGTTTTATTATGCAAATGTCGTGCTTACAATGGCGTTATTTGAAATTTAACTATGCGGAGAATTTAAATTCAATTTAATAACGAAGAAGTCCCGAAGTAGCTCTCGTATTATAAAGTAATTAACGAAGTATTTGGAGAAGCAGCTTTTCGAGGGGACTTTTATCATCCGTTTTTGATAAATTTATTTATAAATTATCCAGCTTATGTTCTTGCGGAGTTGGGGGTTAACATAACTTTTAATAATTATCAATGCTTTAATTAAATTAACATTAAGAGCAACTTTTTCATTTATTTAATTTTTTTATTATTTTAGAAACAAACAGTACAAGATTATATATATAGATTTTTTTTATTATTTATTAACCAAGATATTACAATATAGTATATTAAATAATATATCAAAATACAAAATACCTTTTTTTTTGTATATACCGCCTCACTAGGCTGAGCCTGTTCCGAGGTGGTAGGAATTTAAACTAATTTTGTTATCTTAATCTTGGAAGAAAAACAAGATAAAAATAAAAATATGTTAATTTAAAGAGATAAATAGAATAAAAGAACAATAAATGTAATGAAAATGAAAAGAGACAAGAAAAATGGAAAAATAGAAAAAAATATGAAAGAAACCAATTAGAAACACAAAAATAATTGTGAGGATACGAGAACAAATACAGGCGTTGAGTGTATTTTTGTATTGTTCAAGTTATCTGCCCGCAGTATGCAATAGTGATGTAACGAATATTCGCATTCGCATTCGCATTCGCGAATATTCGCATATTTTTGCATATTCGCATTCGCAAAGTTCGAGAGAATGTTTTGCGAATATGAACATCAGAAAAAAGAGACGAGACTTGAAGTCACTTTGAAAACACTTTCCACGAAACTAAATGGAAAGTCTTCCAAGGCAACCATTTCACTTAAGTATTGAATTATCACCGAATATTGAGGTATTGAATTATCACTTAGGTATTGAATTATCACCGGTCACTTCATAGATTTATTATCCCACTGTTTCGTTTTATCGACACATTTTTGAAGCGATATCTGTTTCATATCGGATTTGGTACTTAGATGGGAAGATGATGCATCCTGTTTTCATTTTTCACACTTTTCTAATTCGGAAAACTTTGTTATATGCATTGCCTTCAAATGATTTCTCACAGCCGTTGTACTTCTTTCTTTTCTAGGATATTCCCTGTTACACAGCTAGCATTTAGCTCGTTCTGCGTCGCAAAGTGTAAAATAAGTCCGAATTTCACTAGAATTTGATTTAATCATGTAAATCACTAATCAATCACACTATAACCTTAAAATTATCTTGTTTTTGTTTACGAGCAGACGACAAATGAAATAAAACAACCGATCGGCTTTTTTTGGTTCAAATCGGAAATTTTCGGAACAAGATGCAAACATGAGCCACTAAGCCATACATAATTGGCGTCAAATTTAAAAAAAAACTCAATATTCGCATTCGCATTCGCATTCGCGAATGCTCAAAAAATGACATTCGTTACATCACTAGTATGCAATACCTTTGTTGATTATCCACTTATGAATTTTGTGTTTATCTAAAATGAATTGTATTATCTAAAATGAATTGTAAAAAGTAAACAATGTTTTAGAAATAATTACACGGATCGATAACAATGATTTGACTCTCTGAAATATATAATATAATAGTATGTTCGTGTCATTTCAATTTGAGAGACGGGTATGGGTACCGGCTGCCCCGGAAATCATTTATTGGATGACCAAAACCGCTGCCATAGGTCACCACGTGGTTCGCTACGTTTGGCGACTTGGCAGGAGTGACCGGTTCACGGGGTGAGGTTTATCTGGATCTTGGCGGCGGATGCGTTTGCCCACCAACTGCGTGACGGTCCGGACCGGAAGAGACTGGTTTAGTTGGATTGGGAGACCTTTTGACCTCTCCAGCCGGGCTCTCTCGACCCATCGCCTTGTGAATGTAATGGTTGGATTCATACCTCCGTCACTCCTGGACACATTGACCCTCAGATCCCTACCGGGGCTCCTAGCATGGGCGATCGATAAGGATTGATAGGATAACTTTCGATAACTTCTCATCGTTCTCTAGGACAACTGCAGATCGCTAACGTAGAAACAACAGTTGACATTGAAAATATTAAGAACACTCAGTCATTGTGAACTGTTACTTATTCGTTAGCGATCTGCAATCACCCAGCCCCTCATACTTTTCCTCCCCAGAACTTCCTTCCTTTCGCTAAAAAGACAACCCACACAGCATTTCCAGAGATGACATGGGCCCTAAGGATTTTTTTCTTCGTGGTCTCCTGTGTGGAGAAAACATAAAAAATCTAGGGAATGATTTAGACAAAGACGTGCTAGACATGTTTGAAAAAAACTATAAAGATTAATTGTTTTTAGAGTCTTGGTGCAAAGGCATGAAAAATGCCTTTATTTCACAACTTAAAAATGACAACTAATTTAAAGTCTTTGATGTGATTGGATATTTTTTCATAAATAATAACCTTGAAAGAAAATGATTTTAATCTCAATGTTTAAAAACGAAACAATTTCAATAAAAAATATTTGTTTCTGGGTTCATAGTTACGTAGAGATCGTACCTAATAATAATTGGCTAATTTATATAGCGCCGTTTTCGTGAAAAATCACCTCAAGGGCGCTACCTAAAACGAATATATTCGCAATTGAACCCAGAAAACTATTCTCTTTTCCTCTGAACTGTTTTCAGTGAAAAGGGTAACTTTATTTTAAGATGTATTTCTTGATACATTTTAGGAGGGCTAACTTATTTTCTTTTAAACTACAAAACCTTAAACGTTTTCTAAATCATATAGTAAAAACGAGATGTGAAACGAAGGGGGAAATAGTAAATCTATCGTAGAATTATATTAGATTGGAAAACGTTTTCCAGACTTTTTCGCATAGTGATAAATCCGTTCGTAAAGTCTATTTTCCTCTTTTCATCCCAAATACTTTTTGAAACGACATTGTTTAAACCCAAACACGAAGTGAGGGAAATCAGAATTAAAGGAGAGAACGTTCCTACATGGCCCCAACTGTTTTTTTATGATTAAATGCTTATTCAAAAAGGAATTTAGAGCCCCAAATGAAATTCCACAAGGAATAAATAGCAATGAACAAAGCAAAGATGAAGGGTAAACAAGTAATTCGTCAGAAGGCCCCAGGTTGCTTTATTTATAAATTAATAGCGCCGTGTAAAACAGAACCTTATTTACTGTTAATTAATTAACTTCGCTTAGTAATTCATTCTTAAGATTAATAAAACAGGGCGTTCGTACCTTGTACCACGCGTACAAGGTACGAACCTTTACCTGAATGCCGAAGCGATTTTTTTTTAAATTTATTTCATGCTTTAATGATTTCTGCGGACTGCTTGTTCTCATTGTTTCAATATTTTTTCAGAAAGGAGTGGGGAATGGAAGATGAAGACTGAGAAGACCTTGGTTATCCAAAACAGGTCACTAAACACGGCTAAAGCCATTACAGAAAACTTTTAAAATCGGAATGGTGATATTTTCCCAGGGAGATATCCAAGTATCTACCATAGGTACTATGATAATCTACATACAAATAAAAAGATTAACCATAATATCTTTACATGCGATTTCTTCCAGGATAGAGGATATTTAGAAGATACTTTCAGCTAGGCCTGGATAAAGATATTAAGTGGCCCTTAGCACAAAAGAATTAAATATCCCACAAAGCACAACGTTTATAGTTGTGATATGTTCTCCCTCTTTCACATAATAATAATAATAATATTGTCTTAATTTCTTAGTAACAGTAGGGATAATGATACCCTCACTGGGATCTTCCCATGTTGAGGATTTCTTTTACATATCGACGGGTTCCGGGCTATTTGTATTAACCGACATTTTTTAAACTTTACACAAGAGCAGTTTAAAGTTTCGATTTTTAGAAAAAAAAATATAACTTTAGCAAATCGCATTATTTTTTTGAAAATAAGGATATTACTGTTTTTATAACATATTCCCCATATTCGGATTCTTTTTTTTTCTAATATTCCTATTTTTAACGAAGATAAATGTCGCTTAATACAAAATGACCTTTATTTTACTTTTTTTTGTTCCAGGCTAAATGACTTAACCGCCTATGATTATTGTTTCTTATTCTAGGCTAAATGACTAAACCGCCTAGGTTTATTATTTCTTGTTCCAAGCTAAATGACTTAACCGCCTAGGCATGCAAATAATGGCTCTAAGCTAAGTGCTTTAATCAAAAAATTGGTCATATTTCAAACTTAAGCTAATTGATTTAAATACCATATCTTAAACTTATTAATGTATGGCTAATTAGTTTATGCGACTGATATTTTTTTAATAAATTCTTGTATATTTATAAGGTAACGCTAATTGTATTAAGCGACACTGGATAAGAATTTAATAAAGAGGCTAATTGTATGAAGCGACATTTTTATATATTTATAAGGTCAGGCTAAATGCTTTAACGTACGTTGCCTGTAAATTGTTGCTCCAGGAAAAAAAGTTTAAACGATTGTCTGGTATTTGGTAGTGAGCTTAAGTGCACAGTTCCTAAATGTGTCAATATTTTGTGTCGCTTCATACATTGCAGTCCAAAATGGGCCCAAAAATGTGGTTGTATTAAGCGACAAAAAAGTGCTCCGATTGTCACCAAACACAGCTCAAACGACGCAGAAAAATTCGCTGATTCCAAATATATATAAAAGTCTATATCGCCCAGAGTGTCGCTTAATACAATTAGTCCGGAACCCGTCGATATTATAATTTAATTATAAGAAATTAATATGAATTAGACATAATATATATCATTTAGTATTTTTTTTAAATAATCATAAAGTAAATAAGACAGCAGTTTTTTTATAACTCAGTTCACTAGATTTGGTTTTAGTCTGTATTTGATATCAGCATATTTTCTATTTCTGATCTCCCTATATTTAGTATCCAGCTTTTTATTTGAAAATTAAATGTTATAATGTCGAGGTTTTTGAGTGAGAGTGGTATTTTATTGTAGAGTTTAATGCCATAATATAAGAAGCTTTTTTGCCCAAATGTTGTGTTAGTAGTTACTTGTTGGATAAGTTTTTGACCATGAGATCTAGTGTTTCTAATGTACCTACGTATTAGTTGTTATTTCTTGGGTTTTGTACTTATGAATGTAAATGAGTATAGTTTTAGAATATAGTTGTTTAATTATACATACATGTACAAACCTTGCTATTGAAACTAACAATAAATAAATAAATAAATTGACATGATGTTAAGATTGTTGAAGATTTCGTCAGTGCTAGTTCTTACAGGAACTTTCAGTATTAGTACTAATAAGGGAAGAAATAATAGGTAAGCCAATGAAACGATATCTTTTGTAAAATTTAATGATGAAAACATAATTTATACGAATGTAAATATTGTGTAAGTGAACAAACGTTCAATTTTTTAAATAGTGTCCGAAAGGTGGCCTCCATTTTGTCGCTTACATTCTTGCAGCCTTTTGGCCGAAGAGGCCACCTTTCGAACATTATTTTAAAACACTCATTATTAGGCTAGCGACTGTACGGTTGAAATTTAAAACACGACTTCGAATACATCTCTGACGCCGCGCCTTAAGCAACACCATCTTCGTAGTTTGTTAAAAAGCTACTCTTGTAATAGAACCGAATTCAAGCAAGTAGCCAATAATCCTAAAAGATTGTGCCACTTGCCTTAACAGCTAGCGTGAGGAACGTCGCGTCGGATAGAAGGGGTAAGTACTATTGGATTTGTAATTTCGTGAATCTCTCCGGGTATGGAGAGATTGATGAATATTGTTTTTCATATTCATTGAATCGTTTGTTATATGGGTTGAGGATTTTTCAACCACCATGCTAGGCAGATGCCCGTGTTGTGGATGGTCGATTTTCCATACAGTACATCATATAATATGATTATTATTGTAACTGGAGATTGTGAATAATAACACCACGCGTCTATACATTACATATGACGTCATTGCCTGCCGCTGTTACTTTGTCCCGGTGACTAGCTGTCCAAGGAACCGGCTATTTTTGGAACCAGTTCCTATCAGATTTATAAAATGGTCAGCAACACTTAAGAGCGTTTAACCAGCCAGCGGACGAAAATCCACATTTCGTCGAAAGTTGTTCTTCCGATCGTGCAGGGCGGTTACAATGAGAAAGATTAATTATTCTCCGTACCAGCTTTTTTAAATTATAACTCAATATCGAATTTATTTCAATCCAAATTATCTTTAATTTATACCTTCATCCAAAAATGCTGAAAGGCGTGATGATAAAACTATTAAAATAGTGTACTTTTTGTAGTTATTTTTTGATTATAAGTATTTATCATTTTTCAATAATGTCTAAATTTAATAAGAATGTTAAAAAAATCTGAAATATATTAGTTTGTAAGTGCGCAAATAAATACACAAATGGACCAATTTTCGTCAAGAAACACATGTACGTACATATTTTTTAATGATTTTATTGAAACTAAAATTAAAATTCTAATACATAACTTTGCTAGATAATGTATTGATTTATTTTACTGCATGATTACATTATTTGAAATGGGTGTGGTATAATCAGGGCTGGGCAGTATTTGAAATACATGTAATTGAAATACGTATTTGAAATACAAATACGTATTTTGTATTTGTATTTCAATTACTTCCTAAAAATGTATTTTGTAATTGGTATTTCAATTACCTGGGGCAGAGGTATTTTGTAATTTGTATTTCAAATACTTATGGCTTCAAAATACATTTTCAAATACATTTAGCGATCTTAATAAACTGACATAGATAGTACGTAGACTAAAAACGCTAGAATCCAGAGCTATATGTTATGTATGTTAATATTTAGAGTTGGCAACACGTCCTGTGCTATAACAGCACTGTTATTGTACATTTTTGTATCATATTATATAATGCTTGTAATTGCTTTGTATTGTACTTTTTTGTGTCATAGTATTAGATCAAGCACTATAGGAATAATTTGACTGAATACTAGATTATTTTTAAGTTAATTACAGTAGAGCGCACTTGAAGTGAAATAACTAGTGTCCGACCGAAACAAGATTTTCTACCGAAAACGAAACCGAGTATTCGATATCTGTCTCAGTTTCGGCCGAAACCGAAACCGAAACTTTTTTAGCCATTTTAAAAATCTATTGTTTACTGAAATTCGGCTTATTTTAGAGTTTCGGTGCGGCCGAAGGTTCGGCAGATTTTCTGCCGAAACCGAAACTGATGCCGAAACTAGATTTTTTACCGAACCTTGCCGAAACCGAAACCGAACCTTCGGTCGGTCACTAGAAATAACACAAAACTGCGCTATACAAATGTTGTGTTATAATAATAATATATTATTATTATATTATCTAACACCTGAGTCCTTTACCACAAATTTTACAAGTGAAGCGGATATGAGATGTGTCTTTTGAACAATATGATTGGTCAATTTTTGCACGTCTCTGTTTCACTCTGCTCAACATTGCTATTATGGAAACGCACCCTTAGATAAGGGCATTTACGACAATTTATTGCAACCAAAGGTTCTACCAAAACCAAATGTATTTTGTAATTTGTATTTTGTATTTGAAAGAAAAAAATGGTTAAAATACTGTATTTTGTATTTTGTATTTCAAATACACGACTTGAAAGTATTTTGTATTTCGTATTTTAAATACATGCGAGAAAGTATTTTGTAATTTGTATTTCAATTACAGCAAAGCATGTATTTTGCCCAGCCCTGGGTAAAATACAAAAACTTTTTTGAAAATTTAACAAATCTGCCAACGACCTATGGAATAATAACCTTATTATACTAAAAATTAAAATAAATTCTAAAAATTTATTACATACGAATGCTAGATAAAAGAACAATCTTTCGAAATCCGTTTATAATTTTTTGTGGAAAAGAGTCAATACGTCTAAAAACTTTTTTGAAAATGACGTATTTCCGGCTTTCTCTGGTAATGCCCTCTTAAACTGGGCGAAGCCGAACCAAAAGCCGGGGCAGGGGCTAGCGTAATCCTGCAGAGCGGATTTTGTTGCTAGTCTCTATTATTGCTATTTGAAACCGGATTCGCTGGATCGTTCAGATGTACGTGGTAAATCCGGCAGCCAAAAATTTCGTTTCTTGAAATCTTAACCACGTGCATATTTTTGCATAATGGAATGCAGTTCTGCTTTCAGGTGAGACACCGCCATTCAGATTCGAATCTTTTCTTGGAATGGCTTTGAATATGTTAATTTTTAGTGAATAGATCTGAATAGAAATGTTACATTATTCCCAACAACCCAATTTTCAATCCCCTTTTATATTTTTTAGGATTATATTTTCCATGTACCTAATTCTGGCGTGGTAGGAATTGAAATATTTAAAACCTTTTATTTATTAAAATCAAGTATTTATCTTATTAATTCTATCTACTATTTTTTATATCTTCGTATTTTTAATAGTAATATCTTCGTATTTTTAATAGTAATATCTTCGTATTTTTTAATGGTGAACAACATTAAAACATAGGAACTTTGATGGTTATGCAGGTGACGTGAATTTATATAGCAAGTAGATTTTTCATTCCACAGCCGAGCTGTTGAACACAAGAACGAGTCGAAGAAACGACCCGTTCTCATGTGACAAATGTCAACCGTGTACAAATGTTGGGCACGCGTTTGGCGTGTTTCCGACTATGCACCGGTGCCGAAGGGATTAATGACGCTGACGACGCTTCCTCGGAGTATCTTCCATTGTTATTACAATGGACGAAGCTCCGAGGAACTAGCGGTAGAACAAGGATAGCATTCCCACCCGACGCCTGGGCTCTAAAGATTGCAATCCGTCTATTAAGATGTGAGAATCAATTAAACACACCGCCCGTTTCTGCACAGAGTCGAGGGTATTTTTCAGGCATTTTGGAGCTCCAGACCAGAGATGGCTGCCAAATTCAACCGTGGGGCGCACTTGTGAAATGTCCAGTGCAACCGTTTGGGTCTCGAAACGTTCCGGGCACCGCCCCCAAACATGCGTCACATAAGCGAGAAGATCACCGCACGAGCGGTTCCGCCGGAATCCGTATTGACGGTCGTTAATAATTTTGTTCTTCTCGAGGTATGTGAGCATTTACGTATAATATTCAATAAAATATTGTAGGGAAGAGAAATTGCACAATTATTTTTAAAATCATTGTTATAAAACTAATGTTTTTAGCGTTTTAAGAAGAGGTTGAAATTTTGTAAGACAGGTAGAAAATATAGAGGTGGTTTGTACGCACCCAAGTTACTGTGTTACTTGATCAGAAGTATTTAATGACGTCATATACCACCTATTTGTAGTCGACATATTATTCTTACAAAATAGTTTATGTCAAAATTTCCTCAGTTACGAAGTTGTTTAAAACAATCCGACCGTATCGCTGCGGTAGAAAAGACGCCAAAGGCGAAGACTTCACTCGCAACCTGTTCTGGTAAAGTAGGGAATTATGCTGTTCTAGGAGAAAACGGTTATCGGTGAATACCCCGTTTAATCACAGGAGACCATATTTGTCCCAACGCACATAGGTCTCATATAAAACGCTGTAACTCCCTTACTATCATAGTTAGAAATACATTCTAATCGGTGTTAGAAAGGAAAAACACCACGCTTTATATTCCAATATAAAAAATAGCCACCAAAAAAGTAAAATGTACACTTTTATGTACACAAAGTTTTGAATCGCAAATTGAAAAAAAAAAATTAATTTTGGGAATTTTTTATAAATTATTTTTACATAGAGCGACAAATAAGTGAGGTTACGATATGTGTTTGTTGTACATTTGTCTAATAAAATATGTATGTTTTTTTAAATTTTTATTATCAGTAACTTTAGTTAGAAAAAACGTAAGGTGAGCCATTTTAAAAACTTTTTTATGTTTGTATGCAAAATTTTTATAATAAAAAATTGTCAAAACTGTCGGAGTCGTTAGTAACTCGCCACCTTAACCGAAGAGAAAAAAATGACATGTTTTACTTTGGCATTGACAATCACATTTTTGAAATGAGAACTTCTTTAGCACCCATGTGATTTGAAACTCGATGAAACGAAAAATATCACATTATCGAAAAATATCACAAATATCACATTATTATTAAATATCACAAAGACACTAAAAGAAGACAAACACATACGTCTACAGGATTTAGCCTGCGAGAGAATGAGATAGTATAAACGGTCTCCTCTTTGTGCGATGCTTCGTAGCCTCCCCACTCCACTTGTCCACTTTAGTTTTCTCTTCTACCGCGTATAAATTGCACACTGTTTTTTTTTAAATTATTTTATGCAAATCAAATTTAATAATGTTAAGGAAAACCGGAAATATGTCATTTTTAAATCAATTTTTTGACGTATTCACTCTTTTCCACAAAAAAATTATAAATTGATTTCGAAAGACTGATCTTTTATCTAGTAAAGCTATGTTTTAAATTTTGAGAAAATATATTTATTTTTAGTACAAAATTTTGTATTATACAACACACATTTCAAATCATATAATCATGCAGTAAAATTATTTGGGAAAGCTACTTTTCAGAATTTTAATTTTAGTTCAAATAAAATCATGAAAAAAGATCCGCGCCCTTATTTTAGGACGAAAATACTTCAGTTTTTCTATTTATTTACGGTCTCACAAACTACATATTAAAAAAAATTACATTACTGGAAAATTATAAATACTTAATCAAAAAATAATTACAAAAAGTACATAATTTTAATAATTTTATCATCACGAGTTTGAGCATTTTTGAATGTAGGTATTTATCAAAGTAAATTTTGAATGAAATAAAATCGTTATTGAGTTACTACGTTAAAATGCTGGTTTGGAGAATAATTAATGTTTCTCATCAGAACCGCCCTGTACAGTTTTTATTTTTTTTTTTTTTTTTTTTTTTTTTTATTTATTAGAGATAATATATTACAAAATTATTACATAAAATTTATAATACATTACTCCCTATGAGTTTAATAAAACTCATTTCGGGAAGGACAACATTATACATCTAAAGGAAAATTATTTTTACATAAGAACACGGAAATCAATGAACAATACATAGATTTTTAAATGGAGTAGACACACTTGATACAGGTAATTGAAGAATATATAAGAGTTACAAAGGAAGACAGATAACTTCGTCACTGGTTAATAAAGTTGCTGAGAAAATATCCTTTTAGAGCCTTTGCCAATATTCTTTTGTTTGACTCTGGTAGTTTTAGGACATCAGGCAAAGCGTTGCATTGCGTATGTGCAATGTATTGTAAGGAGTTAATTCCAAATTTAGTTGTGTGTGTAGATGACGATAGGTGTATTTGATTTTGTGATCGTGTTTTGTGCTGGTGTATATCGGAATTAAAGGCTGGTTTAGTGTTGGTGTGTGACGAGTGTTGAATTATTTGTAGGATGGCAGTGGTGATGCTATATTTTGGCAGAATGGTAAAGGGAAGAATTTGTGTCAGTGAGTATATGTCTTTGACATGCGTATCCCATGGTAGATGGTATATATTTCTTATGGCTCTATTTTGGATTACTTGTATTTCAGATATTTGTTTCTTAGTAATGGTGCCCCAGATACTAACCAGATAACTTAGGTGAGAGTGGATCAGAGCATAATATGTGGCACGCAGTAAAGCTGTGGGGAGCACATCTTGAAGTCGATAAAGTACACCAGTTATCGGGGAAATTTTGGATTTAACATATTCAACATGGGAGTTCCACGATAGGTTAGAATCTATGAATAACCCTAAATATTTCGTTACTTGTACATTTTGGAGCTTTTCATTTCCAAGAGTAATATTCATTGTCATGTAATCTTTTTTCCCGAAAGTGAGGTAGTGAGTTTTTTTGACATTGAGGCTTAATTTATTTATCCGCAACCATTTAGCTAGCTTTGCGAGATCTTTATTCATTAGAGATTCAAGTTTCCTCAGATTTTTACAACGATAATAAATCACAGTATCATCAGCGTAAAGTTGAAGTTTTCCCAAGATGCCGCATTTAGTTATATCATTGATGTATAGTAAGAAAAGTAGGGGTCCTAGAATCGAGCCCTGTGGCACTCCACATGTAATTTTTCCAAAGCCGCTTAGGTTCCCTTCGATGTCGACAAGGCAATATCTATCAGATAGGTAACTTCGGAGGAGCTTTAAAGATTTTCCGACTATACCCAAATGTTCCATTTTTTGTAGGAGTATTTCATGATCTACTGTATCAAAGGCTTTTTTTAGATCTATAAAAATAGCTGCTACATATTCGCCCTGGTCTATGTACTGCTGAATGTTCGAGATGAAATCGAAGGTGGCACATTGGGTACTGGAGTTTTTTCGAAAGCCATATTGCTGTGGTGTTAGGATATTGTTGTTAGCGATATATTTTAGAAGTCTATCCTTGATAATAGTCTCGAACACCTTTGAAAATACTGATAAAACCGATATTGGGCGATAGTTAGAAATACATTTTTTGCAGCCTTCTTTATAAATTGGTATAATTTTTGCTAGCTTTAATTGATTTGGGAATACTCCCGAGCCTATAGAGGAATTGATAAGTTGCACTAGGTGCTCAGCTAGTTCTTCTTTACAGGTTTTCAGGATGTACGGGGTTACTCCATCGATACCTGCCGCTGCATTCGACTTAAGTTTCGAGATGATCCTTAATACCTCAGCCTTATTTGAAAGTGAGTTGAAAGTGATTTGAAAGTTAGTTGCAAGGGTACGATCGCAAGATCATCGTTCGACGAAATTTAAATTCTCGGCCGCTGGTTAATAGCTCTTAAGTTCCGCAAGTATTTTAGTTTTAAGTAAGTTTTAGTTTTTAAATTAGTTTCAACGTAGCCAGACCATAGTTTGAAAGTGGTGTTGAACCTCGAAACAGCTGTCACAATAATAACAAAAATGAAAATACTTCCAAAACTTAATAATAACATTATTCAATTTGATTTAAGTACATTAAATTCAAATAAAAATAAAATGGAGTTCCGCGAATTAAACACAAAAAACCCTAATGTAATATTTAGAATTAAAGTTAAAGAAGAAAAATTTGAATCGTTCACTTAACTTAGTTAACTTTGGTTAGTTTCTGAATTCAATTAAGTCGATATTGTAATTGTGGAAAAACTTTTGGTTGTAAACTTTTTTCAGCGTAATATAATATTATCAACGTCCAACCAGAATACTAATAATTCAAAACAAAAGCCATCAGTTTTATTATTTAATATCTAATCAAAAAGGCAGAGGTCTGCTCGAAATAATAATTACCAGACGACATTTCGGAACAAAGATCGGTAATTGAATTTTAAATCAATCATGCCTGAGAATTTGTACTTTTGAGCAGAAGTTGGCCGGGAGTGTTGGAATATTGATAGCCCTCTAGCCCTGTGGGTCGGAGACGTTTTACCAGCGTGTTAAATATTCAGTTAGGTGACGAACGGGCAAGACGGAGGGAGCGGGCATAGAGAACAATTGCTGTATCAAACCCGTCAAAGGTGCGACATAAACATAATTTTTTTCTATTGAAAAAGATTGATGTATAAGCATCGACCAAATATATCTCGACTTAGGCGTGTGGGACTTAAAAATGACACCGGAACCAAAGTTATCGGTTTACAAAAACATTTAACAAAAAGAAAGTGCATTATCTCATAGTCAAAAGATCGTAAGAAGCATTGCTTTTTACCTTTTGTTGGTCTGTATTAGCGACAACGGAATAACCAGCTTTGAGAAGACCATTTAAAAAAAACAAAATTGAGGCATTTTCGTTATTTGTTTTTGGGGTGTTATGCCGTGTTGCGCTACCTCCTTCTTTAGCCAACGTTTCGGACATCGTTGCAGTGTCCATCATCAGAGCAGATCCGGCAGATCCGGTAGATGATCTACCGGATCGATGGACACTGTAGCGATGTCTTGCGAAACGTTGGCTGAAGAAGGAGGTAGCGCAACACGGCATAACACCCCAAAAACAAATAACGAAAATGCTTTTGGCCGTGAAAATTTATAATAATATATGTGGATCTGCCAATAGTAATAATATTGTAATTGAAGAATAACATCCTGTTGACAAACTGCTTAATAGCGGTTTAACGGGATTGTACTTTGAAAAAAAACATTAAATTTATTTTTTTTTAAAAAGGTGTACAAAAACATTTCTCGAAAGATCGGCTTCTTTTCTTGATTTTTCTTGGCATATTTTGCCCTGACGTTCCCTACGCGGCCGGAGGTAAAACCGACACAGGAACGTGATGCAAATATATCATACATACACTTGGTTCTTTCTTTATTCTATGAATATAGTTGAACAAGAAATAAATTTGTGGCTGTTAACCTTCTCTAAAATTCATATGTATCCTTGGGTCTTTGTTGACTTGACTAAAAATGAGCAAATTTTTAAAATTATTTTAATATATCGTAGGTATAAAAAAATACTTTGTTATTTTTGGTAATTATCGACTTTATGTGTACCTTTTTGCAGATACATAGGTTCATAAATACGAGTACATTAAAAGTTTGTTTAGCAACATTTTAGGGAAGCGTGAAAAAAGTAAATCAGTGTGAATCGTAAACATTTTATGCAAGATCAGAGACGAAAGATACCTATTTACAAGTAATATTTAAAAAAATACTGAACACATAAATAAGTCTTAACGAAGTCAGAAGAAAAATTATAGAAAAATAATAATTTTTTATATTCATGAACGAATGGCATGTTTGTTAACACTTTGTCTACAACTTTAACATGCATTTATTTCTATGACAAACCACTCAACATGCTGATGAGCACACGACGATGTAATATTACTTACTTTATTATACATAGTACAATGGTGATGATAGATGACAATGGTGGTATATAAAATAACATGCAGCAACATTCCCAAATTGAAACCGCTCTGAATTGTAATTTTTGTTTTTTTTATTTTTTTATTTGTTTATTTCACGAAAAAAGGTACATTTTTAGTACTATTTCACCCGACATGATAGACATGTTCCTGTGTTATGGCAGGCTAAGTTAACAGATTGGAATTATATATATTATGCTTGACAATAATAGTAATTCGATTATATAATTCAGATTAGGTTAAAAATATTTTACATAGTATTTAAATTAGGAAAATTAGATAAGGATTGTGGGAAGATACGAAGGTAGATTAGATGGATAGAGTGTAATATCGTAATATGTATGGGTATTATTGATTAAGTGTTGTTAATTAATTGTTAATGTGATTCTAGGTAGCAAAATTATTTCAGATATTAATGTTTAATTTATTTTTGAATTTATTGTAGTCAGTTTCTAATCTCAGCAGTCAGCTCTATTGCTGGTTGATTAAACCACACCAATCCATTGTACATTTAGTAGTGTTGTGCAAAACTTGTATGCATTAATGGCGTACATAAGCGACCCACTGCGTTTTGCCTATTGCTCTCAACGCGTACCATGGCGTGGTGCTACTTCTTAAAATAATCTTTGTATATTTGAAGCAGCGTATTTTTTATATATGTATTTTTTAGAGATGGGACTTGAAAGTCTTGAAAACGTTGAGAGGTTGAATAATCTGATGGAACCAACTCAAATAACTCAAGTAATAATACTTGAATAACTCAAGTAATAATAATAATACAATGCTGATTACATTTTTTTGTGCTTTGCCTTACTTGAGTTAACGCAGTTTTATTCGTTCAAAAATCATTCCACAAGGTCGGAATATCTCGACGGCTGAGTTCAAAACTGTAACAAACCTAATTTACAAAAAGAAAAGTTTTTACCAAAATTCGATTGGAGGGATCGTGTTCCAGTAGCTTATGGCGACTTGTTTCCGATATTCACACTTTACAGAAGAAAACTTTTTTGTATCCAGAAAGGTTTTTATTTCAATTTAAACTTCAACAAAAAACGAACAATAAGCGTTTTCAGTTTCTTTGCAATAGAAATTTTGAAAATCTAAAAAACATTTTAGATATATAATAATAATATATAATAACTAACAATGTATACCTTTTTTGCCGTGGTAAGTAAGGAAAGGCACAGTGTCTTCCTTTTGAGTATCAAGGAAGACACTGTGTTTTTAAATACATATATCTGAATTTAGATTTTGTTATATGGAAAGAATGCAAATCTTGGAAGTAGAAATTAACTAACATCCCAACACTCGATGGAGCTGCAATTCAGCGGATAGACTCCTGTCGATGACAATGAATTCCATCAATTTTTGGTGGCACAAACACGCATTTCTCCAAAATTGGCTACTAACCGGCCTAAGAGAGGTTGTGCCGTTCGATGCATAGGACCATGGCGGTAACCGAACTGTTTCACTACATAATAAAAATAGATGTATTAGACTAAAAAAAACTCGTTTTTACAGTTTGTTTTTTTACTTACCACGGCAGTATTTGGTTCCGCGCGTTTTCATCCCGCGACAAAATATCCCCGACAAAATATCCTACGGACAAAACATCCCCCAACAAAATATCTACTAAAACCTAACCTTACCTAACCTAACTAACTAACTAGCTAACTAACCATCACACCGTTTCCCCGCAGGGGTAGGCAGAGAGGACGGACCGCCAAACATCCCGGTCTTGGCACACATTCCTTGCCTTGTTTACATTCATACAACGTCTCATACATTCTCTTCTATTATTCTGACTCTTGACATGGCCCGACTCAAGTATCTGATTCACTTGGTCGTGCCATGTATTTCTTGGGCGTCCTCGACTTCTTCTACCATTCACATCTGCTTCATATATTCTCCTTACACTCCTTTCCTCGTTCATTCGCTCTACATGCCCAAACCATCGGAGCGTTCCTTTCTTGATCTTACTCATCACGCTTACATCAGCCTTGCATTATTTGCGGATTTCCACATTTCTCACACGATCATACATACTTTTACCACACATACGCCTCAGGGATCTCATTTCTACAGCGTTCAGTCTACTTTCATCCTTCCTTTGCCAGTTCCATGCCTCACTGCCATACATCAGGGTAGGTACCAGTACTCCATTATGGACGGCTAGTTTCGCGTCTTTGGACAGTTTTTTGATGGTGCCAACGACGTTCAGTCCTCCATTAATAGAGTTACCTGCATTCACCCTTCTTTCAATATCTGTATCAACCTAATAAAAAAATGAGACAAAAATAATACAGACATCCCGTAAAGTCAATAAATTGTCTGCATTATTTTTGTCCCATTTTACGATTTTTGTACAATAATTTATTGTCTTTACAGGATGTCTGTATTATTTTTGTCCCATTTTTTCGTTATGTTATGTTAGGTTAGGTTAAGTTTTTAGTACATATTTTGTTGGGGGATGTTTTGTCCGTACGATATTTTGTCGAAGGATATTTTGTCGGGGATATTTTGTCGCGGGATGAAAACGCGCATTACCGTAGTATTAGTTACACAGGTGAACACAAAGGTGACATATAGGTATAATAGGTGTAGAAAGCGGTGACATACTATGTAAGTGTACAGGATAATGAATAAGCATAAAAAGCGGGTGTAGCAGCCATGGTAATCAATGAACATCCAAGGGTCAGTGTAGATGTGACTTGGCGGACTGTACAAAATGATTTAGTGATGATTTTCAAAGAAACTCTGAGATAGGTATAGTGATTTGGATGCTGTAAGGATTGAAGATCCGGTCATGTTCCTTACCCTCCCCATCTGACTTGAGATAAAGCTGACCCTTGGCGCTTAGAACCGGTCTGCAATCGGACACCAACTCTGAGACCGAAAACAATCATTTTTAATTTTGAAAACAAAATTACATTTTTCCTCATTTAACTGTCATGAAAACTAAAATTCTATTAATATTATGAAATACTTTACAACTTTTACCAACATGTTTATTTTTAACCGGAACGGTTTCATCCTATTAGATAGATAGCAGGGTGAAATTGCTCCAGACCCAAATAAGAAGTTGAAGTAGGTTATAAAGTTTTTTTTAATCATTGTTCAACAATTAACAGTTATATTTTTATAATTTAAGCATTCAAAAACTATATTACTTTGTTTTAATTATTTATTTAAGACAGAACCATTTTCAGATTGGTATACCAAAAGAAGTAATAATTCCGTTATCAAAAAAATAAATTTAACAAGTTTTAAATTCGTTATAATATTCATACAACAAATATGCAGTTGGCACCTATTGTTTGAATACCGAAGAAACATCCATATCATTTTGATTAAACAATTTTAAACTTGAATTTGAAATTTCTATCATACACCGATATTTTATTCCCAAAACTTCGCTCGTCAATTTTAGCAAATCGAATTCTTCTCTCGATTTCGCCAAAAATATTCCAAACCCGTTATAAGAATATTTCCATACGAATAACTTAACTCCGGGTAAAAAAGTGAACATGTTACTTTCGTGTGTACATGTTTCCAGGAATGATTTACGAGTAGAAGAGAATATTTAAAAAAAAAACCCTTAACCTGCCTCATTTCTCAATACCAAATGGTTCATAAATATACAGGGTGTTAAGGGACATACTTGACTTACTTTAACCAGTGATTCCTGACATTATTTGGAGTAAAAAATGTAAATGAAATTTTGGTCTCCGGTGACTTTTTATGACGACTTTTTTTTTTTCAAAAATTTTTTCTTCAAAATCAAACAAAACAAAATTTATTCCGCATGTCGTCACTGGTCACTCAGCCGGGTGTCCGACGAACCCCTTACCCCGCCTCCAACTGTTCAACAACTATCATTTTTATTATGTTTTTGTAGAAAAAAAAAAAAAAAAAAAAACATTCAAAATGCCACCGGAGACCAAAATTTCATTTACATTTTCAACTCCAAATAATGTCAGGAATCACTGGTTAAATAAAGTAAGTCAAGTAGGTCCATTAACACCCTGTATATTTTCAATGATTGACATAGAAGGAGCAACTAATACCATCAAAAAGTTAAAAAGTGCAAGCGGCATTGCTTTATTAAAAAAATGTTAATTGCTATGGCCTTTGAACCAAATTTCAGATTTTTATAAAAATCTGTTTTTAAATGTTGCACAACGTTCTATATTTGAAATTTTTAACACCAAGGAGCCTGCTTATTTTTTATTTAATACCTACCTATATTAGGGATATTTCCACTGTTTTTTTTATATTTTATTTTAAATCCCTACTCTATCGCCTTTATTTTGATGAATTTAAAATATTTTTTAAATTCATCAAAATCAATATTCCAAAAAGAAATCAAAATTTTAAGCCATGGGGAGTCCCAATTTCGCTAGCACGATAACAATTTTTTTTATTAGACAATGGAGTGTTTGCGCTGTTTCCAGAATGAATAAAATATCGATTGTTTTTCCAAAAGCAAAAGCAAGATTATTTTATTATCTTTTGTGTACAATACAAAACCATCCCAGAAATAATATAATCCAACTGAAATGGGCAATAATTGAAATACTTTGATATAGCTTGACAATAAAATCAAAAGCTTTGCAAATTAATATAATAATATCACATTGACCAGAACCAAAAAAAAACACAAATAAAACACATAAATAAACACAATAAAAAACATTTTATTCATAAAATTGTTAATAGTTTATTTAAAAGACAAGGGTTGCAAAAATGAATGTATATAAAAAGAATAATGTGTAAAATATAAAGGCAAAACATACAGAAGGCGTTATCACAGAAACACACATTTGAAGAAAAAAATAAATTAGATATTCTAATAAGTTAAATTTAGCAAGTTAGTGATTCATTAGGATTGGAATGAATACAAGAAAGGTGCAAATAAAACTATGTCCCATTTAAAGCATGATTATGAAAGAAAATTAGCTATATAAAAGTGCACAAAGAAAGTAAAAACAACCAATTAGTTTGATCAACTACGATTCTTGATAAAGGTGGGATTTTGACAGAGAATCAAACTGCCATTTCTCTTCAAAATCAATTGATAAGATGGTGAAAGCGACAATGTACATCTGCAAAAACAAATATTAAAAATATATCAGTTTAAACCAAATAATAGAAATAGGTACATTAAACCAAAACAAAAAATCATACAAAAAATGTTAGATCGGACAATAGATGAAGCAGACCTAATTAAACAAATATGTATATTAGAACCTGCGCATCTTGCCAAAGAAAAACTAAAAGATATTCGATATTATAAATTAGCGACATCAATTCAGAAGAAATTTGAATTTGCGTGGGAAAATGTTACCGATAAATTTTATGAAAAGCTTGCGACGAATAAAATGGTTGAATAAATCAATCGCTCTAGGTGCGATATCTTTTTTTTAAATATTTTGACGAGATTATTACACTTTCTTAGATTATTATATTAATTTCTCTTATTAAATTGTAATGGCCACTTTGCGTAGGGTGATGCGTATTTTTAATTAAAAATGAATGAATCGATAAAACGTCGGGAAAGGATTTTATACATGTATAGTCATGATTAAGTCACAAATAAGTTAGAGAGTGGTTGCAGTCCACATCGAAGGCAACAACCCTGATTTATGGCAGTGCGGAAGTATAATAATTGTTTATGTGATTGCGTCATGAATTATTATGAATTAGCAGACCCGGCCACACGTTGCTGTGGCTAACGAAACCTTTATAACCAACGCCATCCGTTAAATAAATTTCACACCAAGCTGCCCGCTGTCGCTTGGACAGATATATTATGCATTTCAACCAATTTACACAAAACCTTGAGAAAATATATACTTAAAAACCTCCCCCATCTATTGGTGAAAACCGCATGAAAATCTGTTGCGTAGTTTAAAAGATCTAAGCGCACATACATCGTAAGCGACTTCATTTTATACTTAGTAATAAAGAGTAAAGATAAAGATGATGTATTAACTTAAAGAAAGTAAGTACCGTGTACCTGGATAGTTGTGTGGCATACCTCTGCCTGTAACTGCGGAGAAAGGGCTAAGGTGTTTAGTCCACTATATAAGATTATGTATATGTTTTCAAACAATGTATTTAATCAATATTTTGTGTATGGAATTTTAAAATAACCATAAAATAAGCATTGGAAACATATACAAGGTGGAGCAAAATTAATCACCCTATCGGAAGATGTTATAATTTTTGCAAATGGCGTCGTACGTCAATCATATTTGACATTTGTGAACTAGACAGCTGCAGAATGCAAACAGACAAGCAGTGGAGCGCTATACTCCGCAAGAGCGTGGAATAATGGTGTCGATTTAAGCTTTAACGCTTTTAGCGATTTTGTGTCGAAAGTCATCATGAGCGACGAGGCGCATTTCCACTTAAACGGTTACGCCGATAAGCAAAATATTCATTTCTGGGGCACTGACAATCCGCGTGCGATGCACGAAAAGTCATTACGTCCACTCAAAGTCACTACTGTGTGGTGCGGCGCGGCGTTAACGCGGGAGGAGTGATTGGGCCGTATTTTTTGAGGACGCCATTGACATTACGGTCACTGTTACTGGCGAACGCTACAGGGCCATGGTAAACGACTTCTTACTTCCGAAATTATATGAACGGGGTTTGGTAAACATGTGGTTTCAACGAGACGGTGCAACCACGCACGCAGCTCGATATTGTGAAGGAAGCATTTCCTGGGGTCCTAGCATGGTCGATCGACATAGGTTTTATCGAAAATGTCGGTAACTTGCCATCGCTCCTGAGCACGACTGCAGACCGCTAACGAACCAACAATAGTTCACAATGACTAGGGGTTCCTAATATATTTGACGTAAACTGTTGTTTATTGGTTAGCTACCTGCAGTCGTGCTCAGGAGCGATCGCAAGTTACCGACATTTTCGATAAAACCTATATCGATCGACCATGCTAGGGGGCCTGGTCGCGTAATCTCTCGCTTTGCCGATTTGTATGGCCAGCAAGATCGCCCGATTTAACCATCCCAGACTTCTTTCTTTGGGGCTATTTGAAGTCGCGGGTTTATGCCAACAAGCCTCAGACAATCGCAGCCCGTAAGGAAAATATTCGGCAGGAATGCGAACAGTTATCACCGGAAATCTTGCGAGAAAGTCATGGAAAATGCGATAAAACGGGCACAAATGTGTATCAACACTGGCGGCAGCCACTTGACGGATATTATCTTTTTCACTTATGTAACAGAAAAAAATTAAAAGTCCAAATAAAGATTTCTATTACTCAAAATCTTTTTTTTTTTTAGTAAAAAAGTTATTCAAAAACAAAATTGGATGATTAAATTTGCGCCACTCTGTATATGAAAGTTCTTGAAATTTAAATTATACAAAAGATGCATGACAGGAGGACTTTGGGGAAGAATTGTCTTGGAAATAAAAGAGAAAGCAACCACCAATAAAACAAACATAAACTATAATTAAACTAATCGCATATAGCTGCATCCAAAGAGAGCAGAATAATTTTAAGTTGAAACATTTTTTATTTAATAAATTAATGAGGTAAACCTCAAATTGTAATTTTTAATTATTGAATAAAATATAAGCGACTCTCCAAAGAAAATTTGAAACAGAAAAAGCAGAAAAAGATACGGTCGCGTGAGGGAATCATTCATTTTCGTTGACACATATTTAGTTTGATATTATTATCATTATATTAAGTTCCAATTCAATCCGTTTCTTTAAATAGAAAAAAATCCGTAATCACATAAATATAAAACCAGTAGTCAACATCCAAATGGATACAATTTATTGAGTCAATGTTTGTCAACAATTTGCATAAGAAGCAAGAGCCAAAGACATAATTTGCGATAAATACAGCGATAGCGATAAGACAAGAAACAGCGCAAACATTTTTGACTTAAAATCTTCCGACATGACAGCCAATGAGTCATGTTATCCTCGCTAAGTCTTCTCCAGTCGATATCGATAAACCATAAATGAGAAGAAAAGAAACTTAATCCATTGTTACCCAAATACTTTAGGCTCTTAATATCATAATAAGATGAGGAAAAAATTGGCGGACACGTTCAACTTAGACACCATATTTTTTGTGAAAACAAATATTTAAAAAGGCTCTCATTTTTTATTTGGTGAGTATAAAAAGAAAAAAAAAATCGAAAAAGCTTGAATTAGGTTGAAAATCATTTCTTATCTCGTTCATGTCTTAAAACTACACCTTCTTGATCGCCACTCAACAATCCCAAAGAGATGGGTACAGTCGCCTCGGGAACCATTTATTGGATAGCCCGATGTGGTTCGCTACGTTTAGCGATGAAAGCAGGGGTGACCGAGTAGCTCTCTCATCTCCGTCCCATCGTCATGAAGGTGAATTCATACATCCATTCTTGGACACATTGACTCCAGATTCTTACCCAACACTCATACCATTTTCCTTTCCAGAACTTCCTCCCCTTTCTTTCCATAAAAAGACCCTCCGCACAACATTCCCAACGATGTCATAGACCCTGAGGGATTTTTATCCTCACGGCCTCCTGTGTGGAATTTATGTAAAAAAAATGGTTCGGAGAACGCAGTCAGATAAGGCAACAAAGACCATATTAAGAAATTGATTTCAATAAACTGAAATAACACTCATCTGTTGAGAAAACTCAGTTGGATCTTAATGTCTTACAAGATGCACGAACGGAAAATACTAAATATTACAAAAGTTATTATTAATGCATATCTGCTTTGAGTCTATTTCGAATAAACGGAGCCACGATTCAAAATAACAAAAATAGCGAGAAAATCTGACATGACCAGTCCCTCCCGATCCAAGCAGAATTAGGCAGACGCATCTGCCGTCAAGATGTAGTTAACCTCACCCCAAGAAACCGAGCACCCCTGTCAAGCGAAGCATAGCGAATCACTTTGGGTAATCTATAGCAGAAGGATTGTTTATTTAATAAATGGTTCATGGGGTGGTGGTAGACATACTTCCCTCCTAAATTTTACATTCGGACTCAAAATAATACAATATCGACAAAATACACAGGAAGCGTTTCGGAAAACGAAAGTACTATTTTACTCTAGTGGTTATACATGTTCATGATTATTAACTTCGTGATGTGTCCTTTACATTTTATTAATCTAAGGCCATGAATTAATACAGGCAAAGCTGCTAAAAACTTCCTGGCTTCCGATACTTAAGCAGGTACCAAAAACTAACTCGTCCCAATTTCTATGGCTTTTGAACAAAGTTCCGAGAAAGTGTATAGGCACTTACTGCCTTCCTAACTAGCCAAATTTATTCAATAAAATTTGAGAAAAAACGCGTTAAACTTTTAAGTGCCGTCACCAAACAAAACGCTTAGAAATTAAGAAAGGCAAAAAGAAATAAAAAAGTTAAGGGAATAAAAATTTAAAGTGTGAGACGAGGGTCGGATACTACTTTGACTTCAACGTGGAGTAGTTGTGAAAACGATTTTTAAAAGTGAATATAGGACAAGAGACCCGACGGTTCCCTGCTAAGCAGAGTCATAGAATGAGGTTGGGGCCCGGACCCGGAGCCGGGGACGGTGGCATCCCCAATTGGGGTATTTTGCGAAGCCGAAGGGTGTGAGGAAGGTGCGGAAGTACCTGGCAATTTAGGTATGGTCACTAAACGCGGCTAAAGCCATTTCAAGCAACGTTTCAATTCTGAATGCTGGTCCTACACCAGCAAGACACTGAGCGCATCTTCTACTCCAGATACAGAAAGTAAACGAAGAAACAAAGGCGGGGCAAAGTAATTGCACCACATTGTGGTGAACGATGTTGGCAACACTGTTGTTCGTGGTTTTATACTAAAAAATGTTTCTTTTTTTAAAATTAACTCCACACAGGAGGCCCCGAAGAAAATAGTTTCCCTCTGAACCTATGTCATCTGAGACGCTGTGTGGAGGGTGTTTTTGAGGAGAGGAAGGAATGAACATGGGTTTTGAAGAGACCCGCGTTGTAAGAAGGAGGAAACACAAAGGCCGGCAAATCGTTCCACAGCCGAGCTGTTGAACACAAGAACGAATCGGAGAAGCCAACCGTTCTCATGTGACAAATGTCAACCGTGTATGTGTAACTTATGTTGGGCACGCGTTTGGCGTGATCAATACGCTAGTTCCTCGGAGCATCTTCCATTGAAATACTGTTAGAACAAGATAGCATTCCCAACCGACGCCTGTGATTGCAATCAAGATTGCAATCCGTCTGTTAAGATGGGAGAATCTATCAAACGAACCACCCGTTTCTGCAGAGTCGAGGATATTTTTCATGTATTTTGGTGCTCCAGACCAGAGGTGGCTGCCAAATTCAACCGTGGGGCGCACTAGTGATTTGTACAGGGTTAGCAGTTGTGTACTATTTAAGTATCTGCGGGCCTTGTACAGTACGCCCAGTTTTCGAGAGGCTAACTGAACTCTGGGTTCGATGGAGCCTCGTATCTGAGCTGGTCACTTAGAGTTACACCAAGCATATCAAAGGAGGGCCTGTTCGGAAGATTGCTTCCGTTGAAGGAGACTTCATGGCTGTCGCCACTGTCTCATTTATCAATATATTTTATGTGTTTTAAAATCATTTTACAAACATAATGTCCCATCGCACTAAAAATTTCACAGCATTACAATAATTATTCAGGTTGATTACTAAACTTTCCGCCATTTTTAAGTGGTGCATGGCTGAGTGCGTCGCGAAATTAAATATTTTCCTAACTAAAGCAATTCCCCGTACCCTTTGTGGGAGCTTATAGGTTGTAGGTAGGCACCAATCGGGGGATGAAAATGGATACCTATAGAACCGCGTACCAATTGCCTGATACGGCATCCGTGGCGGCGGAACGAATCTTTGAAACCTTTGGGATTAAGAAATGGACAAGACGCAGACAAACGAAAAATAACATAATGAAACTGTATCAAATATTGACAAAATTTTAAATTGTTAAAGCTGGGGTTAAGTGTCCTTTTAGATTAATGTTTCTAAACACTTACTAGGTATTTAATAAAATAATTCTTAAATATTTTTTTTCGTTTTTGTCCGACGCCCATTTTTTAGGAAAATTGGGAAGAGAAATGAAAACCATATATTTTTCACTATTTCTTTAGCACCGTTGTGATTTGAAACTCGATGAAACGAAAAAGCCACACTAAAAAGAGACAAACACGTATATCTATAGGATTTAGCCTGCGAGAGAATGAGATAGAATAATCGGTCTCCTATTTGTGCGGTGCTTCGTAACCTCCCCTACTTTAGTTTTCTGAAGGTTTCACTTCTGCCCCGGGTGAACTGCGCATGTTTTTTTTTTGGTGACCGGCTAACTCAGAATGACACCAACTCAGAAGCATCGCAGAAAGGTCATTAAGAGTGATATAAAAAAATATAAAAAAATGGTTAAATAGGCTAAGTTAAGTTAGGGTTACCGGCTATTTTTAAATTATTTTACATAGCTTTTAATGACCTTTCTGAGTTGGTTTCATTCTGAGTAGGCATGGAACCGTTTTTTTTTGTATAATGAAATAAAGGTTGTCAAATAAAATTAAATAGAAAAGTTAACTTTTACTTCTGACAGCATCTTTAGATGGGCCTTATTTTATTTTATTTATTTAGTACAAGATTATAGGTACATTTGATACACATTCAGCCTTACAAAAAAAAACACAGCGCGACCGATTAACTGTGTTATTGCAATAACATAAATAAACCTCGTATACACTAAAACACGTTTTATTACCAATAACGTTTCTTACGTGGTCACGCTGTTAAAATGCATTTAAGATCTGACAACGTTGTATATGGTTTTAATAATTGTATTAAGTTTTATTTTTTATATACTTTCATTATATTTATGTATGTTATATTGTATGTACTGTACCAAAAAATAAAAAAATTCAATAATAAAAATAAAAATAAATTCCTAGGAAACAATGTTGTTTTAATTCTTCTCCGCTGGGGGCATTATTGGCGCGCCTGTGCATATCGGCCCGCGATGACAAAACAGTTCGGTGTGTTTATGGCGGGATATGGAAAATTTTGTTAGTGCCTAAATGTTGTGATTTTACTAAATAATTTCTATTGTAGTGACGAATTTACTCTTCTGTTCACATAATTGATATATTTACCATATTATTTGTGTGGTTTACATCAGTTTAATCAAGTTATTGTACAAACGCCGTACTTTCAAAGTTGAACTGTCAGAATATTGTTTTATAGGTTACTTAAAGAATAAAATTTACATTTTAAGTTCTTTATTTTAAGAGAATTTCTTAAAAGTGATAATTTTTTATAATATTAATATCTAATACATGTGTTCGTAAACGTATCAAAGAAATTAACGTCTTTAGAGATGCAAGAAATCTTTTTTAAATGTCGGTATTTTTCTAAGTTATTTTTTTGGCGATAAAAAAGAAGTTTTGATTTTTTTTTAATTTCTCTACATTTTGGTCAAAAATGTTTTGGGAGGAAATTTTTTTCCATTTTTTTCCGAGTTTGAATCTTAAAATATGGCAGTTTTTGAAAACTAAAGTGTATTTCAAATACACAAATCTAAAAGGTAATTTTATCTAGTTTTCATAAATGGTATTTGTTTTTACGACACCTTCAAAAATAAGAAATATATAGAACATTCAAAATACTTTGGAAAAATTCCAAACAACGTTCTATCATCATTAATAAAACAGAGATAAACTACCCTCTCAGGCCGTGTAAACCAAGTGTATTTTTTCCATGAACAATTTTTTAATTAGTAATGTTTTCACATCCGCGGCCGTTTGTCAATTGAATAAAATTTTCACTGGGTTTTTTAGTAAGGCTGTTAATTTATAAAACGTTTTGACTGCCCAACTAGGATGATTCCCATTTTAGGACAGTCAAACAACAGTGTTTTAAAATTAAGTAAGTGACGTGATTTGTAATAATCAATAATTTTACGAGTAATTTTAAAGTAAATTTCAAATAGAACTTTTATTAGTTTATATTGAGTAAAGGGTAATTTGGAATACGAATTAAATTGAAAGAATAGTATGAACATATTTTTAATGAGTAACTATTTAAGATTTTGTACATAATTATTACATTTTATTTGTTAGCTCGTGAAATTACTTATCTAAAAATCACGTTGGTATTTTTACTTGATTAATTTTACCTGGCTTGAAGTCGGTTTACTTATTAAAATTTTTCAATCCACCAAAAACTTTCAGGTACGTCATTGGTTTGATATTACAATTATTGGAACATATCCATGATAGTTTGATCGTCACAAGAAAACTACTACTTCCGTTTCACGGGAGTCTTTACGATAAATCGGCAGGCTATCAATTAAAGGGGTAGACGGGAAACAGTCTAAAGTGGTGTAATGTTCACAGCCATTTGGCATACAAAGATTTAGACAAACACTTCGACTTGGAAACCTATTAGATATTATATACCAAATGTACTGGTGGATTCCCTTCAAGAACTTCAGCAGTACTTTTATAGCTGTTCGTTTCAAACGTAGAATAAATAATATAACACCAAAAGTACTCGTATACAGTACGAAAACACAGTTTTGTATGGAAATACAGGCTCAAATTGGACAAATATTTGGATCAGGAAACATGCCCACAAGTAGGGTTGCCATACGTCCGGAATTTTCCGGACAAGTCCGGAAATATAGGCCTTCATCCGGAATGCGGGGGGAATTCTAAACAGTCCAGAATTTCTACAATTAAGTGGATATTGATATAAAAAATGAAATAAACCAAATTATTCTTATTACAAATCAAAGTAAAAACATCACTTCTGATATTTAAGACTTTTTCGTACGTTTCACACTGCAATAGGGTACATTGGTGGCATCTGAAATAAAATACCCGGTACTCATGCTCTTTTGACTTGCAAAATTGACGTTTTCGTACATCTTGTACTTTATTATGCTCTAAATCAGGATTGGATTACTCAACATGTGGCCCAATTGAAGATTTTTTTTGACCCAAAATTAAATTTTAAGCTTTCCATGTTTTGAATTTTGGTATTCATTAAAAAAAATCGTTCTCGTAAATTTATCACATTTATATTATATTTTGTGAAATTAGAACTGTCTTCTTATTAGACCTCGAACTCTTGATGGAGGTTTTTTATTTATTGCTTGAGAAGTGCCAGGCGCATGGCCGCACGAGGAATTTATTCTAGCAATCAATTGCAACCAGTATGTTTTATCGGCACATTTCTCGGAAGATCGAAGCAACTGGTTTTACAATTTTCTAATCTCAAGGAATTTTCCTATTAGCAATTCGTAAACTTTCAACTAAAATAATATAGTTACACGCAGTTATATGGAAATGATTAAGTCTCTTCAACGGTTATATTTTTAATTTGCGTTCGCTCGGATTAATCGGTGAAAGAGGCCGTTCATGCATTTTCTCTGTCGTTAAACCGAACACGCTATTTTTAGCTCTGTTGAAAGGAAAAGAACTTGTAGTAGGCATAATGCCCGTCTCTTGGAAAGGTCCCTTCTAAAGTAAATATTAGTATCGTCACAAGCATTTTACAACAAGCAATTCGTTCCTGGTCTGCGC
This sequence comes from Limnephilus marmoratus, assembly GCA_917880885.1. Classification (NCBI taxonomy): domain Eukaryota; kingdom Metazoa; phylum Arthropoda; class Insecta; order Trichoptera; family Limnephilidae; genus Limnephilus; species Limnephilus marmoratus. Next base: position 20,102,996 of record OU862923.1, on the reverse strand, counting down.
TTGCGATGAAACCGACCGATTAAAAACTGGAATTCAATCACAAAGGCTGTAATACAATTTGAATATCCTAAGTCTTAGGATATTCTTTAGGACCTAAGACATGTGATGTAAACAAATTTTTGTAAAAGAAAAAAATGTATTTTGAAATACATTTGCTAATTTGAATATTTCATCCGTAAAAAGAAGTTCCGAAAATTGGTGAAAGAAGTAACATCCGGTAAGATTCAGTCAGGCAACATATCTATTGTGTGCGAAGATAATAGCATATGAGATGAATAAAACGAAGAAAAAAGGTCCTCCGTACGACGAAATAAACAGGAAGGATAACTACCGGAAAAGCTATCAAAAGGTCAACTGAACAAATATGCGAAAAATAAACCAACAAAATGATTTTATAAAAATCACATACATTGCAAAATCGAAGGATTTCTTTTTGTAGGTACTGAATGTTAACCAATAAGGGAACGTACCCATACTACGTGACCAACTTTTTGCAATTTTAACCCCCCCCCCCCCCCCCCCCCCCGGTGACCAAAAACCTAAGCAGCCCGCCGCTCATTTGTACCGAGCGTGACATTTTGAAGACCCCTCCCCCTAAACGTGTCACGTAGTATGGGTACGTTCCCTAACTTATCTGAAGTACATTTATTTCCACTTCTTCTTCAATGGCGCTACAGCCCATTTCGAGCCTTGGCCTCCTTCAAAATAAGCCTCCACCGCCCTCTGTCCTCGGCCGTCTTCTTCCAATCTGCAACCTGGAGTAATCCTCTTGCATCCTTCCTGACATCATCCTCCCATCTCAGTCTAGGTCTGCCCGCCTTTCGTTTACCTCACGGGTGTCCTGTCAGAACCTTCTTCGGTACTCGTGTGCTTGGCATTCGGTGCACATGTCCGGCCCATCTTAATCTTTGGAGTCTTAAATGGGTGGAGAGTCTGGGAGCTTGGTAATTTATTTCCACAATTTACTTTAAATTGTAATACGTAATACCTACGTTCCTTCAAAAATATGAAATTTCAATCCTAAAAGCACTACATATAATAATAATAATATATGGTATAAACCGACAATTTAAATGTATTTAATTATATTAATGTATCTGATTATTTTTTGTTTAAATAAACCAAATAAAATAAACCAAATAAAATAATTGTAAAAATTCTTAAAAAAATATTCACTTTTGTACACATAAATTGTGTAAATTAGTAGTTTTGAACTAAAAACTAAATCAGTCTAAATACTCTAAATCATAATCGCAAAGTAATAACACCACGAGAGCAAGAACGGGTTAGGTGAAATTGTTACTCATAATGGTAGGTAAACCGCGCGCATGCGCGTTTTCTTACCCCGTCGCTATACGGGTAGCTGTCAGAATTTAAACCACCCGATCACCAGGGTTAACTCGGTACTACGGCAGTGTACGGTAGTAGGTATAACTTTTGAAATGGCGAACGAACTTTTTTGAGAATCTTGACGTTTTGAATGGAGCTTTGGCAAATATTGACCGTATTCGCGGCATTCGTGCACCACGGCTACCAAAAAGGTACAAAAAAGGTACGATCCATTTGCGGCACTTACGAAAGGAGATTTTAGGTCCAAATATAGATTTACAAAACTTAACATGGGACTTGGTACGACCGCAGTTGGATGTGAACAATAAACGGGGTGGCAAAATATCTACCGATCTCCAAGTTCTTTTTGTCAATTCTTAGTTATTTTTAAAATGTGAAACACAAAACAATTTCTTTGAATAACATTTTGACGTTTGAATAAACGTGAGGTTGGTAACACGCGGTGAAATGCCAAATTGACCGCGTTTTTCAGCTTTGGAGCAGAGTGTTGCTACCGTAAAAAAATCATAACCCATAATCCAGCTGACGATTAATATCATTGATATATATACATAGATGACTAATGACCGCGCCAAAGCGTTGCCACCGTACATATGTCCAAAAGCAGATGCTCAGCTAATGTCAGTTTAGTGCTCACTGAGACGCCGACCAAGTTCAACCGAACGGTACGCGATCAAAACTATCTTTAAAATGGTTAAATGCGTCGTGAAGAAGTGTAATTCAAGGTCAGAAAAACATAATAAATCAAGCGGAATTACTTTCCACAAGTAACTTTATTGTTTACATATTCATATTTACTTAAAAAGCACAGAAATTGAAATAAAATGTCAAATTCCATAATATAGGTTCAGTGTTGCCACTAAAAAGACATTTTGGTTTTCCCATATTAATGGGAGAATACATCATTTATGTAATAAGTGACTATGGAGGTAACCTTTGATTTTAAATATTTCGTGTATTTCACATTTTTAGAAACCTGAAATTTGCGTGCACTAGTCCCTTGATGAATATATTTAACTTTGGTTTAGTAAATTTTAATATTGTTTTATAATATTTATTTTATGTTAGGTACATAATTTTATAATTATATTAATTGCTGATGTAAACTGTCATGGCTTATTCAGAGTCAAATAATTTCGCACCGCGCGAAGAAATGTACTCGAGCCTACTTAAAAAAAAAATTCTTGTCATTTAAAATTTAATTTAATGGTTGTTTTGTTTATTTAGACCAGTGATTCCCAAGTGGGGCGATATCGCACCACTGATTGGGACGTTGATGAGCTTCCCCTTGCAAATGTAATAAAACTTTCACATTAAAAAAAATTTCGCCTGCGGCGCTTTTTCTATGCGTATTGTCTCGCATTTCATAATGAAGAGGGGAGGGGCGTTAAAAAGAATACTATACTTGGATAGTGCGCAGTGAGCCAGATAAGGCTAGGAACCTCTGATATACACTGTATATTAGTATATACACGTTTGAATAGTTATGGATACAGCATGCATTTTATGTTTTGTAAACCCCCCCCCCCCCGAATGTTTTTTCTGGGTGCGCCACTGTTCTCCGCATAGGTTTCAGATACTGTTAGTTTTGTAATGTCTATTGGTAACATACAAAATATTTAAACAAAAAATGTCTTAATTATTTCATTAGTTATGCTTAGTTTTAGTCATATAATAAAAAAAAAACACATATTTAAAATAATTTAAATTAGTTTATCTTATTACAAACTAACGTTAAAAAACCCCTCTATTTAATTGCTTATTTTGGGTAAAATTTCATAAGGTTTGCAACACTACCGCGCCATCACAGGTTTGGGTTTCTGTCTTTATCTAATCCTGGCGGCGGTGTTATTCTCGTGACTTGTGTAAGTGAGACAAATATATTTTTGTTAAAATGTTTCGTGTTCTCAGAGCTACGTCGGCGCGGTTTTAGAATGGTTACGCTTTTTTTGAAGCGCGGTAATGAAGTTTGCTTCTCTATTTATTATACCTCAATGATTAATATTGAGAAAATTTATGATTATGAGTACAGATTTTTAACCTGAGCAATGTAGGGTAACGCGACGCTACAGCGCCGTGTTAGGTTTTCATTATGAGTAAGGCTGTATAACTTTAAAACTTTTAATTCGATTCTTTCATTCAGTAGAGGAAATCAATGGTTAAATAATGGACACCCGCATTTGTTGTCAGTGCAACTCTTAGTTTTTGGCGCTGAACAAAGACTATCCCCAAAAGAGCAAATAAGTTTGAATAAGGAGTAATGGGACAGCAGGAGTGGTACATTAGGTGACTATTATTGTCCAAAGCATGCATCTTATAAGATGTATGCTGCTGGAAGAGTTGGAAACAGTATTCACTCTTCGTAAATTGAATTTCCAATCTAAGAAGGCGATTTTTTACAATTCGGCAATTAGGCAAAAATTTTAACATCCTGTTAAAGTATCAATTGTTTTTGTGTTTAATTCGTAGAACTTCATTTAATTTTTTTAAAGTTTAATTTAAAGTTCTGTAAGTATTTTAGTATTTTATTATTGTGTCAGTTGTTTCGGCTATAAGACCATTTGAAAACAAACAATGTTATATTAAATAAAAAATTAATAAATAAATATAAAAAAATACTATTAAAGTTTTACTAACAAATTTCATCCAAGAATACATCTATTTTATTTTGTTCCGGCATTACGACATGTTTTAGACTCTCAAAAGCAAAAACAAATAAGTCAGATTTTAAATGATAAATACCTACTCGTAAGGTGATGTGTCAACACTGTTGTCAATATTTATTTCCTGTGAAACTAATTATATTTATAATATTTTAATATCCACATTTGACGCACAAACAAACTGAAACGCACTGAAATAGGTAGATTTATTTATCATATGTACTAATCATCAATTTTTTTGTTTGTTTACATTCATAATATGCTTTTGTGAACTAATAAATAAATTTGTTATTTTTAAAACTGAAACAAAAACACGACAATTTGATTAAAACCATTTTTAACACGAAATATATAAAACAAAATATAAGTTAAAATATATGTTATTCCGTATTGTGATAAAATAAAGCGGTTTAAAACAAATTAATGTGTTAATATTGTAATTATGGCAAGCCACAAAGTAAAATATATCCTTTTTACGAATACGTGACAATTAACAAAAATGTATTATTGACGTACGTGACGATTTCAAACGTGGACTTGTTGACAAAGGCAACGTCCAGACGTGTCATAAATGATTAAATAATTCCTGAGGGAAATTATTTCTCTCGGGGCCTGCTTTGTGGAGTAAATATTACAAAAAAGGGCGATATATCTATCACAATTTCCACTTTCATGGAAGGCCACACTTTGTAGGTATAAAGCACGACCAACATTATTATGATCGTTGGAGTGGGAAAAGAAAGACAAAAATTCCTGGGCATAACCGGACAATAATTTGAAAATCTCCTACTGCCACCACAGTAAGTGGAAAATATTGTTTGCATTGTGATGGAGTAATTTCCATCACGATACAAATGCGAAAGATAAAGACCATAAATTGACTAATTTCGGAATATATAAACTCAAATGTAAAGATTGTCCCTCATTTTATATTGGAAAAACAACTGAGTTCGCTAACCATATCATTGAAAATAACCATAGTTTTGAAAAAAATACGGGGATAAATATTCTTCAAATCATAAAGGAAAACGTTTAGACAACTTAGGAGCCTTGGAAATAAAAAAAAATCCCTTAAAAAATGATTCTATTATCAACAAACATAAAATATTGTCTTATAGCTCAATATTGGATATGTTCCTCTACCCACCCGCTCTTCATTTATACCTAGCAACGGCTCCACCCCTACCATAATAATACATTGTTCCCATCCATATTTTGAAACTGTCAAATTAGTATACGCTTGCCCTTAAGAAGGAACGGTCGTTCCGAAACCAGTCGGATTTACTCAAATATATAAGTGGTTCAAACAAAGTAAAATTGTTTCATTTATATGTGTATTTATTGATGAAGCAGGATATTTCTTAAATACAACTGTGTTTGTCTCTTTTTAGTATCGCTTTTTAGTTTCAAATAACAACGGTACTAAAAAAGTTTTCACTTAAAAAATTCAGCATAAATAGTCAAAAATAAAATAGGTCCACCAAGCTTTTCATAAAATTAATCAGAAAGTTTTTAAAAATAAGAAACGATATGTACAAAAAAAAAGTTAGACTTTATACGCACACAACATAAAAAGGCAAAACTGTAATAATAATATGAGGGAAAAATATAAAAGTAATCAAGTGACAAAAATAAAACTCAATTTATTTTTAAAGAAAATGAGACCAATATAAAACCTTTTATAAATATACCATAAACAATCAATCCACGACAAAACCATGCCACAACAAATAAAGCTGCGTGTTCCCACCAAGAAAAACAAAAATAACCCGAGTACCACAAAGTTGTTTTGTCACGCAAGAGGCTTCAATAAAGCAGAGGACCAATTTTGTTATTAGCCATACCACTTAGCAGCAACCCACCCATTTCCACCATCAACGATAAGACTTCCAATCGATAAAGGAGCAAAAACTCTGCCAGTGTTTTTATTCTGAGAAATCTAAACTTTTATCTGACAAATCAAAAAAGATTTAAAATGATTGTATTACTAACTTTAAATTTTATTAACAGAGACCTGAACTTCAACTTTTGCTGTACAAACACAAATTGCTATTAGATGTTTTTTGTAGAATATCTCGGTAGTTTAAAAAATATCTGTGTAATCGGATAAAGTTATACAAAAGACTTTTTGTCTATGTAAATAATATCAGTCACAGTGTAAAAATAAAGGTAAAACTATACATTTCTACAACACTGCTCACTATAATATTCATATTATGCCCACCGTTAAGAGCTCCGTTGAAAGCTCTTTCTCATAATCAATTCTTGTTACGTATTAATAGGATAAAACGGAACTTTTAGCGGCAGTGCTAAAATACTATAAATGGTCGAGTGCGAATGAGTTACTGAAAATGCGTATTTTGTTGTCATATTTTGAGAACGCTTGTTAAAATAATATTATGTGAAGTCGTATTATAATGAAGTACATCATTGACGCATAACACAGAAATTATTAAAAATATATGTATATAATAATAATAATAACAACGCCTCGATTACATTGAGCGACTTTACAAGCTAGCCAACGAATTCACTATCTGCTAGTAAACTCGCTCAGTGTAATGATATTTAATAGCTAACTAGCAGATTGTGAACAAAATACGAACAAAGTTGAAAGGGGGGCCACTTTGCACGCTACTCGCTAGCGTGTGGGCTTTTTAGCTAGTATACTAACATCGTGCCATCATAGTTGCTAGTGAGCTAGCTGAGAGTATCTCAGTTTTATACAAAATGTCGACAGAATTAGTTCGCTCGTTAGTCGTTATTGAGTCGTAAGTTAGTTCGCTACTGAGCGAGTGGAAAGTTAGGGTGTCATCGTCACAATCGCACTCGCAGATTCGCCCGCTTTTAAACTTGCCGACTTGTAAACTCGCTCAATGTAATCGAGGTTTAATGAAAGTTTTTTTTTAAATGTATGAATATTGTATATACAGTACAAAACATGGGGTGGAGTGTGAGGTTAGCATGCAAACAAATTACAGTGAATGCATAATTACCCGGGGGTCCGGCGGCAGCCTGCCCGCCCGCGAGCTGTATGGCCACCCCGAAGCCGCCCAGCTTGACGGGGGCCGAGTTCTCCCGACTGGCCAGCAGCACACAGTGCGGCTTCACGTCGCGGTGTATAATGTCGTTCTCGTGGCAGTAGCGCAGGGCCTCGAGTATCTGGCGCATGTAATGGCTGCAAAAATACAACAAATGTATATCAGTAAATCAAGCAATAAGCATATATCTGAAACACAGTTGCAGGGGATCAGTGGAAAGCCATGTAGCAGCATACACAGAAACTTCTAGAAAACCTTGTCGTGATGGATAATGTCATACACGTGGAATTAATGCATCGCGTCTAGTATCTGGCGCATGTAGTGACTGGAAAAACATATGGATAAAAATCGAAGCCCACTAAATTGCAGGGGTTCTTTCTCTCTTTCTCTATCACTCTCTCTTTCTCTCGGAAGACGTGGGCCTCACTACATCACTATATTATAATGCACAAATGGGGACTTGGGGAAGGATTAGGTGGACGTGGACATACGAGCACATTACCGTAGAATAGTGTACCCTCCAACAGTTTACAGGAAGTATATTTGTATGAAATCAATGCCGATGTCTTCGACTGATCGAAAAATTTAAAATTCGACTTTAAAATCCACCATTTAAAGTTCCCTGTACAACAAGATGACGAAGAATAATGCAATACAATTTTTATAAGAACAACTCTCTTTTTACAACTTTTGGAGTAGGTATATTCCTATCAATGTAATATATCATTGAAGAAGAAGATAACACTAATAATCTAAACGAAAATATGATAGCGAACAAGACATAGAAAAATAAAAAGATAACGGCCGCAACTGGGACACGAACCCAGAACCTCTCGGCTTACCGGGACAAACGCTTTACCGATTCGGCTAATGCCACCCCTCATTTAAACGTCATATTTGTCAATCTTATATATAAAATTTCAGAATTAACAACATAAGAAAAGTAAAAAGATAACGATTGGCATATTATATGTAGATAAATATTGAAGCAAATCCATTATCTAGATCTAGACCTATATACTCTAGATTATTTTACCGCCCGGAGAACTTTGAGTATCTTTAATGGTGAGAAAAATTACCATGAATCGGTAAGAAGGAATTAGCTGTCACGGGTGTTGGCGACTTTGTTAATGGGTAAGCTTGTGGCATATACCTTATATACATAAACTGAACTCCCAGGTGGACACCGTTGTTCTAGTAAAATTATCGGAGTACATCAAGTATCTGGCGTAAATAAAGACTAATACGCGATGAATCGAAAAGGGGATGAAATAAAACACAGGTGTGGATTTTTACCTAGGATACCTGGTCGTCGCGATGGATTACGTCATTCATCATTCTCAGAACGCCTCTAGTTGTGGCGGAAAAAACAACGATAAATAAATCAGGATTGAACCGGTAAACAGGTGTTGGCGGCTTTTTTGAAAGAGTGTGCTTAAAATGTGACATAAAACCTTTTAGGTATTTTAAAATACCTTTGTATTGAGAACACCATTATATACTGGGATTTCCGCTCAACATTCAGTTCGCTTTACTGAGTCCTGCCTTTGCCTTTTCCATACCTTACAGATGTACAAAAGGGATGTTATCAGGACTCCATTTTTGAACGCTAGCCTGGCTTCCTTTGCAGCGACGCAAACTTTTTATTAGAGACTGCTGCAGTCCGACCACCGTTCATTGAATTTCCAGCATTCTTCCTTTTCTCGGGCATATAATGTCAACAAATTCAACAAATCATTTATTTTTCCGAGGACCTTATGCTTAAGTTCTGATAGAACTTTTTGTGGCATTCGTTTTGTAAAATCACATTTTAGTATATTACCGTAAATTCTTACTTTGTACTATAAATTCAAATATAAGAAGAACGTAAGAACGGTATTTGCAAGCTTCTAGTGGGATCAAAGCGAATTTCAAAAATCCGAGACGAGATAAAACTCACGTATGTATGTTTCATTCGATGTGAAAACACGTTAATGATCAAATAACCAACAAGTAAGAGTGTTTTCTGAAAAATCGTGATAAGATGTATTATTATTATGTAAGGTAGGAAAATAGATGTAGGAAATTAAATGCTTTGATGTCAGAAATATAATGATGAAATAATCCACATAAGGAAGGATTCACGTTAACTGTATCACTAAGTAACTTCAAATTTTGTATATTTTTTTTTACATGAATACCGCACAAGAGTCCCAACTGCTCCCGTCTGTAGCCAGTGGACTATGGCATCCCCAGTTGGGGTATGTTGTGAGGCTGAAGGTAGTGGGGAGGCGAAGGAGATGGGGAAAAGGAAGGTGAGGAACTACCTGGCTATTCAGATCTGGTCACCAAACACGGCTAAAAGCCATTTCAAGCAACGATTCAATTCTGAATGGTGGTCTTACACCAGGGCGATGCTGAGAGTATCTTCCACTCTGGAACGGGCCGCAAATATACTATATATTATTTTAAATGAATAAATTGTGAAATACACAAGTTAATCAAATAAAATTTATGCGCCACGCCGGGATTCGATCCCGCGACCTTCGGAATGCGAGTCAAGCGCCTTACCGCTGCACTACGCCGGCTGTCGATATATATCAATCGTAAAATAAGACACAAAAAAGCAAACCCTGTAAAGCACAGGAAGTGATTTCCAGCACTGCCATGAAAATAAAGTTAACTTCATTTTGTAGAAAAAGTTATCGCATAATTATCATCCGAATTGAATCCTTCAATTGTAGTTTTGACTAAGATGATGCGATGAGGTGTGATGGATGTGGAAAAACAAGTTTTTTAACAGTCGGTGAGTGAGAATTATAATAATAATACCTAATAATAATGATTTATTGTCGTCATTTCTTAATAACAAGTAGAGAAAATGAGCTGAGGATTTCATTTACATATTATAATTTAATTATAAGAAATTAATATGAATCAGACATAACATATACCAACCATGTAGTATTTTTTTTAAATAATTATAAAGGAAATAAGATAGTGTTTTTTTTTTATAATTCAGTTCACTAGATTCGGTTTTAGTCTGTATTTGATATCAAATTCAGACTAAAATTATTAATTTAAATTAACTTACTAATTTAAATGTTATAATGTTGAGGTTTTTGAGTGAGAGTGGTATTTTATTGTATCTAGAGTTTAATGCCATAATATAAGAAGCTTTTTTGCACAAATGTTGTGTTAGTAGTTACCTGTTGGATATGTTTTTGACCATGAAATCTAGTGTTTCTAATGTACGTGTTAGTTGTTATTTCTTGGGTTTGGCACTGAATGTGATGAATGTAAATGAGTATTGTTTTAGAATATAGTTGTTTAATTGACATGATGTTAATTGTTGAAGATTTCGTCAGTGCTAGTTCTTACAGAAACTATCAGAATAATTTTCAATATGGCTTTTTAAGTTGTAATTAGTGGATTTAGTATGTTTTAATTTTCACTGCCCCATCCGATAATACCGTATTATAATAATAATAATAATAATCTTTATTCAATGAAATAACAACAATATAACTAAAAAAAATTACATGCTCAAAGTAGTTTACAAATAGATTACATCAATCAGTACAGAAAAATTAACAAATAGGAAGTAACGTAAGAAAGGTTACACAGGAGTAGTATAGTTATACAGTATTTTTAGTGGTGCATAGCCTGCCTCACTAGGAGAACCTGTATTGAGGCAGAATTTTTGTTAATTGTTTCTCGCAATTTTATCTATGGTTTTTTTATAAATGTGTAAAGTAGGTTTCCATACAGCAAAAACTTTATTTTAGTTAACATTATTGTTTGCATATACCTACACAATTCATAAACTGCAAGGTTATTACTACGATAACAACAGTCAATGACTGGGCGTTTGGGTGAGGGCACCAGTATAGGCTCGATCATTAGAATGTATCTGGGAGAATGTTGAATATTTTTGTGGCAAAGTATCTAAAGCTACGTTGACCAAAGGTGGAAGAGAGTGCTGGAACTTGCAATATGTCTTTGTTGGAGTTACGTGTAAATCTTAAGTTTATTTATTTTTTTCGTAAAGCACATGTTTGTTTTTAAAGAGATGCATGAGGATAGTTTTTACATAGATCTGTCGAACATCAAATACTCTCATTATTTTGAATATAAGGTCACTGTTTGCAGTTAGAGGAAGTTTGAGAATAATTTTCATAATGGTTTTCTGCGCCTTTTCGACGGGATCTAGAGCTGATGAAGTGCCCCCTCCCCATCCAATGATACCATACTCAATGATAGATTGGGTGATTGCAAAATAAATCGTTTTTAGGAGTTCTAAGTTAAGAAAGTTCCTTATGGATCTGAAGAAGTGTATTGTTTTCTAATTTTATTTGCAATGATCTGGGTGTGTAGGTTCCATTTGAGGTATGGGTCAATGGTGAGGCCGAGGTACTTCATCTGTGAAGTGCGCTCTAAACTGGGGCACTCACTACGTTCATTGGAATTCGTACAGCTATGAATTTTTATGGAGTAATCATCATTAGGTTGGCCTGTAGTATTGATGCTTGAAGTAACATATTTTGTTTTCTTCGTGTTAAGGGTAAGTGTGTAGATATCTAACCATTTTTTAATGAAGTTAATATTTTCTTCAGCTTTTTTAAATACAGCTGACCAATTATTGTCTTCGAATAATAAGACAGTATCGTCTGCAAAGCTAACAATGTGTCCCTGAATTTCAAGGTTGCAAAAGTTGTTAATATATAGTAAGAACAGAGTCGGTCCCAAAACGCTTCCTTGTGGAATTCCATAGTCAGTTGAGCGCTGATTACTGAGGGTATTCTGTATTTTAACCTGTTGCTGGCGTCCATTAAGATAGCTTTTGAAGAAGTTTAGCTCTTTGTCCGTAATGCCGATTTTCTCTAGTTTTTTAATTAGTTTAATGTGTGATATTGTATCAAATGCCTTAGAAAGGTTTAAGAATATTGAGATACATTTATTTCCTTTATCAAGGCTTTTTACAATGAAGTCTGTCACACTAGCAATGGCATCTGATGTACTTTTGTTTTTTTGAAATCCATATTGATTATTTGAAAGTATTTTATGGTTCTCAACGAATTTCAAAAGTTGTGCATTAATGAGGTTTTCAAAAACTTTAGACAAGCTATTTAGTAGAGTAATTGGTCTATAGTTGTTGGTATCTGTCTTATTTCCAGATTTGTAGATGGGAATTACGATACTTTGTTTTAGGTTAGAGGGGAAGTAGCCTTGTGTAATGCTTAGGTTTATAAGGTATTCCAGTGGTAATGTAATCTCCGAAGACAGCATTTTAAGGATTTTGGTTGTAATTTCATCTGGTCCAGCGGAAGAAGTGTTTTTTAGAGATTTAATTGTACTGAGAATTTCTTCCTTTGTTACAGTTCGGAAGAGAAATTTTATATTTTTGTTATTTGCTTGATCCTCTGAATTGGTAGATTGGTTGATACCACTTTGGGGTATTTGAGAAGCAAGATTTGGACCAATGTTAATAAAAAAATTGTTGACATGATCAGCAACGAGCTTAGGATTTTTGTGATTTCAACAATGTGTCCATCAATAGAAAGTTTATTTATGCTCTGTTTCTCTTTTGTTGTTTGGGAGTTTGTGGCTTCTCTTAGTATTTCCCATATTTTTTTTGGGATTGTTGTTACTTTCTTTAATTTTTTCTGAGTAATAAATTTCTTTTGCTTTTCTGGTGACGTTACAACACATGTTTCTATATCTTTTATAGTAGTTGGATGTTATTTGGTCATATGGATTATCTTTGGTTTTTTTGTGTAGCATGTTTCTTTTGTGTATGCAATTTATAATGGAGTGGTTAATCCAAGGTTTCAGTGGTTTCAGTTTATTAGTTATGTTTTTGGTCAAAGTCGTGGAATGGTTGTGTAATTCGTTTTTTAAATAGTTCACAAAGTATATCCATGCGCCCTCTGATTGTTTAATTTGGAAGAGTTCATTCCAGGATTTGTTCTTAAAGTTTTTTGTTAGATTTTGATAATTGATTTTATTGTATGCAAAAGTCCGGTTACATTTATTTATTTTGGTTGCTGTTTGTATTGTGAAAATTGTTGAATAATGATCCGAATAATAATAATAACAATACTTTTGGATGGTTTTTTGGACTTTACCATAATGTGGTCAATGCATGATATAGATCCATTTGTCGTCCTTGTTGGTGAGTTGACGGTACTCACTAATCCATGAAATTCTAGCATGTTAATATAGTCTTGGCTTTGGTGGTGTTGGTTGCTCGGTAGTATATTGATATTTAAATCACCTATTATTATAATATTTTTAACATTAGAGAGATTTGAAAGTAAGCAACTTAGACTGCTTAGGAAAGGCGTAATGTTACGAATCGATGGCGAGCTGTATATAGCCAGGATTACAGTATCATTGTTGTATTTTATTTGTGTGCAACTTGCATTTTGAATTTTTAGTTCGGTTACTGTGAAGTTTTGATTATTTTTCGTGTATACAACAATTCCATCGTTCTGATTATCAAATAGAGTTGAATTATGCGATGTGTAGTTTTTGATGACTTTTTATTCTAACAGTGATTGGCAGAGAGCAATGTAAATCTTGATTAAGTCTTTTTAATGAGGACATTCCTGATAGTTTTGAAAAAATAACTTAGTCAATATACTAACCGTATTTATTGAAGGCAGCGATATATTATTCAAATAATAATACCTAAACAGTATTATTATTTGAAGAAAAATAATTCATAAGGTGAAGAGTCTCAAAATAATCTTAAGTAGGTATTGCTTTACCGCTAGTTATAATAATTTTTACGGTGAAATTACATTTATGAATTATTATTAGTCTTATCCCAGCATTTCTATAAAGTATCTGGGCAAGCAGGTATTGCTATGAAAAGTGTTTAACATTCCCTACGCCTCCGGGATTGATATTCTTAAATAATTCAAGATAAACATTTAAGCTGGTTTAAACATCCGCGATGTACAAATATGTTTCTTCAAAATTAACTTTATAAAAAACCTGCACTTTGCTTCCTATTCGGTCGCACGTCCAACCATGTATATATGTAGCACGATAACAAACTCTACTACTTGTGGAGAAGAAGTCTCAAAGTGTACCGTATTAATGAGCTTTTAGACAATCATAATACTTGAATTTAATGGAATAACTTTTGAAGGTCGTAATGTGTCGTAAACACTAATGGAATAATGTTAAATCTAATCTAGAAAATATTAATCAATCTAAACGAAACATGAAACACAACAAGACCCAGAAAAATAAAATAACAGACGCAACTAGGAACGAACCTGGGACCTCTGTCTTTCGAGGACAACACTCTACTACTAAGTTACTGAGACCTGATTATTATTTGTCATTTTTATCGATCTCTTATTTCAGTTTAAGAAAAAAAAATCGAAATAATATTTCTTAATGCAATAAAACAAGTACTTGTGTAACCGTGATTTTTTTTAATACTGACTGGTTAAGCTTAACACAAGTGTCATCGGTCATCATTATATAAATTAAACTGATCAAAAAATACATAGCATACATACAAAAAGAGACAAAACTTAAAATAAAGGAATAGTAATAGAGAAAAAACAAATATGACGTGTATGTACATTATTATTTTAACATTAACTCGAAACAGGAGGCCGAAGGAAAGTAACTTCGCTCATTAATCAGGGCATAAATCATTTTTTGAGATGATGAATGTTGTATGAATGGTATTTTTGAGAGTTTTAAAAACGACCTATTCGCACGTGACATAAAATGTCAGCCGTGTACGAATGCCGGGGGCGCGTTTAGCATGTTTCCGACTACGCATCGGTGATGAGAGATCAATGACGCCTGTTCCTCGGAGCATCTTCCATTGAAAGACAATATTGATAATTCTTAAATTGAAATATGAGCTCAATCAAAAAATGGAAAAGAATCACATCAAAGTAATAATCAGATCAATCTTAATCTGGCATAAACACAGTTTGAATGCCGAGACAGCTGTTCCAAAACCATTTAAGCGTTCCCTTTTCAACCTTATTTATTAAGATGACATAGTACATCTTTCAGGACTTACACATTTGTATCACGGTCATATGCGTATGTACTTATCACATACGCCTCAGGGATTTCTATATTCTCTATGCTACAGTTTTCAGTCTACTTTCATCCTTCTATTGACAGCTCCATGTTTCGCTGCCCACCATTGTCGACTGCTAGCCTCACTGCATGGGACATATTTTTAGGACTACCGTATGCAGTCCATGTTATTTTATGATTTGTGAAAAATGTTATAAAACTACGCCAATAAATTTCAAAAATACATTTTTCTCTCCCGTGTCGCTTTCTTTCGAAATTCTTGTGAACAGCTCTCCAAGTTCGCCCCATACATCTTATACGGCTGCTATTTCTCAGAATCTTATTTATGGTCAAAACAATTCCTTCATCAATCTCTCGACCGGCGACAAAATAGTCGACACCATCTGAAAGCAGGCAGCGGGCCGAGAAACACCCCGTCACTCTTATTTCGCTAGTCACTCGACGTGAGACAATTTTATTCTTATGGTCTCCTGGCATTTTTTTATTTTACTAGCTGTCGTCCCCGGCGTTGCCCTTGCTTTACAGAGTTTTTCGAAATCGAGCACTGACAGTGACCTTCCCCTTTTTTGAAGGTAAAATTTCGTCAACCTTGGAATAAAAATGACGATTTGTAAAAAAAAAATCTACGTCGCCTGCCCGGTATCAGCCAAGCGGCCGCCCGCCACGGACACTCTTCTTTATACAGGGTGTCCGGGGGTAAAGTGCATTAACTTCGGGAGGTAATTCTACATGATGGTAGGAGAAAAAAAGATTAACAACTTTTTCCGAAATTCCACCATTTTTTTCCCATACAAAAAGTCGTACCTACTAAAAATCCTTAGTGTGAGGTACGGTCTTACTTGCTGAGAGCCTGCCGAGCGCCCGACTCGATTGTGATTGGCCCGTATCGTAACAGCGGAAAATAATAAATCTGGCCGCACACGCCGGACTAATTTTATCTTTTTACCTCAAAACTACCCCTAAAAGTTGGAATTTCGAAAAAAGTTATATATCTTTTTTACTTGTACTATCACGTAGAATCACCTCCCGAAGTTAATGCACTTTACCCCCGGACACCCTGTATAAATAGACTTACTTAAATGAACTTTCCTATCCGGTTGCGTCCGATTTTTTATTGAACAATTTAAAATACTCGTATAAGGAACAAACAATAAATACGGCGTTTTTACAACAAAAAAATGAGTTAAAGACATTTATTTATATTGCCTTAGTTTCAGCAATCTCGGAATAACACTTTTTTATTGATTATTATTTAATTGAAAATATCGGTCAAAAAAGGTGGCAATTTGTATATTTTATTAAAATTAAAAATATATGTGAAACCCGCTTAGCTCACGATGTAAATGTCTTCGTGAGATAAAACATTATATAGATCTATACATTTCAGACAGAGAAAGCTGCTCAAATTTAAGCATTTAACGCCTAAGCACATCGTCAGATTTATGCAACTTCAGCTAACAAAATTATCTACTACGTTATGTAGGTAAGGTACATTATGTAAAGTAGAAATAAAATATTTATATATTGTGAAGGCAAACCGCCGATAGCTCCTTTGTCA
Source organism: Limnephilus marmoratus (assembly GCA_917880885.1). Lineage (NCBI taxonomy): Eukaryota > Metazoa > Arthropoda > Insecta > Trichoptera > Limnephilidae > Limnephilus > Limnephilus marmoratus. Next base: position 20,086,323 of record OU862923.1, on the reverse strand, counting down.
TTCAGGCCCCATTCTCAAAAAGGCGCTCGTACCGAGGCGTACCGCTGACAGCAAACTCGAAATTTAGGCCTTATTCTCATAAACGGCGAACGTACACAGGCGTACGGCTGATAGCTCCATTGTAATTTAGGCCTCATTCTCATAAACGGCGAACGTACACTGTAACTGTAATTTAAGCCTCATTCTCATAAAATGCAAACGCACATAAACGCGTACGGTTGATAGCTCCCTTGTAATTTAGGACTCATTTTCATAAATGGCGAACGTACGCAGGCGTACGGCTGATAGCTCCATTGTAATTTAGGCCTCATTCTCGTAAATGGCGAACGTATGTAGGCGTACGGCTGCTAGCTCCATTGTAATTTAGGCCTCATTCTCATAAACGACGCACTTGCACAGGCATACCGCTCTATAGCACCATAGTCAATTAGACCTCGTTCTCACAATAAACGGCGCACGTACAAAAAGAGGTTACAACGGAGGTCTCAGAAATAAGCATATTCACAGAATGAGTAACTGACATAGGCACAGATATCTACATACATATAGTTATTTTTTCGTTGTTTTAAATGGGAAATAATCCATTGAAAATATTGCGTCAGTACCTATATTTCATTTAAATAAAGCATCCCATTGTTATTATTGATATACGTATTCAGAGTAGCTCAACATTCTTGAGTGACGTAGAGATGACCTTCCATCTTGATACGAGTTTGAACAACCCGGATGACAGAAACGTCAAGAGGACTTTTGGTTTTAAATGCAGTTCGCGTTATGTAGCATTATATTATTATATGTTCTTTAATTGCAATTTTACAATGCAAACTAATCACTTTGTACGCAAAACCTACCAAAATTATCAACATGCTTCGAAACATGTTGAAAATTTTAATTAAATAAGTAATTTATATACAAATTGCGATTTGTTTTCATTTAAACATTATATTAATTCATTAGTTAGGTTATATTAAAATTATTCCTTGGTAAATACCTACGTAACTCAGTTTTCAATCTCAAAAACAAACAATGAGAACATTATTGAAAAATAAATGATCTGTGATTTTTACGGTGAACCGAGAAGTTCGATATTATTTCTAAAACAAAAATTCTACAATAATAAATGTGTTAGATACGATACGATACGATACGATTGTACCACCCCAGCCAGGAGTACTCCTGTCCCGGTGAGACCGGTACACCAGGGGGCACTGATTTGTTAGGACTAGGAACACGTGCTCTGAGGATGGGAAGGAGGTTGGAGTTCAATCGACCGGTATACATGGCAACCTAATAAGCCAATATTGGAATTTAGGCTGGGCGGGAATAAAGGAATGGATTGAGCGTTATAATTTTTTTCCTATTCCATGTGCGTTCTTCTTGCCTCTTCTCGGCTTTTCTTGTCTCTTCTTGGCTCTCTTGGATCTTCACGGATCTTCTTGGATCTTCTCGCCTCTGCTTGGTTCGTCTTGTTTCTTCTTGCCGTTTCTCGAATCTTCCCGACTCTTCTCGGTTCGTGCTGCTTGTTTTTTCTCTTCTTGTTTCTTCTTGGACCTTCTCGTCGCTTCTCGGCTCTTGTTGACTCTTCGTGGGTTTTCTCGTCTCTTCTTGATTCTCCCTGTCTCCCTGTATCTCCTGTTCTTCTTGGATCTTCACGCCCCTTCTTGGCTTGGCTTGTATCTTCTTGCCTCTTCGAAAATTTTCTCGTATCTTCTTGAATCCTTTTGTCTCTTCTCAACTTTTCTTGGCTCTTCTTGCTTCTTTTCGTCTCTTATTGACTCTTCTTGGCTCTTCTTGTCTCTTCTTGGATCTTATGGGACCTTATCGTATCTTCTTTACTCTTTTTGCTTTTTCTAGTCCCTTCTTGGCTCGTCTTGAATCTTCTAACCGACTCTTCTTGTCTATTCTTGTTTCTACCAATCTCTTCTTGTCTCTTCTTGGCCTGTCTTGTATCATCTAGTGTCTTCTCGTATATTGTCTCTCCTTGGCTCGATATAACTCTTCTTGAATTTTATTCATCCTTCTTGGATCACCATGTCTGGCTTTTCTTGCATATTCTTGGGGAATTTAATCGACCAGGGCGTAGGTGCAGGAACAAAGGAGATGATTGAACGTTGGTTTCTCGTTTCCCACTTCTTTATGCTCCCCACTTCTTCTGCTTCCAGCTACTCCCTTCATTAATTTTGTGCCTCTACCAGTCTCTTCTTGTTATTGTCGTGGCTCTTATTGGTTCTTTCTTGACTTATTAATTATTTTCGTTCCACTTCTTGCATTATCTTGCTTCCACTAGTCATTTTTTCTTGCTTCTTGGTTCTTCTGGCTTTATATATGGCTTCTTCTAGCTTCTTCTTGGCTGTCCTAGTCTCAGCTTACATCTTCTTGCAAACTTCTTGGTTCTTCTACCGTCTACTTGCTTTTTGCATCTTCATGACTGTTCTGGAATCTCGTAGTCTCTGCTTTCATCTTCTTGCTTTGTAATTATTATTTTTTTTATTAGTTCTTCTGGTTTTATCTTGCTTCCTCAATATCCTTCTTGCTTCGCTTGACTTTTCTTGGCTCTCCTAGTCTCTGCTGACATTTTCTTGCTTCATCTCGACTTTTTTTCTTATCTTGGCGTTTCTCGCCTCTTCTTCCAACTTACAGATTTTTCTTAGTTCTTCATACTTTCCCCTGCCTATTTGTGGCTCGTGCTTTGAGGCTCTTCTTGGTTTTTCCGGTCTCTACTTATTTCTTCTAGCCTCTTCTTTCTTATTCTTGGATATTCGAATCAGATCAGACAAGCTTTCGGATTGCACTTAATGCTGTAAGTCAGGATTTATTTCAGTGCATGAACTCTGAGACAAATCATATGTATTCCTCTTTTCTCCTGGATGTGAAGACCGTGCAATATCTAAATAAAATAAAATAAGAACCTAACCATGAAAATTAAAAAATATACATCTTCTCTGTTAATTCCGTGTATAATACAAGGGACACCCTCTGAAATGTAATGACAAAAGACCCACTTGAAATTATCAAAATAATCTCTGCAGGACTAAAAAGACCTCATACGGGGACGAAACGCGTCAACAAGCATTTGATGAACATAAACAATTAAAATAAATATTTTAAAATCAGGCCGACTGGAAAACGCCATCAACTAATATTTATAAACAAAAGTAAGGTGGATCTTATCTTCAGTATTGATGTCAGGCCTTTGTGTCAAATCCTATGCAACCTTTTGTCATTTTTACCACTGTTGCGACTATGCAAAACCAAATTTCGTAATCAAATTATGAAGCTATAATAGAAAAAATAAAAACCGACTGAAAATAAATAATTAGATAAATTAAAATAATATAAATAAATAAATTTGTGTGAGTCGAGGGCATTTGCATTCACTCCACCAGTAAATAAATACGTAATTAGGCGGCGCCCTCCAAGTTCTCGTGACTTTTTTTACCCACTATTGATGTTATGTCTCCATCTGGGCACAAAGATGTCTACATAATAACAATACAAGACCAATGTGATCCTCGTCTTTCAACACTTCAAATATTAACGCTTCTAGTGCATCGCAACATTTTGCTTTCAAGTGCTGTAACCTAAAATAAACAAAAAATTCGTAGGATCTTTTGGAACGTCAAGTGTCCCGATGGTTGAACTTCTCTGACCGAACCTAACATAAATAAACAAAACTTCAATGTTATGAATAAAATTGAAATAGGATCTTATCTTATGATGTCGTGGGGCGAAGAAATCCTTTGTCCAAAATCGAAATCAGTTGTGAACTTTAACATCCGTTTTAGCACTTTTAGCACGATGCAAAACTATTTGTCACAGTCTCATAACAAAGCTTTCACTAAAACACGTATTTTGACACATTTTCAAAGAGATTCGGCTAGAAACGCACGAGTTAGAATTTAAATACACGAGAGCGACAAAAACGCGTGTTGTCAGAATGAACTGCACGCTCTTCCTCCTACAATAATAAATGTGTTAGAGGAAGAAAATTTTCCTTAACGTAAATGTTTCGTCAAATCAATTTTCACATAAATTTTGAAACAAAATGAAGAGTGACTGCTTAAACGACTCTCTTAGAATATAGATAATTTTCCACGAAAGCTGAAAGGTCAATACAATATAAAACGGTAAATGGAGGTTGAATTTTTAAAAGGTTATTTGCTTTTGACTACAAAATAAATCTTATGAGAACGAGGAACTTCAGTCTATTTTTTGATGATTTGATTTTAATCTAATATAAAAGGGGAGAAACAAGATTCGTTTAAAACCACAACCAATTCAGTAGCTAGCTAGATTTTAATATAATACTAGCTGAAGTCCCCGGCGATGCCCGGGCTTTACACAGAGTTTTCGAAATCAAATGTAGACAGTGACCTATATATAAATCAAATCCACACCGCCCGCTCGTCCAGCACATACAGACATTCTCCTTTATGTATCATATATTTCAACTAATTTACACAAAACCTTGATAAAATATATACCTAAACCTTCCTCATGAATCACTATCTATTGGTGAAAACCGCATGAAAATCCGTTCAGTAGTTTTTGAGTTTATCGAGAACAGACAGACGCGGCGGAGGACTTTAATTTATAATTTGTATGTAGAGATGTCAATCTAACTTAAATATTAGCATTTTTATTGTAATAACTAAAACTCGCTCCGCAGGTTTTTGCTGCTAGGCCCTGCGCGGGCAGCTTTTATGTTGAGTGTTGGTGACCATAGGAAGCGGTTTCAAAAAAAGACGGTTTCTCGAATCCACTGGAATCCAGTGATATCTAGTCACCGGAACAAAGTAACCATGACAGGCAATGACGTCATATATAATATACAGACGAGTGGTGTTATTGTTCACAGCTGCCAGTTACAATAATAATCATATTATTATTGTCAATCTCTCTATATCCGGAGAGATTCATGAAATTACAAATCGAGTAGTACTTACGTCTGCCAGGGGATGCATCTCATGTCAGCTGTTAACGTAAGTGGCGCCATCTTTTGGCATTGTTTTAATTCGGTTCTATTACAAAAATAGATTAGCATATAAACTCAATGTACGAAAACGGTTTTGAGTAAGGCGCGGCGTTAAATTTCAATCTCTAGTCTATTGGTACCGATTGATTGATGATAATTTTCAAATATTTAATTTTACAATGCCCGCTTAAACGCCCGTACGGAGCCTTGCGATGTTAAAAGAAGCTTACATTTTGTATTAACACAAACAACTCTGTACTAAAGTGAGACCTACACATAATTCTCAATTTGGGAGGCGGGTATGGGTACCGCCTCCCCGGGAACCATTTATTGGATAACCAACACCTCTGCCATAGGTCACCCCAAGTGGTTCGCAACGATATGTGACTTAGCAGGGGAGCCTGGTTCATGGGGTGAGGTTTGTCCGGGTCTTGGCACCAGCTGCGTAGCAGGCCGGATCGAGAAAAAATGGTTGATGGAGTCCCTTTGACTTCTCCAACCGTACTCTAGGAATATCACCTTTAACTGCATTGAGATGGATTCATACGTCCGTCACTCCTGGACACACTGACCCCCCAGATTTCTACCTACCCCTCATACTCTTTTTTCCTTCCCAGAAGTTCCTCTCCTTCCTTTCTCATAAAGACCCTCCACACAGCATTCCCAAAGATGACATAGGCCCCTGAGGGGAATTTTTTTCCTGAGGGCTTCCTGTGTGGAGCTAATGTAAAAAAAAAAAAATAATCGTTCTATTTCCTTTTGTATTAGGGGGCATACATTGATTACGTGAGCAGTTGTTCTTCCAATCTCGACCCCCCCCCCCCCTCTTCGTGAGATAAATTTGAAATTTGGGCCATTTTATATATTCTTTTCAAGTAACGTGAGATTTTGCTGGACCCCCCCCCCCCCCTTACCCCATTTATGCTCACGTAATTAATGTATGCCCCTTACACTTATATGATTAGGAATAGATAACACCATGCCCTGTAAAAGCTTAAAATACATTTTTAAATAATTGTAATACACAAAGCTTACAATACACTTTCAAATAAGAGTCACCAACCGTAAATTTTACACGTTAGTAAAAGATTTGTCAAGGTTTGTGAATTTTTTAATTAAATATTTCCACACGAAACGAAAAAAGCTAAGCGACAAAAACCTCTATAATAGGTGTGTGTATTTTTTTTTTTAAATTTCATTTAAAGTGGTATTTCTACAATTTACAAGAAAAACACAATCATAAGCGACAAAACATTCGTAAAAATACTTTTCTGTTTTTGAAATCAATATTTTTATATTTGTAATTGTCTATGTACGTTTGTCTTTCAGTTGCTTTGGAGCAATCAATAAGATTCACACATTTTGATAAACATAAAGTTTTTATTCCAAAATAAATAATTTCTTAATTTCTTGTTTAACCACAATGTCTATAAAGCCGACATGTTTCGAGAGCCATTTCTTCATTACTCGAAAAACTGTCTTCCTCAGGGTTTGTTAAAAACCCTGAGGAAGAGAGTTTTCAGCAAACGTTTTTTTAACAAAACCAAAGTTTTAAAACCCTGAAGAGTAAAGCATCGCTCTCGAAACATGTCAGTTTTAAAGATATTAAAAAGTAGTTAAAACAAAGAAATTCTTTTAATTTTGAATTAAAATGATGCCAAAAAATAAATTTGCTGTATTTAAATTTTTTTAATACAATACCAGAATTTAAATCCCACGAAGACTCGATGCGTGATATTAGAAACGGCCGATGCAGTGATGCCAACCGCGTTTCGAGGGGATAGTATTTCGTTAACTTTTAAATAACGATTTATTTATTTAGTAATAAAACTTATATATTCAGAATCGGTGGTTGTTAAACTTAATGAATATATATTTTTCCAAGCCATAATATTTTCACTGGAGTTTCTAATTCAGAAAAGACAACCAGCCATTAACTATTAAATTATTTGTATTGTTCGTGATATAGGAGGTGCTGGAACAATTGGTTTATTTTCAATTAACTCCAAGTTCGTTAAACCATGTTCGCTTTTAATAAATAATAATGGCAGAGGCTTCTCGTTGACAAAACCTGAAAGGGTTTTAGTAATTACATATTAAAATAGTTTCTACAAGGATGACATATGGGGGGGGGGGGGGTCCGAAGGCTTTTGGGATGCTCAGATCATTCGCTTAAATATTTATGATTACGAAATTAGTTTACATATTGTAAGCCGTCAAAAAATAAAGCACTCAAAGCTAACAAAATAGGAACAGTAGCCAAATAGCGCCGATAATTTGTCAAACAAATAACTTTGTGATTGAAGGTCATTACAATGAAAACAAAATAACTTTGCGTACGTCACTTTTATTTTAACTAACACATCAAATATTTTGATAATCCATTAAACCGAATTTACATTACCCAACTAGTTGCGCACAAGTTGTTTCATGACATCAGTTGCTCTTCTAGTTTCACGTGTAAACATATAGTTTCACCATGCATGTATTAGTTGTATGCCACAAAATTAGAATCGAGCTAATATGAAATTATAATCCAGCTATGCAACTAATTGCGTAGTGTAAAAACATGCAACTAGTTTTGCGAAAACATTTCAGCTGAGCGAACGTATGTTTTCCTTGAAACTGCGTGAGAGTTTCAACTTCGAAAATGATAAATCTGGAATGCTCAATAAAGTATTAAAAAGAGGTACACTCATCCAACAACAGATTGATAGCTTTCAGAACCTTCTTCTGCTAATTCAGAATTTAACTGCTCGAATCCAATATAATCTTTTCTTTCGTCACAGTATTTTCTTTATTTGTATTGCAGAAAAAGCTTTGATGTTGATGGTGCCATGGTTGCAGTGATTCTGAGGGTTGCACGACACTAAATTTGTACAATTCACACCGACGTTTTGGTGTCATCATGCAATTATTTGGAACATGCACGAAACTTGTTGCGTGGCGTAAATTAGGCCCATTGGTAGATGGAAGTGTGCACACGAGCGCCGCGACACTAGGGACATTTTTTTTTATTCGTATACATTTTAGAATAGTTTCCAACTTTGACCGCAACTAAAGTCTCGAGAGTGCGGGCTGCCTGAGGAACACAAAGTTATTTTGTTTCATTCAAAAGTGTTGAACCCGTGTTGTGCTATGTATCTGTTTTCCTTCCACCGAATTTTTTTATTCAGCTTTTCACCCGAGAAACACAGTTAAAAATTAATAAAAACAATAGGTTTCCATCAATAAATAAATTGTGAAAATTTAGAAAGATAGCTGGGTAAAGGTCACGTCATCGACCAAAGGTGAAACCGGGAAATTTATTAATAGTTATTGTTAAGTTAAATACAAAAGAACTCATCAAGTCAAACAACATCTGTAAGAAATTGTTTTAAAGCTGTTCTTGGCTATCGACGCACCGGCCGTTAACACACAAGAATAGTATCATCTTGAGGCAGGCTTTGAGCATTTCTCCAAATAAACGATTTTCCAGGAAAAACAGCAACTTTTAAGTACGGAGGCACCAAGGTAAATGAATGTTGGCAAATGGCAAAAAAAGGATAAGGGCGAAGATAAAAAAATTATAAATGGCCTGAGGGTCAAAAGGCGGATAATTGAAGGGTGGATTTCTCGATTTTAAAATTTACAGGCAATATAGGGCAGGTCGAGCATGATAAAGAATCTTTTATTGCAGCTTACGTATATCTTAAAATATTTATCGTCAATCAGTTTTATTTATTTATTAATTTTCGGGAAATTGCTAGTTTACATTTTTTCAGTTTCTACATGTAAATTGTAGCCAAAATAAACCAATTATGGATTTCTTCCTTGTGATTTTACCGCTGATCAGACAGCGTAATGAAGAATAAGAAATAAATAAATTTATAACCAAAAATTACATAAAAGGAAAAATTACATTTTGTAAGCTTTACCGGTGAACTTTTGTACTAAAAATGTTGATTTTGATCATATTATTGTTCAACTGCAAAGCTATTCGTAGTTTCTAGAAGCTTTTGTGGGATATTGATTATCCCGCGAATTAATATCAGTGAAAGATTTACTTACAAAAGTGAGGCCATTTGTTCAATTAAGTATTGTTAGAGAATACATAATTAGTCACGACTAATTTTTAAGAATACTTAAAGCTGCAATTCTGACTTTGTTCAGCATCAACAAACTGAGTGGATTTAATGCAACAGAAAAGCATAAAACCTCAAAGGCTACTACTAAAGTTGGTTTACCACCACGGTCTACCAAAACCTTTTTTTAATGTAAGTCATTTATTTACGATGTGGTACAAAGCGCACGTCATTAAAATGAATAACGTAGCACCATTGTTTTTGATTGATCATCATTAAGAAGATAAATTGAGAATCTCGGACAGAATCCAAACATAAATTCCTCGGTAGACGGTTAAGCCCGCCTTCCACTGCGAGCGGAAAAGAGTCGAGCTGAGCGGGGTTGGAGATGAGCGAAATAGCTTTGACCTTCCACCAAAAAAGAGTCGCTAAAAAGATAGGGGTTTGCCTTCCACTGCCCATGCGAGAAACGAGCGAGGCGAACGGAGCGATGTCAACGAGAAATGAGAAATAGTTTTGCCCTTCCATTGAAAACTAGTCATTGACGTTCCGTCTCAAAGTGATTAGAGTGGTTTCTGTGATTTGAAGTACTGATTCTAGTGAGGATGATTTTTTTTACGCATACGAAATGAAGAAATGCTTAAAAAAATGTTATGAAATTTTTTTTTTAACTTTCCTATTTCCAACAATTTCATCTCAATGATGGTTTTCCAAGCCCTTTTTGTTGATATTGCGACATTCTTTGCTAGTCGTATCCTTTAAACACGAAAATTGGCATAAGGCTTCAATAAACACCTCCATTTCGACAAAAACGCCGCGAGGCAACAGAATTGACTACAGTTCTTGAGCGGAGTCCGCTAGAAACTAGTCGGCGATGGTGTGCACGAGCGGACTCTTTCGGACCTATTTTAACAAGTTCGGTCCGCTCCGCTCACCTCGTTCTTGATGGAAGCAATTGTATGCAGTTAACGTGTGCGAGACGAGCGGAGTTCGTACGGAATCCGCTCCGCTCGCAGTGGAAGGCGGGCTTTAGGTTCGGTGAAAATAGGCTTAATGTAGAACCGTTATATAATAGCACAAAGATGTTATCTAATGTCCTGATTGACCTCACACTAAGCTACCGACTGGAACACTGGCCGGTGATAAAGTTAGGTTAGGTTGGGTATCATGTGTGTTTTAATCTTTAAAATAATTACAGTTAGTATTGGGATGAATGAAGAAAAGGATACGAGAAGAAAAATTGATAGGTTAGTACTAAAAGGATGTCGAGGATGCCCCCGAAAGATATGACACGATCAAGTGAATCGAAAACTTGAGTGGGGGCATGTACCATATTAAGAGTCGGAATAACCGAAGATTATGTCTAAGATGATATATCGTAATGAACCGTTTACAAACAAAATTATGAAGCAAACTCGCCAATTCCTCGCCTACACAGATAGTTCAGCAAACGAATATACAAATAGTGGAGTAATTACTACAACTGGGTAAATCAATCCGAAACTAGGTAAGTAGTTCCATTTTTGGAAATAAATACATAAAAAATATCAGCAATTTTCTCATTTCCAAAATAAACCAATGTACAACTCTTAGTATAAATGCACAACAACCGATTTATCAGATATCTACTTATAATTCATTCAATTCATCATCGGCCGCCAAGACCTGGACAAACCTCACCCCATGAACCCAGGCACCCCTGCTAAGTCACCAAATGTAGCGAACCACTTGGGGTGACCTATGGCAGAGGTGTTTGTTATCCAATAAATGGTTCCCTGGCGGTGGTACCCATACCTGCCTTCCAAATTGAAAACATCCGTACAATTTTTAAAAGTTAAAATATTATTTATGATAATTTAATATTTTTATTAATTTTATTTGATCTTTTAATAATGATGTAATCAATGAAGTAAATTATATGCAACCATTGTTTATTGCTAACCCTTGTGTAAAAAAATTGTAACCATTACATGTACCTACCCAAAGAAAAACCCCATGGACGTGTAAAAGAGTGAATAAATAAAATACATAAAATCAACAAAAAGGAAGCAAAGCCGTATGCGTCAAAACAGAATTGTTTGGTGTCATGTCATATCTGTCTATCCGTCCTGAAAATTGCGTAATTGTTAGTTAGATGTCATATAGTTATGTACCTATGTAGTTATGATTGTAATTTTCATACATTCCGCCCGCCAAAGTTTCACCGAATATCAATAATGCAATGAGATACGAAGCTTTTGCATAAAGTAATTACATTATCACATCAAGCAAAACTTGACAAAGTTGAATATTTCTCTCAACGCTAGCTGCAGTATCCGAATACTTTATGGATTTCATTTCGATTTGACGCTTAAAATTCTCCCGCAGATGAAACTGGGTCATACAAATTTACCCTCAAAACCGTCTAAACTTCTGCATGCAATTTTCAAATTAATAATAATTTTACAGACGTGTTGCCAACGAGCAACCGTGTTGTATCAAACACTGATTTAATTTTTTTTTTAAAGCACGTGAAATTATTTATTTGTTACTTACAGGTACATTTAAATTAGTGATGTTCCGGATGTTCATATCCGTATCCGCGGATATCCGAGGGAGAAGAAAGATCCGCATCCGTTACTTTTCTCTCGGATCTTTTACGGATCTTTTAACTTATTAATTTTCAATTGATAGGATGAAATGCTATATATAGGTGATTAGGTAGAATTAAAAAAACTATTAAATTCCATTTAGAGTTTTTTTCATTTTTTTAAGTCAAATATTTCATCGAATTAAGTTACCATACCGTCGTTGCGGCGGGCGTAACGTCAACTATCGTTTAAAGGTCTCGCGCGCCGACACCGATTGAATAAGAAAATGAAGATCCGTATCCGTAGGTATCCGCGGATCTTGCCACCGAATATCCGTATTGGAATCCGTATCCGCGGATATACTTTTTTAACGATCTGGAACATCACTAATTTAAGTACAGAATATAAAATTTTTACATAAAAATGGATTTAAAGAAATACACAGTGTAAACATACTAACATTATTTTAATTAACTAAAATTTACAATCAGGTTATAGGAAACAAAATTTTTACTAAGAATCTTTTCAAAAAGTACGAGAAATGCTTTTTTGTAAGTTCTTTCAGTGCTATTAAAATTATCTGGTACTTCTGCATTTTGGTTACCTAAGCTGTGTAAGCGTGGTATAAGAGAGTTTATAAACGAGTTGGTAATGACTAATGATATTATTTTTGCAGAGAAAGATATTTTTAATTTATGTGACTTTATGAACAACAAGAAATGAAATCATTTGCAATAATGCAGGACTGTCAATAAGGGAATTAATGATTTCAAAACGAAAAATTTACATCAAATACCAATCTTCTGCGGACAGCTTTATTAATTTTATGTAATTTATTAATTTAATGCAATAAAAAAGAAATAAGTTGGGGATAGGATAATTAATTTATTGATTTGAATTTAAAAATTAATTGGTTGAATAATCTCATTGGTGTATTTACACTGCACTTATCCTCGCAGGACTGAGGACTGAGTGACGTAAATAATGAGGTTGAACAAATACACAGGACCACGAGACGAGGGTTGGACATTAAGATTCTGGCCAGTTCTACTGCCCGATATATTTGCAGGTTTGTCACCCTAACGGGAGAAATAGGCTGAAGTGGTTGTAAGGGTGTTTTACTCAGCTTTTACAAGTACCTACTTGTTCAATAATCATTACCCAATGAAAACTTGAAAAATCCATTGAAAACTTAACGTACCAATAAGTGGAAGGAGAATTTTATAATTAGTATTTGTGGTTATGTGAAATCTATCTTCGAAGTTAACGAAAGAACAACTGAATAGTTTAAGATAACTAATTTTTATAAATAAGTAATAGCATGACAATAGGAGTGCTGCTATTAAATGAAGTTTCTAAAACAGAAGGTATTATATTTTATCATTAAATGAAACTTGAAATCGAACAAGACACAGAAAATAAAAAAGTAAAGGTCGCAAATGGGAATCGAACTCAGGAACTATGTCATAGGCCTGGCGCAAATTACGGCCAGTCCACGCACAGTTCTTGCACAGCACACGCGTGGTTATTTTGTAGAACATGGTTTCTGTCGGAGCGGCGCATATTAAACACATTCCACGGCCAGTCCAGTCCCAAGCTTCGTCGCGCGTGGGCGTGTTGTGCTTTCGACACAGTTTCGTGGATCGTGTGTCCCTATCTACCTAAGTATTTCTCTATCAATATTTAATTTCTAAACATTTACCTCATACATACTGCTAGTTTTTCTTTACTTCCAATATGCTTTTGTGCGTTACACCCTCGACGAGTGATATCCTTTTTAATTATTGCATGAACCTCACTAAACTGACTTCTGTTTAACCTAAACGATTTTTTAAACACACCGTCTGAAACTTTACTGGATAACTTAAACTCCCCATGACCCTCTCTTTTTCGTGAATACTCATTCGTTTTACTTTTTTTTTTTGCTGAGTAGGTGCAATATGAATCTTTCGTCATCCTCAGACTCAGATTGTAAATCGACAAGAAGTTGTTGCCTTAATGCTGTCATCTTGCATACTGCGAGAAGTGGGTTCATGGTGTGGGTGTGGGCTGTGTTAAATATGCGCTACTATTAAAAAAACGTGTACGTAGGCTGGGTTTCGGTCACGCGGTGCTGTGCGTGGACATGCGTGGACTGGGCTCAATTTGCGCCAGGGCTTATCAGGACAACACACCTCTAACCTTACATAACTTTATATTTATTTACCCATCAAATAACAATAAACTTTTGTGTGCATCTTGTACTGTGAGTGGATTATTAATCTGTAATACAATAATTTAAGTAAAATAAAATGTTTAAAAGGGCATTACTTTATTCGAATTTATTATTAAATTTATTATGCGGTACTAATAGAAAACATCCGACAAAGAAATATTACAGTAAGTTTACAAGCGTGAGTATTTAATTTATGAAAAGACAAAATATAGGTTTTATAAGTATTTGGGGTACATAGTATGCCCTAAGTAACCCGAGTGTTAAATTAAGAAACCAAAATATCAATTTAATGTCCGGTTTACATTATCAGTCCAGTAACCGAGTAGCGCTGGACTGGAATGGACCGGGCTGGCGATATCGTCTGCATGATTCCAGTCATGTAAAAATCCGCAAAAACAAACAACACGTGTTTCCTGTACAATTGTTCTGTCAGCACTAAAAAATGGCACTAGATTGGCCGTCTACATGATTCCAGTAGCGCAGGAATGGCCGTGCTGGATTCAAAAGTATACCGCCAATCCAGTTTCTGCACTGGATTTCTCACTGGATCCAGTGCCGGTTTACATTATTCCAGTAGTAATCCAGTGCTGGATTCGATCGCTGTACTGGAATAATGTAAACCGGCTTTATGAAACATTTAGAAAAATTTACAGTGGAAAAGTAATAATATAATAAGTAAATGAAACAACATTCCTTTTTGTGAGCCACAATACTTTTTTTTTTAATATACGCCGACCACTTTCGGAACAAACGTTCCTTCCTCGGGGTAAAATATACTAACTTGATATTACAAAACAACAGGTGAAAATAATTTATTACTGTGATGACCGTGGCCGGTTATCATCATTACCTCTGGACTCCGTTGTATGGATCCAGATTCCTTGTGATGGTGATCTCAGTACAGGGTGAGGTTGACAATAATAAGTCGTGGGTAGACTATTGTGGTTTATTCCGAGATTCTGTACAGAGGTGCTTCGTAGGAAGACTGAATGCAAAGAGAGGACGAATGGACAACATTCACGCCTTTTATACGTTCTGCATGCTGTCTCACTCATACACGCATGTCTCTTTCATACTGCAAGATATACGTTCACTACAATTACTAACAGTTGAAGTGGGGGTGGAGGCACGACCAGGGATTAGGGTGTGTGAAAAATATGTTTTACTGTTTGATAATGGACTTATTATTTATTATACAGGAATTATTTGAAGTGAAACTTCATTAGCCTCGTTGTGATTTATAAACGGAAATGACGCATCACAGCACCTGCGAAGCATCACACTGCGCTCATTGATCGCTTTGATTATATTGGTTGAGATATGAAACGGAAATGACGCTAGGTCTGCGCTAATTGGCCGCTTGATTATGACCATACTTTTAAAAGCTCCTATTGGTTGAGATTGTTTTTGGTAAAGTTTCGCTTCTACCGCGTGTGAACCGCACTCGATTTTTTTATTTATTTAAGGCTTCAAAGTTATTATCTTACAGTCCCATCTTGGATATGTTCCCTTTCACCATCCGTTCTACTTTCTCCCCCCTCCCCACTGTTAACTAATTCCTAGGCACGCCTCCATTCCCACTTCAAATAATAATATAACTCTTCAGTAATACAATACGTTCAACAATTGTTTTGTAATGTCAAAATAGTATATTTCGCCGCACTGAGGAAGGAACCGTTGTTCCGAAACCGATCGGCATATACAAAAAAAATAGTTGTTCAAACACGGTAATATTGTCTCGTTTACGTAGAATGGATAACCACAAAGTTATAGCAATATTTAAAAACATAATAATACATTTTAAAAAGGTATATATTATAGTCTCGTACACTCACATTTAAATTATTTGATTGAAATCTGGGGAAATGCATATCATGCATACATAAATGCATTACAGATAACAAAACAAGGTAATCAAAAAACTGTTTCACTACAAGCCCAGAACATCCACAAAAACATTATATATGGGAACAAAACTATTAACATTAAGAAAACTATATGAATACAATACGTGTCTCCTTATTTACAAAATAAACTCGTACATACACTCGTACTCGTACACTCGTACATAAACACTGAATTCATTAAAACGTCCCAAGTACACAAACACTTTACACAACAACACGATAACATACATTTAAACACCATCCACACTAACTATGGTAAACAATCCATTGGTTACGAAGGGGGCAAATTATATAATTGCATCCCAAATGACTTTAAAAACGAAAATAAGCTGGGTATATTTAAAAAAAATTTAAAGTAATGACATAGAATAGCGCTGTATTGTTATATTTATGTTAGTTTAATGTGTTTAATTATTTCGAGTTAAATAAGTAAAAATGTAATTTTCTTTTTACTGGAATAAAATTGAATAAAAAAAAATAATGAGTCTTTTGCTGACGCGGGCAGTTGTTCTGATAGATCCGGACTCCGGACTGATGCAATCTTTAGAACACAGATAGACGCCTTATGAGAATTGTTTGTTTTTCAATGGAAGGTGCTCCTAAGAGCAAGGGTAATAATTGATCCTTTTGGCAACGATGCAATCTTTAGAATACAAATGTCTTATGAGATTTGTTTGTTTTTCAATGGAAGGTGCTCCTAAGAACAAGGGTAATAATTGATCCTTTTGGAACGATGCAATCTTTAGAACACAGATGTCTTATGAGAATTGTTTGTTTTTCAATGGAAGGTGCTCCTAAGAGCAAGGTAATAAATAGATCCTTTTGGCAACGATGCAATCTTTAGAACACAGATGTCTTATGAGAATTGTTTGTTTTTCAATGGAAGGTGCTCCTAAGAACAAGGGTAATAATTGATCCTTTTGGAACGATGCAATCTTTAGAACACAGATGTCTTATGAGAATTGTTTGTTTTTCAATGGAAGGTGCTGCTAAGAATAAGGGTAATACTTGATCTTTTGGCACCGATGCAATCTTTGAACACAGATGCCTTATGAGAATTGTTTGTTTTTCAATGGAAGGTGCTCCTAAGAGCAAGGTAATAAATAGATCCTTTTGGCAACGATGCAATCTTTAGAACACAGATGTCTTATGAGAATTGTTTGTTTTTCAATGGAAGGTGCTCCTAAGAGCAAGGTAATAAATAGATCCTTTTGGCAACGATGCAATCTTTAGAACACAGATGTCTTATGAGAATTGATTGTTTTTCAATGGAAGGTGCTCCTAAGAACAAGGGTAATAATTGATCCTTTTGGAACGATGCAATCTTTAGAACACAGATGTCTTATGAGAATTGTTTGTTTTTCAATGGAAGGTGCTGCTAAGAATAAGGGTAATACTTGATCTTTTGGCACCGATGCAATCTTTGAACACAGATGCCTTATGAGAATTGTTTGTTTTTTAATGAGAGGTGCTCCTAAGAAGCATAATAATTGATCCCTTTGGCACCGATGTGTAATCGGACACACGCCAAATGTGTGCCAAACGAGAACGGGATGTTTGACGTAACACGATTTGCAAAATTTTCGTTTTCTCCCTCCTATTCAAGGTTAACTATTCGACTTCTTAAAAATACCCTTTACACAGTATCCCAAAATACATATCTCAAGGTAAAACTTTAGGCTATATTTATAAGAAGAAAAAAAATCAAAAAAAAAGATCTGTACAAACATTGAGTGGGTAGGTTCCTACGATCGTAGCCAAACTTAAAATAAAATAATATCCAGTTATCCCGGTCGATATCACGAAAAAATTGTCTAAGTTTATAAAAACTCATCTGAAAATAATAAAATAGGTTGAAATTTAAACTGAAATAACAAAAATTTGCTAAAGAACTAAAGAAAAACAGTTCAATGAGATGGTTTAAAGTGATAAGCGTAGCGTACATTTTATTAAACCGCAATAAATTATTTCCACCTTAATATTCTTTTAACAACATAATACATATTATTTAAAAAAAAATTATCTTGAATTTAAAGGCATTATTTGTTCTGTAAATAATTAAACATAACATCTTCTTCAAACATAACAAAAATAAAATATAAATAAATTAACATCTTGTCTTGATGAAGATAACATTGTCATTAAAACATGTTGATATTGTTAATTATATAGTAGTGTAAACGAAGTTATTTATTTTTCATTATATAAATATAATAACATCTCTTTACATGGAAATCACAGTTGTAATTTAAAGAAAATTCAATTCTAATGAACAGAACATCTATTGTGTCACAATAATATTCCAATTTTAAAGCAATTTCTACTTTTCACATAGGACCTACCTATTTGTATTTACAACTCTCCGAAAAACCATAAAACACGAATCTCTACGTTTCGCGCCACTGCCTCTCTCATGCATTATTAAAAGTCACCCGACCGGATGCAAGAAAACAAGTTTACCACTTCCTTTTCCGGGCACAAAAGTACGGCCTCAGAAATAAGGCTTCACCGGTGAACGGTTTGTTACAATGAATCAATGAAAGGGGTTAAATAATTTTAAGCCGACCCCGTGGCATAAAGGGACAAATGAATAAGTTAAAACCGTAGAGGGTGGAATTTCACAACGTAATCGTTGGACCCCGCTTTTGTTTATTCTAAGGTGATATAATGCACGAAGGTTGTAAACGACGCTGACAGTAAAGCGTGTTCAAAGTCCTTAAAACATTTAAAACGCAACGTTATACATGTATTTTTTATTTTTCTTTTTTTCATTGTTTTGATGGTTACATAATTTGTGGATTTTTCGACCACCATGCTAGGCACATGTCCGTGTTATGGTGGTCAATATTATATTCGGGTTTTTCATACAAAAATATGTTTTCACACTTGGCCGAAGAAGTTAAAATGATTGAATGTTATACCTTCTGAAATTGCTGAAATTCTATACTTTGTATGTGTTTACAATCATTAAACACCACGAATTAAGAGTTTGGGAGTATTTGACTAAAATTGTATCAACCTGGGTGACGGCTCCCCCACATGCATTGTAATACTCGTATTAACGGCTCTCTGACGGTTTTAAAAAATCCTTACAGGTAACTAAAAACGTATAAAGACAATTAAATATGTTTACTTTTTTATTGTATAAAGTTGTATTGCGCTTTCTGCATTTTTAGCGAAGGTTTCGGAGAGCATAATAAACTCGTCGATCGCAAATAAATTTTATTTGAAAAATTTGTGATATTTCACCATTAATTAATTCAAAATAACATGTAGTATATTTGCGGCACGTTCCAGAGTGGAAGATACTCACATCGCCCTGGTGTAAAACTACAATTGAGAATTCAAACGATTCTTAAAATGGCTTTAGCCATTTTAGCTTTAACGTTTGGTGACCAGGTCTGAATAGCCAGATACTTCCCCTCCCCTTACCTTCAGTCACAAAACATATAATTGGGGATGCCATAGTTTCACTGGCTCCAGGCGGGAGCGGTTTTTTTTTTTATATGAGCTCCACACAGGAGGCTCCGAGGAAAACAATTTCCCTCGAGCCTATGTCATCTTTGGGGATGCTGTGTGGAGGTTTTTTTTTAAGGAAAGGAAGTAGAGGAGAGTTCTGGGAAAAAAAAGGGTTTAAGGGATGGGTAGGAATCTGGGGTTCAGTGTATCCTGGTCATCCGCCTACAAGACCTAGACAAACCTCACCCCATGAACCCGGGCACCCCTGCTAAATCACCAAACGTAGCGAACCACTTGGAGTGACCTATAGCAGAGGTGTTGGTTATCCAATAAGTGTTCCCGGGGCGGTGGTACCCATTCCCGCCTCCCAAATTGAACCCCAGTTGGGACTCATGTGCGGTATTCACATTTAAAAAAATTCCTACCGCGTGTGGAGTGTTCAGTTCACATGCGGTAGGAGTGAAACCTTCAGAAAACTAAAGTAGACAAGAATGGAAATCCCCGTACAAAGAAAGAGGAGACCGATTATTCTTTCTCGTTCTCTCGCAGACTAAATCCTATAGATTTTTTTTGTTTTTAATTATGTATTAACCAAGATAATATTACAATATATGCAATATAATTTTTTTTTGTATATACCACCTCTCTGTTTGTCTCTTTTTAGTATCGCTTTTTCGTTTCATCGACTTTCAAATCACAACGGTGCTAAAGAAATTTTCACTTAAAAAATGTAGTGAAGATGTATACATTAGACAGAGCAAGAATGTCCGAAACGTTACACAATGGAGCCACCGACCTCGAAAGTTGGCATAAAATCAGTGGTTGCAATTACATCAAACGTTTTTCGATTCTTAGTTAAGTATGGACGTGGTACGAAAAATGAATTAAAAAAAACATTAGAAATGTCTAATATATTTAGTGCAAAAAATATTTTTCAAAAATATAATATAAATTACATTAGGTAGTCAAAATGCACAAACCATTTCAGAGGCTATTTTTTCGAGAATTTTATTAACAACTTACCAAGGATAGACGGTCTTCACGTCTTTACCTTTTGAACACAATATACTGTTGTCACCACTACTTGCACTTGGTTCTATTAAAGAAAAACTTGCTGGAATTATATAAACCCTTTGTTACCATCCGTATATATAAAAACACATAAATTTCTGATTTTTTTCCTCCCTATCTAGGACGAAATAAAATCAGTAGTTTTCGTTTTCCATTTAGTATTACTATTGGCTTCATGTGTAATTTTTTTCATTAGAACTTAGCTCTTCAGGTGATTTAGTTCAGGCGAAAGCCATGTTTCTGTTTTGAAGGGTAATTATTGGGTTTAATCTCGACTTCCGCACCCCTAACTCTTCGAGTGTAAGTTTTGAAGGTATGTTTTTATAAGTTTAACTTTATGTAATTTTTTTGAATCACATAATTTTTTTTTTGTTTGTTTGTGAAACACGCCCTAAGGGAATAATCTTTACATAATATAAAATGAAGCCACTCCCGCTGTATGTGCGCTTAGTTCTTTTAACGCAACGGATTTTCATGCGGTTTTCACCAATAGATAGAGTGATTCAAGAGGAAGGTTTATAGGTACAATACATGCATACTATAGTAGAGAAAAGTCGAGAAATTCAAAGATTCAATTCAGGCAGCTGGCAAGTGGGCAGTGTGAATTTGATGTGTATGCAAATTAACAGATGGTGTTGGTTATAAAGGTTGAGTAAGCCACAGCAACGTGTGGCCGGGTCTGCTAGTGTTCCTGTAAAGTAAAGCAGTAATAACTTTTAAAGTTCTAAAAAAAAAACTGGGCAAAAACATTCACATATTTTTACCAGGTATTGTTAAAAATTTCAAAAACTCGAGTGCAGTTAACAGGCGGTAGAAGCGAAACTTTACCAAAACAATGTCAACCAATGAAGAATCAAGGAGCCTTAAAAAATGAGGTCATAATCAAAAGCCGCCAATGAGTACAGACCTTGTGTCATTTCCGTTTTATATCTCAACCAATAGGAGCCTTG
This sequence comes from Limnephilus marmoratus, assembly GCA_917880885.1. Lineage (NCBI taxonomy): Eukaryota > Metazoa > Arthropoda > Insecta > Trichoptera > Limnephilidae > Limnephilus > Limnephilus marmoratus. The sequence continues at coordinate 20,065,112 of OU862923.1, read as the reverse complement.
ATTAGAGTTTGATACTTCGCAGTTGCTGCAGTAGCTGAGAATTAATTTCTATCGGGGTTTTGTTCTTTGTATAAAAAACTAATTTTAGAGCATAATTCACACCTGGCGGGTGTGGCGAGCGGAAGCTCCATCGTGAACGGCTACAACGCCGAGACTAAGTGTCGCAGAGAGTGCAGCGTAGTGGGGATTTGGCATAGGGAAACCAGGCTACACGCCAGTGTTGCCGGATCTCACGTAAAATTGTTCCTCGCGACTGCAGCACCTTGGAGATCTTATTTTACGGACAGCCTTCGTATTATTTAAGTTCTTAAAAACACTTTTCAAGGCATTATTTTTAATCAAATATAATTCTAATCTTGTAAACAAAACACACTGAATACAAAACCAGATTCACAGATGTCAGTGACTAGAACCGTATTTTAGGAAAACTGACTCACCTTCAAATACCGAAATGAAATAAATGGTGCAAGAAAGAATTTTTTTTTCAGTTGAGTTTAGTAGCCAAGATACTGAAGAATACATACAGCGTTACTAAAAAAAAACCACAGCGCGCCCGATTACCCGCGTTGCTGCAGCAACATGAATAAAACAAAAATACACTAAAACACGATAACATTACTAATAAGATTTGTTCTTAAAATGTATTTTATAAGTTTGGCAACAATGTAATTTTTCATACTGTACACAATTTAATTGTTTGTTTTCCTACAGAACCGCTAGATGGTAGCGCCTTCGCATTCGTCATTCGCGTTAAAACCGCCAAAAAAAACTCACTTCGCGGGTGTGTGTGAAATATTACACAAATCTGATCGTAATATCTATTAATATGACTAATTCACTATTACATTCGCATAATTGATATATTTACGGTGTTTTTTGTGATTTTTAATAAGTTTTAGTCAAGTTATAATAACCATAATCATACTTTGAAAATTGAAATGTCAATAAGTATTTTATGTGAAACATGAAAATTCAAATTTACCTCTAAAGTATTTTATTTTATGTGAATTTCATAAAAGTGGTGTTTTTTTTAAATATTAATATCTAATACATGTGTACCTAACCGTATCAATGAAATTAACGTTTTAAAGTTGCAAGAAATCTGTTATAAAAGTCGGTATTATTTTTTTAGGTTAGTTTTTTGACCATAAAAAAACTTTGAAATTTTTTATTATTTTTTTATTGTATGCACGAGGAAAAAGTGAGGTGGCAGTTTCGTTCCAAATTCATTATTTAAAAGGTCAGTATTTTTTAAATTTTGTTTTTTTATAAATTTCTGTACACTTTCATCAAATATGTTTTGGTAAAAAAAAAATCCATTTTTTTCGCGTTTGAATCTTAATATATGGCAGTTTTTAAAAACTAAAGTGTATTTCAATTACACAAATCTAAAAGGTAATTTTATCTAGTTTTCATAAATGGTATTTGTTTTTACGACACCTTCAAAAATAAGAAATATATAGAACATTCAAAATACTTTGCAAAAATTTCAAATTTCGTTCAAAGATCATAGCCGTTTGTCAATTGAATAAATTTTTCACTGGGTTTTTCAGTAAGGCTGTAGTATTTAAATGTGATATGAAATATACGAGCATCTATCTATATAACGCGATGTTTAGAATATTTTCACACAAATTTTATTCTAATTAGGGATTCCTTTTTGTTTAAATTTGTCATGTGAGGTTATCAATAACCAATATAATATAATAAAAGTTCATATTCATCTTATCCATATTGACTTGGACCTGAAAATTTGAGAGGTTTTGATTTTTTTAACTTGAAAAATGTTGAAATTTACGTGGCTGCGAAAACCGTTCAAACTAATCTCTTTCCGTCAATACGGCGATATACTTTTGTAAAATTATGAAAAATTTAATGAACTTTAAAACTAGCATACTTTCTTCAATATGACGAAAACTCGATTTTCTGAATTTCGATCAATGGGTTACATTAAGCGGCCCCATTGTGAGTTGGAGAAAGAGAAACAAAGCTACCCTAAAAATCAAAGACTTATTAGACACGAAGTCTTAAAACTTATTAGCGAATGCCTACCGACCACGACGCCGAATACTAAAGCTTCAAGCCCATTAGTTACAAGATTTAAAAAAATTAACAGTAGGTACTTTTTCGTAATTTAGCATTCCGAAAATGTAATAAATAATTTACCCTACTCAATAGCTTCCCCCAAAAATCTTACGTATTTTACGCCAGCGGGTAAATTACGGGGATAAAAATACTTCAAAGCTTAAAACCACGTTTGCAAAAAAATAGTTAAATACCTTCCACTATTTTAGGTCCATAAAGAAGGTAAGGCCGATCCGCGCGAGACTAAAACCGCCCCCCTCGAGATTGGTTTACATTAAACTTTATCTCGGGCGCCCCCCGCTCTAACCTTTGATGCGACACGGTGTAAGAATTACGTAAAAAGGCGAAGGGAAAAAGATGAACGAAGAAGGGCGCTCTAGGGCCTGCCAGGCGGAAGGAACGAACCAAGCTTAAGTGAGATTTCTTACCGTGTTTGCGCTTTATCTTGTTTTTTTTTGTGTATATAGAGTAATGCAATGGCAAAACTCTCACGTAAAATGTTTAGAGTTTGGGCTCTTATTAAAAGTGTGCGAAAAGTTTGAGCCATACAGTCGTCTTATTTAAATAAAAGCAGAGTTTTTTAGTGTGGAACTCTGCCACGAAGCAGTGATAAAATGAGTTTTGTATTGAGCTTGAACAAAGAACAGGGGACTGACGGATGTTTGCCTGAAACTGTAGCAGTGAGCACTTTGATCAGTGGGCCAATATGTTTTTTTTGTCAAGGGCTGGAGCGGATTCTAAATTTTTTATCGATACTGATTTGAAAGAAAGCTGATGTCACCAGTTTAATTGAGGCGCCGCATCCGCGCTCAAAAAGAAGAAGATGGAGACATATGTAATTACGAACGTCAGAGGAGCGCGCTAATATTTGAAGCGATAAAATCGATGCGAAAATTGTGAAAATGTTTAATAAAACACGACTCGTTTAAAATAGAGTGGAAGACGTCTTAAGTATCATTTAAAGAAACATTGTGAGTATATTTTGCGATTTTTTTCTATCGAGGGAATTTCATATAAATTGCATTTCGGCGTGGAACGCGTCTAGATATTATCATTAAAAATAAAAAAAATAAAATTTTGAGAGCTCAAAAACATCAACAGCCTTACTAAAAAAAAACCACAGCACGGCCGATAACCTGTGTTGCTGCAGCAACATGAATAAAACAAAAATTTACTAAAACACGATAACATTACTAATAAGATTTGTTCTTAATCCGTCTGCTTGTTTAGGAATAAATACATTCCAAAACACGTAATCGCATTATACTTTCATAAGACCAAAAACGTCCCGAGCAATCTTACATTTTAAAAGCTATATATCTCTCTTCCTCTCATGCAAACTTATGTTTTTTTCTTTTAACCAGAAAGAGGATGAAATAATGCATCTTATTGCCTTTGAAATATGAAAGCTATCTTGCACAGATATTTTACAATTTCGATCCAAAGTGACGGTTTCTGATTTTTTTTACGCGAAACTCAGACTTCCGTATTGTGAGGTGCGAATATATTGAACCAAGCAGACGGGTTAAAATGCATTTTAAATCTGGCAACAATGTAATTTTTTATAGTGTACATAATAAATTATTTGTTTTCCTACAGAACCGCTAGGTGGCGGCGCCTGCGCATTCGTCGTTCACGCTCATTCGCGCTGAAAACGCGAAAAAAAATGGCTCCGCGGATCTGTGTGTAATATTACTTAAATGTGACTGTAATTTCTATAAAAATTACTAATTCACTCTAATATTCGTATAATTAATATATTTACCTTGTTTTTTGTGGTTTTTCATAAGTTTTAGTAAAGTTATAATAACAATAATCGTGATTTGAAAATTGAAATGTCAAAAAGTATTTTATATGATACGTGAAAATTCGAATTAACATTTAAAGGATTTTATTTTGTGAGAATTTCATAAAAGTGGTGTTTTTTTTTAATATTAATATCTAATACATGTGTTCCTAAACGTATCAAAGAAGCCGAAAGCAAAAGCTAGTATATAATAATACATGAAATAGTTCAAGCCCAAAAACGCTTGCTACTTTATAGCGTAGTATGTCATTTCCATAAATAATGAAAAACAAAGCTTATATAGGGAATACAGACTCGCCCACAACACAAATCTATCGGTTTATCTCTATATTGTCTACCCCTATCCATATCCTAGACTACATTTAAAAAACATAAACTAAACGAATTTTATTTCTGTTGCCATAAATCCATTAGTAAATTCCTGCAGGAAAAATACGTTATGTAAAAATCCACTATTTGCAAGTTGTAAGAAAAAAAAACATTTTTAAAATCTCTGTATTGGAAATTCAATTTGAAACTTGTCGTTCAGAAAACGAGAAAATTCTAAAACCGCAACCGCTCAGATCGCGCTCTCACAAAATTGAATTTTGAACGCTGCCAACACTGGTCGAACTGATCGAGGTATAACAAGAGATAACAAGCAAAAAGATGAACCAACTTTTCCATGCAGGTTGCCAAAATAAGAACTGACAAATTTTCAAACTAATTCCTATCACAGCGAAGAATCTTTGCATAAATCTTAATCCATAAGGTTTAAAATTTAGACATTTCTGATGGTATTAATTAATTAAGCACTAAAAATTGGTTTTCAAATGAATGATTCCCGGGGCGGAAGCATCCGCACCCGCCTCCCAAATTAAAGGTTAGGTGTGATGTTTGTATGTTTCTTTAATTTTAATCAATGTTCTGTTTGAACCAAATAAAATATGCAAACAGTTTACGTGCCTTAAAAAAACCTTGTCGTTATTTTCAAAGGAAACCTAGAATCATAATATCTCTACGTGGAAACAAATGTATCTACATTGTGAGCTGAATGTTACATTGAGCGAGAAACTTATATAAAAACTTTCTGTAAACAATTTAGGAGGTGGGCATGGGTACCGCCGCCCAGGGAACCATTTATTGGATAACCAACTCCTCCGCCCTAGGTCACTCCAAGTGGTTTGCAATGTTTTTTGGGTGACCCGACAATTCGTCCTGCGACAATTCATCCGGCGACAGTTCATCCTGCGACAGTTCATCCGGCCGACAGTTCATCCTGCCGACAGTTCATCCTGCCGACAGTTCATCCCGCCGACAATTCATCCGGCGACAATTCATCCTGCCTGATCATTTAGAAGATTTTTATTAAGTAAGTATAACGAAGATAATTTCCTAAACGATCTTATTCTACAAAACAGTGAACTTAACGATATAACAAATGAATCCATTAAAGTAACGAAAATATTGAAAAATAGAAAAAGTGATCAACTCCGTAATATAATAATCGAAACAACAGGCCCAATCCGGAAAATGCTACTACATAAACAAAGAATCAATATAGGCTTTGTCCGGGCGCATATAGAGGATTGCGACCCTTTGATGCAGTGCTATCATTGCGTTGGTTTCGGACACACATCCCTTAAATGTTTAAATAAAATGAATAAGCCCAGATGCATACATTGCTCAAAAAATCACAAATTTAGCGAATGCGATAAAAGCAAGGATAGTGTCAAATGCTACAACTGTGACAATAACAACAAATTATTCGGAACAAAAAACAATACCCAACATAGTGCAAATAGTGAAATATGTACTTACCGGAAAAGAATGTCTATCATAGCACAGCAAAGGATCGATTATGAATAAGTAATGGATGATTTTCTAACTGAGGAAATTGATAAATTAACAGATGTTTCACAATACACTTGCGAAGACTCAAAACAATGTAACGATCTATTAAAAAAAGTTCCAAATGCATTCACTGTTCTGCACCAAAACATCAGAAGTTTGCAAAAAAATTTCGAAGGATTTGTATTAACATTAAATCTCCTTGAAAATTTACCGGACCTCATTGTTTTAACAGAAGCACACTTAAATACAAAAAATGCTGCCGCACTGTACGACATCCCTGACTACACATATTATTCGTCCACAACGCATATTAATAAGAACTGTGGTATTGCTGTTTTCATATTAAATAAACACAATAACGTCACAATCACTGAAATCAACATGAAGCTAGCAAACTGTCTAAAACTGAACCTTAAAGTGAATGAAGTTATATACAACATCATAGCTATCTACCGCACACACGGATCGAATCCTAACAGTTTCATCATAGAACTGGAAGAGTTATTGCTACAACTAAAAGGTACTTGTAACATTGTCACGGGCGATATTAATCTGAACATTTTGGGAGAGGTAAGGAGTAAAACGAAGGATGATTATATAAATGTAATGACATCGCTAAACTATAAATCATTTATAAATAATCCAACACGGAATGTCAGCGGACAAATTCCTACCTGCATCGATCACATATGGTGCAACTCAAATAACAATGAAAAAAACATGTCAATATTATGGAAAACCAGCACAACCGATCACTACACCTGTATATTTGTTACCAACATTGATAAAAGAAGTAACAACTCTAATACAACTGACAAAAAAAAATATGAAAAAAAACATCTAAATATGGAAATTTTAAGGACAAATCTTAAAACGGAAACCTGGGCATCAATATTTGAATCGGAAAATCCAAATACCTGTGCTGAGAATTTCGAAACAGTTTTCCAAAACCACATAAACCTATCCACACAAATAATTGTTACTAAACCAAAATCTAAGCACAGATTAATAAAGCCATGGATAACCCATGGACTAGTGATTTCAATCAGAAATAAAGAAAAATACTACCACCAGTCAAAAAAATTCCCTAATGATGAAAAAATCAACACCTTCTTCAAGAAATACCGTAACAAACTTGCGCTTTTAATAAGACTGACAAAAGAAAAATATTTTCGTAATAAAATAAAAAATGCTGGTCAAGACAGCAAAGAGTTTTGGAAAATCATCAATACAATAACCAATAAAAGCACAAAAAAAAATTATCAAAAGAAATTACTCATCACGGAATCAACACAGACACCGAAAAAAATGCAAAACTGTGTGGTAACATTTATAATGAATATTTTGCTAATGTCGGCCCTAATCTTGCTCGTAATATTATCCTAGACAACAAACAAACACAACAACCTGAGCACAACTCAACTATTGAAGAAGGCTTCCACACATTTGCTTCAGTAACTGATAAAGAAGTCGAAAACGCTGTAATAAGTCTACGGGGATCAGCAAGCCCTGGCTATGACAATATAACCGTAAAAACATTAAAAGCCGTTCATGAGATAATCAGTAAACCGATTGCTCATATAATAAATGTAAGTCTAAAGAAGGGTATATTCCCGAACAACTATAAGAAGACTATTGTCACCCCTGTTTTCAAATCTGGAGATGAAAAAAATATTTCCAACTATCGTCCCATAGCACTCACATCAAACATTGCAAAAATCTACGAAAAAATTGTTAAAAAACAACTCAACAATTACATAAAAGAAAAAAAGATAATGATCCCAAACCAATTTGGGTTTAGGGACAATCTCAGCACTCAAGATGCAATTGCTAAATTAACTTCAATAATAATACAAAATTTAGATAATGGAGAAAAGTGTCTTGGTATATTCATCGACCTACGCAAGGCATTTGATAGCATATCACACTCCAAACTCAATGAGAAACTCATGCAAATTGGATTGGACGGAACAGTACTGTCATGGTTCCAAAGTTATCTAAAAGAGAGATTTCAATACGTCAAAATAAATGATACCCTAAGTGAACCCAAAACCTCATCATTTGGTATACCGCAAGGAACTGTCATCGGTCCAATCCTTTTTATTATATATGTTAATCAAATGTTCACTCTTCCCATAGTTGGAGATATCATATCTTATGCAGACGACACAGTAGTTATCACTAAAGGGAAATCATGGGAGGAAACGATGAGTAAAGCAAATACAAATATAAACATACTCAAAACATGGTTTGACCTAAATTGTCTCTCACTAAATACAGAGAAAACTTATTTTATTCCATTCTCTTTGAAAGAAAAAAATGTCGAGAACAATATAACTATTAAAATCCATTCATCACAGTGTGAAAATAAAAAGGAATGCAACGATGACAATTGCCTACAAATAACACGCAAAAATAGTATTAAGTATCTGGGTGTCATTGTAGACAAACACTTAAAATGGAACGAACAAGTCGAAAATACGGTAACCAGAGTAAGAAAACTTATTTACATATTCATTAGATTGAGAAACATTCTATCATCTAGTATGATTAAAACTGTTTATTTCTCTCTTGCCCAATCTATTCTAGAATATGGTATAATCGGTTGGGGGGGAACTTTCAAAACAAACCTCCAACCTGTAGAAAGGGTACAGAGGTTGATTCTAAAAGTTATCACACGTAAACCATCTTTATTTCCAGCAATACAACTATTTAATTCTTTTAGGGTACTCAGTTTAAATAAAATTTTCAAAAAGAACACTCTGTTACAAACACACAAATATCATTTTAATTCTACAACAACAATCACAAAAATAAGTAACCGTTCAAGATCACGTGGTAATCTAGAAATCTCTAAATTTAATACGAGTGCTTTTCAACAACATTATACTTATCAAGGTATAAAATTTTTTAATGCCCTCCCATATAAAATCAAATCCGAAGAAAATTATAAAGTCTTTAAATCACTAATTAAACAACTGTTTGATCAACCAAACACTAATTACCTATAAGTTTTAATTTCAAAGAAAGAATTTCTACGTATATTTTTTGATTACAATGTACTAATTAGTAAAAATTGATCAAGTCTTAATTATAATTTTATGTACTTTATTTCAAAATTAATCACTTAACTCCATCATTAATTAACAAAAAATAAATTATAAATTAATGTAGTCTTATTGATTGCACATATCCTCTTAAAATATTTCATCAACTTTTGAACTGAAATGTAAGCGATTATTTCGTAAAATAACATTATGTACCTACTCCTGCAATATTATCAGTTAATCCCATTGTCAGAATCAACTATATGTACTTACCATCTCAACACCTACCTATTAAGAGAAATGCAATAATATTATTTTTATTTTTACTACATCTATTGTATATTATTACTTTTAAAATATCTATACTACATGTATATCTAATTTAGCAACTGCTACGTTAGTATATTTCTTTATTTAATATTTTGTTTTTATTCATAAGTTTTATTTGTTTCTTAATTTAAAAAAAAATATATATAAGTATATCTTATTTTTTTTATCTTTTTTCTGTAATGACACGACTCCCCAATTTAAAAACGAGAAATTTTTTCTCTTTTAATTTGGGTAGATTCATTAACAAGAAATTATTTTATTTGTAATTATTTATAAGAACCATTATGTAAATCTGTTATATGTACCTATGTATATTTCAAATAAAAAATAAATAAAAAAAAGTATGCAAAGAGGATATACGGCCGTACAACCAAAATCGATATACTTATATCCGAAGACATCTTGAGTGGAAATCCGCTGTAAAAATATTTTTACTAACAATAATTTCGACTCTCCGAAGAAGCATGCGTGAATAACAAAATACGACATACTTATACTTATAGGTTAGGTTAGGTTAGGTTCAGTGGCGGCTCCTGACTTTTGGGTGTGCTAGAGTGCTGATATTTAAAAAAAATGATATTATTGATGTTGTTGTAGCCGAAAATTTTTTTTTTTTTTTTTAAATCAGTTTTTTTGTATGAAAAATTTCAGAAAGTTTCAGTTTGGCGGTGTGCCGCACCGATTTCCTGAAAAATCTTCATACAAAACACCGATTTTTGAAAAAAAAAAAAAATATATTTTTCGCATACGACAACATCCATGATGCCATTTTTTTAATATTAGCACCCTAGCACTCCCAAAAGTCACGAGCCGCCACTGGTTAGGTTAGGTTAGGTTGAATTGTCAGGATGAATTGTCGCCGGATGAATTGTCGGCGGGATGAACTGTCGGCAGGATGAACTGTCGGCAGGATGAACTGTCGGCCGGATGAACTATCGCAGGATGAACTGTCGCCGGATGAATTGTCGCAGGATGAACTGTCATGGAACCGTTTTATGACTTAGCAAGGGTGCCTGGTCTCATGGGGTGAGGTTTGTCCGGGTCTTGGCAGCAGCTGCGCCTGCCTACCAAATGCACAGCTGGTCAAGGGAAACCCTTTGAACTCTTCAGCAGAACTCTCTCGCTATATCGCATGTCACCACGGTGGGATGGATTTATTCATACTTCCGTCAATTCTAGACATACTGACCCCCGATTCCTAAAGATGACCTAGGCCTTGAAGAGTATTATTTTCTTCAGGGCTGTCAGTGTATGTACAGCCAATGTAAAAAAAAAAAACAAATTAAGTCCACCAAGTAAGTAGTTATTTACTTTGCAAGAATGATAAACGATGAGAAATATAAACAGCAAAGATAAATTCGTTTTTAGGCTTCATAATTAAACTTCATTACGGGACATTGTAGAGCTTTGTCAAGCTTGGCGCGGCTTCTAGAATTTCGTATCAATTTCAACTCAATTATCTTGGCTAAGCCCAATTAAATGGTGTAACAATAGTGTAATGTAACTACAAAGATTGAGTTAATGGTACCACCATAATCACCGGAGATAATTCAAACGCTAACTCTGTCTAATGGAACTCGAATATACAAAAACAGTTTAGGAAATCCATTAAAAAACTTCACATGTTTTTAATGATAATTTATCATTCGAATTTAAAAACGTAGAAAATGTATTTTCAGCATTACACAAGAGCAATCTTGACAGAATGGTTGTTTGCGTATCTTTATATGGGATTGATTGGGTATTGCATTCGCAGACTTGGTGGGTAGATATGTCAAAATCCTGAATTTATCCCACCTACCTAATCTTTCCTTCCCAAATGTCACCATAAAAATTGTTGCAAGAAATACTCAACTTTGGAGAGGTGACAGTGTGCTTTCCTGCTCAGAACAAAATTACATCTCAGACAGGGCGCATGTATCGTAACCTCTTACTGTAAGAATATTGCGATTTTAAAATTAAACAGTGAAAAGTGTACACCAAACTGGAGATCAGCGAGGGCCCATGTGCAACGGTGAGTCCTATTTTCCTTATTCCAGTCTGGGCTTATCTAATTTTCCATAAGCCCAGATTTGAACTATCGACTGACTATCCATCAGGTTTTTCGAGTGCATACTATTCAGTCGTCCCGTATAACTTAGAGTTTTCGCGTAGTTTCGGGACTGGTCCTTCGAGGGCTGCGTGGGCTTTGCTCTGCAGCATTTACCGTCAATTAACAGTGGAGTCGCAGTTTCGCGACACCAATGGTAATCTTACTCGCCTCGAAATCAGAGGTAACAGGTTCAAAACTAAAAGAAAAGTGTACTACAGACCATGTGGATTTTGGACATTACAAAATAAACATAAACTTCATGACGTATATTTTTAACACCTCGTTACGGAGTTAAACATACCGTCACAATCGCTTTTTAGAAAGACAAACATTCATAATCGTAAACATTAATAGGCCCTACTCACCATATCCGATTCGCAGGACAGCACGTCGAACTTTCAACTGAATTATTATGATTCCGACGGCCCGACACAGGGAATAAATAACAATAATTCGGCAGGAGATTTTGCCTACTCAAGATCTAATTTTCAGAACCCCAGCATACTGTCCTGCAAGCAGTTCTGCAAATCTGATGGTGAGTAGGGCCTTTCAGTGACTATGCTGAATAGCAAGTTAATTCCAGACATCATCTACCCTTTCACTTTCAAATCCTCCTCTTCTGGCTTTAACGTTGCCAAAAGAATTTTCCATATTTTCTTTAAATCCAGGCAGTATCATTGCGTAATAATATGTAACCGATGGAAATGATTTAAGTGTTAATAATATTAATAACTTTATTAATCATATTGAAATTAAATCAAATAAAGCTTTGAAACTGTTGGGATATGCAATAACAACAAGTAGCCAATTTAATAATATTAGTATGGAGTCAAATCGAGTACAGCTCAACAATGTGGGCACCAAGTTTTGTTATTCATTCTCTCATAATATAAAGAATTAAAAATAAATTAACTCTATAATGGGTATTACTAGGGAACGTGTTAATAATGATTACCTACTGTGTTTATAACTAAATTTATTAAAATTATTCGAACGTAGAACAGTTAATGACTTAACTTGTTTATATAAAATCATAAATTTAATAAATGACAGCCCTGAACTATTAATTATACTTGATTTCTTTCCATACACCTTGTAAAACAACATCGAGGTAACGCCTACCGTTTTATTGTGACAACTCCAACAGGAATCACAATTGTATACTCCCATTAAATAATAACATGTAAAAGCTCAGGTGAGCATGAATCAGTTATTATATTGAGTTAATATGATAATCAAAAATTTAAATGGGTCTGAAAACTTAAGGTAGTAAAATGTTTCAAATAAAATAAATATAGTACATTATATATAAAAAAATATCACGCCACAAAAACAATAAAACTAATTTATAACAACTTATACTAATTTAAAACATTTTAACTTTTTTTGAAAGTAAGAACGGGATACAAAATTAAAATACTTATACAGGGCATTAATATCCTGACCTTATTTGGAGTAAAAATGAAGCTATCATTTTGGTCTCCGGCATTTTTTTTACCTCGAAGTAGGTAAGTATAATACGCAAACAAATTCGAACCGCAACAATCACGCAATTCATCACTTTTATCAAGCAAGAGATACAATTTTGACTAATTTAAATCGAAAACAGAGAAATCATTGTTGATATTGGTCAAATTATAATACAGGTATATTAACAAGAGAGAAAGGAAAGCTGAAGGGAGAACGCAGGCAATATAATTAACGGTGGACTGAACGCTGCAGTCTCTAACACAGTCTCTAACAGGCTGTCAAAGGAAGCGAGACTCGAAGTCCACAATAAAGTGAGTTCTGACAAACCTGGAAAGTTGGAAAAGGAAGAACTAAAATAGAATTAATGCAGTAGGAATGAGAGCCATGAGGCGTAAATTTGGTAAAAGAGTGTGTCCTTATTACGAATAGGGAAATTACGTGTAAGAAAATGACTCGTGTAAAAGAACCTAGGCGTTTTTGTGGTAATACAGAGTATAACCTCATTAAAAATAAGGAGATTCCAAAATAAGACAAGTGACCGATGTAGGCATAATGAAATTTATCTAGAAACTAACCGGCGAACATACCTCGATCTCATGACTCTATATAAAATCTGCAACAACGTTATTGACTGTCCTGACCCACTGAAACTAATAAACTTAAAAAATTCCACCCAGAGTGACAAGGCTTAACGATTTATTCCACATTAGCTGGACGCGTACTAATGCTGGTGTTAGGGATCCTATCAGAAGATGTGCGAATCAAAATCTCAAGGATTCTGACTTATTTTTTGACACACGCAGTACTTTTAGTGGAAAATCGAAGGGTGTTTTCCTACAAAGTACAACAACTTAGATATACACTTCGTTCATAATTTCAGGTACTCATCTTTTTTTAAATTTTTGTATAACATTATTTTTTTATCTACATATAATTTTTGATAAGGATATTGCGCATTTCTCTCATCTCTATATATGTAAAATAATATTCTTATTTTATTCCTTTCTTCCCTAATTATACGATACGATACGATACGATTGTACCACCCCAGCCAGGAGTACTCCTGTCCCGGTGAGACCGGTACACCAGGGGGCACTGTTAGGACTAGGAACACGTGCTCTGAGGATAGGAAGGAGGTTGGAGTTTAATCGACCGGTATACATGGCAACCTAATAAGCCAATATTGGAATTTAGGAAGGGCAGGAAGAAAGGAATGAATTGAGCATTGTGATTTTTTTTTTTTAATTCTTTCTTTTTGGGTTCTTTCTTCTTGCCTGTTCTCGGCTCTTCTTGAATCTTCTTATCTAATTCTGGCTTTTCTTGGCTGTTCTTGCCTCTTTTTGATGGCTTATTGTCTCTTCTTGGATCTTCTCGTCTCTTCTCGGCTCTTCTTGACCCTTCGTGGCTTTTCTTGTTTCTGCTCTTCTTGCTTCTTCTCGTCTTTTCTGGGATTTTTCTTCTGTTTACTTCTTCTTGTCTCTTCTATGCTCTACTTGGATCTTTTTGCTATTTCTCGGCTCTTAAAGTCTCTCTTGGCTCTTCATGCTTCTTCGTAAATCTTCTCGTCTCTACGTCTCATCTTGGATTTTCCATATATCTCTACTTTTCTCATCTCTTCTTGCCCCTTCTTGGATCTTCTTATCTCTTCACGGCTATTCTTGGCTCTTCGTGGCTTTTCTTGTCTCTTCTTGGCTCGTCTTGCTTCTTCTTGGATCCTCTTGCTTCTTCTTGCATCTTCTCGCCTTTTCTTGCATCTTTTATCTTCTCACTCCTTCTTGGCTCATTTTGTCTCTTCTTGAGTCTTCCAACTGCTCACCAACCCTTCTTGTTCATTCTTGTCTCTTCCAGTCTGTTCTGCTCTCTTCTTGGCTCGTCTTGTTGCGAACTTTATTATCACTTTTCAATTCCCAAATAATTCCACATCATTCGTTTGAATGTTGTTACGATACACAAATACGCCCCTGCAAATTACTCCGCCCCCTCCTCCCAAGTTGTAGAGCACGCCACTGCGCAAACTACAGTTTCGCCCCCTCTCCGCTAGCTTCCCGGCGCGCTACCGGCGGCGGAACCCAAACAAGCCACCGTCGGCAGCGAGCCACCAACCGCCACTTACCCGTAGCTCCTGGTCTAGTAAGCACGCATGGCGCGGGGACCGTTCCGCGCTCATTCTAGAAGTTTCCACGCGGAAAACAATGGAAACGTGTTTTGCTAAGTATTACACTGCGACACCAAGAATGGCCGAACTCTTTCCCGACACGGAAGATACAGGAGTCCAAACGCTCACTGTAAGTACCCAAGCTGTTTTCCCCCTGTGTGTTCGCAGTAAATTCACCGCGGAGATAAATAGCCCTTCCAGAGAGATTATAGAGACAGATTCCTCCTTTTTAGATATAACTGTTGTTGCTACCCTGAATTACTATGTATGCATTATTGTGATATTGTGTTCACGCAGGTGTTTTACCCAATATAACTGATGTTTACCCTGATTACTGGTTTCACTGCCTTCTCCCAGCCCGTAGAAATTTGAGCTTTATTTCAGGAAAGACCCACACACGCCTCACAGATCCTACCACCCTGGTGGTGAGGGCCTCTCCCGCTCTGCTGACTAAAACCTGAGCTAGTCTGTCGGCAGAATGTAGGGACCCCCATTTAGATCCGCTAACAATGTATACAAAAAGAGAACAAACTAATTTATGATATACACTTAAAGTACCGATTTCAAACTGTTTTCAAACATTTAGATAAATCAAACGATTCTTTCTCCAACCCCCCCTTTGTAGTTATCCGTCAAATACCTAAATAAAACCAAAACCCAACCAGGAAATCAACATATCTTATCCCTACATAAAATCCCTGTAAGAACAAAGGACATTCATTTGAAATGCAATTAATAAAAACCGACTGAAATAAAAACAAAAAACATAAATAATTCTGTAAGTGGAGTAACTCTCGACTCAATCCATAGATGTTTCTTGGCACATGTCAACAAGTTATGTACCAAAATTATAATCGATGATTTACTCTAAGATGCGCCCCTTTCTCGGCAATAAACGAGAGAACTCAAGTGTACTATAGAAAGGTCATATCATCTGTGAAGCGAAACAAAATACTTCAAATCTGAAAGCAATAAATATTAATTTGTTTAAATTGTGTTATTTAAAAATGGAAAAAAAGACTTATCTTCTGCATTGAGAGCCGCTCGGGAATCTTGGGATACACTTTTTATTTATCCTGTCACGATATATCAATTCACACTTGAACTATTATGGAGTTTTATGACACGGTTTAATCCAAACACGTGAAGCTTTCTACGATTTGTGTAACTTCCAACTAATTTTGAAAGCGTTTTGGAATATATTTTAAAAAAATCAAACATAACTTTAAAACGGATAAAGGTCAAAAATATTTGTTTATGTTTTTATCTGCTGTAAATCAATTCGTGAGAAATAGTTTGGGTGCAGGTGAGTTCTCTAGTTGTTGTTTGTATATTCTTGTTAATAGAAATCTGTATCTGTATTTTCTTCTTAATAAAAAAAAACGTTCAGACGTTTTAGACACGTTACCAACAGCAAATGGACAAATAAATATCGGGAGAATGTATGAAAGTGGATAAGGAAGGAATGCACGCTACGACAAAGGTGCACCTACGGTGTTTTTTCACATGTCCACCCGATATAAGCGATGAATAATTTATTTATTTATTTATTGTTTCTTTACACTGCAGGTAAAATGTTTACAATAAAATTTGTCACCTCACTAGGACAAGCCTGTGTTGAGGTTAACAATAATTATACAAATTAACAAAATAACACAAAATTATATTCTACAGATAACAGAAAAAAAATTTAAATTATTGTTTTTTTCATGTTGGTTTTTCTTGTTGTTTTCAATTTGGGAGGCGGGAATGGGTACCGCCGCCCCGGGAACTTTTATTGGATAACCAACACCTCTGCCATAGGTCACCTCAAGTGGTTCGCTACGTTTGGTGATTTAGCAGGGGTGCCCGGGTTCATGGGGTGAGGTTTGTCTAGGTCTTGGAGGCGGATGACCAGGACATACTGAACCCCAGATTCCTACCCACCCCTTAAACCCTTTTCCTTCGCAGAACTCTCCTCTCCTTCCTTTCCTTAAAAAGAACCCTCCACAAAGCATCCTCAAAGATGAAATAGGCCCTGAGGGAAATTATTTTCCTCAGGGCCTCATGTGTGGAGCTCATGTAAAAAAAATGTAATCATTGTTTTGCGGTTCTTCATAAGCGATGATATGTATGTGATATGTATATGTATGTGATATTCGTTCTAAATACTAACCAAAAAGTATAAGAATCCATAAAGTGACATCACGTCGCTAATTATTATTGGGGTGTGTTGATTACTCATGTAGATATAATAGATGTCGATAGGTTAGTTTGCAATTCGAAGTTCTGCCATATCTCAACAGATGGCAGCTGAGTTAATTATCAGAAGAGTACCATCTATCGCCGTTCGTCTAAGGTACGAACGGTTACGATGATGACCCAAGGCTCCAGTGAAATAGAGCGGGCTTCCTTAGTCAACCCGCCGAAGTTAAGCCGCCGCTACTCGAATTTCTACCAATTTCTTACATATCCCCTTTAAGCATTTGATGTTTTTAAGCTCTTAAAAAAATATATGATATTTATGAAGATAATATCTATACATTCCCAACACCGAAACGCAAATTAAATGAAATTCCCTCAATGGAAAAAAATCGCAAAGTATACTCCGCATATTATTATCATGTCGGTTTCAGATTTTACAAGTTATACGTAAAAAATTCACATCGTTTCTTTAAATGCTGTTTTAGACATCCCTCAAGAGATTTTTGCTCTATTTTAAACGAATCGTGTTTTTTTAAACATTTTCACAATTTTTGCTTCAATTTTACTGTTTTAAATATTAGCGCACGCTCTCCAACATTCGTAATTCTCGTATCTCACTATTTTCTTCTTTTTGAGCGAGGATATGGCGCCTTAAGGGACATAGCAATTATCATTGCTAATTACCCAATTATCGTCTTTGTTTTTTAATCATTTTCTTCGCAACCGTAATTGAACTAATATTGATAAAATATTCAAAATCTTAAGCATGAATTGTTAATTTTACATCAGTTTTCTTTGATAAAAATGGTTGTTCAAAATATCTGGCCTTTTCTGGAACTGAATTCTTCATGACTTCAAAAAATTTCCGCTTCGTTAATTTATTGATTTTCCTCTCAGATTCTCAGAAAACTCCTGAATAAGATAAGCGGAGGGCAGAGCAAACTTTGTATTCAATTCCTTTCCTGGTACTTCTTACCATACTGGAGCAGAACATAAATTTTATTGCGATCAACTCGCAAGGTAGCAACTTATGTACAAGGACTAAACCTATTGATTCTAAAGTATTCCCAGGCAGTACTCGTATGCACGTCCATCATATTCGAAAGGGACGTGCTTCGTAACTTGCTTCTTATAGGATTGATATTTTAAAATTAACAGGACCTTTATCATAGAACATATTTAAAAAATATTGATTTGATACAAAAATACAATAACTGCTTAAAGAAGATTAACGTAGAATTGACGAATATCTAAATCAGGGTTTCCCAACCAGTGGTCCGCAAGAGGGTAGAAGATGGTCCGCCGTTCAATTGACGGCCGACGCGCGGGCGGTCCCTGGTCAAGAAGTGTGAATAAAAATAATCGGGACAATATTCAGTTTATCATTATTGTGCCTTGTGGTCAGTGGCCATTATGGTATTCCGTTTCACCCCACCTCATCCTATCCCGTTCTACCCCCTCCCTTGTGATAAATATTCTTCCAGAACCCGTCCCATCCTATCCCATTCCGCCCCCTCCGTTGAGGTAGATATTCTTCTAGAACCCGTCCCACCCTATCCCATTCCGCCCCCTCTGCGCTGTGGTAAATCTTCTTCTATAACCCGTCCCACCCTATCCCATTTAGCCCCCTCCGTTGAGGTAAATATTCTGCTAGAACCCGTCCTACCCTATCCCATTACGCTTCTCCCGTTGTGCTATCCGTCCCGGGTGCCACCCATGTTAGCCTATGCCAATGACCAGAAACAGTGGCTTAGGGACGGTTAGGGCGGATAACGTGGTGTCACCCCCCCCCCCCATTAAAGTTTTGATAAAACACAAATTTTGACTTCACAAAAAATTGGTCCGTTCTGGGGGGGGGGGGGGGGGGGGGGGTTCCACTGCTTGTGGTCCCTATCGGAAAAATAAACGTACAAGTGGTCCCGGGTCAAGAAAAGATTTGGAACCACTGATCTAAATCGATGATTGAGATACATTGATGTATGAGCATACATTAATAAATATAACGCGATTTACTAGTACTATAATTTTACGTGTCAAGATGTTAAGAGCGTTTAACCAGCCAGCGGACGAAAATCCACATTTCGTCGAAAGTTGTTCTTACGATCGTGCAGGGCGGTTACAATGAGAAAGATTAATTATTCTTCGGACCAGCTTTTTTAAATTATAACTAAATATCGAATTTATTTCAATCCAAATTAGCTTTAATTTATACCTTCATCCAAAAATGCTGAAAGGCGTGATGATAAAACTATTAAAATAATGTACTTTTTTAATTATTTTTTGATTATAAGTATTCATCATTTTTCAATAATGTCTAAATTTAATAAAAATGTTAAAAAATCCGAAATTTATTAGTTTATAAGTGCGCAAATAAATACCCAAATGGACCGATTTTCGTCAAGAAACACATGTACGTACATATTTTTTAATGATTTTATTGAAACTAAAATTAAAATTCTAAAACATGCGTTTGCTAGATAATGTATTGATTTATTTTACTGCATGATTATATTATTTGAAATGGGTGTGATATAATACAAAATCTTTTTTGAAAATTTAACAAATCTGCCAACGACCTATGGAATAACCTTATTATACTAAAAATTAAAAAAATTTCTAAAAATTTATTACATGCGAATGCTAGATAAAAGAACAATCTTTCGAAATCCATTTATAATTTTTTGTGGAAAAGAGTCAATACGTCTAAAATCTGATTTGAAAATGACATATTTCTGGTTTTCTCTGGTAATGCCCTCTTAAAGGACTTAGTTTACTTTAACCAGTGATTCTTGACATCATTTTAAGTAAGTCATGTATTCCCTTAACACTCAAAACCCTGTATATGCACTTATTTATTTCTTCTGTCGCAAATTTATTGTACAGAAATAAAATTCTATTAGTTAAATTTTTTATAATAAAAAAAAAATCAAAATATTTTCAAGAAAAGAAAACCACATGTATACTCTATATTTGTTTTTGGGGTGTTATTCCGTGTTGTGCTACCTTCTTTTCAAAAAATCTTCTGAAAAATCCACAAATTATGTAATCATCAAAGTAATGAAAAAAGAAAAAAAAATATGAAAAACGATTTGGTAAGACGAAATGAAGGATTTTTTTTAAATATTGATACATTAGCAGAAAAAACATAATTTGGTAACTTAAGTCTAATTGGGTGCTTACAACAGGTGCTTACAACATTATGGTGCTTACTCGTGCTGAGGCCCACATTTTATAATATTATGAGATACTAAATATTATGTATGTTAATAAAACGAGCTGCTTTGAAATGAAATTAAATTAAACGAGCTAAAATGTAACAAAAAATAAATAAATAAAAGATAGTGTTCAAAAAATAGGACATATTGAAAATTATATACATTATATTATAAAGATCTTCTCGTAGTAGTAATAATGATTGTATTGTTTTTTAAACAATTTTGAAGAATTGAATCATTCAAAATAATGTATTTAGGCTGCTTTATGAATACCATATGGGTACGTTTTTTTATTATCTCTAATTGTCATGACCAAAATTGGAATAAAACATCAGCTTATCC
This sequence comes from Limnephilus marmoratus, assembly GCA_917880885.1. NCBI lineage: Eukaryota > Metazoa > Arthropoda > Insecta > Trichoptera > Limnephilidae > Limnephilus > Limnephilus marmoratus. Next base: position 20,044,552 of record OU862923.1, on the reverse strand, counting down.
GTAAGGGTTAGTGCGTGTGACAATCATAATAACCAGGGTTTTCAAATTTCAACGCGCGTTACCGTGACCACTTAACCGTATTTTGACAGTTCTAATATTCAGCAACGGTCAAAACGAACCGTTAATTCACAGTACCAGGCATTAAATGAGAGAATACACATTTCGATCTGCAGGGTATTAAGGCTCCGTTAAAAACGTTAAAAAGAAAAAAAAGATTACAAAACATGGTTTGAAATGGAGAAAAGTAATTACGAATGATAAAGGCAGCAGCACGCAACATATAAAAAAAGATTATAATAAATAGTAGTAAGGATCTGGACCGAATATTAGGATTTTTTTTACCAACTGTAAAAGAAAATAATTTATTTCTGTACGCCTTTTTTGTAAAAATACATTGTCTAATTTGTACACTGTTGTTGATAGCGTTGAGGCATGCAATTTTAACGATTTTTGGAGGGTCCTAACTCTTAGAACCCGTTCACACTTCCGTTTTAAAGACGGAGGCGGGTCCCGTTTTTTTAAACGGAAGCCCATGCCCATGTTCACACTTCCGTTTTTTAAAACGGGTCCGTTTAAACGGATCCTACTCTACGAAAACAACGACCAAAACATTTGATTTGCTCATTCTTCAGTAGACGGTCGTGCGCAATGGACAACGATGAAGCTCTTGTTGTCATACTTAATACTGGTACTTATTAGAAAGAAGGAAAAATATTAATAAATACATACATTAAGAGGAAATACTAGCGGCGTTTTTCCATACAAACGTATTCCCCGTTTATCTCTCTGGATTTTGACCCTAGAGCAAAATTTTTTTTTACATAATATAGATATCGACCATTAGCGTGTCGGTACGTTTTGCTTTTTTTGATAATTTACTTCTTATAGAAGTTAGGACCTTCCAAAAATGAATAAAATTGCCTAATTTAAACGCCGTCAAAAAACGTTCAGTAAACAAACTAAACAATGTATTTTGAAAAAAAGCAAAACGTACCGACATAGAATATTTTCTTTTAATACAGTTAGAGAAAAAAAAATTTTAAATCCGTCAAGTTTTGGAGAAGAAAAAGGGGGAATACAAAACATCGATTTCGAAGATTTTATTTAGGTATTTTCGGCCCGACGTGCAGGTGTCCCTTTCGCTCATTTCTCCTGAGGGGGCCGGGGAACGAGGGTTTTGACAAATACATACATATAAAGCGAAGTAGTGATGTAAAGAATTTTATCGGTAGACTAGTGTTGTCCTTGCCCGTGTAATCGATATTTTTTATTCGTTTTTTTTTTTTAGTGACTCATCGCGGTATACCAATACTGACCGAGCTTTCATGCTAAAATTGTGCAAAATTAAAATTGTTTATGTCAAGCACTATAATAAATTTTCAATTTGGGAGGCGTTTTAGGTACCATCGCCCCGGGAACCATTTATTGGATAACCAACACCCCCGCCACTTGGTCACCCCAAGTGGTCCGCTATGTTTGGTGACTGAGCATGGGTTCCCGGGTTCACGGGTGAGGTCTGCATGGGTTTTGGTGGCGGATGATTTTGTTCACTTACTGCGTGGCGGGCTGGATTGGGAGAAACTGGAAGAGGGAGATCTTTTGATCTCTACAGCCGGACTCTCTCCACCATCATTTCATACTTTTACCTACCCAGAAATTCCTCTCCTTCCTTTCATTAAAAATAACCTCCACACAGCTTCTCCAATGACTTTGCATACTATAAGGGTATTTAACTTAAAAATAATTTTTATATTTCATTTTATATAATTGCATTTTGTGATATTTTTAAGTAATCAATCACCTCTACCTTTAATATTTTGTCTATAATTCTCATATGCCTATACTTGTTTGTCTTTTAATATTAATCTTATCCTGACGAAGAACACTCTGTTTTCGAAACATGTTGATAATATTAATTACATAAAGCTGTTTTTACAAAGTTATTTGTTCTCGTTTAATTAAAAATGACGCCACAAAGATTGGACCCATTTGCAGCATTTCAAGCTGGGTCGCCATAACCAATTCGTTTGTGCAATTTCAATCAATGCATTTCTTTGTTTCTCAAGAACCCTTCTATGGGCTTACACATCATTAGGTAGTACTTTTACGCCAGTTTTTTAAACATTTGTGGTCAGAAACATCCAAGTAGTGTAGTTTTGTAGCTCTAGCACGTATGAAGCTGTATGACTTTTGCACTCCCAGAAATAAAACCTTTTTAGTATAATTATCATTATGCATATATCCAATTGTATATCCACATGTACATTATTTGGCTTAATATAGTAAATATGTTATTTTCCACATCAAGTATACAATAAAATAGATGCAAGAATGTTTTTTTTGATAAATTAATACAGTAAAAAAAATATATATATTTATTCTCAAAACTCTTGAGAACATATCGTCGTTGCATTCACAAAATATCCCATGTAAGGTTTTCGACCAATTTTTTTTTGTTTACATCATTTGATTCACCACGGTTTCCTAAATAATCTGACATAAATATATCCCATTTTTCAAACTCATCTTTTTAATCATTTTAGAGGCAACTCTGACCATTACTTGTAATTAATGGTAATTATTTAAAAAATATATACTACATATACTACAGAAATATAAAAAAAATATATAATTATATAATTAAATCCCTATATACTACAAAAATATATTAAAAAAAATAAAATTATAAAATTAAAATGAGAAAAAAAAGTTTTTTGTGTGCAAGAATTCGTATTATTTTTTAACTCAAATTTGTCGCACATAAATTAATGTCAGAATATTTCTCATTTCTGAACGCAAACTGCCTTTCTGTTAGTATTTATATTTTAGTTTTAAAGTTCTTGTTGTGTCCTGTGATACAATAGCACTGCTATTGTCTATTATTATTATTGTCCCGTGTGTGCTATAACAGCACTATCTTTGTTAATTTTGTTCTTCTGTCATTGTTTTGTAAATACTCTATACTCTTTTATTATTTTCTCAATATTATAAGGAGCACTGCAGGATTATTTTTTTAAATTTATTATAGTTAAGCGCACTTGAAGTGAAATGTCACAAAACAGCGCTATATAAATATAATGCTATTATTATTATTATTACAAAGTGCTTCGCGTATTTTCCAGGATTATGGCGTTGGATGTTCTTTGTATTCATGGAGGCGGATATGGATTCCGCCGCCCCGTGAATTGGATAACCAAGATCCCTGCCATAGGTCTCCCCATGTAATTCGCTACGTCTCTGCATTTGCCCACCTTATGCGTGGCGGGCCGGATCGGGAGAGACTGGTCGAAGGAGACCTTTTGACCTCTCCACCCGGACTCTCTCGATCCATTGCCTTGCACCTTAATGGGAGGGTTGGATTCATACTTCTGTCACCCTTGGACCCATTGACAGATACCTCCCTTCCCAGAACTTCCTCTCCTTCCTTTCCCTGTAAGGACCCCTACACAGCGTCCCCAAAGATGACATAGGCCCTGAGGTTTTTTTTCCTAAGGATCCCATATGTGGAGCTAATGAAAAAAAAACGTGGAAAGGTATGTGTATCTCCTTCGGTCGCTGGCTATAATGCTTGAAAAGGTTATAATAGCGCCAAACTACATTCAATAAATATAATGTTAAATTTGAATTCGAAGCAAGATTTTAAGTAATCGCTGCCTTTAAACTACGTTAACATTCAGTTTTGCCCAACCGTTATATTTTATTTGTTATATTTTGTTAAAAAATGTTGTTTTTTATGTGAATACCGCACAAGAGCCAGTGAGACTATGGCATCCACAATTAGGGTATGTTGTGAGGCTGAAGATAATGGGGAGCGGAAGGAAGTGAGGAAGAGGAAGGTGGGGAAGTGCCTGGATATTCAGTACAGTTGGTGTACATTATTGTTTAGTATCTTAGTTTTATCCAGAAAACGTGTTATTTTTCCCTTTAACATTTTTAACAGTCTCTCGTGTCTAGGATGATCGAAGTATGTATGAAGAATGAGTTAATGATGAATGTAAGTAAATCTAAAGTCATGGTATTTGAAAGAGATAGTATGAAAACAGTGTGCAACATAGTTGTGAATGATGAGTATTTGGAGCAGGTGGGTGAGTTTGTGTACTTGGGAAGTATGTTTACGAGAGATGGTAGTTTTGACAGAGATATCGAAAGAAGGGTAAATGCAGGCAACTCTATTAATGGAGGACGAACGCCTTTGGCGCCAACAAAAAACTGTAAAAAGAAGCGAAGGTAGCCGTCTATAATTGAGTGCTGGTACCTACCCTGATGTATGGCAGTGAGGCATGGAACTGACAGAGGAAGGATGAAAGTAGACTGAATGCTGTAGAAATGAGATCCCTGAGGCGTATGTGTGGTAAAACCATGTACGATCGTGTGAAAAATGTGGAGATCCGCGAAGAATGCAAGGCTGATGTAAGCGTAATGACTAAGATTAAGAAAGGGACGCTCAGATGGTTTGGGCATGTAGAGCGAATGAACGAGTAAAGGAGTGTAAGGAGAATATATGACGTAAATGTGAATGAAAGAAGAAGTCGGGGACGCCCGAGGAAGACATGGCACGACCAAGTGAATCAGTTACTTATATGTGAACGAGGCAAGGAGTGTGTGCCAAGATCGAGTTGTTTGGCGGTCCATGCTCTCTGCCTACCCCTGCGGGGAAACGGCGTGATGGTTAGTTAGTTATAGTTAAGGTTTAAATGGTTTACATTTTTAACAACTAGAATACGTATATTGGACAAAATATGTTTTGTGTTCTTTGTACTGCCGTTATTGAATAAAAAGTAAGTTTGCTACAAAACAAAAGACCATTATTTTTTTTTTCCAAATCACGAAATATAGTTTTTTCTAAACTTCGGGTCGTTTAGACTAATTTTATTTATTTTTACGTTTCGAATAGCTACAAATCATATGCACCTTTAGAGACCTCATGCGTTTAAAAATAATGCGCCCTTTTTTCTGTCTATGGAGAGCGATACACCCTAAAGCCGAGTCAAAAACTTCATTAGCGACGAAATAAGTCGAAACATGCCATCCAAACAGAATATTGGAATACCTAGTAACAAGCATGCGATGAGATTCGCGGAAGACGGTAGGCAGGAGGCGCAGAGGGGGAGAGAGAACACTCACGTGGTCTCACCCACACATCTATAGCTAGTTCTTTTGTGAGCGCGGTGCAACAACGATAATTTTTGAAAATACCTACCGTCGAGATTTCTCACCGATGGTATTACCTCTTAAATATTATAAATAAAAACAGCCATATTACTTAATTACTAGGTTCGGACCTTATTTGTTCAAACCGTGGGATAATATTTTGTTTGCATATTTTAGGCGATGTTTCGTTTACACGAATCTTACGAACTAATTATTATTTTACTTATAATTAAATAGAAGAAATCGCATTCTGAAAGGAACAATAATAATATTATAAACGCCAAACGCGCGCCCTATAAAAACACAACCGCGTAATTTGCCTGCTGCTTGCGTCTGGGAGCGGGCCGGGCGGTGGAAAAGCGTCGAGCGGGAGGTGGGGAAACGGATCTGTTCTCCGTGTAGTGTGAACAGCTCCATTGAAATGTATGACCCAGCGCGTCCCGTTCCGGCGACAAAAACGGACGCTCTGCGTAGGCGATTCTCCGGCAAAAAATAACGGATCCGTTTTTTATGCCGGAACCTACAAGTGTGAACAGCTCCATAGAGTTACTACAGCGACTAGGGCTTCCGTTTTAAAAACCGGACCTGCGTCCGTCTTTAAAACGGAAGTGTGAACGGGCTCTTACAAGAAGTAATTTATCAAAAAAAGCAAAACGTACCGATTCGATAGTAGTCGATACCTATATTATTCATGTCATGTCAAAATTTAAAGAGGAATTGGAGAAAACGTGTATATCGACAAATCGCCGCCCGGTTTCCTGTTAAAAGGCATATATGTTATATATTCACATATTTTTTGTAATTTTCAACAGTTCATTTCTTTGTATAGTTTTTATGTGTTGGTCATCTATTTATATGTATTTATCTAATATCTTGAAGAGCTTTTTGTAACTTTAACTGGATTATTTGTAAATCGTTTAAATATAGGTATAAGTGTTTTCCCATTTATTTTTTTTATTTTATTTTTTTATTTAAATAAAACATACAATGAACTTGCATTCCCATGAGTTATCAAAATTCATTAAGGGGTCGCCAATTGGTACTTTTGAAAAGTTAAAGCCAAACCCAGCCCAATATGCAGACACAATATATGAAGAAAAAAATTACAAAACATTTCAACAAAATATTTCAAACAGAAGCAACATACAGACACAACATATGAAGAATCACTTTACAAAAAATATGTCACAGAAACATGTCTTATAAGGTTTTATGAATTATTATAACCAATCATTTGATTTATGTACTGTTGGTGTCAAAAAGATAAAATAAAGTATTCTCCATGATGGACTATAGAAATGCATAGAAAAACAAAATCAGGAAAATACAATAAAAGGTACGGGCTCAAAAACATACAGACCTAATGCAAGACGTTTACATCCAAAATACATGACAAGATTTAAAAAAAGATATAAACTGCGCCCATCATATCTGGATGTACAAAGTTTGGTACTTGGAGATAACCAGGACAGCTATCAGAACAGAGTTTGTACCTACTTATGACTCGTTTTCCAAATAACATTTGAAAAAATAGGATTTCAATACATCGTTTCGAGATTTGTTAGAGGCCTGTCTTAATTCTTCAGGCAAATTGTTATAGTTAGTGTAGGCAATGTATTTTAATGATTTCAGTCCGAACTTTGTTGAGTGTATTTTTGATATATGTAGTTGTAGTTGGTTGGCTTTCCATTAGATAATTTAGGTGGGACTGGATTAGGCTATTAAATAATTAATTATATAAAACACCATAATCTAATACTTTCAAAACGAAGTCTAAAGAGATTCGCCTATATATAACAGTGACTTAGTGATTAAATCATCACCTATAAAATCTGGCCATGTAAAACAATGTCAATATGTACTTTCATAAATAACAAGTTTATTGCAGTAACACGTAGGGTCTTGTGTCAAGGATAAAATACGTCTTTCCCATCTCTCTTTACACATAAATTTCTCGTAAATAGTTTAAATAATGCATCTTCGCTTCTGAATTCGAGCTCGGTAGGTAGTAGGTACTCCAGTTGCCACTCTGTGAAGCAAGCACTCGAAATAAAAGATCCTGCAACCTCCCTGCTCCATTTTAGCACAAGCATATTTTATAGGGGTTCCTTTAGTGGAGTTCCCAGTCCTAGTTTAAGTGACAGATTCGATTTCATACAAAGCAGCCTACACTATGTACTGGTTACTAGATTCGACACATGTAAAAAGGAAAACGCTTGACTCTGAATACGACATTTCTCGTAGCATTCTTCATAATAAAACTTTTTATTTTATTTTGATCCATTGTACAACAGCAGTCTCATGGTGGTAAGAGATAGTTTAGTATAAAAACTCATTAACTAAAAAAAGCAGAAATTAAAAAAAAATATATTACTATTTATTATTATAAGAATTTTGACTGGACACCCAGGTGGAAAGAGAAAAGTGGGAAGACCCAGACTGAGATGGGAAGACGAGATAAGAGGGGAAGCAGCACAGCTTCTCAGGTAACAAAATGGAAGTCAGCCGCTGAGGACAGGAGGAGTTGGAGGCGAATGTTGCAGAAGGCCAGGGCTCGATATAGGCTGTAGTGCCAACGGAGAGAGAGAGAGAGAGAGAGAGAGAGAGAGAGAGATACCGCGTCAATATAATGGAATTCCATGAAATTGATTTTATTTTGATAACATAACTTGTGCATAACATGTAAATATGGTGACCGGACAACTCAGAATCACGCAACTTCGACACCTCCTTTCAAAAGTCAATGAAAGTAATTGAATCGTGCACGATGGCACGGGGTTTAGAATAACCTGTGCTTATTCCTTGCTAAATGAAACGTTATGGATTTCGATAAGAATTATGCCCAATCACCAAACAAGATCCGGTATACACAATTAAGCAATACTCACTGTTGTGTCTCGTAGCTTGATCTTCATTCGGCGACGGTCATAGGTGTATCCAAGACGTACGAAAAGATTGTTCGGTTATTATAACCACGATATAGTTTGAGTCACGATAGGATGAAGCGGTTCACACGAAGCATTCGGTAAAGACGGCGATATTATAATGCTTCACATTACACGCTTCCGATTGATAGAAAATAACATTTCAACGTCGAGCGAAATGTCACGTTACGTTTTGTTTCGATAGTTGTTGATAGACTGGCGATATAGCGGTACTTGACTTGTCCACCGTATAGGTAAGAACACTTAATGTGCGGAAGTCCAACTTCTGGGTTCCTCTGATCTGCATGGTAAATTGGAACACAAATACCTACGTATGAAATCCATCAGCGTTATGAAACATTAATGAAAAAAATAGGTTAAATAAGTTAGGTTATGGGCTGCTTATCATTTTTTTCATATATTTTAATGTTTTCTCGAAGAGATGTTAAAATTGCACTATTCTGAGTTGTCGCAGAACCGGTAAATATAAATCCTAGAAATCAACGTTTATATGTATGAGTCCAAACCATTTTTTTTAAATGCATAGGTATACCTGAAAAAAGTGCAGTTTTCTTGCAGATTTCCTAAATAAAAGGAACATGGTTTAAAATTATCGTATTTTATACGATTTTTCAACGGTTGGAGTAAAATTATAATTGTTTTTTTTTTTTACTTTTTCATACTTAAAAAATAAAGTATGTATATCATAAATACTAAAAACTAAAAGGTAAATAATCAAACTTTTAAATGATGCGGCTAATGGCCTCCGAAAACACGTTCCAGCACCAAGCGCCACTCCTGAGCTGGGCCCGAGCGCACTCAAGATCACGCCCTGCATAATAATTGATTATTTATTTTCGTTATTATTAATTTTTATTATTATTTTTTTTCTATTTATGATCTTATTTCTTTACTGTGTAAATATATAAATATGTATAACTATATGGGATGTGTGGGATTGCACTATCTCCCCACATCCTGAATAAATTATTATTATTATTATAAAAACGTTTTTCGTTTTTACGACATCTTCAAAAAGAAGAAATATAATGCACATTTAAAATATTAATTTCTATGAACTATTTTATATAAGTAAGATTTTATTATAAACGGTTATTTATCAATTGTACACAATATTCACCACGTTTATTAGAAAGATTTTACTGTAATATTTACGGAAAAATAGTAAAAATACTGAATAAACACAATGTTTATTATTTTTTAATGTAGCTATAACTTTGTGGTTATCCGTTATAGAAAAATAAAACAATACAACTTTGTATAAACCACTTTATACAAAGTTTTTTTCGGTTTCAGAACAAACGTTCCTTCTTCAGGGAAAGCTTATACAAATATTATTAGTATAAGCTTTCCCTGAAGAAGGAACGTTTGTTCCGAAACCGGTCGGATTTACGCATTATATAAGTGGTTTATACAAAGTTGTATTGTTTCATTTTTCTACAATGTTTATTTTTTTTTTTTTTTTTTTTTTTTTATTTAAATTTTTTGATACAATACATATAATACATACATGAAATAATGAAAAGTATATAAAAAAACTTAATATAATTAATGTATGAACAAAAAAATCCCACAAAGGCAATGCCTGTGCGTGGGTATAATATAGATTTTTTACTTTTATTTCTATGGTTATAGTGAATATTTTAAGTATACATAAATAAGGAATTTTAAAAAAAGTAACTGAATGAATGCATTTAAAAACTACAGCATAATGACAGTCTGCACTGTTATTATTGTATTTGTAAGTTTTGTAAAAATAGATGTTACAAGTGCAATTTAAAAACATAAAAAACAAACAAAATAAACTAGCAAACAATATTATAAATCTTCTCTAAAAGCTGTCCAATGATAGATATATTTAATGGCTTTATTTAAACTTATAAGAAAAAAATATCTGTTTCAGTGTTTTTTAGCCAAATTTTGGTATATTTTTTATAAGATTGAAGATTTTGACATATGTTCTCTTTAAAGGTTGTACATAGTAAATTATACATTTTTGGAGCTATAAAACTAATATGCCTTTGGGACAACCTAGTTTTGCAGTGGGGTACTGCATACTCACATGTGCCACGTCTTTGGCTGGTACGATTTGAATTTTTTAGAAAGTTATTTGGACGCATGTAAATAAATTTAAGGCATTGAAGTCCATAAGTCTGTCTAAGGTCCAAAATATCAGTTTCCTTAAACAATTGTTTGGAGGGATACGATTTATTTTTTTTGTACATAATCTTAATTATTGATTTTTGGGCAATTTCTAAAGGTTTTACATGATTATTGTAAGCTCCACCCCAGCCAATTATTCCGTAGGAAAGAGATGAATGGACTAGTGCATCATAAACTAGTTTTATGGTTTTTATATTTACTATGTTACACATTCTTTTAAAAATATAATTTAAGTATCTGAGTTTGTTAACAGTATTTTCTATATGGTTGGTCCATTTAAGTTGACAATCTATGGTTACACCTAAGTACTTAATCATTTTTCCTGATTTCATCTCTTCACAGTTAGAGCATGTGGTTGGGTTACAATTAATATTATGAAACTTTAAATTGAGATTAGTTTTGGGAGCTGACTTCTGTGTAATATAAAAAGGAATATATAGAGTTTTTTCGTAATTTAAAGTAAGAAGGTTTCTATCTAGCCATTCTTTGACAATAGAAATACATTTGTTAGCTTTATTAGTTGTATCTTCCCATGTCTTTCCTTGGACTGTTATTGCAGTATCGTCAGCAAATGAGAATATTTTACCAGGTATAACAATATTACACAAGTCATTTATATAGATTAAAAAGAGTAGCGGCCCTAATACAGTCCCTTGTGGAACTCCATGTTTTACTGTGTCAAAATTACTCAAACATGTTCCAATTTTTGTACATTGTTGCCGATTTAATATGTAATTTTGTAACAGCATGAGGCATTTATTTTTAATTCCAATGTTGGTCATTTTCTTTAAAAGAGTTTTATGGTTGACTGTGTCAAAGGCTTTCTTTAAATCTAGAAAAATGGTTAGAGTTTTAATGTTTGAGTCTAGGTTAGAATAAATATTTTTGGTTAAATTAAATATAGCATCATCAGTACTGAGTTTAGTCCTGAAGCCATATTGGTTAGCTGATAGGAGTGAATGAGATTCTAGAAAATCGATGATTCGTTTTTTTAGACATTTTTCTAATATCTTAGACAATTGAGAAGTTAATGTGATTGGTCTGTAGTTGTCTGTTTTACATCGAGGTCCTGATTTGTGTATGGGAATGATGTTAGCAAATTTAAATTTATTCGGAAAAATACTATTACTGATGCATGTGTTAAATATATGGTGTAGTGGTCTGACTATATGTTTTTTCATAGATTTAATTGTAGCATTACTTAAGTTGTCAGGACCATCTGCAGACCTAACGTTTATGTTATCAATATGGTTTGATATTTCGACTTCTGTTATTTCAATAAATTCAGATAATTCAGAGGTACAATTTTTAGTTTCTAAAAAGTCTGAGGGTACATGCTGAGAGTGTAAGCTAAGAGACGGGTTATTGTCTATTAGGGTAGAGGCTATGTTAGTGAAAAAGTGATTGAAATTGTTTGCAATGTCTTCAACATTCTCTAAGATTATATTGTTCTCGGTTACAATTTTTTGAGGAATTTTGTGTTCCTTTTGATTCCTGTTTGAAATCTCATTTATGATGTTCCATGTTTTTCGTGAGTCATTATGTGCTTTTTGGAGTTGCTCAGAATAGTACTGGTGTTTGCATTTTTTTATGAGAGTGTTTAGGTAATTTCTGTATATAATATAATCGTTCCGTTTGTTATAATTTTGTGTTTCATTGTTGGATATGCAATGGTTTTCGTGAGTTTTGTAAGCTTTAAACAGTTTATTTTTGTGTTGAATTGAAATTATTAGACCACATTATTACATCGGATGACTGTTGTCTCCGTATATATAATTTTTTTTTTAGAAAAACTTAAGACCACAATGGTAGAAATTATTCCAACTTGCAGATATTCTTATCAATAAATAATAGCCATTTAGTCATTCTAATGAATATAATCCTATCCGCCTACAAAACCAATTAAAGTCCAGACTGCTGTCCAGAAACACGAAGATATTAGTGTACAAAACACTTATCAGACCAGGACTTACGTACGCAGCTGAGACTTGGGTACTAACTAAGAGGAATGAGTGAGCACTGGACGTTTTGAAAGAAAAATTTTTAGGCGCATCTTCGGACCGGTTCTAGAAAATGGATTTTGGCGCAGACGCTATAACAATAAGCTCTATACTTTGTTTAAGGAGCTAAACGTCGCAAAATTTATAAAATTGGGAAGACTTCGGTAGCTGGGTCATGTGGAGAGAATGACCGAGCATCAAGCACCAAAGTCCCTGCTGAACTCAAGACCAATAGGGCGAAGGAGCCTGGGAAGGCCAAGACTAAGATGGAGCGACAACGTCCTCAAAGACATATCTATCTTGGAGCTTCCAAACTGGAGAGAGCTGGCACAAAACCGAGATGAGTGGAGGAAGACTCTTGAGGAGGCCAAGACCCACCAGGGGTTGTAGAGCCAATAGTGATGATGATGAATGAATATAATATGATATTGAAATAATTTCAAAATTTAACTGTATAAACAAAAACATAATTAATTAAGTGGGAGTAGTAAAGGTAAAACATGTGGCATAATTAAAAGTCGTGTCTACCCGCAGGATGGAGCCAAAATAGCCGCTTTTACAAAACTCGATCGTTCAATAATTCACAATGAACCAAATGGAACATAACAAGCTGGGCTTTGTTCAACGGCGTAATGTTCTGTCTCTCTCATTATAAATGTGTATTTAGGACCAGGTTTGAACGCTGGAGTTTGGAGTGACCAAGAAAGACTTTTACGTTCTATTTTGCACTTGTTCTTAATTGATTTCATTGATTTAAAATAACGATTCTACCGTTTCAAATAAAGGTACTTCTTCTCTTTTATTTATTTATTTGTTTGTTGGCTCGCCAACAGAATATATCACATATAATTATTACATCAGTTAATAATTTTAATATAGTTACAGTGATAATTCCAATGAGAGGTGAGCACACCATTCATGACAACATTCTTAATTAGTTGGAATACATAATAATAAATTAAAGTACATACATAAAACAAGAAGAATCAATAATTACAAAATATATTCACACATGAATATATATATACATTTATACAGATTTTATAGGTTTAGGTGAGGAGATCATCAGGGATATGTAAGTATAATTTTTTTCTTGAAGGTATCAATTGAGTTTGAAAATACATCTAAGTCGTCATGTTTGCAATATTTATTGTATGAACGAGTCATTCTCGAGGTTGGTTTGAAGAAACTTGTATTAATACGGTAAGTACCGATCCAAAAGGTTTCAAGGTTTCTCGTGAATTTCGGCCTTATATTAAGATTAATTTGATTAATTAAATATGAATCATACATGTTGTTTATGATTTTAAACAGGGAGATCAAATCTGAAATGTGCCTTCTTTTGACGAGTGAGACTTCTCTAAACTGAGTGAGTCTTTCAGCATAGTTATCTAGATTCCGATGTACTCCAGATTTGTAAGCTAGTATTCTTTAGTATTTTTTTTGAACAGACTCCACTTTATTGCTATGAATTGCATAGTGTGGGGACCAAATCACGGTGCCATACTCTAAGATACTTCTTACATATGAGTAGTACAAGATTCTGAAGCTACTGGGATTCTTGAACGATTTGGTAATTCTAGTGAAAAAACCGAGCATTCTCGTCAGCTAAGAAGGTTGAAAATTGATTAGATGTTTTTAAATCCATCGCGTTGTATCCCGATATTCCTTGCCACGACAATGAATCTTGACAATGAATCTTGCATCTTTAACGTGGAGGTATTTTTCATAAGCGATTTATTAGTCGCTTTTCATGAGCTTACAATAAGCGAGCATACCAAAAACGTACAGTTCATTTACGGTGATAAATACCTGGCATAAATAACAGTACCCAAGAGAGTTTCTTGGAAGAAATGTCTTAAAGACTCTAAACTCTACACTTTAATTATAAAGCCCCGGCTTTTTCCTGTAAATAAAAGACTTGCGTGTATTTTTACAAAAATACTAATAAATAAGGTACTTACTAAGATTTTAATATGACATGTAGGTAGAAAGAAGTAGTCAACATTAAATTAATGTTGTAAAAATAATATTTAAGGCAATAGATATATCGAAAAAACGAATGTGACCACTCGTTTAGACCACTCGTTCAAAACTTCTTTGGCTCCATCTATAATCTATATGATAGGAAGAGAGAAAGAAATGTGCGCGCGCACTGCTCTCTCTTGCTCCCACAGTGTGATACAGACAATAGGCCTGCACTGTGTCTTAGATATACGAAACGTAATTGGCTATGAGAGAAAGAGACAAAGAAAATGTGTGCTCGCACCTCTCTCTTTTACCCCTACAGTAATATACGAAACGTAACTCTCTCTCTTTCTATCCTCACTAACTTATATCTCCCTCTCAACTACCGTTCGCCTCGCTTTTCGTAAAGCACTCGTCACGCCTTCACCACCTTACTCCCCAAGTCAAGCGTGCGTAAAGAAGTTTTACTTCAAACCGATTGAATAATGGCAATATTTAATTAATAAAGACCATATTAGCGTAACTCAATCGAAAATCTGGAGACTGAAAAATCAAAAAAGATATTGGCACCTTTGTGACTCGAACCCACGACCTTACGCTTTCAGGGCAACAGCTCTAACCACCGAACTAACTGCATCACACTTCGACTAAGAACTACTCACATCACCTCCATTTTTCTTAATAATCATATTTTATAACCTTCCATCGTTATGTATGATTGCAAGATTCAAACCCGAACTAAATGTTATCTAGACAGTGTCTGGATAAATTTTTCATCCATTTTATTTTTAATATGCTTTATCAAAGATGACATATGCCCTGAGAAAATGATTTTCCTCAGGGCCTCCTGAGTGGAGTTAATGTTAAAAAAAACACCGTTACAAGACGACTATTGACTCAAATCAGTCACTATACAAAGACCTACAATAATTTGTAGTAGTTACTATAATTTGTCCAAGAAATAAATGTATTCATCATACCCGTCTCTCCATTGCTATTCCATATGTGAAGGGAGACAACCTTTACATGGATTTTAATTATTACATACTATGAAATAAAATTGCAGATATAGCAAGCAATTCCCACTACTTTACAAGCATTTAAGGAAGTTATTCTAGTAAGAATATTCTGTAAGGGGAACACCACTCTTAAAACTTTATATTTTGAATAGATACACAATATTATCGTTTGCGTGGAAACACTATAAAGTTGACATCATTATTGATTGGAACTCCGCCCTGAACAGCTGTGAGCACGTCCTACAAAACCGAAAAACTACCATTGATGTGAAAATATGACGAATCGCTCCATTGCCGCAGGCAACTCTCAAAACGACATCAGACTTAAAAAGCGAAAATATTACGTACTGCTTATACACCGGAACTAAATAAAATGGATATCGACAATTTTTAAAACATCAAAATATCGGCAAAGAACTTTGATATTCTTTGAAAAACGTTAATTTTTGGTGTTAAGGGACGTACTTGACTTACCAGTGATTCTTGAAATTATTAGGAGTAAAAAATGTAAATGAAATTTTGGTCACCGATGACTTTTTAAATTTCTTTTTTTTTTCAAGAATTCTTCCACATATGTCGTCACTAGTCACTGTCACAGCAGAGTGACCAACCAACCCCCTTACCCTGCCCCTAACTATCCAATACATACTGATTTTTTAAATATTTTTGGTTAAAAAAATATATAAAATGTCACCAATATTTTTTACATTATCTCCACACAAGAGGCCCTGACGAAAAATATCCTTCCAAAATCCCTTGGGGTAAAAACCACATGGGGTGACCAATGGCAGGGGTGCTGGTTATCCAATAAATGGTTACCGGGGCGGCGGTACCTTTACCCGCCTCCCAAATTATATAAAATTATGTCAGGAATCACCAGTTAAGGTTAGTCAAGTACGTAAATACCCAACTAAAAATAAAAAATATTTTTTTAAGCAAAAGGTAAATCAAATGTCTAGTACTGATAAGAGCTACTTTATTTTTTTATGCTTTAAATTATAATATATTCGCCACTAAAGATTTTAGTGTTTCAAGGTTTTAGAGGCAACTTGGACAATTAATTGTAATTATTAATCTATTTTATTTATTTATCGTGAAAAACAGTGAATCCAATTATACCACACAAAATTTACAATAAATAACGTTGCATTTATTATTACATCAGTTTGCAGTTTCAGCAACGTGTCAGGAATATATTTATTGCAATCTTGAAGTCACTGAATGTTAACTGAAATGTATATACCTCAGAAGACAGGTGGTTTAAGAGTGCTGACATTCTCCGCAAAGTTATGATTATCGGTAGGTTGGTCCAACCCAAAGATATTAATTCAATATCTTTGGTACAACCTCTTGGAAAAATAAAAAGTGTGTGCTGCTTGGGTCTGGTGAAATTATCGGGGACGTAAAACGTAATACGTTTCACAACATCAGGATTGCAAACAAGGGTGGCTGGTTGAACAGTGTGTTTGTGTGCAGCACTGGTAAATTATATCGTCTAAAATAACTTTATAATATCTTACCGAAAAATATAAAATCTATGAATTTCATTAAAAATATCACCTACCATTATAATGCATAATATAATATGAATCAGGGAGAGCAAATTCTCAAAGTTCCGCGCGAATTTACCCTGTCCGGTGTGCAGGCCAATTGCAAGCGGAACGAATTATGTTTTTGTATCGAATATCCCAAACATCGCCAGCGCGCAACGCCGGCCATATGTATGAAAAATTAAGCTTTATCGGTGTGCCACCCAGCGGCCTTTATCATACAAACTTAAATTTGGATTTAAGGCCAAAATGCTTAACCAAACTGAATAATTCTTTTTTTAATCAAAAGGTACAGCAAATACCTAAATTTTACATATATTTGCTTTTTTATTGATTGGTGTTTTAAATTATAAAACGCAAATCATTAAGGAATACAATTTTTTCATAGGTAACTTCGACAATTTTGCCCTCGTGCTGTTTATACATTGTTTATAAATACTGTTTGTATCCTGCTTAAAATGAAATATAAAACTAACTAACCAACCATCACGCCGTATCCCCACAGGGGTAGGCAGAGAGGACGGACCGCCAAATAACTCGGTCTTGGCACACACTCTTTGCCTCACTCACATTCATACATCGTCTCATACATTCTCTTCTATTATTCCGACTTTCGACATGGCCCGACTCAAGTATCTGATTCACTTGCTCGTGCCATGTCTTCGTCGGGCGTCCCCGACTTCTTCTACCATTCACATTTGCATCGTATATTCTTCTTACACTACTTTCAAATTTATTTTATTTTATGAAATATTTTATTTTATTTTATGAAATATAAAATAAAATAAATTAAACATTGTAAAAAAAAAGAGTTTTTTGGGTTGAAATTTAAGATTTAGTGTTTTTATTTTCTTAGTACCGAAAAATAAAAATTTTAATTAAAAAGCGATATGTAGAAGTTTTCGCACTTCGAAAACAGCTTAAAATAGATCTTCTCTCCAAATAAGATTAGTGGGATCATTTTTACCTATTGTTGCTTAGTAATCGTTATCCCATAGTTACGGATTATCAGTGAACCACCACGTTTTCAGGGCAGCGGTCGCCACTGATTGCAAATGTGCCCAATGTGCAGCTTGTGTGCTACTAACACCATTGTAATTTTTCTAATTCTAACGTCTAGATGACCCAGTTTTAGCGTTATTATGGTAACTCGTAATGATGAAATTGATAGAACCTGTATAAAGATAAAGTTTTTAGTTTTCCTAGTTGATGGAATTAACGCTATAGAAAGGAAGGTGGCCATTTATGGACGCAGAAAATCACATTTGCATTACTTTATAGTTTACCTATATGAAACGGTCAACTTTAGACTTCTAAATTTTTTAATGTGGAATCGATAAAGCAGCAGTATGTATTTCTGTACACCTGGGAAGTTCCAGCTTGATGGAAGTATGATCGATCAAAAATGCATGTGAACTTTTATTTCCTTTTATTGCGGGTATAATATTATTATTTTCATACCCAGAATACTTTAAAAGCGAGTTCCGACGGTTCAAT
This sequence comes from Limnephilus marmoratus, assembly GCA_917880885.1. Taxonomy (NCBI): domain Eukaryota; kingdom Metazoa; phylum Arthropoda; class Insecta; order Trichoptera; family Limnephilidae; genus Limnephilus; species Limnephilus marmoratus. The sequence goes on along the minus strand of OU862923.1, from coordinate 20,026,259 downwards.
TTTAGTTGATCAACTTGACACTTGAAAGCATGTCAACATGTGTGAACCTCCTTTCAAAAAAGTTGATCAAGTTTTTTCAAACAATTTTTGAGTTTCAATCAAAGTTCTTCAACTAAAATTGAATTGTCTGAACCCGCTACAAGGATCTTGTGAGAAATAATCTGTAATCTGTAAAATGATTCCCCTCAGAGCCTATGTCATCTTTGGGGAAGGTCTTTTGTTTGTGGTCTTTGCTGTGTGGAGGGTCTTATGAGAAAAGGAAGGAGATGAAGTTCTGGAAAGGAAAAGGGTATGAGGGGTGGGTAGGAACCTGGGGGTCAGTGTGTCTAGGAGTGACGGACGTATTAATTCATCCCTCCCACTGCGATGCAAGGCGATGTTCCGAGAGAGTCCTGCTCGACAGGCCACCGCCAAGATCCGGACAAATATCACCCCATGAACCCGGTACCCCTTCTAAGTCACTAAACGTAGCGAACAACTTGGGGTGACCAATGGCGGAAGTACCCATACCTGTCTCCAAAATTGTAGAGACCAATGAATCAGTTGTTGTAGGGAGGATACACAGAGGCCGGCAAATCATTTCACAGCCAAGTTATAAGTAGGTACATGTGTATATAAAACAGTATTTTTTCACTAATTGGAGACAATTATGTCTAGTTATATATGCAAGTTGTAGCTGTGAGCGTATTATTATGCCTTAATAAAGTGCAAAATTTAAATATAAATGAGAAAACACAAAGTTTCCAGGTGCGTAATGGTGGCGCAACTAACGAATTTTAAAATTCTCAAACGCGCCGAAATAATAAATCACCCTGAAGAAATTGAATCATTTAATTCGTATTTCAACCTCCCGAGCCGAGGGGTGGAAGGGGGCAGAGGGAGGGTGCTGCAAATGGGGTGGCAACGCGTGAATGGGAATAAATTACAAGGATAAATCACTAGGAATATCGTATCTACATGAACAACTCATTTAGCCTGACCTTTTTATCGACAAAAATGCATTTTGTTAGGACAAAATAGGTACCTACTTATTGAAGTTTTTGCAAAACGAACGGTACTGATATTGATATTGTACGCAGAATTCGCGGGAATACAACCCGCGCGGCGTAATGCAAACAAAAATAATATTAATTCATTTCTATAATTTTTTTATATTGCTGGGAGATACCAGAGTGGAAGATACTCATCGCCTTGGTGTAAGAACACCAATCAGAATTGGTATAAGACCACCAATCAGAAGTCACTTGAAATGACTAGATCTGAATAGCCAGATACTTCCCCACCTTCCTCTTCCCATCTCCTTCCCCTCCCCACTTACCTTCAGCCTCGCAACATACCCCAATTGGGGATGCCATAGTTTCACTGGCCAGACGAGAGCAAATGATATGTGAGTAGGGGTTCTACAGTAGCGGATTTTTAACTGCTAGTAAAAATTATTATATGAGTATCTGTTTCATATTGTATTGTACACAATTTCATGAATTGTTCTTGGTTCGTTACATGTGCGAATTCATACGGAAAGTGGCTAGATGTAAAGTCGCAGAAAAACATCTGGCATATAAGTTTGAAAGAGCCTTAAAAAGGGCTACACGCTACACGGCACGAGCTTCCAGACCCTACATTTCATAAAGATAAGGAAAAGGCAGTGGGCATATTTTTTCTAAATTTAATGGAGTCTGTTCAAACTTTTCGAATATAAATCCCAAGAATACGATATCACTTTTTTTTCAACGAACTAGTAGGTTCCTAACGCCGTAATTTGGAAACAGTAAAAACATTACCTAATTGGTATTCAGATGTGAATAGGTAATGTAATTAATTAAAATTATTTAGTCGATTCTAGTTTTATCCTCGGTTTTATCACGTAATCAAAATTAACAATAAAATATTTATTACCTTTTCCACTGAGTGTGAGATTCATTTTCCTTTACTCTATAAATCTATATTCTGTGTGTAGTCTGCCTCTCTCGCGCTTTACTTCGTACTTAATTCAACTACTTATAATTTCCATAATTACTTTGTTTAAAACCTACCCTGAAGAACGATTGTGTTTGAAAATAGACGACCTTTACCTTTAAGGCTAATCTATTGTTACAATACTATCAACATGGCGATAATACAGTATCGTGTTTATATTGTTACCGCATATTCACAAAGGGGTAACAATATATTGTCCATTAATCACGTGATGTTTTGTTAGCAACTTTTTAACCCCCCCCCCCCCTAGTGATATGTGGTGAGGTTTTAGACTAACCCCCCCCCCCCAAATCACGTATATTTTTTTAGTGCAAAGAATTTTGAAATTTTCAGAATATTATCACGAAAAATAAATACACGTGATGTCTCATTATACCCCCCCCCCCCCCCCGTCGTGATATTTCGTGTTTTTTTCCGAACCCCCCCCCCTTTTCGAGCATCACGTGATTAATGGACGACCCCTAACCTACTATATATTTTGTTTACAAGTTTGACAACCTGACTTTCATATATATGTAGATATATTTTAGACATAGACATCCAATTGAACACTCTGATTAACGTTTCATAAGAAGTACTCTTCACGTTTCTATACCTTTTTTATACACATACTCGTACATGAAAACTGAATCTACATTTTAACATATGAAATATTTCATTTTTACGTGACTTAATATCACTGTTTTTTTTTTAAATCTTTATTTTTCCCATAACATTTACATAGGTACATTTCAAAAGTAATTTTACATAATTTCTAAATACAGTGCGATGTAAACATAAGGTACAAGTAATGTAAAAGTTAAGAATAAGTAAAACATATATATAGGAAAAAGTAGGTAAAGGGCACCCATAAAGGCTCTGTCTGTGTGTGGGTAATATAAACAAAAATGCTATTTTACATCAATAAGTACAAGTAAAAAATGTAAATTTTAAAGTAAAGGTATAGAAATATATTATGTAGATATCTGTGAAAATATTGTAGTAAATATTGATTTTTTGTTATAGTTTCAAGGATGTAAATAAAGTTAGTCTTGAACTTACCGTAGAATTGTATTGAAAAGTGAAACATGTAGGTTTCAAATGAGAAACATAAGAAAAAAATCGTGTAAAATAATGAAGTGTTTTTATATTTACATAAGAAAAAAAATCGTGAAAAATAATGAATGGTTTTTATATTTATACAAAAACATCGCTTTTAACAAAAACTTGCTACTATTTTTCATAAATAACGAACAAGATACATATCGTGAAGACAAAGAAATTGTTACAGAAAGTAAAACTGAAATAAAATACCCAGCTCTTGCAAAATTTCAATTATGTATATTGTAGATAGGTACATACATTTTGCTAGAAAAGTCAATTAACCCGTCTGCTTGGTTCAATATATTCGCACCTCACAATTCGGAAGTCTCAGTTTCGCGAAAAAATTCTGAAACCGTAACTTTGGATCGAGATTGTAAATTATCTGTGCAAGATAGATTTCATATTTCAAAGACAATAAGAAGTATTATTTTGTTCTCTTTCTGGTTAAAAGAAAAAAAATATGTTTGCATGATAAGAAGAGAGATATATAGCTTTTAAAATGTAAGGTCGCTTTTCGTCTTATGAAAGTATAATGCAAGTACGTGTTTTGGGATGTATTTATTCCTAAACAAGCAGACGGTTTTAATATCTTCGAGCAAGCGATTACTGCAGAACTGATAAAAGACTCAATTCACCCCCGTAATAATAAAACTGCAGTAGACTATTTATGTTTGTAGTTAAGAGTGCATTTCTGTACCTACTTGGATTTTTCTTTGCGTCACGTCTCAAGAACTATTAATATCAATCTAGTTCTTGAAAGAACGTCTCCAATAAGTGAACACTCGGAGCAACAAATTCCTTCCAATCTTCTGGAGAAGAAATACAAATTGCAGAATCGAGAAGAGATCTTCCCGCAATTTTTCTTCCCGCAAACGTTTCTCTCGCCTAAAACTCTAAATATAAACTCAATTCGATTTATTTTTAAACTGTGCTAGGCTGGTATTAAAATACATAGGTTATTTCATTACACATCGTTCAAAATTTGGGCAGCGATTAGTATATGAAGTTAGTTTTACAATGAGGAATGTTTTATAACTGAGATAATTGAGATAACAGCACAAGACACAAAACTCCTTGCTAACTTACTGATCCTTACTACTGGCAGTAGTACATATATAAATGTTTGCATATACTTCCCTTTATCATACAAAATAAATGGTCAAAATTATACATCGCTGTTTGATGATAAAATCACCTCTAGGGAGCTTTAAGGCTCCGTGGTAAGCGTTCGCTAAAGAAGGATGGTTTGAAAGGGGGACGTGTAAATTAGTAATATTAGAGAAAACCCGCTAATATTTAAAAAAAAAAAACTATTAAGATGAAGTCATAGTAAATAATGCAAAATCATATGTTTTTGTTTTGAAAATTTGATCGCTTAGAAGTATTGTAGATGCTTCAATTAAATACTGCGTGTAGAACATACCTTGGCCCTTAAAAATATCGGTCATTTTTTTTATAAGTTTTTTAATAAGCCTATAAAAAAATAAAGTATAAGGTCTAAAAAACACACTTTCAAGTCCAAACTCTCCTATTTATAAACCTCTTTTCGGATATGGTTTTATTGTGTAATGTGGCAAATTCAGTTTATTTTATAATAATCGCAAAAAAAGTTGATATTTACACCCAATCTTCCCAAAATAAAATAAAATATGCATTTTCGCGTTGATATTTTACAATACGGCCGCTAGTCGACGAATTCGGTTATTCAAAGTGACCCCTATGGCGTCCACCGAAGAACTACTGTCCACGGCACAGTAGTGAACTAGTGGATCGCCTTAAAATAAAAAAGGCGTAAGCAATTATTGTGAAAATATTTAATGAAACACGACTTATGTGGCATTTACAGAAATACTACGAGTTTTGTCATCCCTATATAACATGTCAAATAACGGAATCAGATGTATTTTTTTTAATTTGCATTTTTTTTCCATGGAGGGAATTGTATATATTACTTTTTCAACTCGGCTAATGAAAAGAGATTATCTTAAAAAATATCATATATATATTTTTCATAACGCTGATGGGTTTCATTTGTGTTTGTTTCATTTGTGTTCCGATCGGCCTATAGGATCGGAGGAATACAGATTTTGGAATTCCGCACATTAAAGGTACCTACCTACACGGTAGACAGGAGTCAAGTACCGCATTATCGCCAGTCTGTCAACAACCATCGTACCGTGACATTTGGCTCTACGTTGAAATGTTATTTATCAATCGGAAGTGTGTAACATGAAGCATAACTTATATCGCCGTCGTTTATCGTATGCTTTATGTGAACCGCTTGTGTTAATCGTCTCATGACTCAAACTTTATCGTGGTTTTAATAACCGACCAGAACAAACTGTATCGCGCGCTTATGGATACATCTGTAACTGACACCGAATGGAGAACAAGCCAGAAGACACAATAGCAGTGAGTACCACTTAATGTGTATTACCGTATCTTGTTTGGTGGTCGGGCATAGCTCGTATCGAGATCCATAAGCATTTCAAATAGCAAAGAGTGGCCGCAAGGTTATTCTGACCCCCGTGCATTGTCACGAAACATATATGTATATACGAGTATACATACATATAATATATATTTTTAAGAGCTTGAAAACAAGTGTTCAAGAAGGTAATAAATTTGAAGTACGGGATTTCACACTTGTTTTGTGTTAATCTCGTGCAAATGCCCATCTGTCTTTTACGAGCATAACGTAACAACAGTTGCAGTTGCATCGCTAACTATGATGCATTCTGAGTGTATTTTTAGCAAAATGGCGTCGGCGTCGCAAAGACCTCGACAAACGCCATTTATTATTAACACCAATCAATACCGGCGCCTGATATATGTCCCGTACTACGGTACTTTATAATGTACGATGACATGTACGGGGAGACATAAGGGGTGTAAGACGCCACCTCTTTACAAACCTAACTTCGAATTTGCAGAAGAAGAGATACATGAGAAGAAATTTTACAGTACTGTATTTAAGGGGAACATGCCGTGTGAAGGCTCATTTTTTTTCTTTTCTTGGGAATTTTTGTGGTGTTTATTAATATTTATTTTATTAATATTTTGAGCACACTTCACATTTTTTTCAGCCCGAAATCGCCGCTTATTGCTGAAGTACAGGATTTTAAAAAATATATTAAAATGTTAATTTTTGGCATCTTGTTGAACATTTTTTCGTGAATTTTGGAGGTTCGTTTGGTGTTCAAGAAGATGCCAAAAATTAACATTTCATTTTTTTTTAAATCCTAATTCTAAGACTAGTTCATACTTCATAGATTAAAATGCCGTTTGATTTTTTTTTGTTTCAGACAAGCAGAACGCCCGCAATAGTGGTCACCGCAATTTTGAAGATGAGTGGCTACAACTACAGCAATAAGCTACGATTTCAGACTGAAAAAATTGTGAAGTGTGCTCTAAATATGAATAAATAAATGTGGTAAAATATTTGCAGTTGTACGTTTATTTAGTTCACCAAAAAATAGCCAAAAAAAGCATAAATAAAATAACTGTCACACAGAACGACCCCCTTAAGGTTTTGTATGGGGGAATTGAAAATAACATCCTACAGATTTTTATGATGTTTTAGAAATAGGTTACGTATGTAGTTTCATTATACAAAATTTTACGTTTTTGTTTTGAAAAGTTTTATTTTTCGATGGACTTTATGGATGGTTACTTTAATTTTAATTTTTTTGCGACCGGTTTCGACACGTCCGTATCATTAACGAGCAAACTTTAAACTAAACTTAAAGTTTTAAGTTTGCTCGTTAATGATACGGACGTTTCGAAACCGGTCGCCAAAAAATTTAAAATTAAAGTAACAAATGTACATCGAAAAATAAAACTTTTCAAAACAAAAATGTCTAGAAATTGTTACATTGTCAGTGCCCAAGAAATACAAAAAAAATTCACGTTTTCAAATTGTAGAGTAAATGCAATTTTTGCCATGTATTTGCGTGATACAACACAAGTTTACGTCACAGGAGGAAATCTAAAAAAAAAATGTGGGGGTAAAAAACTTATTCCACGGCAACTCAGAATTAACTCAACTCAGCACCCCTTTTAAAAGTCAAAAGCTAAGAATTTTTTTTTAAATAGCCAATAACTTAACCTAACCTATTTAACCATTTTTTTTATCAATTTTAATGACTTTCAAAGGAGGTGTTGAGTTGAAATCATTCTGAGATGTCCGGTCACCAAAAATAAAAGCTTATATAAAATATGTCTTGCGTATATTACGAATAATTTTTTAACATCGGAAAATTATGAAATTTCAAGAAAATTTTAATATTGCAATTACAATTTTATAGTAGATATTATTTCCATCAAGCGATTGGATTCAATTAAAAAGGGTTGACGAAATTAATTCCATTAGGAAATGGCCAACGTAAAAAGATTCCAATATTTTATTTTAAATATGAGTAGGAAGTATAAATATTTATAAGTTTTTTTGCTATTCCAGGTTGTATTTTGGCCTACACGAACGTCAAAATGTCGTAGAAGAAACAGCGGAAGACTTAGGACAAAAAAAATTATGAAAGTCTTGGAAGCTGTAAAATCGAAGACCGTAGGATATCAGAGGCCAAGGCGTAGATACCATGTTTAGCCTGCCGCTATAGGTGCCATTTTGATTGTTCGAGAGCCGATAATAATGATTTTTTCTGTGATTATTGCATGCAAATTTTAAAAAATCAGTGCATCCCGTAATAGGAGCACTTTTTTGAAAGTTGGTTTTTTCTATTGTTTTACCTTGGGTTTAAAATGAAGACGTTTGTATGTTTCTTTTCATATTTCCTTGATATTTTAATTTCCGTAACTACATATATTTCCAAAGAATTCAAAGCATAATACCTACTTAACAAACGGTTCAAGCGTAATTAATCAGATTTTTTTAACTGAGTTATTCCATATACGGTACATCTCCTCTACCACTTGCTTCAGTAAGGACTTATCTATCACTTTTTTATGTGAATACCGCATAAGAGTCCCAACTGCTCCCAACCGCCTAGAGCCAGTAAGACTATGGCATTCTCAATTGGTGTATGTTGTGAGCCAGTAAGGCTATGGCATCCTCAATTGGGGTATGTTGTGAACCAGTAAGGCTATGGCATCCTCGATTGGGGTATTTGGGAGCCAGTAAGACTATGGCATCCTCAATTGTGGTATGTTGTGAGTCAGTAAGACTATGGCATCCTCAATTGGGGTATGTTGTGAGTCAGTAAGACTATGGCATCCTCAATTGGGGTATGCTGTGAGGCAGTAAGACTATGGCATCCTCAATTGGGGTATGTGGTGAGCCAGTAAGACTGGCATCCTCAATTGGGATATGTTGTTATTCTTAGGGTAAGTGGGGAGGGGAAGGAGGTAGGGAGTGGAAGGACACGAGGAAGAGGTAGGTGAGAAAGCACCTGAATATTCAGATCTAGCCACCAGTGGCGGTCCGTGAGTTTTCAGTTTTCAGAGCGCTAAGATTGAAAAATATGACGTTATTAACGTTGTAGCTAAAAATGATTTTTTTAAGCTACAACAACATCAGAAATGGTTGTCTTTTTCAATCTTAGCACTCTAGCTAACTGAAAACTTACGGACCGCCACTGCTAGCCACATTTCAAATATAACCGCAATTACTGAAAAATAACAATTCAAAAAAATTAACGCGTATTCGTCAAAATTAACACTTTTCCCCAAACGACAATAACAAAACCGATAGTAGTAAATTCGTCAAAACTCCAAAGATCAGAAAGAGATCTTAAAAAAAGGATAATTGGATTTTTCGTTCGAATTTATTGTAAAATTCTTTAATCAGTGATTTAAAAAACAACAGTCATAAAAAAGCTTTAATCCTTACCATGCCACAGCTTCGCTATACACGAAGCCCGCCATTGCTCTTCTGACCACTTCGAAGCAAAGATCTGATCCATCCATACTGAAAAATAATAAAAAACAACAACATTATAAATATATTCCAAAGAAAAAAACCTTCCTTGTTCAAAAATATTTGTGATTTCGCAAGAATTTTTTCAACGTCCGTAAAGTGACAATTGTTTCATCTTTATATGATATTTTCTAACTAAAGGGCTTAAATATGGCAAAGTTTGTTGGAAAAAACTTTTTTCAATATGCAACACTATTTAGGGGGTGTCTAGATTATTTCTGGCAAGTTCTAACAGTTTATTATTTTAACCCAACATGGCACCCTCAAAAAACTTTCTGTAAAGTTCAAAATTACGAAGGGTGGGTACACTATCATTGGAACGCATAAATAAGTGTCCTAGATAGAGTTTATGATTACGTCCTGAATAATTGACATTATAAATTATAACTAAACGCTTTAACATTATATTGTTTTTTCTAACTATACAATATCATCATGAATCTTTCATGTAATGGGTATTTGAAAAAAATCTTTTTCCTTTATGGACCGACATCGTAGCTGCAGCAGACTCTTTGCTATGTGGTGCTAGAATCGACGATTATGTGAGTTATAAAAAAATCTCCGTTTTATTCCTACTTGAAACTTCAATCGCGTTTTTCTCGAAACACCATTTTTGAAGTCGGTAGGCACGATTTTTTTTTGTGAAATCCTTCGTTTAAGTATATCTACTAACAGAAAAAATTAGTTTTTTAATTTCAGGTGAAGCTATCGTGAGTTATCCTGCCTACTGCGAGGACATTTTTTAGGGGTGTCCGAAAACCAGGCCCCCACCGGCTGATTTTTCCGATTTTATTTTATGATATTTTTTTTTCAATATTGTTGTGAGGTTGTTCTTGTGTGTGTGCTTAACACTTCAAATGAAATAATATTTCATTTTTGAAAAATGCTTGTAACCCCTTAAAAGCATTATCGCGGCACATTCGCAACATTGAATACCTACCCGCAGTTTCAAACTTCAATTTGATTCTCCGGACACAGGTACAATGGAGATATCCTCACTACAAAACAAAACTCAGAAGTGGGTCATAAATGATCTGTGCATGCTTCACTATAATGATTCGAATAAAGGCTCCCATGAATCAAAATAAAACAATAAATAATCTAGGAGGTCCGCTGTTAACGCGTCCCTTTACGGACCCAAGGGTAGTTTAATAAAGTTCATGAGACTCTCTCGGGTCGAGCCCAGTAAATATGTGATGGAGAGAAAATACATGTATAATGATATTTCGATTCAGTGTATGTTGACAGAATATCGAAAGCTAACAAATACATAAATTGTACCAAATTTACCACCTGTAAGTTGTGGTAAATTTGGTTATTGTTGTTACTACTCTGTTTTTTGTGAGGAATTAACTAGAATAAATACATTATTCACCAGGTTGGTTTCCGTAATTCAGAAGGAATTCAAAGAATTCGATGTAAATTTCATAGTAAACAATTTTACGAACGAAATTTTATAGAATACAATTTATTCGTCTGGCTGGTTTCCAGATTAAAATAATAATTTAGAAAGAATTCAATGATATCTAAGTAAATTCTATAGAAAACTATTTATTCACCAGGATGTCGATAAAAATATTAATTTAGAAGGAATTCAATAAATTCGAAGTAAATTTTATAGAATAAATTTGCTACGAATTTAAGTGTCATCAAAAAGTTATGACATGTAGTTACTAGGAGAGTACTTAGTGTTTTTTTCTAAAATTATATTGTTCTATAGATGAATGAATTCATTCCTTGTCTACCAGGGGAACTGGAGTGGACGTAACGATCATCAGTAATGAGGAAATGACTTGAAAATATACGAATGGCGTAGTAAATATCGAAATTTTATATAAAATTTGTCATTAATTATTTTCATGATCGGGTATAATAGATTTTTTATATTGCAAACACTTTTTAATCTTGATTCGTTTCATTTACAATAAACTTTTGGCAACAATATTTGATCAACACTTTTATAAAAAACTTCAGTTACCTACTGCCCGGTCCCCACTTAGTCCTTTAAAGAACCTTATACTAAGACTTTATTAACCCTTTGATTAGTGAGTTATTTTTTTGTCATCTACTTTGTGGGAGTGAGTTATTTTTCAAGTATTTCCTAATTTTTTGTAAAATGTTGAGAGTCACTGAATTACGTAATATGTAACGTGAAATACGTAACAATTTTGGTAAGAACATATAAAAATGTTTGACAAATATATTTGTATTATCTATAAATCATAATTTAATCGAAATTACAAACACAGCATAGAAACAACTAAATAAAGTCGTACTGCCGCACGTATGCTACAATACTCTATTTGGATCGTCCGAGTGCCGCCGCAAACGTGCGGCAATACTCCTCAAAGGGTTAATGCGAGAGAGATTGTTTTAAGGGAATCAGACTTTTTATACCAATAAAAACATGGAAATTACCCTGCCAAAAACAACAACAATGAAGTCGGTAAGTAGGGCGGGTACCTGGAGACCTCAACTGCAGTGCTGAACATTAAGATGCCAATAGGTAATTAAAATCAATTAACCACAGTAACCATAACATGGATGTCTCTAATTGCATCTTTGTTTAAATTCTTAACAAAATGTTTACGTATAAATATGCCTTATGTATGACAGACGTACATTCTCTGGTTACGAATAAGTTTAACTAATATTTTAACTCCTCTTATTATTGTTACAGCAAGTGGAAAGCGTTGCTAGACCAATCAAGGACTTTGCTAAGCAGATGATCGAACCCGCGACGAATGGATCCGACGCTTTGGACCGCTAAAGCGTTAATGTATATCTGCAATAGTATGCCAAGAATCTGAGGGCAGCAAATGTGGGTAGGTACTTCCACAGACAATTTACTTACTTAGACATTTAAAGTTTTTATGGCACAATAATTAATTTTTGTGTGACGTTGTTGAAGCGTACATGAAATCTGCGTTTTATAAATCTGGAAATAAAGGTAGTACTTACTATTCGAAAACCATATAGAGCATCCCTTCTGAACTGTAGGTTTCTAGAAGCTCTACTATGTGCGGGTGTTTCAGCATATGACATATTGTGGCCTCCCGCTTTAGATCTGAAACAACGAAATAAAAGTTGAAAATACTACCCAAATATTTAACACAGCTATATTATTATCACACAAACACAGCACGAAAAAACACAATGGTACAATGGGGTACAATTATTGTTATTATGGTTGTAAAACTAAACGGCAGTAAAATTCAAAACAAACGAAATAAATCAGGAGAATTATTGTCCCTGACGACACTCTTTTTGGGAAACCGTTTTTGGACAACAAAAAAAACATTGTATAAAATATTGTTTCACGTCCTTGACGAGGTAGTAGTTATATAGATATTTTAATAGGGCAGAAAGAACTGCGCAATACACTACAATTACATATTTTGAGAAATAGAAAAGAAAATACCCCTAGAAAAACACTTCATACTTTAATAATTTTTATTGGAATAACTCTTGTTGAATTAACTTGTTGAATTGAGAAACAAATACTCTAAAGACATAAAAGAACGCATAATGAGTACATAAAAAATAAAATAAACTCAGAAGAAGGGGATCCCAAAAAAATTTGGAAAAGCATAAAAGAATTAGTACATGGCGAAAACAAAGACGACATAAAAATTGTAAACTTTCCAAAAGAGATAAACGAAGAAAACATGGCTAATAACTTTAATAAATATTTTATTGAAAGTATCATTCAAATTAACAAATTAATACCCAACATTCCTGTTAACCCCACAAATGATAATATCGACCCAAACAAAGAATCATTGGTCTTCAGAAAAATAAATGCAGAATATTTATTTAACATTTTAAACAAAATAAAATCAAAGAATAGTTCAGATGGATTAACTATTAGTAAAATAAGAGATGCTTTTCCAGTAATTGGATCTACTCTATTAAATATTATCAATGAGACGATTGAAGAAGGAAAATTTCCACAGTCATGGAAAATATCTACCATTATACCGGTTCCAAAGGTAAAAAATACCAGAAAATGTGAAGAATTTCGACCAATCAACACCTTACCAAAATATGAGCAGATTCTTGAAGTTATAATAAAAGAACAAATTTTGCAATATCTAGATAAACACGATATTTTATACCAAGAGCAATCAGGGTTCAGATCTAATAACTCATGTGAAACAGCATTAAACGTAATTGTCGAAGAATGGAAGGAAGGAATGAATAATAATAAATTTATCTTAGCAATATTTTTGGATTTTCAAAGGGCATTCGAAACTATAGACCGAGACATACTAATAAGAAAGCTTAAAGAAATTGGTTTCTCATCTGTAGCCATTAAATTAATACAAGAGTATTTGAGAGACAGAAAGCAGGTAACAAAAATAAATAATCAATTTTCAAAACCAATGGAAAATAAGTTAGGAGTACCACAGGGATCGGTCCTTGGACCTCTATTGTTCATACTCTATATTAATGACATGGTGAAAATATTTTCAAAATGCAAAGTACGACTTTTTGCCGATGATACACAAATATACTTAATTGGAGATAACTATGAAGAACTAATACACATTTTAAATAATGAACTAAATGATGTATCAAGATGGCTAAAAATAAATAAGCTTAAATTAAATACAAAAAAAAACAAAATGTATGGTGATCGGATACAAGAAGACATCCAGTGAAAGCAAAATTAAAATTGATGGTGAAATTATTGAAAATGTTACTGAAATGAAATACTTAGGAGTTATATTAGATTCCAAACTAAACTTCAATAGGCATGCTGAATACACCCAAAAGAAAATTGGCAAAAAGATATCTTTTTTTGGAAGAATTCGGCCAAAAATTTCTAGAAAAACTGCAATCACCATATACAATTCAATTATTGCTCCACACTTCAACTACTGCTCAAGTATACTTTTCCTATGTAACGAAAGAGAACAAAATAAGTTACATATTCTCCAAAACAGGGCTATGAGAATAATTCTCCGACGAAACAGATTTTCAAAAATAATTAAAATATTAAAGGAACTAAATTGGTTGACCGTGAAACAGATGCTGACCTTGAACACGATGGTATTTATCCACAAAATATTGAACAACACGTTACCAAAATACTTCTCAAATAAAATTGTATACAATAAAGACATTCACAGATATAACACAAGGACGTGCAAGGAAATTAGGCTACAAAAAAAGGACAAAGCGAATACGCAGAACAGTCTACTGTACAAGGGAATGAAGTTGTATAACACACTACCAGAAACTTTAAAGTCCACACCAATTGGAAAGTTCAAGATGTATTGTAGGAGCTACATAAAACTTGAAAAAATATAGTGAATATGAAATATTTTAATCAATTAGAAATTTGTAAACTTAAATGTACAAATTACTAAAATAAAAATTATTATTATTATTAACTTTTGAAGGGGATACACCTCAATACAAGTAATATATCAGTGAAGAAGACAGTACTAATAAATCTAAATGAAAAATTGATACAAAACAAGACACAGAAAAACAACTGGGACTCGAACCCATGATTTCTTGCCTTACCGGGACAAACGCCTTAACCAATGCAGCCATTGGGATCTCTTATTTGGAAGACATTTTTGTCGATCTCATATTTAAAATTCAGAATTAACAATATTATCTTGGATTTATTTTTCTCATACTTTTGACTGTTAACTTTTTAAATGATGAAAAAGTTCTAAAGAATTGGTTTGCAACCTAGATAGTGTCTCGGATAACATAGTTTTTCCCGGTCAGACAAGAAATCCTGGGTTCGAGTCCCAGTTGTGGCAGTTACCTTTTTATTTTTCTTTGTCTTGTTCTTTTTAAACTTTCATATAGATTTATTGAAATTATCTTCTTTTTCAATGATGCACTTAACACTTTGTTTCTCAAATATCTGTGGATGCAAATTACGATATTTGACAGATATTTGAGAAACAGTGATATTTTTTAACAACTTGTCAATTAACATAATTTTCTTTTAAAATTGTGGTCTCGATGGAGAATTTTAAGGAACGGATATTTTTTAAGTTAACACCGCACAAGAGGTCCAACTGCCTGGAGCCAGTGGGTCTAAGGCATCCCCAAACGGGATATGTTGTAAGGCGGAAGGGAGTGGGAGGGGTAAGATGCAGGGTAGAGCAGGGATGGAGAACCAGCAGCCCGCGGGCCGCATGCGGCTGGAAAACCATTGGCTTGTTCAACTAATATTTATGCTTTCCGGGCAAACGCGCTACCACTGCGCCAAGGTGTCGATATCCAATTCGGTCACTTTTAACTATATCATACTTCGACTAAGAATCATCCACATTACCTTCATTTTCTTAATGCATATTTTATTGGCTGCTATCTTTATGTATGATTGCAAGATTCAAACCCGAACTAAATGCTTTCTAGATAGTGTCTGAATAAATCTTTATCAATTTTTTTAATACTAGCAGACCCGGCCACACGTTGCTGTGACTAATGAAACCATTATAACCAACGCCATATGTTAAATCAAATCCACACCGCCCGTTTGTCAGCCCGTTGCCCACTGCCCGCTGCCCGCTGTCCGCTGCCGCTTGGCCAGATGTCTTATGTATTTCAACCAATTTACACAAAACCTTGACGAATTATACCTATACCTAAAAACCTTCCTCGTGAATCGCTCTATCTATTGGTGAAAACCGCATGAAAATCCGTCGCGTAGTTTAAAAAATTTAAGCGCACATACAGCGTGAGCGACTTCATTTTATACTTAGTAAAGAAGATGCGACATTTATTGACTTTTCTGCAAGTCTAGAATGAATATATATTTTTTTTATTTTAACTTTATGAGTAAAACCTCAAATTGTAATATTATATATGTGAACACAATAAAAGCGAAACTGATACGAAAATCTGAAAACCGAAAATCAGAGAAAGATATCGACTCCTCAATTTTTTTTTCTTTAAGGCAATTCACCCTAAAAAGAGTGCTAGGCTCCTCAATTTAAGATGCGAACTTCTTTGACACAATTCAAACTGAAATTATTATCGCTTTCTGAGTGCATTTATAAATCTCTAGTTGTAGAGTTATGAATATAATATCGGGTAACATATTTATAATTTTTTTATACGAAGAATTCATGTCGGATGCGACATGTAAAACAACCCATCCCAATCATCCTCTACCCCAGCGGGTAGTGAAAAGTTGAGTCCAGGTAAAGAAAAATACATGAAAGGATAAAAAACACACAATGAATAAACAGCCCATTGAAAAGGGTGTTTGTCTGCCTTGTGTAAATATTGACAGCATTGTGTAGTAAGCGCTTTAAAACTATCGCCATTGAACTAACAAAAATGTATGATTAGTAGACTCCGTCATTTGCGGACACATTAAATGAGTACGTATTTGAATTTGAACAAAAAAAATGACTTTTATTACTACATAATCTAAAAATAGACTTCCCAAAAAAACACAAAACAGTTTGCAGTAGAATGTTATACGTTGTTTACATACTTGTTATTTACGAAACGAAATTTGCATCCAATAAAAATAAAATTAATTAATAACTAAAATCATCATAAATAATTCATTCCAACATCTAAATACAAGAACAAACCCTAAAAAACTTATTTCGTACCATTGAGAAAAAACTGCCGAAAGAAGCGAAGCTAGCCGTCCATAATAGTGCTGGTACATACCCTGATGTATAGCAGTGAGGCATGGAACTGGCAGAGGAAGGATGAAAATAGACTGAATGCTATAGAAATGAAATCCCTGAGGCGTATGCGTGGCAAAACCATGTACGATCGTGCGAGAAACGTGGAGAACCGCCAAAGATTGCAAGGTTTATGTAAGAGTAATGAGTAAAATAAGGAAAGGGACGTTCAGATGGTTTGGGCATGCAGAGCGATTAAACGAAGAAAGTTGTATAAGAAGAATATATGACGCAAATGTGAATGGTAGAAGAAGTCGGGGGCGCCCGAGGAAGACATGGCACGATCAAGTGAATCAGATACTTGAGTCAAGCCATGTCAAAAGTCAGAATAATAGAAGAGTATGTATGAGACGATGTATGAATGTGAGTGAGGCAAAGAGTGTGCGCCAATGTGCAGAAAACGGTGTGATGAAAACCAAGAGAACTACTTCAAAAAATCGCAAACGCAAATCAATCGACTACTAATCAGGTCTTTTCAACGAATGGACACACACACTTTTTTGGTACATTCTTGTTTCGATCACAACCATACTTCGTAATAGGGTAACTCTTCCGCTACTCAGGCAAGCTCACAAGCAGGACTAAGAGGATAGTACAATCCCAGTCGGCACATTATTACTTATTTATTTATTTAACACCAACGGCATTAATACACCATTAACAATAGATGCATGTCACAGTTAAATACAAGCATAAGAAACAGTAAAAATAATTGTATAAGGTAACAATTAAATGTGGCATTACATAGTACAGTGCCATCAGAAAAAAATGTAAAGAAAACAAGCTTTCTCAAAACATAAAAGATGACCTAGGTTAAATTAATACTAGTTGAAAAGATATGATAGTTTTATATTTTGAGTATTAAAAGAGATATGTAGGTACAAATCTTACATTATTTTAAGAAAAAAATAGAAATAATAAAACTAAAATGAAAAAAACAGAATAGTTAAGTAGCTAATGATAATATAAAATTAACCTAAAAATAAATCTCAATAAAAATTAAAGAATCATCCATCAGGGTGATCATTCGCAGAGATATTCATATGCATCTATCGCTCATTTAATGGACGGCACTCGGATGCAGCCACAGCCACGTTGGTCGTCTATCGTGTTCTGCCCCAGAAGCTGTCTGGTCGGTGGCGAATGAGTGCACCCTCCCTTCTGTGAATATTGTGGATGCGATGCAGAACCTTGGTAGTTGTATAAGTTGCCTGTATATATTATCTTAGCATACCCTCAGCTTGTCCCATTGCGCAGCTGGGTATTGTGTCCACAGCTCAGATGTGTAGGTACAGGGCAATGCAATTAAGTCTTAAAAAGCAATTTCCTGACATCGTTGCAACAGGAGTAGAACCGCCTTGAGAGCATTCCGGCCCGTATATTAATTGCTCTTCTTTGGCTTTCTATATCTTCTACACCCTTCATATCCTCTGGAAGGATATGTCCAAAGAATTTAAGCTGTGGGGCCACAAGTAGTTAATTTTACCTTCTAGCCAGGATCGGTGGAATATTTAGTGGCTCCTTATTGTGTTGGAATATTTGCTTTACTTAATCGAGCTGTCTTCCTAGGGCGTTTCCGGCGTATTCTTCCATCAACGTGAGAACTCATAATATTCTTCTGGCACTCCGTAAACTTTCTCCATTCATTCGCCTGCATATTCAAACCTTTTAAGCTTTCAATTTTAAACTCGTTTATGACGCCAAAACCTAAGATATTTCGCGGTTTCGTTGCCAAAATAATTTTTGAATGCTTTTTCAGGCTTTAATGGCGAGAAATTAATGACGATGATTTCCTTGAAAATGGGGAAGATATTAGCATTTAATGATTTGATTTATATGAAGACAGTTGATGGATGAGTCAATTTAGTTCAAGTGACAATGGGAACATTAATTAATGAATTCGTTAAGAAATAACTTCGAGTAGGCTATAGCTGGTGCCTGGTAACCACTTTACGAATATAATATTTATGCTTTTTATTTATTTATTTTTTTATTTTTTATTAATAAAATTCCTTTATTATTTATTTACAGTTTTACATTTTTTAAATTAAGTCCCGTTAAACTGATTGATATCAGTTTGTCAACGGGTTCTTTTGACAATTACTTTTTTTAAATTGAGACAGGTACATAAAATAAACAGGTACATGAAAAAAATAAATTGTTAATAAAATTTATAAGAAATACAGAACAGAGAAAATGAAAGAAAATAAAGAGAAAAGACAAGAGAAAATAATAATGGAAAAAACATTAAAACGAAAATCGGAAATAACAGAAATTAGTACAAAAAAGTTCTTTCACTTAACCATTTTTTTAGTGTACATTTCCTTCTGAAACTCAATTCACAGCTTTTTATTGCGTTGGGAAACATGTTATAAATTATTGGAACAAGGTATTCTAGAGTTCTTTGACCGTATTTATTTAGGTATCTGGGAATTATAAGTCCATCATTTGCAGTTAGTCTTGTATTATGACATGAGCCACTAGTTTATTATATTCAGATTGAGATGTACGCTGACTCCCAATTTTAAGCCACAATACAGCACGAACAGATAATAAATTTACGGAGTTGTATAGTAATGATTTTGGTATGTCATGTCTTTGTTCGTATTCAGTTTTTTTTTAATAATAATTTTACCAAAGAATATTGTACGTTTTGCACTGAAAGAAGATTTGTTTTTGTTGAATGTCCCCATGTGGTTAATCCATATCTTATTAGGGATTCCGCCAATATTATATATGCTTATGTTTTGTGGTAACTT
Source organism: Limnephilus marmoratus (assembly GCA_917880885.1). Lineage (NCBI taxonomy): Eukaryota > Metazoa > Arthropoda > Insecta > Trichoptera > Limnephilidae > Limnephilus > Limnephilus marmoratus. Next base: position 20,006,829 of record OU862923.1, on the reverse strand, counting down.
ATATTGAACCCTATAATGCAAATATTAGTTCCATTGCGTCAATGAAACACCAACTTTCTCTTTCTTATAAATTTCTTCTTAATAAATTATTGAATTGCGCGAAAGAGTCATTTGGCTTTTGATACGAGTTACACGAAGAGTCGGGAGACATTCGAGAGTTCGATACAAATATTTGTATTAAGATAAAAAAATTATATATTATTAAATAAATATTCATTTAAGTAAATAAAAAACACAGATGATGTTTTTGAAAACGATGTTTTTAAAAACGATATTTTTGAAAAAGAAATGCTTAGACGAAAACATCATTCAGAGAAAACGTCAAAGCAGGGAAAGGTGAAAACCCTTCGATCAAAATTATTCCAAAACTTAATACGATTACGTTGATATAATGTACGTATAATAACTTTGTAGCATAATCACAATTACAATTTACTATCTATTACATGTCATTTCAGGTATCAATATTGTGTACCCATTAGTAAAACCCTTTATTAAGGGTAGGATAGAAATTGATAACAAAGATGAAGCATAAACATCCATCGTAAAATAACAACCCATACATTGTGTATTCAGTCCAATGAAAACAATATAAAACACGGTACCAAAAGCCCAGAGGAAGTGAAGATATAAAATGAAGAAGTTCCAGCTTCCCGCTGGACCCGTGACGGACAAACAATCTATTTGTTTACAAATCACGCACTAGCGCTAAAGGGGAGGGTTCGGGTGATAGGGAGGACTTTCTCACCCTTGATAATGTTGACTTTACCACACCTTCCAGGGTGGCCTTTACCACCCTTGCTAGGGTGGGGTTCAGGGGTGTGATACGGATAGCAATCCCAACAAAACAGACAAAAAATGTTTTCTGAGTTATAGCCTTAAATGTTTCTGGCGAGATTAGAAGTGATGGATGCTTTCTTGCAAAAACGGAACACGTTTGTAGCAAATATATTTAGTGTCAGCGTTGGAGAAGGCAGAGCAATAAAACGCCACAAATTATGATCGTGAGATCAGGCAAAAGCGATTTCTTCAACCGCAATAATGCGTCTCACTGCAAATGCCACGAAGAGGATAAACTTGAAGTTTTTTAAAGGCAATATTTTTTGGCACAGCATCGAACGATACTATCAAACAATTTGAGGCGTATATGGGTACCGCCACCCCGGGAACCATTTATTGGATATCCAACACCTCTGCCAAAGGTCACCCCAAGTGGTGGCACCCAGGGGTGCCCGGGTTCATGTGGTGAAGCTTGTCCACGTCTTAAGCGTCGATGACACACGGCTAGTTTACAAGCTACTATCTACTAAGTTTAAAAGCGGGAAAATCGGCGAGTGAGATTGTCATGATGACACACAAAACTGTCCACTCGCCCAGAAGCGTAGGAAACTGAGGTCGCTTTTAGCGCCAGTAACAAGAATAACGACGCCTGCGTGAACTAATTCTTCAGATGTTTGACAGTCCAAATCAGCTGTTTATCGGAAGCCATGTTGGAAACGTAAATAAACCAATCACGAGCAAGCGGAGCAAGCGTGTAGGCGAGTAAAGTTGACGACCTTTCAACTTTTTTTCGTAGATTGTCAACAATCTGCTAGTTGCTGCTAGTTAGCAAGTGACACGATGACACTGGGCGACTTTACTAACAGATAGTGAATTTCCCAGATAGTAGCTTGTAAACTAGCCGTGTGTCATTGACACTTTAACGGATGCATCAGCCCACCAGACATCGATCAGACAAATTATCGCGATAAACCAAATATTATATGTAACTTTTTTATATTTCAAATGTGGAAGTACACAATTCGCGTAATTCGAAGAAAAAATCACTATCTCATTGACAATACTTCTTTCAAACTTTCTTCAGGCAGGCAAGTACCACAATATTGAAAAAAAATCGAATAAGAAAGTCCAAATAAACAACAATTTCACATTTGAAAAAAGACTTTTTACTGAACCATAAAGACGCCCACCATCTTGAAATGGGACGTACAAACAAATTACAGACAGACTATATTCAAAATGGGAGAATTAAAACAGGATGATAAAACAATAAAATCATGGATGTGACAAAATGGATATGATACACATATATAGTTTTTGTTCTCTCTGAAGAACGAGACCAAAAAAGAAAAAGGTATTCCTTCATCCATTTCCAGAGAAAAGGCATGATGGAAACAAAACAGCTAGGAACATTTTACTGTCTGGGTAAACTACTCTTTAGTACCCAGGTAAGGAGGATTAACTCACAAATTGAGCTAATTGAACTGCTCTAAAAACACTCGGGAATAAAATCCTGACCGTTTCTTCCTTTATTCGGAATCTTGTGGGTAAGAATATTATTTATTTTTGTATATAAACTCTACACTAAAGGTTTTTTTTCTCAGGGTCTGTGTCATATTTGGGGATGGTGTGTATTTTAAGAGCTTATAAGAGATGAGATGTATGTACCGGAGTCTCAGAATTTTTTATTGGGAATACCGGACAAACGTCCCAACCGCGGGGTGATGATATACCCAATTGGGTAGGTTGTGAGGTTGAAGGGACTGGGGAAGGGAAGAAGGAGACGGGGAAGAGAAAAGGGAGATGGAGAGGGGAAAGGTTGAGAATTACTTAACTATTCTAGATCTGGTCGCCAAACTAGGCAAAACCTATCGTGTGTCACCGTTGCCAATAGGTACAAAAATTCATTTCACTAAAAACTAATCTGGAAAAAGTACTTATGGTAGATTACATACTTTATAAACACATACACATTATCTGGTAAGACGGTATGATTTACAAAAATATCATTTTGCAAAAAGCAAGTTATTAAGTAAATCTGGCGGACGGCAAAAATTTTGCGTTGGCAAACCAATAGTTAAGATGAAGCCATGCGAAATAATGCAAAATCATACAAAATCGTGTATTTTTGTTTTTAAAATTTGATCGCTTAGAAGTATTATAGATGCTTAAATTAAATATTGCGTGTAGAACATAATCTTGGTCATTAAATATGTCGGTAATTTTTTTACAAGTTTTCAATAAGCCTATAAATAAAGTATTAGGCCCATAAAAAACCACTTACAAGTGCAAACTGTCCTACTTATAAATCCCCTTTCGGATATGGTTTTAGTGTGGCAAGTTCAGTTTCTTTTATAATAATCGCAAAAAAATTGATATTTACGCCCGAAGTTCACAAAATAAAATATGCATTTTCTCGTTGCTATTTTTGACATCAACGGCCGAATTTGGATTTTTAAAGTGAACGTTATGCCGTCCACCTAAGGACTACAAACTTGGCACAACCATTTCGTATCAGCCCCGCCTGCGACGGGAATAGACGTTATAGACTTCACGTCGTTCGGTTCCGTGAAATCAATTTTTAATTTCCTTGTTATTACAGTAAACAATGCGTAAAAAAGAAGTTAATGTTTTTACAGGCCTTTAAGAAATCAACCTGTAAAAAGAAATTTTCAAATATCTTTTCCAACCTTTTCAAATATCTTTTCCAACCCAAAAGCTTTTTCTCAAGTATTTTTAAACCCCTCCCAAAAAGAGGCGTGGATTCCGATTTCGATTTTTTCATTTCATTTCATTCATCACCATTGAATCATCTTAGGCTATTTCTACCAACGTTTCGTTTCTGGATGGTGGTCTTATACCAGGGCGATACTGAGAGTACTCTGGAGATTAAAGAATAAAGGAGTAAGGAAAAATTAAACTCGAACTGTGCACAAAAATAAAATAACGGCTTTGAACTATCTGTCAGCTCTGTTTTCTTGAGTCAAGAGGATCAATAGTACAGCTATTTCTTTGGAACTGATTATATTTCTTCCACTTCAATTAATTTTCCTCAAACAACAGTAAAAGTACTAATATAAATTTCAGGTAGCTACGATAACAATAAACAAACCTCCATTATAATTATTCAAGAAGTTATTTCGGTCTGAACAAGGGTAATAATATTATCTAATATTATTAGCATGTTGAAATGTACCTCTTGCTGACTCCTGGGAGTGTATCAAATTACCCAGAGATTCTCTGGAGTGTTCGGCTGAGCGCTTTAGTTAATACGTAAATGGCTTTACAGGCTGTTGTGGCAAGGAACCTTGAAATATAAATAAATATATCAAAGTCAGTGAGGCTCTTCATCTTCTACTTTAAATTAACAATAAACTACGTCTGTAAAGCTTTTTATGAAATGTTCTTCAACAGTGATTGGGATTATTTGATGTTTGTTCGGGAATCTTCAATAAAGCTCTTGGTTCGTCGAGATTACAAGTTACTTTATTACGTTAGCGTGTGGTTCACAAATAATATTTAACTGAACCAAACTTCCGCTCTAATGGATGCTTTGTCTAATTCTGAAGCAAGAACCCGATGTGCCTGGCGGTCGACGGGATATCATCGGCTTTTTCCGTAACCATTTGCGTATTAGACACGAACGGCGGCAGTTGTCACTCTCCTAAGGCACTACTACTACTTTACTGATATCTATTGAGACGTAGAATATTTTGTCGGGGATGAAAACATTTTGAATGACTCCGAAATAGCAATATTCAAAAATAGTAGGGTAGCCAGAAAAACTCCCTTGGGAGTAATAAATAAATAATGAGTATTTATACAGGTCTTGTTCTTTTATAATGTATTTTTGTATAGTTATCTTTTTTATTTAGTATTCTTTTTTTTAAATGTAGTTGTGAATATTCCTGTACCTACTTCGTAAATTGTATTTTTTATATTTTCCTACTAGATGTATGAAAATATTTACATACATCTAAATAAAAAATTCAAAAACAAAAAACAAAAATACAAATGTCACTAGTAAATTGAAATTAAAGCCTTTTCAAGACAAAATAAACTGGACAAAATTTTCTCAAAACTTATTTACTTTAAACTTATAACTTTAAACTTATAATGCCGTTTGACAATCTCACCACCTCCATCTGCATTCCTTCCATTGTAGCACCGATCAGTCAAATTTGAAACAAACTGCTCTGATATCACCTACATAATCTAACCTCGGTAGTTTGGTCTCCATCTTACAAAATTCACATTGAGCGAATACAAAAAAAATTCTACGTTTAATAAATTTTAAATTAAATATCGCATTAGAAAACTTAAAATATAATTCATTATTAAATATTTTAAAAGTACACACACTAGAAGACAGACGTAAAATAAACAACTCAACATTTTTATTCAAAATACTTAACTCTAAATTTGACTGTTGCTTACTCTACGACAAAATACACTATTCTACTATAGTATTCATAAGCGGTACTACATTGCCCAGTCTCCGAAACAACGATTTCACACTATGGGAAATCAATACTTAGGTGATGTTGACATATTTAACACAAACTTGGCGAATTTTGTTGATCTTGTAAAAAACTTATTCTAAAACTATTCCTAAACATATCTGTATCTTTGTAAACCTATGAAATCACTGTATTTTTGTATTTTTATGACTTGTGTGCTTTTACATCTAATATTATTTTTATTATTTTTTTATCTGTTTAAAAATCATCTGTCACGAATTAATTGTAGGTACTACCAAACATGTAAAAGCCCTTTGGGCGTTAAATAAATAAATAAATAAAACGTCAACCGTAAAAAGCATTCTTCCCAGAATCTTGCCAAGTTTAAATAACACGTGAAAACAGCCTCAAATATTCTTTAAGAAAATTCTTTTCTCAAGTAAAAAAGTAATTGGCTAAGCGTTATTCAACGCTTGCCTTAATTATAATTTACTCCGCTTACATTAATAAACCGAACCTTACTATCTACCCCAGGAATGTGAGGGGGACGAATGCCAGGGATGGGGTACAACGGCAGAAGAGCTTATTGAGATGCGGGAAATCAAATAGAGGATTTGGAAATTCTGTCATCTGTCAAATATTTCCAACAAAAGGACGCGAAAACGTCACGAATGCGGAAATTTTTCCACGTTATTTGGAAATTATATGAAAATGAATGGGATATTATCATTTCACAAGGTCGTCATTTTGAGAAAGACGGTAACAGCTTCAAAGCGAATATATATATTATTGTTGTTCATGAATTATAAAGCGAATATATTTTTTTACATTAGCTCCACACAGAAGGCCCTGAGGAAAATAATTTCCTTCGGGGCCTATGTCATCTTTGGGGATGCTATGTGGAGGGTCTTTTTAGGGAAAGGAAGGCGAGGATGTTCTGGGAAGGAAAGAGGTATAAGGGGTAAGTAGGAATCTGGGGATCAATCTGTTTAGGAGGGAGAGACCGGCTGAAGAGGTCTAGGTTAGGTCTCCCTTAACCAATCTCTCTCAATCCGGCCCGCCATGCAGGTGGACAAACGCACTGGCCGCCAAGACCTAGACAAAACTTACCCCCACCGGGCACCCCTGCTAAGTCACCAAAGGTAGTGAACCACTTGGGGTGATCTATGGCAGGGATATTGGTTATCCAATAAATATCCCTTATCCCTTCCCGGGGCGGCGGTATACATATCCGCCTGTCAAATTGAAAATATTGGATAATGTTGGAAGTAATTAACAACTTTTTTACAAATTAAAGATCTCTACTTTTCACGTGATCAGAACTTTACTTGAACTAACATGGTGGCCTAACTAACTAACCATCACGTATTCTACCCGCAGGGGTAGGCAGAGAGGACGGACCGCCAAACAACTCGGTCTTGGCACTCACTCTTTGCTTCACTCACATTCATACATCGTCTCATACGTACTCTTCTATTATTATGACTTTTGACATAGCCGACTCAAGTGTCTGATTCACTTGATTGTGCCATGACTGCCATGTCTTCCTCGGGCGTCCCCGACTTCTTCAACCATTCACTTTTACGTCATATAAAATAGCCAATAGCACCTTTGATATTGTTAATTTGTTTGCGGATCATTTCCAAAGTGTATACGAAGGTGAAATATCAGATAACAACGTACCATCGTACACATATCAAAACACAATAAATTTACAGAACTACACCATTACACAGGAATCATGCTTAAATAAAATCATTTCACTTGACCCTAACAAATCTGCAGGCCCAGATAACATCCCACCAATATTTTTCAAACAATGCGCATCTGCAATATCAGGTCCACTCACCACATTATTTAACCACCTACTTTCTTCTGGACATTTTCCAACCCGTTGGAAATCTAGTTATATTACCCCGATTCTCAAAAAAGGTGACGACACAGACATTAAAAACTACCGTCCTATATGCATACAATCAGCGCTCCCGAAAATCTTTGAATCCCTTGTTCTTGATTTAATTTATCCATCAATATTAAAAGCAATTGATAAAAACCAACACGGATTTGTTTCTGGTAGGTCAACTGCTACCAACCTGTTACTTTACCATAACTATATTATAGAATCTTTCACAAGAAAAAAACAAGTTGACAGTATCTACACAGATTTTTCAAAAGCTTTCGACAAAGTATCACATAAATTATTACTTAGTAAACTGTATGCCTTAGGACTGAGAGGCAAGTTGTTGGATTGGTTCTCAAGTTATTTATCTAACAGAATCTTATTTGTTAAAATTAAACATACTATATCTAAGTTATTATATGCAACTAGTGGTCTACCGCAAGGGAGTCATCTCGGTCCCATCCTTTTCTTAATATTCATAAATGATATCATAAGCTGTTTCAACGATGTAGAAGTTCTGCTTTTTGCCGATGACATCAAATTATACAAAGAAATATCCAATATAGGTGACTGCCTAATCCTACAGTCAAACATAGACAAATTACAAAATTGGTGTGTCACAAATAACTTATTCCTCAATATCGACAAATGTAAGACACTAACGTTTTGTCGAACAAAGACCCCACTATCTTTCAAGTACACAATAGATAACAACATATTAGAAAAAGTCAATGAAATTAGAGATCTTGGAGTTGTGTTTGACACGCAATTAAATTTTATAAATCACATACAACAAATAACTAACAAAGGCATGAAAACACTAGGATTTATAATCAGAACAATCAAAGACTTCAACTCGTTGGAAGTTATAAAAATCGTATATTTGTCACTCGTACGCAGCTTGTTGGAATACAATTCCATTGTTTGGTCCCCTTATTATCAAATTCATATAAAAAATATCGAAAGAGTGCAGCACAAATTTTTAAGATTTATCAACTTCAAATTACACATACCTACTCAACACATTAACTATACATCCTTACTAAACACACTTAAATTGCATTCCCTAGAAAACAGAAGAAAAATAAATGACTTAACTTTTTTGTTTAAAATTATTCACTCTGAATTAAATTGTTGCGAACTCCTGCATCTCATCGATTTCAGGGTACCCAATCGAGCAACAAGGCAAAACATATTATTCTGCAACAATAATTCTGGAACGAACTACCACATACATGCACCTATTTCTAGACTTCACACATTAGGAAACAAATTCACCTCCAATATCGATATATTTAACACAAGTTTACCATTATTTAAGAAATACCTGAACGATACTTTTATGTAGAATATTTCGATATTTAAGGAGCATCACCTAGGGGCTATTGCGTATATTTGTGTATTTCTATATTTAACCACAATGTAATAACTAGTTACCGTTTTATTTTTATGTATCTTGCATTTTGTCATGTATTATTTACACATCACAATTAATTACTAACATACGAGTACCTACCTACTAGTTTATTTTCTACGCTGTTTACAACTTAAAAACTTTCTCTTTTATCGTAATGTTTTATCTTCCTTAATTTATCTGTATTACTTGTTATTTATTTATTTTTATAGTGTATATTTTGTTTTTAAAAAACCTGTCTCTGTATTACAAACTTGTAATGTAAAAGCCCATCAGGGCGTTGAAAATTAATAAATAAATAAAATAAAATAAATATATTATTTTTACACTACTTTCTTCGTTCATTCGCTCTACATGCCCAAACCATCTGAGGGTCCCTTTCTTAATCTTACTCATTATGCTTACATCAACCTTACATTCTTTGCGGATATCCGCATTTCTCACACGATCTTAAAATGGTTTTACCACACTTACGCCTTAGGGATCTCATTTCAATAGCATTCAGTTTACTTTCATCCTTCATCTGCCAGTTCCATACCTCACTTAACATACTAACCAGATACACAAACTCATCTACCTGCTCCAAGTATCCTTCATTTACAACTATATTGCACACTGTTTTTGTACTCTCTCTTTCAAACACCATGACTTTAGACTTACTTACATTCATCATTAACTCATTCTTCACACATACTTTGTTCATCCTAGGCACGAGAAACTGTAGATCTTCCATAGTGTTAGAAATCAGTCAATCAACCGCATCATCAGCATACAACAGGCACCAAACTTTCAGACCACTCAATTTCGCGCCCAATCCCACCTCTTTCAATTATTGCATACAATTCTAAAATTGTCTATTGACCAATGTCTAAAATGGATACCGATAACCATTCTTAAAAAGTACGAAAATTGACATATATTTTTAGCTGTTTGAGACACATTCTAAGTAAAGAACTACTGAGAATGACGTACTTCGCATTCTGACAATCCATAATCCAATATGGTATAATAGGATGGGGTGGCGCATATAAAACTCACACACAAACTCTCTACATTGCGCAAAAACTAATAATAAAAATAATATTAAAAAAATCATTACTATATCCATCTGAACTCATATTCAAAGAATTTAAAGTCAGAAAATTAAATACTCTCTTCCTGTATCGTTCAACCTTACAAGTTTACAAAGAGGATAATATCCTAAACAAAACCATACCTTTCAAAAACACAGCAAATCTCAGGCAAAAATACATGTTACCAATTCCCATTTGTAAAAAAACTTTGGGTCAACAAAACTACAAATACTTGGGAACAAATTTCTTTAATAAATTACCAGAAAATATAAGATCCCTTAAGGACAGTTTCAAAAATTTCAAAACACAATTAAAAAAATATACGGAAAACCTTAACTAAAAAATAAATAAAATTTTTAAAAAATGTACACATATATACACATAAGTTTCTCTTATTCTTTATATAAACTAAATTTCAAAAAAATAAAATCAAAATAACCTAACAAATAATACTTCCTCCCGTATACACAAGCATCTGCTTATTATGGGAGAATATTGTTAAAAAATATGTATATTTGTATTTAATAATTGTATTAAGTTTTATTTTTTATATACTTTCATTATATTTATGTATCTATTGTATGTACTGTACCAAAAAATATAATTTTTCAATAAAAAAAAAATAAAAATAAATTATCCATGTATAGATTAAATAACCATGGTGACATTACGCAGCCTTGCTAAACACCTTTTGCGATGTCACATGGGAAAATAATTGAAAAAACAGAGTGTGCAATTAACACGCGGTAGAAGTGAAACCTTCAGAAAAATAAAGTAAACAAGAGTGCGGAGCGAAGCACAGCACAAAGAGGAGACCGATTATACTATTTCATTCTGTCTCAACACAGGTATACCCTATTGAGACAGGCATCGAATAATGTAATGTAAACATAATTTATATAGATAAATAAATAAATAAATAAATAAATATATAAATAAATAAATAAATAAATAAATAAATAAATAAATAAATAAATAAATAAATTCTCTCACAGGCAAAACCTAAACATGAACGTGCTTGTCTCATTTTAGTGTCGCTATTTATCATTTTATCGAGTTTCAAATCACAACGGTGCTAAAGAAGTGATGAATTCAAAATGAGTTACGGTTGTAACGGAAAAATCATGAAAACGTATTTTTATGTGTATATTTTGATTGCTGAAAGTTTATTGTTGAGAATTTTTGTTGTCATCCCCACAGGGAAATCAAAAATATAAAAATTAACACCAGAAATATTCCAAATCATTATTGTGACTAGTTCTTCCATTCGAATAAATTTGAGTATATTCAAATGGATATTTGTACAATACACATTGGTGAGATAGTTTTGAAATATTCATTGAGCACGTGCACCAAAATGAGGTTTTGAAATACTTATTTTCAAATATCCAATCGACTACAATATAAAAGTACATATAAAAAATAATATCATGTATTACCTTGTTGACTCCGCTGAAGGCCATTGAAAATATTCCCCTTATCAAGCATTCCCATTAACAAAAGGCGTCAAACCAAAAATGCACAAATTACTGGGACAGTTGAGTTAGGTATGTATTCTAATATTGCATAATTTTTACGGTGACCCGACAATTCGTCCTGCGACAATTCATCTGGCGACAGTTCATCCTGCGACAGTTCATCCGGTTGACAGTTCATCCTGCCGACAGTTCATCCCGTCGACAATTCATCCGGCGACAATTCATCCTGCCTGATCATTTAGAAGATTTTTATTAAGTAAGTATGCAAAGAGGATATACGGCCGTACAACCAAAATCGATATACTTATATCTGAAGGCATCTTGAGTGGAAATCCGCTGTAAAATATTTTTACTAACAATAATTTCGACTCTCCGAAGAAGCATGCGTGAATAACAAAATACGACATACTTATACTTATTGGTTATACTTATAGGTTAGGTGAGGTTAGGTTGAATTGTCAGGATGAATTGTCGCCGGATGAATTGTCGGCGGGATGAATTGTCGGCAGGATGAACTGTCGGCAGGATGAACTGTCGGCCGGATGAACTGTCGCAGGATGAACTGTCGCCGGATGAATTGTCGCAGGATGAACTGTCATGGAACCAATTTTTACTATACATTCCTAACAATAAAAACCAATAAAAGGGCGTTATTAATTAATACATAACCAAATATGGATTATAATTCTAAGGATAATCTTTTTACGATAATCACAAACACAAGTAGGTATCCTTTTTATAGAAAATTCTATCAAAAAAGATGTGGTGCGGTTGGCTTCGCAATCAGCAACCATTCGTCGCGCAGAGCTTCTTGAAGCACTGCAACAATGTCGATATTCGAATAGACAGTTTTGATGATGAGTGCTTTAGTAAGGAAAATTGATATTAATCATAGCGTAAAGTACCTGGGACATGTCATCACAGACGGCCAAGACATCTAGGATATGGAAAGGCAGAGAAGAGCGATGTCAGTTAGAGCAGGTATGCTTGTCAAGACGTTTTCACTTCTGCAGTCCAAACGTAAAAAGAATATTGTTCAACGCTTTCTGCACCTCGCTGTACACATCAGAACTGTGGGTTGACTGTACTGCATTCCAATGGCATAAGTTAAAGGTTGCCTTACAATAACGCTTATCGCCAAATTTTCCGCCTAACGAGATTCTGGAGTGCTACGGAAATGTTTCTGGAGGGACGAGTGCACACTTTCCGAGCCCTTCTCCGCCACCGCATGGGAGGTTTATGGCGCAGACTGCGCCAATCGAAGAATGAGATCATCACCGCCATGACTGCCTGGATGGAGTCCCCCTGATGGCCCTCTGGAAACGGGAGACGGTGAAATACCCTCCGTAAACGGCTGCTTGCATTCATTTTAGTGTTTAATTTTTTTTCCAGTTTAATTTCTCATGCTTATTCGTTTTTATGTAATTTATGTGTTGTTATTTACTCTTTACCTCATCTTATTATTTGTCTTTCTTTTGTTATTTCAAAATATGGAATGTATTGCATTGCACTTCCCCTGCATGCATTCTAGTTAATTATTAACTGTTATTATTATTATTTAATTAGCATTTATTGTTGAAGTCATTTGCTGCTACTAAAAAATATTAAATGCGTAGGTAGTCGATTGAGCCAAATAATAATAATTTCAATGAAACAATGATAAAGCAATTGGCATTGGCGGGTGCGGTTTAATTTGGCGGAGAATATGGTGAGGGAAGAGATAAATCTCTCGCAGGCATTATGACATGCGCCAAATGGACCATTTTGTTTTGCTCCGCTGATGTTAATGAAGTACCCACTGGCTACAGGCTACAGTTTACTGCAATAATTCATCTTACCCGGGTCTGGAAAAGTGGTACGGTGACCAAAATGATTTAGGTAACTCTTTTAATTACGGACGTAAAGGTATTGAGAACCATAGAATGTTGTAAAGGTAACTTTTATTCCATATAATTAAATAAAGCCTGTATTCGGTTATAAAAGTAAAGAGTAAAGTACTGAAATGTTAGTAAAGAAGTACACATGTAAAAAGAAAAGTAGTAAAGTATAGAGAAACCAAATCGATCGTCCAGTTGATTAATCAGAAATCTCCAAATACTAAGTTTTGAGATAATAAAAAGGAAAGCAATATAAAATGTGCCATAAAATAACACCGGAAGGGATAACTGTTCGGTATAGTAGTATAACATTTTAAAATATCCCAGACCCAGAAAACTTCAATATTAGGTTTAATTCACTATAAGTTTTTCTGCATTATAATTGATTTGGTAGTAATCGGATTGAAGCTACGTGTAAGGTACACGTTTACATTTAACTGCATAGGTATTTAACTCAAATTTCGATTTATCGGAGATTTCTGACCAATGTTTGACTAAGCAACTGGACGATCGAAATGCGCAAACGCCAAAAGTATTGAAATAATCGTTTAACATTTACCCCTCGTCTGAAATTCTGTTTGGATTAGCGTGCGCCCAAAAACATCCCGATGACACCATCATTGGCCCACAATCTGCTGCCTGTATTAATGATTTTTAGCCACAGAGCTTTGTTTACAGAGCCTGGAAATGGTTTGTGTTTTCAAGAAAATAAAAATCATCTCTCTTCAATATAAACCTGGCAGATACGTTACATACACTATGTCCACGAATATCCCAACTTTACGTTAACACATGAACGTTGAATCCTACTAATAGTATAAAGGCGAAAGTTTGTATGGGTGTATGGATGTATGTATGTTTGTTACTGCTACAAAAACTACGGAATAGATGTTAATTAAACTTTACAATAATAATATAGCTCATACATCATAATAACATAAAGGCTACAGCTCAGAGCTCCAGCATTATGAAATTTGTATAAAAAAAATTGCAATAGGTGGCACGCGAGGTATTTGTAAAACGAATGTAACGGGTATGGAGGGGGTGGAAAGGGGAGGGGAGGGGGTAATAGGGGGGGCGTGAGGGAGGGAGGGGCAGGGGAGGGGGGAGTGAAGTGGGGATAGGGAAGGTGGAGGAGGCGGAGTGGAAACCCCTCTAAAACTATGCGAGCGGCCGGGGGCAAACGCTAGTTATTCATAATAAAAAGATGGAGCATCTAGGTAAGTTACCCAAAGCAGTAGACGAAATCATGCTGCGGAACCGAGTCATAAAGTGCACTATTTGAAAAGTACTCGGGATGGAATCGATACTGCACTTAGAATTTTATATTTGAATTTTAATTTGTTATGTATTACCCACAAAAATGTTTTATAAATATCCTGTTTGTGTCTCAAATAAATAAATAAATAAAAGTAAAAAAAAACAGAAAATGTGAAATTTTCCATGTATTTGGGATATGAAACGGACGACTTTCAAACGGCGCTCAATTGGTTGTCCGCATAAACTACGTAGAAAACAGACGACACTTTGCCTCCAATGAACCGAGGTTACAAAAGTAGCCCAAGTTAAAGACGCCTAGGGCTTCAATGTGTAATGGTTCCCAGAAATGACTTGGAAAAAGGGGAGGGGGAATTAAGATAACAAGGGATACCGATAGACAAAACGATAAAATACCCGATCACCGTGGGATAAGGCTAACAGAGAAATATATACAGAACATTGCCGAATGAAGGTATATACTATAAATAAAATGGTTTATATAAAGCGAAATTAGTAACAGGCAAAATCTTTAGCCAAAGATAAAATCAAGACAAGGGTGTAGGTTACTCTCTATACACTAAAATGGGTATAGGTGTTCTTGACATATTCTTGACTAACAATTCAGATGTAAAATTCAAACATCCTCTGAAAATAGCATTGGCTGGGGTAGAGACATAGAAACTATCCGCCGTTGAGATGAGTAAGAACCGTAATAAGAACTAGGGGAGAACTGCAAAGAATCAGTAAAACTTTACGAGGAACTATGTTTAAAACTAGACGTCTAAAGACCATTGCGCTGTAAAAATAAATAATAATAGCATTATCTTCCATAAATCAAATCTAATTGTGCTCCTGGTACCTGTTGTACTTTAAGGAAATAAATCGATCCTTTACTGAATCGTACCCAATAAATGTTAAAGGACTCGCAAGAGAAGAAATACTTGTAGAGGAAATTGGTTAATTCACAAAAGGAGGAGAGGGAAGAATCAATTCCGGTTATCGAGAGATGACATCTTTACACTCTGCACAAAACTTTCCTGAACGGTAGATAGGGTGAAATCGTTCAGTGTTATTATTGGATGTATGGAATTATGGATAGGAACTTCAGAACTGTGAATTGAACCATTTTTCAAAGATATTTTACGATATTGGATGTTCGTGTTCAAACACTTTCTAGATTCGTACGTATTATAGAATTTCGATATTCAATAACACCAATGACCCGTAGTACCTATATTAGGAAAGATTTATTTCCATTATTATGAAAGATTATCTCATTTTGTCAATAAAGGCACACGAGCACAAACATATTGAAGAGCGGCGAATTTTTTTTTTTTTAATTTTGTGTTACACACATGGTTAACTCTACAGTTTTGCGTTTCAAGATGAGGGCTGTTTTAATGGTTCAGTAAAGATTATTTTTCAAATATGAAATGTCGGGTTTTTTTCTTTCTTATTTTAATATTATGGTACCTTGCTGACTGAAGAAAGTTTGAAAATTGAGATAGTAACGTTTCTTTGGGCAAATTGTATAATTCAATTTTTAACGTTGCATAAAATATACCTTTGGTTTATAAAGTAGGTATTTAAGTATCTTCTTATAAATTGGTTTGATTTATTAAATAAGAAAAAATAGAACTCCCAGTTAAATTATATTTTATAGCCATGAACAGTATAACTATTATTGGGATATTAAAATATAATATAATGTATATTAAAATTGAAATTGAAACACTTTTTAACTTTTTTCCACTTATTTATTTCACCAGTAAACCGGTGAAACCGGACATTATATACATTACGGACCTATTATGGACATCTTCAGGCTGGCAATTTTAATACAATAGAATTCTACCACGAATGTTCAATAAATAAACTCATAATGTATATTATTCCATTTACATACTCGTAATAGTAAACAAACCTAAGCAAATAAATAAATAGTAAACCAAATAAGCAAATAAAGTAGATGTAAACACCATAAGCTAAATGTGTCCTTCAGTCTGAAATGGACGTGATTTCTAAAAACGGTCCGGTCGGAAAGAAATAAAAGTGGATAAAGTTTTAAAATTGGTTTTATTATTTTTCATTCACCTTAAATCCATTTACATAAAAACAATACTTTTCAACGTGCTGTATACGTGCCATGATTAAAAAAATTGTGATTCACCAAGCGTTACAAAAAGTTTTGTGAGTATCAAACAAATTTTACCAGGTAGTGTGTTAAAAAAGATGAGTTTTTTTTTTTATTTTGTGTGCGTAGAAAAAGCTCTGTCATTTATCGTGTTTCTCATATGAAAAGAATAAAAATACCGCACGAGTTATGGTTATTTGAGTGGTCAGATGTGCGTAACAGATTTGAATCATCCATCATTGTCAAGGTATAAAAGAAAATGCCCACAGACTGCGGGAAGAAAGAGGATACCTAATATTAAGAAAAGAATTCGAGATAATTATACATCTTCTCGATTTTGCAAGTTATTCGAAGCTCTAGAACAGTCTTTCTCAAAGTGGCAATAACGCTCCACTGTGGGCGCTGGAGGCTTTTAGGGGGGACAGTAGAAGGCTCAAATAAAATGAGGGGGGGTTATGGAAAACAAGAGCGACGATGGCAAACAAATTCTATCTATACAAATCTGACAGAATCTAGAAGAAAATTAGGGGGCGTTAAGGAAAACTAGAGGGGCGATGGCAGACAAATTCTATATATACAAATCCGACAGAATCTAGACCCGACACCACTTAAGGTAGGCTATGCGTAGGTTCAGCTGGAGTGGGCTCTTAAACTCCGGCTCCGGCTGAACTCGTGCATCTCGGTAGGCGCAACAGCACCCAGCACCCAGTCTGCACCCAAGAACTCGGACCCGGGAGTTTCTCCTAGAACTCGGGTACTTTTAAAAAGAAGCACGTCTCAGAGGCCTCCGGCAAAATGCAGGACTTACCCTTACCGTACATCTCTACACTTACCGTACATCTCTACTTGAGATGTGATTTACTATCCGAATAAGACTCGCTTAAGCGTGTATTAATGTGGATGAAGCTTAATATTTCGTGTATGCACTCCATGGAAGTTAACTCAATCAAATTGTATGTGATTTACGATTTTTTTTCATACAAAATTTTTCGATTTTTCGCGGCGATCCCATCCCTATTCGTATTTGCAATAACTTCTTTTGATACCTATATGTTTTTAGATACGCAACGTAAAAAGGTAAGTAAATAATATTTAAGGCACTAGATTTTTTAAAATCTCAAAGTTTGAGAACTTGTGCTCTAGAATAATCAACCTGTGACCGATGCGTATTCCTGCGCGAGAAATTAAATTTATTTACTACTAGCTGGTTCCCGGCATGCGTTGCGATGCCATTTAATAAAGAAATTGTTTCTCCCTGCGTGTCCTTTCCCATTCCCCTTCCTCCACCCCTTCGTCTCCCGCGTCCCTTTCCCCTTTTGCGTTCACACTCCGTCTCCTCCACCTTTCCTCTCCCCACTCCACTCTCCCCCCTCCCGTGAACCCCCCTCCCCCCTCCTAACTCCCGCATTCCATACATTCAGTCCCGGTACATTCAGTTTTCAAACAGATCGCGTGCCACCTATTGCAATTTTTTTATACAAATTTCATAATGCCAGAGCTTACCAGTAGTTTTATACAAACCTTGTCCTGACAATAACGAACACACAATTAAAAGAATTATCCAATTTTGTGCAGTCGTTTGGAAGTTATGCGCGTACATACATTTCGGCGATTCATTTTTATTTATATAGATTTATGCCTATTTAATTCAATGGCAATACTTACCACATGACCATTTATGTGTTTGAATTGCGACCAGCGATCTATTTTTTTCAATCACTGCATCTTTGAATGCTCCACCATTTTGCTCTATGTTTACAACGCGTTAAAAAATTATTACAATAAAAAAAAAATAGAAAGTAAAAACCTAGTATATCGTTGTACCACAAAAAATAATTTGTAATTAAACTCAATTAAGTCATTTTTTAATTATAATATCTCTTTTTATAATAACTTTTGAAGGTTATTCCCATCAATGTAGTAGGTATATAATTGAAGAAAATATGAAAAATAACAATACACAGAAAAAAAGGTAACGGTCGCAACTGGGATTCGAACCCAGGATCTCTAGTCTTTTCGGGACAAGCAACCAACTCGAGCCATTAAGACCTCTTATTTTTAAGTCATTTGCCAATTTCACACTTCAGCATTAACAATGTTATCTTCGACTATTTTTTTCCCAAATTTTTGGCAGCTACCTTTTTAAATGAACACAATGTTAAAAACTGGTTTGTGACTTAAGCCTCGATGACACACGGCGAGTTACAAGCTGCTATCTACTAAGTTTTAAAAGCGGGTAAATCGGCGAGTGAGATTATCATGATGACCCACAAAACTGTCCACTCGCTCAGAAGTGTAGGAAACTGAGGCCGCTGCTAGCGTCAGTAACAAGAATAACGACGCCTGCGTGAACTAATTCTTCAGATATTTGACAGTCGAAATCAGCTGCTTATCGGAAGCTATGTTGGAAACATAAATAAACCAATCATGAGCAAGCGGAGCAAGCGTGTAGGCGAGTAAAGTTGACGACCTTTCAACTTTTTTTCGTAGATTGTCAATAATCTGCTAGTCGCTGCTAGTTAGCACGTAACACGATGACACTGGGCGAGTTTACTAACAGATAGTGAATTTCCCAGATAGTAGCTTGTAAACTCACCGTGTGTCATCGAGGCTTTAGATAGATTCTCGGATAAATATAGGTATCCGATTTTATGTATATGGTAAACCTATTGACCTTCTTATAAAAGTCTTAAGGGGTCGTCCATTAATCACGTGATGTTTTTTAGCAATTTTTTAACCCCCCCCCCCCTGGTGATATGTGGTGAGGTTTTAGACTAACCCCCTCCCCCCCCCCCCGAAATCACGTGTATTTTTTTAGTGCAAAGAATTTTGAAATTTTCAGAATATTATCACGAAAAATAAATACACGTGATATCTCATTATACCCCCCCCCCCCCCCGTCGTGATATTTCGTGATTTTTTCCGAACCCCCCCCCCCTTTCGAGCATCACGTGATTAATGGACGACCCCTAACGAATTTTAAATTTTTGTCTGAATAACTATCTTTCTAACTTTTGAAGGTTATTAGTGTTATTACCATCAATGAAGAATACACTAGTTGCGGCCGTTACCGTTTTTTGTGTCTTCTTCTTTTTCAGATTTTCGTTTAGATTTATTAGTATTATCCTCATCTTCAATGATCAATTCATTTCATTTTATAACAAACATTTTGGCAGTTGTATTGACAAACTCGTACATAATGCGAGTTTACTAGGTGTGTGAAATCACAAGCCCATAGAAAATGTTTAGATTTGTTTAATCTAAACAAATTAATATAAAATAACCATTTAGAACATTTTTTTATTACAATAAAAATGTATTGCTTCACTAACATACGTCACTCATTTGTGAACCATTCGTAACCCTTAACAGGTTTTAATAAGTTTTCAAATGAGAGCGCCCTTTATGAGAGTAGTAAACCTCCCTGGTCGTAATGAATTCTTATTAAGTCAACTAACAAAATGCATATACTCACAAGTCGTCGAGTAAAACACGCCGAATTTGTCTACGTAATTAATACATAATACGTGGAACTTCCCATTAAAGACTGTCCCGAGGGAGACGAGAAGCCAAAACCATACAAAAACATATTATTTTATATCTGCTCTTAGTCAGTAAAAAGCTCCATTTGTGTAATTGTTTTAAAACTTTAATGAACTTTTGTATTCTCTATTCAGGGGAAAGCTTTTAGTGAAGGAGAAAAAGTGAAAGTCTTGGAAAGATTAACTTTTATTTTAAAATTGGACTCATTAGGGTAGCCGAGGCTTCACTATTAATATTAATGGTTTGCTTTAAGTTTTGTGCTTCTGGTTGTGCCTATCATAGCAGAGGTTTACCATCAGGGCTCTTTTTACAAGACACTACTAACTAATTCATCCTACTATTTCGTACTAAGAGTACGCAGTTAAGATGGATTGTACAGGGTGTCCCAAAAGAAAGTATATATTTGTTTTGCTTTCTGTGTGAACGCAACTTTTCCGAGGGGCGCGGGGGATATGTCAATCAGTAGTCTGGCTCTTGGGAATTTAGTCTCTATGAAGCATTTCTCGGGAGCGACCGCGCGTTGTGCGTGCTTGAGTTTTACAAAAATGGTGATTCGGCTACTGTAGCGCGTAGAAGATTCTGCAACATTTGAGGTTTTCGTCAATTCAATGATCCGTCAAGCATTCCTCTCATTCGAAAATGGGTCAAAAAGTTTGAAGAGATCGGTACAACGCTGGCAAAACCAAAATCTGGGCGACCAAGGTCATCGAGAACGGTAGAAAACGTAGAGAGTGTGTATCAGTCTTTTCGTGACGACTCAAACTTTTCGATTCAGAAGCGCGCAAGTGCTTAAAATATGCATAGATCATCGTTACACAGCATTTTGCATAAATACCTAATGCTGCACCCCTACAAACTTACTGGTATAACCAAAGAACATGGTTCCAGCAAGACGGAGCAACATTACATACGTCCAATACGTCTTTGCCGCGAGTTCATGAAATATTCCCTGGCAAATTGATCTCCAGGAGAGGTGACATAAATTGGCCTCCTCGTGGTCCTGACATAACCCCAATGGACTTTTTACCTGCCGAGCCGTCATGAGAAATTTTACTCTTCGATTAAATTAATGCCGCGAACGCGAGGGTTTACATTTGGACAATATTATTTTTAAGAAATAAATTCCCAAATTGTGTATTTTAGTATTTATCAAACATTTTTTCGATAGAACCCTTACTTTTTTTTAAATCGATCCACAAAATATATACTTTCTTTTTGGACAACCTGTATATACAATGTACAAACATACTAGTTTCCTTGTCTTAATACTGGCCTTATAAATTGCCTCACATTAACAATAAAAAAATAATAATATTACAAAAAAACAACAACAAAATAAAAAAAAAACAAAAATATATACATAAACAAATAAAAATAATTACATACATTTACAATGTACGGAACAAACCATACATTTATATGCGAAGAAACGATAAAACACAACCACACACTCAATACCCACCCCCCAAGAATCTCATTTTTACTATATTAAGAGGGCATTACCCGGGAAATCCGGAAATACGTCATTTTCAAAAAAGTTTTTATACGTATTGACTCTTTTCCACAAAAAATTATAAATGGATTTCGAAAGATTGTTCTTTTATCTAGCATTCGTATGTAATAAATTTTGAGAAATTTTTTAAATTTTTAGTATAATAAGGTTATTCCATAGGTCGTTGGCAGATTTGTTCAATTTTCAAAAAAGTTTTTGTATTATACCACACCCATTTCAAATAATAAAATCATGCAGTAAAATAAATCCAATACATTATCTAGCAAACGTATGTTTTAGAATTTTAATTTTAGTTTCAATAAAATCATTAAAAAATATGTACGTACACGTGTTTCTTGGCGAAAATTGGTCCGTTTGTGTATTTATTTGCGCACTTACAAACTAATATATTTCAGATTTTTTTAACATTCTTATTAAATTTAGACATTATTGTAAAATGATAAATACTTATAATCAAAAAATAACTACAAAAAGTACATTATTTTAATAGTTTTATCATCACGCATTATCTTTCAGCATTTTTGGATGAAGGTATAAATTAAAGCTAATTTGAATTGAAATAAATTCGGTATTGAGTTATAATTTAAAAAAGCTGGTACGGAAAATAATTAATCTTTCTCATTGTAACCGCCCTGCACGATCGTAAGAACAACTTTCGACGAAATGTGGATTTTCGTCCGCTGGCTGGTTAAAGTTGCAAGTTCAGAAACACCAAGAACGAGTATAACATAAATGAAATTAATTCTCTCCAATTTAATATAACAGACAATAATTATTATTTCAAGAATGAACGTTGAGAAGACAAAAAGTAAGGTTATTCTTTTAAATCTATTGTAAAAGTTTATATATACGAGTATACACATTTTAAAGCAGGTGGAACGGGTGTAGCCAAAAAGGTTTAAAAGTAATGCTCCTATGTTTCCTTTGTACAAACGCCTGCTTTGGGAGCTTGTTAACTTGTACAGCCGTTACAAAGATGTAAACTACGCTGGCATGAAAACGTAAACCGCTTTAAATGTGTATTGCTTGAACAACATTTTAGTCTACGTCACGTAGACTTGCTGCTATCTACATTGCTGGTAGTAGATATCTAGAATATTTATCACAATTTTGAAACCTTTTCGTGACGTTCATCGAACTGAACAATTGGTACCACTTAGTGATAGAACATGTTTATATAAGAGTTCTGTTTTTTTTGTTAAATGTAGACTTTCTTCGCAGAACTACTTGGGATATTATATCTTACCTAGAAAGAGTGTCAGTTGGTAATATATATTTCCGTAGCCGAAAAGTTCCACGTTTCTTTCAAAAGTGTCAAAATTACCTATGTTTGTTAAATGTCTAAGAATCCGGTACGGCGCGGCACTCCAGATACCAAAATATATTGAGCAAACAACAATATAATTTTTCTTATTTATCTTTTTGAGTTTAAACCAACGAGATGCCAAATAATTTTAGGCAATAAAAAAACCACATATTGTGATTATAATATAGATTTTTTTTTTTTTTTTTTTTTATTTCATACAATTTTTAAAAGTACACTTTTATGTTTTTTTTTGATTACCATACTAGGCTAATGCCCGTGTTAAGGTAATCATACATGATATAAGTTATGCAGTGTGAAAACTAGAACAAAATATACTTAGGTTTGAAATAAAAATTATAAGATATTAGAAACGAGAGAAAGAAAAAAGATAAAATATTTAAGGTAAAATATAACAAGATATATGTATACGTAAGCACATACACATACATATGCATACACATACACAAATACATACATATATATATATACATATATACACACATAAATACATACAAACACACATATGTATATATATATTATGTTTGTGTTCCTTTATATACATGTACGTATATATATATATAAAGAAGAAGATGTTTTAAAGAAGTTAAAAATAAAATACTATAAAATATAAAATACTAAGAAGTAAGATTTAAATATGTGTTTTTTTTTTATTTATATGGTATTTTTTATGAAAGCTAAAATTTTTACTGGAGATTTGTCAAGGTAGGTAAATGATCGTCTAGAAGAGTATATATTTAGGTAAGATTAGATTTCAGTGAAGTCAGGTTGGAAAAAGATGTGAAGTATGATATTTTATTTAGTTAATTTAATTATTTTCTTTTATTTTATAATGGTTAGGAAGTCATATATTCTTTAAAGAAATCTCGTCCCCTTTCGAATATCCAATTTTGAACACGAGTAGTAAAAAGAGGTATAGTAATATTTGATTTTATATCGGTGCATTGTATATTTTGGGGGCAATGAACCAAAATTGTCGGTGAGCGAATGTGGTTCTAGTTTTTGGGACCACGCATCCCAGGTTTGATGAAAAGCGGGTTTGGGCTTGATGTTGTGGAGCCACCAGTAGGTTATTTTTCCGTATGTAGAATAGGCTTGTCTTGGTGAATAGTTGGCGAATATCTAAGACCCTAAATTTAGTAAATAGCACATTAGAGGGGTGGGTAGGTTGGCATTTAAATATGATTCTCAGTATTAGTTTTTGAACTGTAATTATTGGATTAATGACGGATTCTGTGCAACCACCCCATCCCAAAATACCGTATGTTGCAATGGATTGAAAAAGGGCAAAATATACGCTTCTAAGGGTTTTCAGGTCTAAGATGGATCTAAGAGAGCAGAATATATGGCAGAGCTTACGGAGTCTTTTCACTGTGTCACTTATGTGTGCTTCCCAACGTAGTTGGTCATCTATGATTATGCCCAGATATTTAACTTCCTTAGATGATTTAAGGGTAGAACACGTGCAATTTGTAATAGGTGGGGTTCCGGGTGGGTGTGGGTGCATGTTTAGTGAACACGAGTGAATTATTGGTTTAGGGCAGTTGTTGGGAAAATTATGTTTGCGTATGGAAAACGTCATATATTGTGTTTTGTCAATATTGAGTGTAAGGAGATTTGTGTCAAGCCAATGCCTCACTTTTATTAGGCCATTATTAGTTTTATTAATAACTGCTTGCCATGTTTCATCTTCGAATATTAAGACTGTATCGTCGGCAAATGATAAAATCTTACCCCCAATATCCATGGTACATAGTGTGTTGATGTATAAAAGAAATAAGAGTGGTCCTAGTACACTGCCTTGCGGTACACCGTAAGATATGGATAATTTTTTGCTTTTATTTATTTTGTCAGAATGGATAAGAGTTTGTTGAGTTCGGTTTGTTAGGTAGTTTTCGAACCATGTGTAGCGTATCCCAGTTATTCCGATCTGTTGAAGTTTTTTAAGCAGTAAGTGATGGGAGACCGTATCAAATGCTTTTGAGAGATCGAGGAAAACAGCAAGCGGTTTTCGACCAAGGTCGAGATTAAAAGAAACAATTTTTGTGAGGGCGGCTATTGCATCTGAGGTACTCCTACCTTTGCGGAAACCATATTGGTTGTCCGATACTATTTTGTTATCTTCAAGGAACTTGTAGAGTCTATTCTTCACCGCTTTTTCTATGATTTTAGATATTGTGCTAAGTAAAGATATCGGTCGATAGTTATTTACAGATAGTTTGTCTCCTGATTTGAATATTGGGATTATTGTGGCCTGTTTTAAGGAGTTAGGAAATACACCAGTTTTAAAGCTTAGATTGATTATATGTTCAAGAGGTGAGGCTATATATTTTTGGATATGTTTGATGATTTTTGTTGAAATGTGATCTATACCTACAGAGTTACTGTTTTTAAGGGATGAGATAAGTTCTAAAATTTCTGTGTCAGTAGTGGGAGTGAAGTGGAAAGGGTTATAGCTAAGATTAGTGAGGGGTATATTGTTTGCAAGATCTTTGTCCGAGACGTTGTGTCTGTCTAAAATATTTTTTGCTAAGTTAGATCCAATATTGGAGAAAAATTGATTGAAATGGTCGGAAATTTTTTCGGGGTCGGAATTGACATGTAATATTTGGTCTTCGATGTTAATCTTAACAATGGTTGTATTGGTTTTATTAATATTGGCTATATCTTTAACGATATTCCAAATTTTTTTATTATCACCGGTAGCTTCACTGATTTGTTTATGGTAGTAATCTCTTTTAACACTGTCAATTATTTTTTTGCAGTTATTTCTATAACGTTTGTAGAATAAGAGAGATTCAAAATCGTGGGGATTTTTTCTACAGAAGTTATGAATCTTATCGCGCTTTCTGATACAGTGGAGAATTCCTGCAGTGATCCATGGTTTGAGTTTTGTGTCAGATCGTTTTTTTTTTACTTTTTGTGTATGATGTAGCATCGGTTAAGTGGTTACGTAAGGTATTAATAAATAATTCACATGCAGAGGTGACATCGGTACAAGAATAGATAAGTTCCCAGTTTTCTTTAGAGACACTGTTTAGGAGAGTTTCATATGAGATCTTTTCTTGAGGGGAAGTATTTTGTGGTGATTTATGATTTTTATGCGAGATAGAAGTGATGATTGAATAGTGATCTGTAACAGTTGATTGATAGACAATGGATTTGGTGTCTAATTCACTCTTAACAAATACATGATCTATACAACTGCTAGTGTTTGAGTCTGATTCTCTAGTTGGTGCTGTAACGGCTGGAAAATATCCTAAAAAAGTTAGTGCGTTTAGGTATTCATTTGCTTGAGGGTGCATTTTATTAATTATATTTATGTTAAGATCACCTATTATAAAGGTGTTTTGGCGGTGTTCAATGTTTGATAAAATTTCTTGCAGTGAATGTATGAATGGGGCTATGTTATGTGTATTCGGAGATCTGTACATTGTAAGAAGTGTTATATGTTTATCAATTTGAATTTGTAGACAGTTTGCATATTTAATTTTGATCTCTTTTACTGAGTGAGAGATATGATTTTTAATGTATACAATGACTCCGTCGTTCTGAGTTTGGTTGTGTAGAGTATTATAGTGATTGTAGTTTCTTATCGTTTTAGGAATGAAATTTCCTTAAATCCAGCATTCACTCAAGACAATTATATCAAAATCTGAGACAAGATCAGTGAGGAGAATAAGAAGTTCATCAAAATTTTTGTTTATACTTCTTATGTTCATAGAGAATATCGTAAGGGTTGAATTAGTTAATAATAATTGACGTACTACTTCGGAATCATTGGTAGATATACATGGGATTGGTGTTGTGTTATCTATTAAATCTGCTATGTCTTCCATTTTCTGGTTTTTTGTTTTGCATAAATTATTAACAACCAAGTTGTAGGGACATTGGTACGTTTATGAGATAGAGATTTAGTTGTTATAAATATATAAAATATACATAAATATATAAAGTGTAAATATAGTTGTTGTGAATATATAATATAAGCACATAATGAATATATGACATAGGCATAGGTGTATAAAATGTACTTATAGTTGCTGCGAATGTGTAACATGAGCATATAAATTTTAAACATAAGCATATAAAGAAAATAAAATACAAGCTTGAAAAGAAAATAAAAGATAAGCTTAAAAAGATTATAAAACATAAGCATATAGATAAAATAAAACATAAAGTATTGTGGCATACATTAAATAAAAAATGAGAGACATACATCCATAAGCTTGCTAAAAATATGAAGAAAGAAGTATCTACCATTTTTAATGTTTGTATAAAGCATAGAAAGTTGCAATGGTTTTGATGTAATCACAATAACACATTTTTTACATAATAAGAAAACTAGATTACCGGAAAGAGGTGATTGTATTAAGTTATTTGATCGATTAAAAACAATGATGGGGTATATGCTTTTGTTAAATGTCTTTGGGCTAGAAAAATTCAATAATATGTTTTTTGTAACAGAGAGTATCAAGTAATATATAAATGAATATACAACAATATACAAGAGAAACAAGTAAAATAAAAGTATACCAAAGGACGAAAATTGATTATAAGTTATTTGGTGAGGGAGATAAAAGGTTTTTTGTTTTTTCATTGATAAGTATAACGGGTGTCCCAACGTCCTTGCGAACATATATTTGACCCCCTCTGATCCAGGCAAACTTAAAAATATTGTTTCGTGCAGCCTTACGTGCAAGAATCCAATGATGTTTAGCTCGAAATGTCAAGTGTTCACTGATATAAATCTGGGAGCTCTTTCCTGCCATTCCTATGATATTTGTGTTAAGTTTATCTTCCCGATTTGCAGATCGCTTGTTAAATGTTTTTATGTCATTCAAGAAGATGTCACGGTCATCGTTTGTATTGAATCTGAGGATTATCGGCCGTTGTAAATCCTTGTTGGTTTTTTGTCCAGTACGGTAGGCTGCTTCCACGTTTTTCAGTTCTGTTCCGGCATTTGTAATTTTTTGGATATTGAAAACAATATTTTTTAAGTCTTCTCCGCTTACTTCCGGAATTCCGCGTATTTCCGCGTTTTTCGACCTGTTTTCCCTGTCTAAATTTTCAAATTGTCCTTCTATTTGCTCTAAGCGCGCTTCAAGATCACAGTTTTTTTTTCAAGTTTTTTGTTTATATTCTCAAGTTCGTGGACTCGAAGTAGGATATCCTCGTATTGTTTACTCATTGTTGTAATTGTGGCGAGAATTTGGGTGTTTTGTTCGAATATTGCGTTTTGTTTTAGTAGTAGTTCGTTGTCCAAAGTTGAGGCACTGCTGGCAGTGACGTTGAAAGCCGGAGTGTCAGATAGGCATTTCTTGCATTTAATTTGGGAGCGTCGCTCCTTAGTGAGTCGACGGTATGAGCTCTCTGCCACTCCGCTGCAGTGCAGATGGAATATTCCCTTGCACACGGCGCAGGTAAATACGGACTCTTCGGAGAGAGTGGGTTCTGAACAGGTTTTGCAATTATTCATGTTGTGGAATATTATTTAGTTAGGTATTAGAGTTGTCCTTGCGCCTGTTGGTAGGCAAGATTCGTAACACGAGTGATAAATTTTATTTCTGATGTTTTTGTCAGGCGATCTGTTCCAGAATAATTGACGAACCTACAACGGTTCACCAATTCAACTGGTTTATTGGTCCGCTATGAGATGGCGCTATTGTTGTTTCTTAACACCTTAAGTGGTTTATAAAGAAAAAAATAAAAATCTTTGGCGGCAATAGGGATCGTACCCGCGTCCTCCAGATATCGGTGCGAGCAGACTAGGCTAGCTTGCTCGGCGTTCTTACCACTACACCACGAACGAGTTGTGGGCACTCGTCAAATAACAGTGATATTAAATGACCCACGGCTATTGTATATTAATTACTCGGTGTGTGAAGATTTTTTCTTTTGGTAACAACACTGTCTGACACAAAACACTTTGTTAATCCACTTGAAATAAGAATAAATCTGATTGTTTACAGTTCACTAAGTAGAAAATTCACTTTCCTGATTTTCAGGAACACGTTTACCGATGAATTGCTTGGTTATTGTGTACTGTAAGCCACTGTAAGTAACAAATTTAGGTGATTTCTGAGGAGCGATATTTTGGCGTGCGGTCTGATTGAGGGGTACTTGTTTTTTTGATGATAAGGAATTGTAATTCTTAGGTTCATCGTCAACTACTTATAATCGGCTGTAGCCAAGACATTCCTGCCAATACCAGTACCTTTCTTATCTTCGAACTAATAGTTGTTATCCGTTTCAAGACCAATTTAAAAAAAGTGGAAATCAATCTCGGCTTGCAGAAATATTCACAAACCATCACTGTCTGTCTACTCTATAGGGAATGTCTTAACAGTAACTTAGGACAGCTACGTGCCACGTTCACATCATTACTAATAATAATTGAAAGTTCCGGAATTTCCTAATATTTTTTTTTTTTTTTTAAATCCTTTATTTTTCCCAATTTTACATTTTATGGTTACATATGACCTTTCCCTTAAACTTATGACCTTTCCCTTAATCCTTATGACCTTTCCCTTAAACTATTTTACAAAAACTATAGAAACATCTGCTCCAATCTTACTAAATCGGCTAAACAAAATTACTACAGATCTAAAATAGATCAATCCAATAATAATCCAAAACTTATCTGGCAAATAATTAAAGAAACCACCTACACAGATCAAAACAAAACAAACCCATTGGAAGAAATCAACACAGATAACGGTACACTCTCGCTCAACAAAAACGTACATAAACTAATTAACTACACTAACAACTTTTTTGCAAACATAGGCTCGAATTTAGCCAACAAAATAACCAAACCTCAACACTTTAACCCGAACATAAACAAACACCCAAATCCACAAAGGATTAAATTTGCTCTAAAACAAATCACTAAACAAGAACTAACTCTAATGTTATCTAAATTCAAACCAACATCTTCATCTGGTAGTGATGAAATCACAATGAAAACAATAAAATTCTTACAAGATGAAATTACCGAACCGATACTCTTTCTAATAAATAAATCTATCACGGAAAGCAAATTTCCATCTCAACTCAAAATAGGGACTATTACACCAATCTTTAAATCAGGAAATCGTAAAGATATCAATAACTACAGACCAATCACAATTCTAAACACATTATCTAAAATCTTAGAAATAACAGTTAAAACTCAACTCGTCGACTACCTAGAATCAAATAAACTATTATCACCAAAACAATTTGGTTTCAGAAAAAATCTAGGAACATCTAACGCCATAGCCTTAGTAATTGAATATATTAAAAATTCTCTAGACTCACATAAAAAATGCATTGGCATATTTCTCGACCTCTCTAAAGCCTTCGACACAATAAATCACTCACATCTTTTTGAAAAACTAGAGAACATAGGGATTACTGATAATGAACTGATATTTTTTAAAAGTTACATGGGAAATAGAAAGCAAACTGTGAAACTTAATAACATAATCAGTGAGTGTATTGATGTCAAATTCGGGGTGCCGCAAGGAAGTATTCTGGGTCCGATTCTGTTCCTTATTTACATTAATGATCTATGCCACATAGAATGTGAAGGAGAAATCATCAGTTTTGCGGATGATACTGTTCTCCTAATAAATGGGAATAATTGGACAGAAACATTTAAGAAAGCAGAAGACACACTTAATAGGATTAAAAAATGGCTAGACTACTATTCACTTACACTTAATGCTAATAAAACCAAATTCATCACTTTTAAAATAAAAAATAAGAAAAACTCTGAAGAAAACCTGAACTTGAAAATCCATAGCCCGCATCACTTAAATGAGAATTGTGATTGTCCCTCATTAGAAAACGTTGACCATATAACGTATCTGGGTCTAAAAATTGACCAACACTTAAAATGGACCGAACACATTACGTATTTAAATAATAAAATTAAAAAACTAAGTTATTTTTTCAAAACTATCAGGAATGTCCTCATTAAAAAAGACTTAATCAAGATTTACATGGCTCTCTGCCAATCACTGTTAGAATACGGTATTATCGGATGGGGCAGTGCAAATAAAAACATACTAAATCCACTAATTAAAACTCAAAAAGCTATAATGAAAATTATACTGAAAGTTCCTGTAAGAACTAGCACTGACGAAATCTTCAACAATCTTAACATCATGTCAATTAAACAACTATATTCTAAAACTATACTCATTTACATTCATAAGTACAAAACCCAAGAAATAACAACTAATACGTACATTAGAAACACTAGATCTCATGGTCAAAAACTTATCCAAGAAGTAACTACTAACACAACATTTGGGCAAAAAAGCTTCTTATATTATGGCATTAAACTTTACAATAAAATACCACTCTCACTCAAAAACCTCAACATTATAACATTTAAATTTCAAATAAAAAGCTGGATACTAAATATAGGGAGATCAGAAATAGAAAATATACTGATATCAAATACAGACTAAAACCAAATCTAGTAATCTGAATTATAAAAAAAACCACTATCTTATTTACTTTATAATTATTTAAAAAAAATACTACATGATATATGTTATGTCTAATTCATATCAATTTCTTATAATTAAATTATAATATGTAAATGAAATCCTCAGCACGGGAGATCCCAGTGAGGATATCATTATCTCTACTGTTACTAAGAAATGAAGACAATAAATCATTATTATTATTATTATTATTATTATATTTTAGATATAATAAAAATAATGGGAACCCACTTAGGCGCAGCCTGTGCGTGGGTAATATTATAGTTAAATATATTTTATTTTAGTACCTAGAAAAAACAAACAGTGGTAGGTATATGAAGCAAAAACATTATTAAAATTTGTTTAAACAGTTTGTACAAAAAGTGTGTTCAATAGTGTACAAGGTAATAATTAGTGTATAGTGTAATAACAGTTATGAGTGTAAAGTTTGTGAGAAACATAAACTGATATAAAATTAAATTAATAGAGTTTTTACATCTGTATGGTTCAGCCATATTTTTAACTCTTTTATGTAATGCGGAAGTTTAGTTGCAACTTGTACATTTTTTGGTAAAAGGTTAAAAGTGCGAGGTCCAATAAAACTACTGTGAGTTTTTGTTTTGTGTTTGTTTGAGGGGAATACATTATTATTTCTAATGTTTGTTCTGTTTTCATTTTTTTCGAATTTGTTTCTGTTTTTATAGATATATTTCAAAGTTTGCAGTATAAATAGTTTACGGAGACTGAATAGTTTAGATTCTTTGTATAAAGCATCTGTTGAAAATGTTTTAATTCTATTAAACATAACTTTGACAATATAATTTTGAGTTGTTTGTAAAGGTTTTATAAAAATATCAAGCGCACCACCCCATCCTATTATTCCGTACATGAGTGAAGATTCCACCAGAGAAAAATAAATCATTTTCAATTTGTCAATATTCAATACTTCTTTAAGTCTGTAAAATATGTACGTAAGATATCTCAATTTAGAAACGGTATTATTAATTTGTGATTGCCAATTTAAATTTGTATCAATACATATTCCCAAATATTTGATCTTTTCAACTTTTTCAATTTCAGAGCAAGATGAGCATATTACTTGATTACAGTTAGCATTATGAATTCTAATTTTAAGGTTATTGGGGGGTTTGTTTTAACTGTTTTTATAAAAAGGTAGGTAAGATGTTTTATTGTAGTTTAGGAAGAGTCTATTTCTGTTTAGCCATGATGAGACATGTGCAATACATTTTGATGCATTTAAGTAAGTTTCAAGCCAGGATTTTCCGTTTACAATTATTACTGTATCATCAGCGTAAGATACAATATTACCAGGGATTACAACATTACATGCATCATTTATATATATTAAAAACAGGATTGGGCCAAGCACAGTACCTTGTGGTACTCCATTTTTTATCCTCGTTTCAGTACTATAAAAATTCCCTATTTTTGTTTTTTGTTTTCTGTCTTTGAGATAGTTAGTGAGAATTTTTAGTGTACCTTTTTTGAAACCTATTTGATTAATTTTTTTTATGAGTATATTGTGATTTACCGTATCAAAAGATTTTCTTAAATCTAAAAATATAGCTAGACTTTTTTTATTTTTATCAACAGATGTGTACAATTTTTTTGTCAAATCGAATATTGCGTCTTCAGTGCTAAGTTTACTTCTGAAGCCATATTGATTTTGGGACAGAATTTTGTTTTGTTCTAGGTAATTCATTACTCTATTTTTGATACATTTTTCAAATATTTTTGAGAGGTTTGAAACTAAGGAGATAGGTCTGTAATTGTCTAATATGTGCGTTTCTCCTGATTTGTGAATTGGAATGATGGTGGAGATTTTAAATTGTTCTGGAAAATGTCCCTCTTTTAGTGATATATTAAAAATATGTAGCAATGGAATTAAAATATTATGCTTAATTTTTTTAGTGTGTTTCCTGATAAACCATCAATTCCTGTAGAATTTGTTGATTTTAGACTATCAATGTGTTTTACAATTTCGTTTATCGTGATAGGTGAAAAATATTCTAAGGAGTTAATTGAATCGTAAGTTGAGACTAAATGCAAAGATGAGTCTACGGGTATTGTACTATCAATTTTACTAGAAGATTCAAGTACTTGATCTACTACATTTGTGAAGAAGTTGTTAAAGTTTTCTGCAATGGCCGATTTGTCAGTTATAATATTGTTATTTATTTTAATCTCTTTCACATCAGTTGATGCCATTTTTTTTTGTTCATTATTTCATTAATAATATTCCACGTTTTTTTGGTATCATTTTTTGCATTATCAATTTGTTCACAATAGAATTTCTTTTTACAACTTCTTATTAACCTATTGAGTAAATTTCTATACATCAAATACTTTGTTTTCATAAAAGACATTATTCTTACATTATTTTATTGACAGTTTTTTTCATAGTTTAACATCTCTCTGTAAAGTTTATCTCTTTGTTTAATAGAGACTATTAGTCCTACAGTAATCCAAGGTTTGATTTTTTTATATTTTCTCTTAGAAATAACAATTTTGTATGTGCTTTTCGAAATATAATCTTGTAGAGTTTTATAAAACAATTCTAGTGCTGAATGGTGATATTGTGGTGGTTGAATAAACGTCAGACACATATTAACAGCCCGGTAAATAAAATATAGCTTATCGGCGGCCTCGTAACACACTATGGCGTTAAAGAGATACGAACCAGAAAATCTAATTCGAATAATGAGAGTAGATGAGCACTCCACTTGTGAAATAATGAAATTTCACACAGTGTTCTATTTTATAGATCAAATAACAAACGATCAAACAGAGCGTTATATTAATTGAAATGTGGAATAATAACAACAATTGTGGTTCAGTTACACAAAGCAATAAGATGTGCGTATGTTGTTTCCTTGCGACAACGTTAAAGCTATAGCTACTTTGTAAGGTTCATTAAATTTAATCATCAAAAACATCCACTACCTACAAGACTGGTAACGCCATAGCATAAAGTTATAAGTAATATTCGTTAAGGATATAATTAGGTATGGGATGGGAAACGAACTGTTTGTGTCAGTGCTGAATACTGAACTGTCAACTGTCATTGTCTCCTAGCTCCTGACACTCGTGCTTATGCCCATCTGTTCACAGCATAGATTCTCAACTTTATTTTGCCCACCGCCCACTTTGAGAATATTTTTTTTTCTAGCGCCCCCCAATTTTTACTTTTTACTTGGGGGGTGGGGGGGCTCAACCGTCACGGATTATACCATATGTTACTTGTTATACCTACCTTCTTGTTTAGCAAGTTAAAAAAGCAAAAAGGGGGAGGGGGGGAGGTGCTGGGCTCAACTGTCACGGATAATAACTTCGTTATTATTATATATATTATAACTATGTTATTTGTTATACCTTCTTGTTTAGCAAGTTAAAAAAGCAATTGAGTCCTATAATTCCAATACCCGCTATATTCGATTTTTTGACAAAAGATCTGAGTATGACACCTTGTTCACATTTTTGCAAGGAACAAGACTAACCTAAAATTGAGTTTCAAAACTTTCCTTATCACGACCAAAAACCATGTTAAAACTGCGAGTGAGAAACAAAACCAGCTATATCATTCAAGAATTTACTATCAAAATCCGCTATATCGGAATTTAACCAATCATGAGCAGTTATTTTGCTATAAGATGGCGGGTATAGAAACACGCCCCTCAGGTCAGTTGAGTTTCAAAAGCCTCTATATTCCATATAAATCGCGAAGTGAGTATCAAAATCCGTTGTATTCTTTTTATTTATCCAAATTACTTAAATATTTCTAGACACATGTACATTGAAAAATGAACGCTTTTGGAATGTATATTGCTCAAATTCATTATATAAAAATAAAAATAGCAATTTTTCATTTACGATAGAAATGTGACAGTTTTTTGCGATTTTCTCCGAATCAGCGAAAGTGGATATAGCGGATATAGAAATTGAACGACTCAATTATTTTGTACATATTCCGGGTTGCTACCTCCTCCCTTCTTGAATTTTAGACCTTTTTTTACCTGCTCACGCCTTCACTGTGCCATCTCAACGCCCTCAAATTTTCTTTGGGTCTTCTGCCGCCCACCGAAATTCTGAATCGCCCACAAGGGGGCGTTATCGTCCACGTTGAGAACCTATGGTTTAGAGTTTATAGTGTTTACGGCCAGCGCCCCTTTGTGGGCGTTTTGGAGGACTGGAGGGACGTTTTTAAATTTTTAGCATTTACGGGGGCGCCGCAGTATAGTGTTGGGTATGACACGATATCAGGATGAGTTTGTATGAGGTACTCAAATATTGAAATGAGGTGTTGAGGTGTCCCACCTCATTTGAGGTGAGGTGTTACAAAATATTTTCGCTTACGGGGGGGGGGGTCTTTTTCCTTCAGCTTGATTTTCTTGGTTCAGAGGTGTTGGTTTTCTAATAAATACCGGGGTGGCGGTACCCATACCCGCCTCCCCCGTATCTGTTATTTTTGTAATACGAAAAATGGATATAAAAAGGCCTACCCCCTCCCCACCTTCACCACCTCTGATCCCCTCCCTGCACCCCCCCTCTGATTCCCCCCCTGCACCCCCCCTCTTAACCCTCCCCCTCCTCAGCAACCCCCTCCACTTCATCCTCCCTCCCTTGGGCGCTGTTGGGACTCTTGTGCGTTATTTACATAACATGTAACAATAATTTAAAATAAAAATATGTAAATTAAAAAAAAAAAAAAATTGGCACAGTTGGGACTCTTGTGCTCATAAATTATTGTTAGGTGTATTCACATAACAATAATTTACAACAAAAAAATATTTAAAAAAAAAATTATTTTTGGAGCATTGTTAAGTGCGGTTATTTACTTAACAATAATTTAGAAAAAAAAAAAATTCGGTGCAGTTGGGACGCTTCTGCGGTATTCACGATATCTGAATTGGCTTACCCCATCACCACCTCACGGTTCTAATACAAAAATGTCATAGAATATACAAACACTTCACGCCTCACCACCTCATACATTTGTCCCAAAATATGCGTGACATGACATGTAGTTTAATACATCAACCACCTCACACCTCACCTCATATTTGTCCCATACGTGACAACGTGACATGACATGTAGTCCAATACACCAACCACCTCACACCTCACCTGACATGAATGTAGTCCAACAAAACAAACCACCTCACACCTCATGTTTGTCCCTCCTTCATATTTGTCCCCCCCTTCATATTTGTAGTAATACAAAGAAAAAGAGTTGGTACAAATACATATTGTGAGGTGGGGGGACATTTTACGTGTTTGTATGGGACATTTGAGGTGCCTCTTGTATGAGGTACTCAACACTACCGCAGTAGTTGCTGCGAGTGAGCATTGTGTCATTATAGAAAAAACCAACGAGTGCAATTTACACGCGGTAGAAGTAAAGAAACCTTCAGAAAACTAATATAGATAAGAGTGGGAAGGTTACGTAGCACCGCACAAAGAGGAGACCGATTATACTATCTCATTCTCTCGCAGGCCAAATCTTATAGAAGCATGTGTTTGTCTCTTTTAATGTCGCTATTTTTCGTTTCACCGAGTTTCAAATCACAACGGTGCTAAATAAGTTTTCCTTTTAATAAGCTCATTCACGGGCTATGCGTTTTTACACCTTCCTTAGGCGATACGATTTTTTAAGTTCTGTTAAATAAACTACACTTTCACGCACAAAAAAAATAAACCGAGGCATAATGCTCAATGTCATTGTAATTCATATACAATAAAGGCCCATTTAAAAAGGTTCAAAATATCACCTATGTGTGAAAGTTTTGTACCGTCCGAGGCTCGATACTTCTTACGTTTGTGTTCATTCGTTGATACGGAGCAAGATCAGTAGTATCAGTACGAGAGGTAGGGTTGGGGGGGGCACCGGATAATTTTTCTGTGGTAAAGGGGGCGATTCTTTCAATACGATTAAGAAATACTGAGTTAAACCGCGAACCGTGGAACCGTGGAACCAAAGACGATTATCCTTTTTTGTCATCGGTTCATCCTGCGTGAAGGTTTTGATTAGAATCGATGATTGATAGAATTCGGCTACTTGACTAAAGGTGCGATGAATTTGTTTCACTTTTCTATTCTTTTTCATACGTGCCTATTTATAAAATTAAAAAAACTTATCAAATTAGTCACGTGTTTGAATTAAACATACGTCTAATTAAATTCTAGGTAAATCTTTGAGACCTGTCATAACAGTTGACGTTTAAACAGCTAACTTGAGCAAAGAGCGATATATTGACAGGATTGGAAAGAGATAACTTCAATTAAATGTTTGCAAAAACTGGTGATAGTTTATAAAACCAAATTTATATTCAAGTGAAACAGGAAACCAACTGAAAGTAAAAATTAATGATACATCAAGAGTCACAAATTATTTTATGAATTATACATAATGGACTGTGTCATGCATCCAACAATATTACTAAATTGCATTTCAATAATTTTCTTATGAGGATATTATATTAGGTAAACTTATTTTTACCACTATTGGGTGGGCAATAAAAAACAGATTTAAATCAGATCAAGCTAGAGAAGATCCAAGATACTTTATGCCCTGTCTGGGAGAGTTTATTCGTCAGAAAGCTGTGAAATATTTCGCAAAACGACGAATAAAACAACATTGCGGAATCGCAAGAAAACCGAGAGGCCATTAGACATTCCAGCGTAAATATTCCATCGCCTCTTCCAAGATCTACATCGGGGAAATGCTCAGTAGATGGACGTGCTTTCTAGGAGAAATTCAAAATTTGCCTTCGAACTGCCAGCTAGCTTTTTGGAAGAAAACAACTTGCTTCGTCGGTGTTAATATTTTAACACGTTGAAAATATTTAAGGCAAACTCAGAGAAGTGACAATCCAAATAAAATATTGGAATAAGATCGTAAAGGCGTTGTTAATAAAAACTTCAGTGTGTCAACGAGAATTTAAGCAAAAACATACATTACGTATTTAGAGTCGAAGCTCTTGCCGTTTTTGGCAATGATCTTATCCAAGGGCGGATCCAGCTTTGGCGCCAGGGGGGGTCACATGGGCGTGGTCAAGTCACAAGAAGTTGTAATTTAATTTTGATAATAATAGATGATACAAGTAAAAAATAGGTCCACCTAGGTCCTGAACCCAGCCCAGGGGGGGGGGTCATGACCCCCATGACCCCCCCCTGGATCCGCCCTTTAGGCATTAGCAGGCATTTGCAGCATGTTGGCATCGCGGGGCAAAGGTTATTTTTTACGATTTTAGTAATTTTCCCCTGTAAAACAACAAGATTGTGGCCTTTAATCTGCTTGTTTGTTTGATTGGAAACTAGCAAAAAAGTAATTGTTTTGTAGTGTAAAAATTTTTGTTTTTTTTAAACACAAACTCAGATGAATTACCAAATTAAAAATACATAGGTGCTGACAGATAAGACAACTTCTTGGAACCGATTCACAATTTTATTCGACGCAAAATAATGTAGAAACAGGCGTAAAATAATACAACTGAAAAAAATAAATGCATAGGCAGGTACTAATTAAAAGAATCGGCTACATTAATAAGTGGTATCGTATCTCGATATTAGTGGTATATATATCGTATTATCGTACCCTCAGTATCGCCCTAGTGCAGTGGTTTTCAATATGTGGTACGTTTGCCCATTGGGATAGGTACTAGGTACGCGAAGCAAAAATGCTGGTACGCAATATCGTGGCACGAATGTAGGTTTTAAAACTCAGCTCTACCTATGTGAAATTGAGCCCATCTTTGTAAAACTTTGCTCTGCAAAGCAAGCTCAGGAGTCACATTTGTAACATTATACGATCGATTATACAGGTGTAATGGGAAATCAGGCTTTTATTTTAACTATTCTGACATATTCACTGCTAGTTACTTTCGTTACAGAATTTCATTGTATAACATTCTACGTGCGAATAATACATAACACATATTCATTATGATTAATTTAATTGTACCTAATATTTTAAAATTACCTGCGTGGCAACTTTCCCTTATCCCTGTCCTCCCCTTACCCGTCCCAATCCAAATACCTGTTTTGCACCCTATTTTCTTTACAGTTATAATCGCATTTATTTTATTGTTGTGTTTTTATATTTAGGTTTATCACTTATTGAATCTACACCTAGATTATATATTTTTTTTTTTAATTGCTGTTTTATCTTGTTTTTTTTTTCTTTTCTTAAATATTCTAGTTTACATTCTGTTACTTTTATGTTTCTAAATACCTATCTGTGAACATTAATAATTGGTCTGTTTTTTGTTATCCTCTTATGTATATTATGTTATTAAGACTGTTTATGTTCCTTAAATAAATAAATAAATAAAAATAAATAAACTACTGATACATGAGAAACTCGTTTACTCCAAAATGTTTTGATATTAAAAAAAATCTTCCTCTCAATTTGCAAGTGTGAAGTTGTGCATAGAGAGCACGATTTTTTTTCGTCGAAATAAACGGACGTGGAACAAATTTTGTACAATTTCGTACGTAGAATAAATCACTGGTTAAAAATGCCCTAAGTCGTGATATACCTACTCTGTATAAAATTGCATTAATTGTTTTTGGGAGACTTGATTGTTAAATTCGTGTAAAAAAATTACAAATGAACATATCTTTCATTACACGTGTACACTAGATAGATAGAGGATAAGGGGAACAACAAATTTGTAGTACGAGTCAAGGGGTACGCAGGCTCAAAAAGGTTGAAAACTGCTGCGGAAGAAAAATTCAAGACAAATTCAAAATCATAACGTTGCTTGAACTGAATTCAGCCGTATTTAGTGGCCAGACCTGAATAACTAAATACTTCACAATCTTTCACTTATCTTCTTCCCTTCCTTACTGCCCTCAGCCACACAACATAGTATAATCGAACAGTATTAATACGGTAACGTCTGCGTGGTTGAATTTGGTTGAATAACATCTGTGTACGTGGAATTTCACACAAAGCTACTGCTATAATTCGGTTTCGAAATCAAGAATTCGTCACAAGATGTCACTACTTCCTTCAGCAGGTTGAAAGTTGACGGTAATACAGATTGTATCAAGCGGCTATATATTACATATGACGTCATTGCTCTGTCTCGGTTACTTTGTCCCGGTGATTAGCTACACTGGATGACAGTGGATCCGAGGAACGAACTATTTTTGGAATCAGTTCGTATTGGATCTATATAATGGTCACCAACACTAACTGGGCGAAGCCGAACCAAAAGCCGCCCGCAGGGCCTAGCAGTAAAAACCTGTAGAGTCAGAACCATGCCGTAATCAAAACTAGATTTAATAATAATAACTTGCCATGCCAACTTTAAGAGCCGTCAACTAGGTATTGGATGTTGGAATGTCAGATCTCTCAACAATAAAGTAGAGGAGGTAGCGGAAGTGTTAAATGAACAGAATCTGCATATTCTGGCCATAACGGAGACTTGGCATGAAAACAGCGACTCTTTTTCAATAAAGAGACTTCGAGCTTTAGGGTACGCGGTACTAGAAGAAGCCCGACCTAAAGCCACGATTTCTGGGGATGATAGCATCTCTAGCGTAAATCACGGAGGAATAGCGATCTTAGCTCGCCAGGGCTTACGTTTGACAAAGTTGTCACTAGGTACGTACGTAACTTTTGAGTACCTGGGATGCCAAGTTTTTTCAGCGGGAGCATCATTCATTTTATGCACCCTGTACCGACCTGGCTCAAAACAAATTACCTCGGACTTTTTCAATGAACTTTCGTATTTTCTCGAGCGAGTTGCAGGACTTTCCGATACCATTTTTATAACGGGCGATATTAACATACACCTAGAGCGTCCGGATTCACCCAACACCGTAAAATTTTGTGATTTATTAGACTGCTTTGGATGCCATCAATGGGTTAATGCTCCAACTCATGATGCTGGCGGAATTTTGGATATTTTTGTCTCAAAGTCGAGCGGCCCACCTTTGGTAGCGGATAGCGTGGATATAGGGCTATCAGATCATAGGCTAATTCGCGCTGAAATCGATTTTAACCCTCCGAAAATCCCATACGTAACTATCACGTCAAGAGCATGGCGAAGCTTTAACTTTGATGAGTTCCTGTCTGAACTAAAGGCTTCACCACTTTGTACACAAAGCGTTTGGGAAACAGAGTCACCAACCAAACTGACAGAATATTACAACACTTTTCTTTCAACCCTTCTAAATAAATATGCTCCAACTTCAACAAAAACTCGGCGAC
Organism: Limnephilus marmoratus; assembly: GCA_917880885.1. NCBI lineage: Eukaryota > Metazoa > Arthropoda > Insecta > Trichoptera > Limnephilidae > Limnephilus > Limnephilus marmoratus. Next base: position 19,965,353 of record OU862923.1, on the reverse strand, counting down.
TGCGAAATTCTGATGACTGGTTTGACGAAGAATGTCGGAGCCAGAAGAGATCAATGCGGAAATTGGAGAGGTCCTACAGACACTCGGGCGTTACTTCACGGGACGATTGGATACGGGCTCAAAAGGAGTACGCATTATTAATTCGCTCGAAAAGATCTGAATATTGGACAAGTAGGATCGATTCAGAGCGTCAAAATCCACGAAGTCTGTGGAACTCTATTAAGACGGTCGTTGCCGATGTACGTGCACAAAATACAACCGACATAGCTCCGGAAATCTTCTCCAAATTTTTTCTTGACAAAATTAAGTCAATACGTGACCTAACAGCCTCCGCCCCACCACCATATTTTACTAAAAGCAATAGCGGAAACTTTTCTGCCTTCAAACCTACAACCATCGAGGAAGTAAAGAAGTTAATACTTACTTCACCGAACAAGCAGTGTTCACTAGATCCCATTCCAACGTGGTTACTGAAGAAGTGTTGCAAGGAAATATCTCCCTTTCTAGTTCATCTTTTCAATAAGTCACTCAGCATGGGTGATTTCCCTAAACCCCTTAAATCAGCTGTTGTAACTCCACTAATAAAAAAACCGCAATTGGACGCTGAAGATCTCTCAAACTACCGACCCGTTTCAAATCTTCCATTAATTTCCAAAATCTTAGAAAAAATCACTGCTTCACAGATAATATATCACTTAAACTCAAATAAATTGCTAACTAAATACCAATCTGCATATAGAAGGTTTCACTCAACGGAAACTGGATTACTACGTGTTTTGTCAGACATAACTCTTGCTATCGAGTCGGGAAAACTGGCACTCCTTTCAGTCTTGGACATGAGTGCCGCTTTTGACACAATCGACCATGATTTTCTTATTAAACGATTAGAAGAATCCTTTGGTTTAAATGGCGGCGTTAAAAGCTGGCTGACATCGTACTTGGGTAACCGTACACAAGCCGTAAAGGTAGGGAAAAACCAATCAAAATATGCAACCCTTTCATCTGGAGTACCCCAGGGGTCTGTTCTGGGCCCACTTCTTTTCATCCTCTTCATAAATGATGTCGCTAAAATAATCGAATCATTTGGCCTTCTATCTCACTGCTACGCTGATGACCAACAAGTTTACTTTTACTGCTTACCAGAGGAAGTAGACAGTCTAAAAACTCGCATAATTGAGTGTCTAGAAGCAATTACCCGCTGGATGACCTCAAATAGATTAAAACTTAATCCGTCAAAGACTGAGTTTCTTTGGACCGCCACAAGCAGACGTCAGCATAACATTGATAACTCCCCAATAACCATTTCAGGAAGTGACATCACTCCAAAGACTTGTATAAAACTACTGGGTGTCAATCTGGACGCTGATTTTTCCCTTAAAACTCAAGTGAACAGAACCGTAAGCACGGGATTTTTTCAATTGAGGCAAATTAAAGCAGTAAGGAGAAACCTGCCAACTGAGGCGACTAAATTACTAGTCAATTCGTATGTGGTTTCACGCTTAGATTATTGCAATGGAATATATGCAAGTCTTCCAAAATATCAAGTCAACAAATTACAATCCGTTTTCAACGCTGCGGCAAGACTTATCACCGGCGTATCTAAATATTCCCACATTTCAGAGCATCTCAAAAATCTACACTGGCTTAAATGTCCTGAAAGGATCCAGTTTAAGCTCTGCTGGATGGTATTTAAGTCCCTTAACGGAATGGCTCCGGCTTACTTATCGGAATTGTGTATTCCAGAAAATTCCAATTATCGTCAGTCAACCCTGAGGTCAGCAGCGTCATCAGCTATCGGAAGGTTAAAGGAACCAAAGCGCACACCAGATACTAAGTTCGGTGAGCGCGCTTTCGGAGTGTCAGGACCTAAAGCCTGGAATGGACTGCCATATGACTTAAGAATGATCACAGACGCGGCGGAATTTAGAGCTAGACTTAAAACTCACCTTTTCAGACAGTCGTATCCATAAACTCAAAATCTTTCACCTTCACATTCAATGCCCTCGTCACCGTAAATAACTAACCTGTAAAAACGTAGAAAAAAAAGAAAAAAAAAAAAAGAAAAAAAAAAAAAAAAAAAAAAAAAAAAAGGTCATTTCATGAACATTCTCCAGCCCTAAAGAACCCTAAATATCAACAATACTTTTGCCACTCTAATAGTCCTAAATTCTCCAGTATTTTAAAATAAATACCAACTGTACTTTTGCCACTAATCTATTCATAAATGTAATACTAGGGAAGCAAATAATGTAAAATCATGCAATGTCCAGTGTGTTAACTGTAATGTCCTCCGCGTGCAAAGCCGTATCTTCTCCATAAACTTTCTAATTAAAGTGCGTTTATCGGAAGTGACCAGCCAGGTAAGTATGTTTCTGTATCCATTTATAAATAGTAAAATTAGTTAGAACCTAAGCATTCCTAATAAATTGTACAGCGCCCTTGAGGTGATTTTTCACAAAAACGGCGCTTTATAAATTATCCAATTATTATTTACGCACCAGATTTAAATGTCCGGGTTAAATTTTCCCCCAAAAAAAAAAAAAAAAAAAAAAAAAAGAAGGAAAAACTAAACCCTTTCATACACTTCCCCAAATGATCATCTAGTGAATCCACGTTATGTAATTGCACTATATAAGTATTATAAATACAAAACAATACAAGAACAACATGTCAACCTACTAGAGACCAAATGGGAATATAATTCACCGACTCCAGATATTTTCATATCAGAGGGTTCGGCTCTGTGGCATTTCTAATTGAACCTATAAATCCTACTGATCCCTCAATATAAATATTTAAAAAATCTTTTGTAATCCTACATGTATTTAAAATTACTGCTTTTTGCATTTTTATATACAAATTCTTTGACAAATCTAATATGCTTAAATTTTGAATCAGATTCCTAGGTATTATGCCAGTGGCCGAAATAACAAATGGTAATATTTTTATAGTCCGAGAATGCCAAATTCTTTTAATCTCATTTCCTAAATCTGTGTATTTTCTAATTTTTTCAGAAACAGTTTTTTGAATATTACAGGAATTTGGAATAGCTACATCAATGATATAAGTTATTTTTTTAATTTTGTCATGTAAAACTATATCAGGTCTATTATGACTAATTGTTCTGTCTGTTAGTATAGTTTTATCATAATATATTTTATAAAATTCATTTTCTATAAATGAATTTGGTTCATATTCATAATAAGGTACTACATTACGGCAATCAATCAAGTTATGTTTAATTACCAAACTTTGGTGAATTATTTTTAAAACCTGATTGTGCCTAAATGTATACTCGGAAGGCGCTAATATAGAACATCCCGATATAATATGTTCTATAGTTTCGGGAAAAGCCAAACATTTTCTACATAAATCATCAATTTGATTTATATCTTTGATTATATGCTTTCTATAATTTTTAGTATTAATGACTCTATCTTGAATTGCAAGCATAAATCCTTCTATTTCTGCGCTCAACTCTCCAATACTCAACCATTTGTTTGACGAAAGTTTGTCAACATACGTTTGGTTGAGATAATTGAAGTGTTTTGCGTGAATAATTTTATTTGACCAGGAATCTAATAATTCCTGGTTAGTATTTATAAGAATGTTGGCATTCTCGTCATATAAATTTAAAGGTGTAATATTTCTATCTGCCTTGCAAATTATTTTGTGCATTTCTGAGCTATTAGCTTTCCTATGGAAAAAATTTCTAAGCATTTCTACCTGATTGTGTTTCAAAGATGTTATTTTGACTACACCTCTACCTCCTAAATTTCTAGGTAAATTAATTCGTTCTATAGCTGAATTTGGATGATGGCAATTAAATTTTGTTAACGTAGTTCTAATTAATCGTTCTAAACTATCTAAATCTGTATTGGACCATTTAATTATGCCAAATGAGTACGTTAGTAGAGGTATTGCCCAAGTATTTATTGCTTTTACTAAATTTTTAGCAGATAGATTGCATTTTAAAATTTTTCTGATCCTAGTTTGAAATTTAATCCTAATATCATTTTTAATACTAGTGTGATCTAATCTATTCGATTGCGGGTATCCTAAATATTTATAAACCTCATCCCCTTTCATACTTTGAATTTTGAAATTTCTAAATATACCCTCGTCTCCATCTACAATTTTGCCTTTCTCTATATGGATAGTTTTACATTTATCTAAACCAAAAGTCATTTTAATATCATCTGAAAAAATTTTAACTACCTTAATCATTTTCTCTAAATTTGATTCAGAATTTGAAAATAATTTTATATCATCCATATATAATAGATGTGAAACTATACTACTCTCTCTTGTATTACCCTTAATTTTTATTCCAAACTTGCTTTTAATTAACATTTTAGAAAGGGGATTCAATGCTAAGCAAAACCAAAGAGGGCTCAATGAGTCTCCTTGAAAAATCCCTCTTTTAATTGAAATGCCCGGTACTACTATTTTCTTACCTTTTAAATTAACTAGCAAATCTGTATTCCAAAAGGACATAATATTTTTCAAAAAGCTAATTATAATTGGGTTAACTTTATATATTTTTAATATTTTGATTAGCCACGAGTGCGGGACACTATCAAAAGCTTTTTGATAATCTATATAACAAGTATGTAAATTACGCTTTTGATTTTGAATTTGTTTTAAAATTACAGAATCAATTATTATTATTATTATTATTAACTAGGTTTTCACAAACTTGGCCCCATTAGCACGAGAACTTTACATTCGTCGATAATAGCATCAAAACACTATAAAAGCTCATTCAATCTAAATATAGCTCTGAAATGTAAACCCATTACGTTCAATCCATCCCACTTGAGGTGTTTTCGAAGCATTTTCAAATCGCTTTACGTTTCTAAACGATAAAAATGCATACCAGTACACCGAAAGTAAACTGTTTCATGTTTACTTCTACAAGATTAAACTGCCGTAATTCAGTGGAGGGCGTAAAAAACTGCTTTCAAATACAAGCAATTACGGAGTCAATAAATGTAAATCATCTCTTAGGATGCTTCTGTTTAAGTTCTTCCACTTTTTCTTATCTCTTTTAGTCACAGCGCAGCGAAGGGCTAGAAACTTGTCGCACAAATATGGGGGAGGCAGGCGTCCGCATTGCATACGGTAAACATAATATATGGAAGTTCAACGCAGCGAATGTACGTTCAGGGCAGCGTAAAATTTCTCATATAACTGTTATTTCAATTAATATTTATTTATTTATTTAATCGCCATAAAATGGCTTTTATGGTATCAGAGTCATATTAAGAACAAAATAGTACAATAAGATAAATTTGAAAAGAAATAATATGAACTCGTGTAATAGTTAAATAATATACTAGGTTAAGACCTGACAAACCAAAGTATGATGTATGTATGTATGATAAAAGCTAGTATTTAGGTATAGGATACGATTATTGAATGTGTGTTACAACTTACAACCGAAAAAAATATATGAGTACGGTGTAGAATGTTATAAATAACAGGGAATAATTAATTTAAACCGAAAAATTATATGTAAAAAAGGTAACTTATTAGCAAGTTGAATTGAGCAAAGTTGTCAACATCAAGTACGAGTATATCTGACTTTTATAAGAAAAACTCTCTTTTTATAACTTTTGAAGGTTATTCCCATCAATGTAATATATCATTGAAGTTGAAGATAATAAAAATAATCTAAGCTAAAATATGTAAGAGAGCAAGACACAGAAAAAGATAATGGTCGCAACTAGGACTCGAACCCAGAACCTCTCGTCTAACCGGGACGTGCTCCTTTACCAATTCCGCCATTGCCGCCTACTGTCAAACAATCACATTAGTCAATCCCATATTTAAAATTTGTAGAATTAACAATATTATCTTCAACTATTTTTTTTCTGCATTTTATAGGCAACTACCCTTTTTATTGGAAACAATCATTCTAAGAATTGGTTTGTAACCTAGATAGCGTCAAGGATAAATACATCCGATTTTTATTTATACGGAACTGTTGACTTTTTATAAAAGTCTAAATGAATATTCAATCTGTATAGGAAAAACTCTCTTTTTATAACTTTTGAAGGTCAATCCCATCAATGTAATATATCATTGAAGATGATGGTAACAAAAATAATCTAAACTAAAATATGAAAGAGAACAAGACACAGAAAAAGATAATGGTCGCAACTAGAACTCGAACCCAGAACCTCTCGTCTCACCGGGACGTGCGCGTTTAACAATTCCGCCATTTCCACCTATTGTCTAACCGTCATATTAGTCAATATCATATCTCACCCCAGAAGACAGGTGGGAGCTTGAGTGGCAATCAGCCAACGTCAAAAACGCCCATCTCGTTCAAGACCCCACTGAGAGACAGCCTGGGTTCTCATTGCCTCGCAAACTCTGAACTGCCATCAATAGGATAAGGTGCTCCCTTAGCCGTTGTGCTCACATGATGCATAGATGGGGCCTTAAAGAGTCAGCGATGTGTGAATGCGGTGCGGTGCAAAACACCGAACATGTGGTCAACGAATGCCCGCTCCATTCAATCCCCGGCGGGATTGATGAGGTCCACAGGGCAACGCCTGAGGGCCTAGAGTGGCTCGCAGACATAGATGTCCCCCTCTGATCCCCCACCATACGAAAGAAGAAGAAGTCAATATCATATTTCAAAATTTTTAGAATTAACAATACTATCTTCAAATCATTTTTCTGTGTCTTGTTCTCTTTCATGTTTTCGTTCAGATTATTATTTTTATCTTCTTCTTCAATGATATCAAGTATATTTATTCATACATTCGCAATTTTATTTGCAAATCGTTGAATTCTAGGAATTGGCTTGTAAACAGAGTAGTTTATTGTTGACATTATTGTTACCTTCAAAATTATCTTTGCTTGCAATCGCTGGGCAAGTTATCTCTGTTGATTCAGGGCTGTCAGTTAGAGATTTAATAATAATTTTGGATAAAAATAATAATTTTGAATAAAATAATACGTTTATTAGCTAACACTCTTCTATATCTCAAGAAGTTTAAAATCTATAGTAAAATAGGATATAGAAGTTAACATCAATCACACAGGAAGCGAACTTTCTTTTCTTTCGTGTGATTGATATTAACTTTTTACCTACTTTCTATTCATTGCGAGTATTAAAAATTGGCTATTATACAGGGTGTCCGGGGGTAAAGTGCATTAACTTCGGGAGGTGATTGATTCTACATGATGGAAGGAGTAAAAAAGATTAACAACTTTTTCCGAAATTCCAACATTTTTTCCCATACAAAAAGACGTACCTACCTAAAATCCTTAGTGTGAGGTACGATCTTACTTGCTGAGAGCCTGCCGAGCGCCCGACTCGATTGTTATTGGCCCGTATCGTAACAGCGGAAAATAATAAATCTGGCCGCACACGCCGGACTGATTTTATCTTTTTACCCCAAAACTACCCCTGAAAGTTGAAATTTCGAAAAAAGGCATTTATCTTTTTTACTTGTACTATCATGTAGAATCACCTCCCGAAGTTAATGCACTTTACCCCCGGATACGCTCTATAGGTAAGAGCGCTGGAAATTATATTTATGGCATGGAAACCTAAACATACTGGACATTAAAGAAATTATTGGCAGCATCACAGACAAGAAAAGAGCGTTTGAAATTTGACAAAAATTATTAAAAATCATATTTTATGTTCTTGTCATATCGAGCAAAAAATACAAGATTACTACATTGATTCTTCTTCTTCTTGTGCCTTGTCCGTTCAACGGACGTTGGCTATCATGTTGGCTATGCGGACTTTGTTTACTGCGGCCCGGAACAGCTCCACGGTAGACTGGCCAAACCACTGTCTCAGGTTTTTCAGCCATGAGGTTCTCCTTCTTCCAGGGCCCCGTCTTCCGGCAATCTTTCCCTGCATTATGAGATGCAGGATCTCATACTTCTCTGGATGTCTCATCACGTGTCCAAGATATTGAAGTTTTCGGATTTTTATGGTTTTAATAACTTCCTTTTCTTTATTCATCCGAACCATAACATCTTCATTTGTGACCCTGTCCATCCAGCTTATTTTAAGTATTCTTCTGTAGATCCACATCTCGAATGCCTCAAGTCGCCTAATTAATTGATTAATCAGGGAAATATTTATAGAAGACCCGACATTTCATGGCTTCGATGCATACTTGGCTGTATAAGTAAAAGTTATGTATAATATAATTAAAATAAATGCAGTTCATCCCAGTAGAGTAGAAGTAGAAAATTTCCCTTCTGATAGCCAACTTCCAATAATCATAAAAAGTATCCTAAACAGGAGAGAAAAAAATGTTGTTTTCTTAGTTCGTGAATTAAATCAGCCTTATTTTCTAATAACCCAGAGCCACGATCACCCCTTTGTTTGAAGAATGCTTCGTATTTTTCTATATTTGGTCAAAAGTCTGTAGTTTATTCACAACACATTCGCAATCCCTTTACCCTCAATGAGTCCGAAGCTGTTAAATAGCCAGAAAGTCGGAGAAACAATACGGATTTGGAAAACCTTTTTCGAGGACGATTAATTTCTCATTTTGGTGAATTGCATTGGACTACAATATCACTCAATTTAACAGCACATGGCCAACTGAAGAGGTTGAAATCATAACGCTTGATAAAATACATATATCGAATTCTAGAAAAAGAGGTCTCTTTGTTTAGAGCCCATCTTTAGCGCTTTTCAAAATCGGGTGCATAATTTTGTCCCACGTATTAAAATAACCAAAATCGGACATATAATTTATTGTTGTAACCAAAATGAACCAGCGTTTTTCTCGTATCTTAAAAACATACAAGTTTTGACAAATGAAATGGATAAGGGGAAAAGTAAAGTTAAATATTCAAATACAAAATAAAAAAGATAACAGACATAAGATGAACATCAAAACATTAGGTATAAAATGTAAAAATTTAAAAATATGTTAAACCAAAAAAAAACGTAATGATAATATATTATATTGAACAAAATAAGGAAAGTAATCTAAAATCGTACTTTCAGCTGATAAATATATAATGTAAGGGGAGTAATAAAAATGTTAACAGGAAAGAAGGATGTTTGATTTGACTACCATTAGGCAGTTTACCTGGTTTAACAGTCCTCCAAGGAATACAAAGGTTTAAGTACTTACAGCGTTTGGATTCTAAGGACCCGGAAGAGTACGACTTTTATATCACAAACCCAGTTATAAGGAGATACCGGAACGCAAACCCCAAGAAAACATTGTAAATTCAATGAAAAATACTTTTTGAAGTGAAACTTCTTTAGCACTGTTGTGATTTTAAACTCTATAACTGGCACTAAAAAGAAACAAACGCATACATCTATAGGATTTAGCCTGTGAGAGAATGAGATGGTTTATTGAATAAAGTGGCAAATTCAGTTTTTTTTTTTATAATAATAGCAAAAAAAAATGTATTTACGCCCGAACTTCACAAAATAAAATAAAATATGCATTTTCGCGTTATTATTTTTGACATCAATCAATACGGCCGGCCCTGGACGAATTTGGATTTTTAAAGTGAACCTTATGCCGTCCACCTCAGGACTACACACTTGCCACACCCAATTTGTATCAGTTCCGCCCCGTCTGCGATGGGGAATAGACGTCCCTAGACTCCGCGTCGCTTGGTTCCGTGAAATCAAATGAAAAAATAAAAATAAAATAAATTTAATCAAATGATTAAATTTCGTTGATATTACAATAAATAATGCGTAAGAAAGGAGTTAATGTTTTATACAGGCCTTTCGACGAAATCAACCTGTAAAAAACAACTCTCAAATACCTTTTCCAACCTTTCCAAAAGCATTTTCTCAAGTCTTGTCAAGTATTTTTAAATCCCTCCCAAAAAGTGGTATAGATTCCGATTTCGTTTTTTTCCTGGACTATTGGATCACCTTAAGATGAATTATCGGTTAGCTCGTACATACGCAATGTGAATATGAATAAAAGTTTTGTCCTTAAGACTCCGCTAACCGAATTTCTACCGTTTCTTACATATCTCCCAAAAACACATTAAGTTTTAAAGCTCTTAAACAAAATATATGTTATTCTTGAAGATAATATCTAGACATTCCCCGCGCCGAAACGCAAATTATATAAAATTACCTCGATAGAAAAAAATCAAAAAGTATGCTCCAAAAAGTATTATAAACACGTTTGTTTCAGTTATTTTACAAGTTATATGTATGAAAATTTTCACAGTGTTTCTTTAAATGTTGTTTAAGAAAACCCCCGCGAGATTTTTGGTGTATTTTAAACGAGTCGTGTTTTATTAAACATTTTCACAATTTTCGCATCGATTTTGTCGCTATAAATACTAGCGCGCTCCTCTAACATTCGTAATTTCATATCTCTCCATCTTCTTCTTTTCGAGCCCGGTTGCGGCGCGCCGCATTAAATAAACGCAAATCTTTCAAGAAAAGCTAACAATTCCAATTTTGCGTCGGTGGCTCGAGTTAGCCTTTCGTAAAAGATTTGAGTATGTTTATGGACGAAACTGTGTATTCATATTAGTGTTGATTACGTACGGGCGCAAACAATTAATTCATCTTAATATTTTAAAGCAAAACTCGCAAAAAGTTTTTTAACCTAATATAATTAAATTGGCGCCATCTGTGATTGCGCAGATTATGACTTTTATGCATTTGTTCGCTTTTCGGAACCACTCGTACAGTTCTTATAGAAATTGTTGTGCCTCACTATCAAGTTGAAGAATATGATATACGCGGTGTTAAAAAGAGAAAACACCATGCTTTTTATTCTAAATTATTTAGTTGATAGTCCGGTATTGCTAGAATTGATAAGCTTCCGGATTCCAGTACGTAATACTAGAAGTCAGGATTTATTTCAGCGCAGATATTCTAGTACTGACTACCATATGTATTCCTCTTTGCCCAGAATACTAATGGAGGGAAACAATTATACCAAGTCGGTGGACATCTTCAATTTATGTTTAAACAAAATAAAATATTGTTACTGAGACAGTTCAGTTATGTACCATGAAAGCTGTGTATTTCTTATTATTCATATGTAATGTAAAAGCCCCGGAAAGGGCGTTAATAAATAAATAAATAAATTCAAATCCAAAAGTATACCACAAATACATAAAATGTACACTTTTATGAAACCAAAATTTCCGACCGCAACTTGAAAAAAATTATGTTTGGGAGTTTTTTTATTAATTATTTGTACATAAAACTAAAAAAATAAATGAATTGACAAAAAAATTATAATACATTATCCTAATAAAACATACAGGTGTTTTAATTTTATTTTTTTCGTTATCAGTAATTTTAGTGAGAAAAATGTAAGGCGATTTTTAATACTTTTTTTTTGTTTGCATTCAAAATTTTTATATTTCAAAAATTATGTTTAATTTGAATAATGAAATTTGAAAGCCTACTTCGTCAACTTTCAAAAACAGTTTTTAGTTTTCGGGTGCGTTTATAAATATTCCATTTATTTTGATTTTATTGCAAAGCGGAAATATTTTGGCCTTCCGACGAAATAGGCCTGAGGCCTGAAAGAATTTAAAGAAAGAATTCAATACAGTGAAAATAATAAAATTACGATCAAAATCTTCCAAAAAAAAACGATCCGTGCGGACAGAACATCTAAAGTAAAAAAAAGTACCTCCCAACATATTTTAATACAAAGATATTGAATTCGGTGCTGCAATGCATTTCTGATGTCCCTGCACTATGCTAGGAGTTATATCTCTACTGCAGAATATACTCAGGACCACATGGCTCCCGCGGATTGCAAGGGAGAATATGAAACTTTGGAGAAAAACCCGGCTAGTTTATTAATTCCCATACTTTACCGTGTAGGTTCAAAGCTTCATAACAGAACACTTTGAAAAAGCTATAAATTTTAAAATAACGTTAAACCAAAATTTTCACGTTAAAACTTGAAATACTCTTACAAAATTTTAAATGGAATTTATCATTTATTTTGGTTCATTAATACTAAAATGATTTTACGCTTATTTTATGGTTGCTCCAATTTTAACGGCTTTGTCACGCTGGAATATTAAAGAAAAACTTTGAAAACAGTACTTTTTTGAATAGAAGCTTTCTACAAAGCATATGTGGGTCGACAAAATAGAAAAAAGGTTCACCCGAAGCAAACTCTTGTTCTGACAACAAGGGTTTAAAAATACACATAATAAATTATGAACCATAAGCACGCGGGTATTTACAGTTAACCACGAATGGGTATGTACTTGAAAAAAGTATTTGACCGTGTTTTAAAAAGAGCCTAACATTATTCACATCTGGCAGGTAATAGGAGTTTTTTCAAAAATTTCAAAAAGAAAAACTTTAAACCAACAAAAATGCTATACAAAAAGCGATACGCTTTTTAAAGATTAATGCTTACAATGTATTTAACTTGGGAAATTAGCATTAAGGAAGAAAAACTGATAACTGAAAGAGAACAAACTCAGTCCTGACGATGGACACTGTAACGCTACCGAAACGTTGGCAAAAGAGGGAGAAAGCGCAACACGGCGTAATACCCCAAAAATAAATCACGATAGTACTTTTATCCGCGAAATATATATCTGATTAAATAGCCATCTGTTTTTATTTGGAAGGTGGTTATGATACACAAACCTTTACTTGGGCAAATGGTCGTACTTTAAAAAATAGTAAAAAGGGTTATTTATATGAAAGTTCTTTATAAACGCTTTTTAAATAATTTAAAAATTTAAATTATTTAGAAACTAAAATATAATAATGACCATTTGCCACACACTTAAAAAACTAATGAACTAAGTATGGAGAATGAAATAAAAACAGATTTCAGGTTGATAAAATACAGAGTGACGTGATAAAGGATTAAGACGATCTTTATGTTACTGTTTTTTTTTCCTCTACGAAATCAACTCAGTAAAAAATAAAAACAGATTTCAGGTTGATAAAATACAGAGTGACATGATAAAGGAAAAAGACGATCTTTATGTTACTGTTTTTTTTTCCTCTATGAAATCAACTCAATAAAAAAATTCGAGAAGGTTAGACCTTTTGCCTTTCATTGGTTTTCATAACCATTTCTAGTTGAATATCAACACGTTGCAGAATTCGCATAACTGTTCCGAGAAAACTGTGCTACGTACATATTTAGACTAGTTCAAGAAAAAGCATACCAGAAAATGTAAAGAAAACTTTCGTTTGAAATATACCCGTAGTTTAAAATAAATAAAACATTCGTTCTCCACCATCTTGGCCACCAAAGCCAAAAAGTGAAAAAAGAAAAAGGCTCCGCCAAAGAGCATTCGAATGAAAAATGTTTATAAAAAGGCATAAACCTGCCACTACATTTATATAAAAATATAAAAGCGGAAACTTTAAAACGCATATTCGAAGCTTTCGACGTAAAATAATACTAGGAATTATATATCTCTCGGGTACCAGAAGAGGTAAGTAGAAAAAGTAAAACATGTTTACGTGCAACGATCAAGGAAAATTGGGGAGTGAAGTCTGCGAGGGGAATATAGGAATTAAGGTTAAACGTAAGGTACGTTATAATCTACGTATTCACAGATGGCACCAATTAAATTATTGTAGGTTTTTAACACTTTTTGCACGTTATGCTTTACAATATGAAGGTAAATTAATTGTTTGCGCCTATACATATTTATTACGAAATAGAATAAATAGTTTTGTCTATAAACAAACACAAATCTTTCAAGAAAGGCTGACAAATCTAATATTGGATTGAGTCACCGATGAAAAATATGATTTGTCAGCCTTTCTTGAAAGATTTGGGTTAAACTATTTACTCTAGTTCATAATAAATATGAACGGGCGCATACAATTAATTCACTTTCATATTTTAAAGCATAACGTGCAAAAAGTGTTAAAAACCTATAACAATTTAATTGGCGCCATCTATGAATGCGTAGATTACAACGTACGTTACGTTTAACCTTAAGGTTGGAAATATGATTTGAAAATAGATTAAGAAAACTCATTAACATTTTTATTAATCTAAGAAACATACTTAACTTAAAAATCCTTAAAAATATATCATATAAAACCTAGAGGGGGGGGGGGGGAGCAAATAAAACCTCAATTTTACCGCTGGAGATTACTCAAAGGCTAATAATCAAAATTATTATTAAAAAAACCACCAGATTATTCAACCTCTAACTTTTCCAAAATTTTCAAGTTCCACCGTTAAAAAATACATACTTTATAATATTAGATTATCGCCCAGGTAATAGCAATAGCAATAACTTTAGACAAAACATAATGGGTCGCTTATGCCATCCGTTAATATATACCAGTTTTGCACAACATTACTACACTTACACTGGAATAATATGGTTCAATCAACTAGCGACAGAGTTGAGGTTAGAACTTGATCATAATAAATTTAAAAATAAAATAAAATAGTCTATCATAAATAATTTAGCTAATTAAAATCAATTAACATCTTATTTTTCTTATTCTATTACTTATTAGTGTATCAAGTACTTTTTTATTTTTATTTTAAATAATTGGTTTGAATATTTAACTTTATATTTTTATACAAAAAAAGTTCTTTTCACTTTTATATGTACAATTTTTTTTTTTCATACTGAATGTTAAGTTATAATTTATAGTTATTTATTAATATTATTTTTTTTTATTTTTTCCCCTTTACACACGAGTTTTTAACTCTCGTAAAGGTAAATATATCTAGTTTATAATTTGAAATATATATATTATCATGTTAAATTAAGTACCTTTATGATTGTAATAAATAAATTTAAAAAAAAAAAAATATATATATATATATATATATATATATATCGTGAATATATATATATATATATATATATATATATATATATAGGTTTATATATATATATATATCGTGAAAACCTTAACCATAACATATATATATATATATATATATATGTAAAATTCCGACATATGCCCAACTATATATATATATATATATATATAGTTGGGCATATGTCGGAATTTTCCTAGTGCTCAAGGTGTGCTCTCCAGCGAAATGAAAACTCAGTTTGCACGTGTAATGTGACTTGAGTAAGCTTAAAAAAAGAAATAAGAGTTGTAATTTAAAATATTTACGCCAAGCGGCAGGTTTATTTATTTATTGTTTTTTGTATTGTATTGTATTGTATTGTTTTGTGTATTCACATAACAATAATTAACAATAAAAAATATTTCAAAAAATTTTTTTTTCGAGCAGTTGGTACTCTTGTGCTCATAAATTATTGTTTTGTGTATTCACATAACAATAATTTACAATAAAAAAATATTTCAAAAAAAAAATTTTTGTAGCAGTTGGGACTATTGTGCTCATAAATTATTGTTTTGTGTATTCACATAACAATAATTTACAATAAAAAAATATTTCAAAAAAAATTTTTTTTTCGAGCAGTTGGGACTCTTGTGCTCATAAATTATTGTTTTGTGTATTCACATAACAATAATTTACAATAAAAAAATATTTAAAAAAAAAAAAAAAATTGTAGCAGTTGGGACTATTGTGCTCATAAATTATTGTTTTGTGTATTCACATAATAATTTACAATAAAAAAATATTTAAAAAAAAAAATTTTTTTCGAGCAGTTGGGACTCTTGTGCTCATAAATTATTGTTTTGTGTATTCACATAACAATAATTAACAATAAAAAATATTTCAAAAAAATTTTTTTTTCGAGCAGTTGGTACTCTTGTGCTCATAAATTATTGTTTTGTGTATTCACATAACAATAATTTACAATAAAAAAATATTTAAAAAAAAAATTTTTTTCGAGCAATTGGGACTCTTGTGCTCATAAATTATTGTTTTGTGTATTCACATAACAATAATTAACAATAAAAAATATTTAAAAAAAATAAATTTTTCGAGCAGTTGGTACTCTTGTGCTCATAAATTATTGTTTTGTGTATTCACATAACAATAATTTACAATAAAAAAATATTAAAAAAAAAAAAAAAAAATTTGTAGCAGTTGGGACTATTGTGCTCATAAATTATTGTTTTGTGTATTCACATAACAATAATTTACAATAAAAAAATTTAAAAAAAAAAATTTTTTTGGAGCAGTTGGTACTCTTGTGCGGTATTCACTTAACGATAATTTAGAATAAAAAAATAAAAAAACAAAAATTTCGGAGCAGTTGGGACGCTTCTGTGGTATTCACAATATATGAATTTATGAATTGGCTTACCCCATCACCACCTCACGGTTCTAATACAAAAATGTCATAGAATATACAAACACTTCACGCCTCACCACCTCATACATTTGTCCCAAACTATGCGTGACATGACATGTAGCTTAATACATCAACCACCTCACACCTCACCTCGTATTTGTCCCATACGTAACAACGTGACATGACATGTAGTCCAATACACCAACCACTTACACCTCACCTCATATTTGTCCCGTACATGACATGAATGTAGTCCAACAAAACAAACCACCTCACACCTCTTATTTTGTCCCTCCTTCATATTTGTCCCCCCATCATATTTGTAGTAATACAAAGAAAAAGAGTTGGTACAAATACATATTGTGAGGTGGGGGGACATTTTCCGTGTTTGTATGGGACATTTGAGGTGCCTCTTGTATGAGGTACTCAACACTAGTATCAACTACCATTGGCGTACAATAGGCATTTTAAAACAATATTTTAGGTGAAAATACCATGTTATGTGTGTATCGTAGACTTTTTTCCATTTATTACAACCAGCCAATGTTCTGTGTATCTTTTTTACATATTCCTGGGAAATCCAGAATAGCAATACACCAGAGAGGATTATACGTGTAACATATTTAAAAAGCCCTAAAACCCGAATAATCATTTAAGATTATCACGTTCCAAAGCATCATCACGTCACAACGTATTGTCTGTATACGGGAGGGGTTAATTTTTTTCAACCCAATAGAAATCCACCCTTATCGTTCGAAAAAAAAAATAAAAACGGACAAAAAATTCACGCAAGTCCCTGCCACCGAGTGTAATCAATTTTCCATAGATAATTAATTTAGCGTGACAATGAGCTAGCGAGAAATTAACTGCCCGTTAAAAAAAAGTGGAACAATTTTATTTACAGAGAACTCGACATTATTTTACAGAAATAAAGTCACTATCAGGGACTTATTTGGTTGATTGTATCAGGTCTTTGTTTCTTATTTCTGACCGATGAAGGAAACAATTTTTTTTTCTATATCTCTTGTAATTCTAATAAATAAATCCTTAGGTCTCGATGTTATTCCACAGTTCATTATTTTAGATATAAAAACACCTAGAATTAATAATAATAATAATAAAATGTTTTAAGTTTGGAATAAAAATTAAGGGTAATACAAGAGAGAGTAGTATAGTTTCACATCTATTATATATGGATGATATAAAATTATTTTCAAATTCTGAATCAAATTTAGAGAAAATGATTAAGGTAGTTAAAATTTTTTCAGATGATATTAAAATGACTTTTGGTTTAGATAAATGTAAAACTATCCATATAGAGAAAGGCAAAATTGTAGATGGAGACGAGGGTATATTTAGAAATTTCAAAATTCAAAGTATGAAAGGGGATGAGGTTTATAAATATTTAGGATACCCGCAATCGAATAGATTAGATCACACTAGTATTAAAAATGATATTAGGATTAAATTTCAAACTAGGATCAGAAAAATTTTAAAATGCAATCTATCTGCTAAAAATTTAGTAAAAGCAATAAATACTTGGGCAATACCTCTACTAACGTACTCATTTGGCATAATTAAATGGTCCAATACAGATTTAGACAGTTTAAAACGATTAATTAGAACTACGTTAACAAAATTTAATTGCCATCATCCAAATTCAGCTATAGAACGAATTAATTTACCTAGGAATTTAGGAGGTAGAGGTGTAGTCAAAATAACATCTTTGAAACAGAATCAGGTAGAAATGCTTAGAAATTTTTTCCATAGGAAAGCTAATAGCTCAGAAATGGACAAAATAATTTGCAAGGCAGATAGAAATATTACACCTTTAAATTTATATGACGAGAATGCCAACATTCTTATAAATACTAACCAGGAATTATTAGATTCCTGGTCAAATAAAATTATTCACGCAAAACACTTCAATTAACTCAACCAAACGTATGTTGACAAACTTTCGTCAAACAAATGGTTGAGTATTGGAGAGTTGAGCGCAGAAATAGAAGGATTTATGCTTGCCATTCAAGATAGAGTCATTAATACTAAAAATTATAGAAAGCATATAATCAAAGATAGAAATCAAATTGATGATTTATGTAGAAAATGTTTGGCTTTTCCCGAAACTATAGAACATATTATATCGGGATGTTCTATATTAGCGCCTTCCGAGTATACATTTAGGCACAATCAGGTTTTAAAAATAATTCACCAAAGTTTGGTAATTAAACATAACTTGATTGACTGCCGTAATATAGTACCATATTATGAATATGAACCAAATTCATTTTTAGAAAATGAATTTTATAAAATATATTATGATAAAACTATACTAACAGACAGAACAATTAGTCATAATAGACCTGATATAGTTTTACATGACAAAATTAAAAAAATAACTTATATCATTGATGTAGCTATTCCAAATTCCTGTAATATTCAAAAAACTATTTCTGAAAAAATAAGAAAATACACAGATTTAGGAAATGAGATTAAAAGAATTTGGCATTCTCGGACTATAAAAATATTGCCATTTGTTATTTCGGCCACTGGCATAATACCTAGGAATCTGATTCAAAATTTAAGCATATTAGATTTGTCAAAGAATTTGTATATAAAAATGCAAAAATCAGTCATTTTAAATACATGTAGGATTACAAAGGATTTTTTAAATATTTATATTGAGAGATCAGTAGGATTTATAGGTTCAATTAGAAATGCCACAGAGCCGAACCCTCTGATATGAAAATATCTGGAGTCGGTGAATTATATTCCCATTTGGTCTCTAGTAGGTTGACATGTTGTTCTTGTATTGTTTTGTATTTATAATACTTATATAGTGCAATTGCATAGCGTGGGTTGACTAGATGATCATTTGGGGAAGTGTGTGAAAGGGTTTAGTTTTTCCTTCTTTTTTTTGGGGAAAATTTAACCCGGACATTTAAATCTGGTGCGTAAAAATTAATTTCTTACACATTACAAATTTAGTTTCAATACATATAAGAAATTACGTTATACATATAAATAGTATACAAAAAAAAAATTTTACATAAAAAAGAAACATCAAGAAATAAATCAATTTCAAAAAAAAATTCAGGCAGTGGTGAAAGATCTCGTCAATGTGGAGAGACTCTTTCAAGAATCAAAAGAATTTCACTTTTGAACCTCTCTTCACTGACGCCAAACATATCAATCTCGGAGGAGATTTGGTTCAGGAGCAATAAACTCCTTCCTACCGGGAGAACCTTTGGCAGGTTAGTTCTACAGGCAGGAAGATAGAATAATCTATGCTGGCGTTGTCTAAGATAGTCATACGGAACATAGAGACTCACGCGCTCCAGAATGGCTGAATTCTCAATATAGCCACGCAGCAGTCTGAATAAGTGGGTAGCAGCGTACCCCTCCCTTCTGAGCTGCAGGGAGTGGAGTCCCAGCATGCCCAGAAGAAAGTTCGTCGGGTAGAGACGTGGATAGTGGCCGTACTCCCTCATGTAGAGAAATCTTAGAAACTTTTTTTGAACCCTCTCCAACATGAGGGAGCATCCCACCTCATGAGGATTCCAGATAAGCGAACCACTCTCCAGCCAACTGCGGACTAGGGAGAAGTATAAAATCCTCAGAGCACGGGTATCCCGAAAAACTCTGACGGTTCGGAGAACAAACCCTAACATTTTTAAGGCCGACTGGCAAACCCATTAATGAGTGCAGTTCTGCTGCATTGCTCCGGGCTACAACCTGCAGAGCGCTGATGATAGCTAACCTCCGATAGGAGAGGGCATCAGAAGATGGAGGATAGATAGGAGATAGAAATATTGAGCTGCTGCGGGAATCAAGTCCGCATCCAACCAAATCAGAGTTGAAAACCGTCTACAATAACACTACGGAAGCCATCAACAACTTACTTAAAGAGAAAAAATAAATATTTTTCATAGCGAGCTTTGTGTAAACTTCTGAGGTTATTGTGATTTATTTTAGGTTTACACACAACATCCAGATAAGCACTTGAGTGGTTTTACATAATAGAAAGATGTATCTATTTTCGATACGAGTCTGGAGGGAAAATCGATGTTTGTTGTTCGACCGCAGTGAGCAGCTTGGCAAGGCGAATATTCTTACGCTCTATGTGAATAATGTATTGAAAGCCGCAGAAGAAACAACATCAAGTAAATAACTTTTAAAGTGCATGCGGAATGCCTTTGGGAAGAGATTTTTAGAAGACGTGGATATTTTTAAACATTTTAAGTGAAGATATATTTACAAAGAAAATCTACGAGCTGAGCACCAAAAGCTTACAAACGGTGAGATTCAACGATAAGATTTTTTCTGTCTGGAATTTACGTCGACCCTACTACATTAAGATCATCATGTCATTTTCACAATGAGATAAAGTGTTTTAAAATATAAATTTAAGTGTAAAAAAAAACAAGGCGCCTAAATCAAGTGATACAAATTTTTAAAAGAAAAAAAGAGCGTTCAAATATCAGGTAAAGCAGGAAATTACGTATTTTTATTTCTGGCACGAAAATAAGAACCAGGCGCCAATGTTGGTATCACAAACAACACCAACACGACAATTCCAAATTAACAGGACCATAAAACGATAAAACCTAATTCGAGTCAAATATCTCTGAAATGAACACCCGTTATTTCAATTCCTCTCACTTGTAATGTCGTTGTAAAGCATTTACGAATTAGTTAATGTGTCTTTAACGATAATTATATACCCACCTATTATTGTCTGTAAACTGTTGACAATTGTAAAGAGTGTTAAAATCAAGGACGAACAGCTTTTGAAAACTTATTTCTTCTTCCATCACTTCTACGTGTAAAAAAAGAGTTTTCTTTCTTGATCTTGTTCATAACACTTGCATTTTTTCTGGATCTCCATATTTGTGATACGTCATGTACAGTTTTACAGCACACACCTTAGGGATCTAATATCTATAGCAATCAATCTACGGTCATCCTTCCTCTTCCAGCGCCATGCCTCAGGATTTGTATCAGGATTTGTCAGGATTTGTATCAACACTCAAATGTGAACTGCCAGATTCGTTTTTATTATAACCTTTTAGTAGCGACCACCACATTCAATCCTTGGTTAAAAGAGTTAAGTTGCTACACTAACGTCCCTTTCAATAAATATGTTTCTTATGAAAAGGTTTCCCAAATGCTAAAACCACACACTTTCTACAAGTATAAACGTAATCGAATAAATTCACTTCTTTGAGTTTTCACCGGGTAGTCGAAATGTACCAAGGAAAGACGAACCAGCGAGAACAGAATTTAAGTCAGTATGTACCAAAATCATCTACGAATTATGGCAAGCCTATGAAACTTTCGACACAACGTACTGCCGAGGTATCGCCGATCCGATTTCTGTTGACCAACTGTCTGGTAAATGACAGTTGAAACTAAATTGATAAATGGGAATCCTTTTCTAAAAATGTTGATCAACTTTCAAGTGTCAAACTAGTTAAGCGAAGGTCTACTTTTGTCCATTCAAGTGTGAATCAGTATTTAAGTTGCCATTAGATCGACACGTCCTAATGGTTGACATAAAATGGAATACCATTATTTAGTTTAGAAACCCTACGTTAACCAATGTGTACATTTACCGATCAAAGCAAATAAGTGGTAAAAGACTAATTTACTAAAAATGTATTTATACTAAAAACAATTGTTTACTGGAGTTAAAAAGGTGCAATCATCGAAATTCAGATTTAAATTAAATTCAAAAAAGTCTCTGGTGTGCGCGCCTCCATACACCGTAATGGATTTTCATACCCGCAACTGTCTCCGCCTGCGTGTGCCCTTAGTTTCACTTTTGCGGCAACAGTTGGAAAACTTTTCCAAAATTCATACAAATTCAAAAAAAGTCTCAAAACTAGTAAGTCTCTCGTATACGCGCCTGCATATATCGTAATGGATGTTCATACCTGCAACTGTTGCAACTGTCTCCGCAAGTTTTTAGTCTGCGGGTGCCCTTACATACACCGTAATGGATTTTTAACCCCACAACTACTCTGGTGCGCGTTGTTTTAAAACGCTTCTTCCCCCGTGAAGTGAGTTTATGGTATGACAATACCTACAGGGATAGGTACCTACGAATTACATATCTACAAAAATACGATTAAATCCAGCCTTGTTTTTAGATAAGCTCGTACGAGGGGATTCGAAGGAAATGAAACACCTGGACCTCCTGTTCTGGAAAACACCAGGTGAGAAATAAGATTCGTTTGAAACCACTTAGACTAATTTAATAGAAACCGTTTTAATCTAATATAAAAGGTGAGTAATAAGATTCGTTTGAAACCATTTATGACTTACACCAATTCAGTAGCAACGATTTTAATCTAATACAAAAGGTGAGTAATAAGATTCGTTTGAAACCACTTACACCAATTCAGTAGCAACGATTTTAATCTAATATAAAAGGTGAGTAATAAGATTCGTTTGAAACCACTTAGAGCAATTCAGTAGCAACAATTTTAATCTAATGTAAAAGGAAAGTAATAAGATTCATTTGAAACCGCTGAAACCAATTCAGTAGCAACGATTTTAATCTAATGTAAAAAGTAAATAATAAGATTAGTTTGAAAAGGCGGAAACCAATTCTGTAGCAACGATTTTAATCTAATTCGTTTGAAACCACTTAGACTTAGACCAATTCAGTAGTAACGATTCTAATCTAATATAAAAGGTGAGAAATAAGATTCGTTTGAAAAATTAGTTAGATCAATTCAGTAGCAAGGATTTGAATCTAATATAAATGAAAAATTAATATAACATTTACTCGTATTTTTTGCTCTACAAAATTTGTTGGCAAAACGATAAACCACAAGTAGGGGCGTTATAGAACCATGGCTTCGAGCCAGTTAAGTTTTATTTGCCGTAACATGAAAATAATCTGTTTCAAAATAAAACTTTTCACATTTTAAAGTATAGGGTTGGTACAAAATGGACCATACAGTTTTAAGTTGGTTTTAAGCTCACATACCTCGAGAAGAACAAAATTATTAATGACCGTCAATACGGATTCCGGCGGAACCGCTCGTGCGGTGATCTTCTCGCGTATGTGACGCATGTTTGGGGGCGATGCCTGGAACGTTTCGGTGAGACCCAAACGGTTGCCCTGGACATCTCCAAGGCCTTTGATCGGGTTTGGCACCGAGGACTTGTCAACAAACTGCATTCTTACGGACTTCCCGCATCCTTGTGTACGTGGATTGCCGACTTCTTGAGGGAGAGGTCGATTCAGACGGTAGTCGATGGTTTCACCTCTTCCTCACACTCGATAAATGCTGGCGTCCCGCAGGGTTCGGTTCTGTCTCCGACTTTGTTTTTGTTGCACATCAACGACCTTTTGTCATGTGCACCAATTCATTGTTACGCGGATGACAGTACAGTTCATGATAGCTTTTTGTTTGACAAGCCCCCAAAGGGCTCACAAACTCCAACAGCTCGTAAGGCTTTGAAGCAAAGAATGGACGGTTACCTCGAGAGTGTTTTCTCTTGGGGTAAAAATAATCTCGTTGAATTTAATGTTTCAAAGACCCAATCTTGTCTGATTACGTCTAAAAGGGATCGAAATGAAAATCTAGTCTCTTTCAACGGAAGCAATCTTCCGAACAGGCCCTCCATTGATATGCTTGGTGTAACCCTAAGTGACCAGCTCAGGTGTGGGGGCTCCATCGAAGCCAGAGTAAAGTTAGCCTCCCAAAAACTGGGCGTACTGTACAGGGCCCGCAGATACTTTAATAGTACACAACTGCTAACCCTGTACAAATCGCAAGTGCGCCCCACCATTGAATTTGGCAGCCACCTCTGGTCTGGAGCTCCAAAATACCTGAAAAATACCCTTGACTCTGTGCAGAAACGGGCGGTCCGTTTGATAGATTCTCCCATCTTAACAGACGGATTGCAATCTTTAGAGCACAGGCGTCGGGTGGGAATGCTATCCTTGTTCTACCGGTATTACAATGGAAGATGCTCCGAGGAACTAGCATCATTGATCCCTTCGGCACCGGTGCATAGTCGGGAAACACGCCAAACGCGTGCCCAACATTTGTACACAGTTGACATATGTCACACGAGAACGGGTCGTTTCTTCGACTCGTTCTTGTGTTCAACAGCTCGGCTGTGGAATGATTTGCCGGCCTCTGTGTTTCCTCCTTCCTACAACATGGGTCTCTTCAAGACCAATGTTCATTCCTTCCTCTCCTCAAAAAGACCCTCCACACAGCATCCCAGATGACATAGACCCTGAGGGAAATTATTTTCCTCAGGGCCTCCTGTGTGGAGTTAATGTAAAAAAAAAATTAAAAAAAAGTGAAACAGTTGATAAAATAAAAAAATGTACACGATTACCACGTGACCATTTCCTTTCACAAATAATGATAAAAGCTGGCAGTTAGCAAGGATCTTTGAAAGTAATTATGTTCATTTGTTGGAAGAGGATTCATTCAGTATGAATAATAAATAATGAGCAAAATAATAAATATTTAATCAAATGAATACAATATTAGCGAAACTCAATCGAAAATCTGAAAACTGAAAAACAAAAATTTTAACAAAACAAAAAAACGACTTCAAAAAATTCACTAAAAAGTAAAAAAATAATTTCGTATTCTTCTACAACTTAATAATCAACTTACTTTTTCTACTCATCAACATGTAGGTACGATTGTTATTTTTGGAGTTGTTGTCAGCCAAGGTAGGTTTGTAACTACATACATAGTTATAGGTGAGATGTGCTTGTGCCGCACGCATGCGTTGACGAGGCGAGAGCGGGGTCGCGGCGGGAGGGGAGCTGTCAAGTGAACACGCCGGGCCGGGTACCTGGCTGACACCGACTCCAAAAATCACAATCGTTCCTACATGATGAGTAGAAAAAGTAAGTTGATTGTTAAGTTGTAGAAGAATACGAAATTATTTTTTTACTTTTTTGTGCATTTTTTAAGTCGTTTTGTGTTTTGTTAAAATTTTTGTTTATTTTTTTAGTTTTAGTGAATCTGAAGTAAACTAACTAATTTGTCTGAATATGGGTAGACCTACTAAACGTGCTGCTCAACTGAGACAGACATTACTCGAACATAACGACGTTACGGTAGGTGACTCAAAGATCCGGATAGCCTATAAAAGATTCGGCTGAGTATCATTAATTTGCTCCTAAGAATTGAAGAGTTCCGTTACTTTGTCATGGATCCCATAATCAGAACCTAACCAAACTCTCATCAAACTACCCTTGAAGTACATCCTTTCCAATAAAAAAAGAATCATCGAAATCGGTTGGCGTTATATTGAGTTATTCGTCCATTTGTCGCGCACATACTTAATGCAAATTTAAGACTTATATGGTTTTCTAATGGATGCCATTGTCAGAACTAGACCAAATTGAAATGGGACTACACGGAAAGCACAAGCTTTCAAATAAAAAAAGTCATCAATATCGGTTCACCCAGTCGAAAGTTCTGAGGTAACAAACATAAAAAAAAATTTAAAAATTATGAAAATTTAAAAAATACAGTCGAATTGAGAACCTACTACTTTTTGAAGACGATTAAAAATTAGAAAAAGATATTGGCACGACTCATGCCAATATACTTTGGGCCTATTGATTTATCATTATGGTTTTTTTTATAATAAATAGCCATA
Source organism: Limnephilus marmoratus (assembly GCA_917880885.1). NCBI lineage: Eukaryota > Metazoa > Arthropoda > Insecta > Trichoptera > Limnephilidae > Limnephilus > Limnephilus marmoratus. The sequence goes on along the minus strand of OU862923.1, from coordinate 19,939,514 downwards.
ATAGCAAATAAATAGGCACAAGGTTGCTTCGAAACGCGAAATAATGTTGGATGGCCAAAGTTCATCGAAAATAAAGAATACACGGGAAAAACGAATATTTTTACTGGGAGTAACAAATTACTTTTTGTGTAAATATATATTTTTAATTATTAAATACCTTTTTTTATGTGAACACCGCAGACCCAACCCTACCGTAGGAGCCAGTAAGGCATGGCATCCCCAATTGGGGTATGTTGTGAGGCTGAAGGTAGTGGGGAGGAGAAGGAAATGAAGAAGAAAAAGATGGGAAAGTACCTGACTATTCAGATCTAGTCATTAAACACGGCCAAAGCCATTTGCGCCAGGGCGATACTGAAAATAACTTCCAATCTGGAATATACGTCAAATATACTAAACTAGCTGGCACCCGGCATGCGTTGCTATGCCATTTAATAAAGAAATTGTTTCGCCCTGCGTGTCCTTTCCCACTCGTCCCGTTCCTCTTCCGCTTCCTCTCCCGCGTCCCCTTCCCCTCTCGCGTTCTCATTTCGCCTCCTCCACCTTCCCTATCCCCACTCCACTCCTCCCCTTCTTCGTCCCGCGAACCCCCGTCCCGAGTTCCCCTTCCTTCTCCCCAGGTTCCATACATTAATTCCTGGTACATTCAGTTTTCAAACAACTTGCGTGCCACCTATTATAATTTTTTTATTCAATTTTCATAATGCTAGAGCTCACCAGTAGTTTCATGCAAACCTTGTCCTGACAA